>OY744532.1:54324437-54326937 GCA_963556195.1 Sepiola atlantica | reverse complement strand
ATATATATATATAGAGAGAGAGAGAGAGAGAGAGAGAGAGAGAGAGAGAGAGAGAGAGAGAGAGAGAAGAGAAAGAGAATCGAAAACGTTCGCGAAACCTATAGAACATTTATTAATTGTTTTGGTTTTAATACAAAAAAGACTATCAAAAAAATTGAAAAAGTAAAAAGAGTATAAGTAAACAGACGAATTCTGTTATTTATTACAATGTTTGCATAAATAAATAAATAAATATATACATATATATATATATATATATATATATATATATATATATATATATATATATATATATATACTAGTATGTACATTTGATGTTGCAAGTGTATGTATACATACATATATATATTTAAAATATATATATATATATATATGTATAATTATATGCTGACATTTTGTATACTTATTTCTGACACTTTACATATTTGCATATATTTCCCTCCATTTGAACCCTACCACTATATATATTCCCCAATTATATAATCTTCCCGTCTTTTGTCATTTTTAGCAATTTGGCATCCGCTCTTGAAAAAGCCCACATCACATCGGGCAAAACGTTGAGCTTATGAGTCTTCCACTGTTTCATTTTTAATTTCATCCCGTCGGATTGTTTTCATCTACCCATATATATATATATATATATATATATATATATATATATATATATACCTAAATGTTTAAATTATGCGAAATGTGTTAAGGAAATAAATAAAGCGTTAGATAATTTCACTGCATCCATGGCAAAAAAGTATAAACTATTACACTCTACATTTGACGCATGGAAAAATAATGTACTTAGATTCGTAAATAAAAAAGTAGAACGTTTAAAAGAATTTAAACACCCTAAAAATACGAATCCCCTCCTTAGAAATCCACAAATAACTACGGAGCTTGAAATGCTTCAAAATAGGTTTGTAATAGTTTCTATTGATAAGGCGACAAATAATATAGCTTTTATCTGTAAAAAATATTATATACAACGCTTATTGCTAGAAGTAGGAATAATAGGTGAAGCTTCAGATAATTATAAATTAAGTAATAATAAAAGCGATAATATTATTATAAACAATACTGTTATTTGTGAAAAATTAGGATTAAAATTAGAAGAAAAGTACAAAAACCTTCCATGTATGTATTGGATACCTAAAATGCATAAAACACCAGTTGGCGCCCGTTTTATTGTTGCCTCAAAAATGTGCATCACTAAACCTTTAAGTAAGGCTGTATCTAAAGTCTTTAAATTAATTATAAATCAAATAAATAATTTCCATAAAAAAAGTAAATTCTATAGTAATATAAACCTATTTTGGGTGGTAAATAATTCCGATCTAGTAAAAGAAAAATTAGATCGTATTAATTCTCGTAAACAGGCTAAATCAATCTCGACATATGATTTTAGTACATTATATACAAAAATACCACATAAAGAACTTATTAAAGAATTAGGTAATTAGCTTTTGCGGGAGGAAAAGGTAAATACATAGACTTTGCAAAATCGAAAGTCTTTTGGTGTAAAATTAAAAATGGTAGGACGAGTGTGTCCAAAACTGGTCTGACAATGCTTATAAGTCACCTTATAAAAGAGAGTTACTTTCAAATAGGAAATAAAGTACTACTCCAAACAATAGGTATTCCAATGGGTTTGGATCCTTCTTCATTCTGGGCAAATCTATATTTACATAGACTTGAATATATGTATATATCATCATTAATAAAAAAAATTTAAAAACGATATATCTAGAGCGTATAGTTATCATGGATGTAGGCGATATATTGACGACCTTGTTTGCATTAATGATAGCGATGCAAATACTAAACATTTAATATATCCTAAAGAGTTAAAATTTATCTGTGAACATAAGGGAACACAAGCTACTTTTCTTGATTTGGATATAAAAATTGAAGATAAAATATTTATCTATAAACTGTTTGATAAAAGGAATTCATTTCCTTTTCGTATCGTGCGGATGCCACATAAAAATAGTACTTGCCCTGTGTATATATTTTACGGGAGTATTATGTCCGAATTTCTAAGGATTGCTCGTGTTACCTTAAAATTGGTAGAGTTTATGCCCCCAATTTCTGACCTAATAATAAGAATGATTAAACAAGGTGGCGATCAGAATAAAATATTTAGACAATTAAATAAGGCAATAACTCGCCATCCTGATGCTTTTAAGTCTTATCAAATTAATCAAAATAAATTGATAGAGCAAATCCAAAGCTATCTAAATATAAATAAAAATAATGTAGAATATGTATAATCGTATATATAACACATATACTAATTATATAAAAAAAATAGTTACGTATAATAAACAGTAGAAAGGGATAAAGAAAGAAAGAAATGTTTAAAAAGTTAAAAAAGAAGAAGAAGAAGAAGAAGAAGAAGAAGAAGAAGAAGAAGAAGAAGAAGAAGAAGAAGAAGAAGAAAGAGAAAAAATCGACAGTTAGCTTATAACGCCGATTGGAAACGCTGTGAGTTAAAAAAAAAGAAGAA
>OY744532.1:54304437-54321937 GCA_963556195.1 Sepiola atlantica | reverse complement strand
CTAAACATTAATTATTTTGACAGCTTAGCTAAACGTTAATTATTTTTGACAGCTTTAAACATTAATTATTTTTGACAGTTTAACTAAACGTTAATTATTTTTGACAGCTTAACTAAACATTAAGTATTTTTGACAGCTTAACTAAACGTTAATTATTTTTGACAGCTCAACTAAACATTAATTATTTTTGACAGCTTAACTAAACATTAATTATTTTTGACAGCTTAACTAAACATTAAGTATTTTTTACAGCTTAACTAAACGTTAATTATTTTGACAGCTTAATTAAACGTTAATTATTTTGACAGCTTAACTAAACGTTAATTATTTTTGACAGCTTAACTAAACGTTAATTATATTTGACAGCTTAACTAAACGTTAATTATTTTTGACAGCTTAACTAAACGTTAATTATTTTTGACAGCTTAACTAAACGTTAATTATTTTTGACAGCTTAACTAAACATTAATTATTTTTGGCAGCTTAACTAAACGTTAATTATTTTTGACAGCTTAATTAAACGTTAATTATTTTTGACAGCTTAACTAAGCATTAAGTATTTTTGACAGCTTAATTAAACGTTAATTATTTTTGACAGCTTAACTAAACATTAATTATTTTTGACAGATTAACAAAACGTTAATTATTTTGACAGCTTAACTAAACATTAATTATTTTGACAGCTGTCAAAAATAATTAACGTTTAGCTAACTAAACGTTAATTATTTTTGACAGCTTTAAACATTAATTATTTTTGACAGTTTAACTAAACGTTAATTATTTTCGACAGCTTAACTAAAGATTAATTATTTTTTACAGCTTAACTAAACGTTAATTATTTTGACAGCTTAATTAAACGTTTATTATTTTGACAGCTTAACTAAACGTTAATTATTTTTGACAGCTTAACTAAACGTTAATTATTTTTGACAGCTTAACTAAACGTTAATTATTTTTGACAGCTTAACTAAACATTAATTATTTTTGACAGCTTAACTAAACGTTAATTATTTTTGACAGCTTAACTAAACGTTAATTATTTTTGACAGCTTAACTAAACGTTAATTATTTTTGACAGTTTAACTAAACGTTAATTATTTTTGTTTGCTAAAGTATATTTCTTTATGGAAGTCGTTCCAGACAAAGCACGAAGCCACTTGATGTTAGGAGCTAAACAAATACTACTTCAAGGTCAAAAACTAACCAACTATAAGTACTAGATGGATAGATTCTGGCCAAGAAAACAGCAATTCTTTCCCCTTTGTAAGAGAAATTGCTGTGAGGACTAAAAGACGAAATAAGGGAAGCGAGAGCTACGAGGCTGTCGAAAGTAAACCCAAAGTCCACTTTCTACTTTAAACGTAATTTATTTTTCTCTGCTTACTTAATTTAAACGTAATTTATTTTTCTCTACTTACTTAATTTAAACGTAATTTATTTTTCTCTGCTTACTTAATATAAACGTAATTTATTTTTCTCTACTTACTTAATTTAAACGTAATTTATTTTTCTCTACTTACTTAATTTAAACGTAATTTATTTTTCTCTACTTACTTAATTTAAACGTAATTTATTTTTCGCTACTTACTTAATTTAAACGTAATTTATTTTTCTCTACTTACTTAATTTAAACGTAATTTATTTTTCTCTACTTACTTAATTTAAACGTAATTTATTTTTCGCTACTTACTTAATTTAAACGTAATTTATTTTTCTCTACTTTATTAATTTAAACGTAATTTATTTTTCTCTACTTACTTAATTTAAACGTAATTTATTTTTCTCTACTTACTTAATTTAAACGTAATTTATTTTTCTCTACTTACTTAATTTAAACGTAATTTATTTTTCTCTGCTTACTTAATATAAACGTAATTTATTTTTCTCTACTTTATTAATTTAAACGTAATTTATTTTTCTCTACTTACTTAATTTAAACGTAATTTATTTTTCTCTACTTACTTAATTTAATCGTAATTTATTTTTCTCTACTTACTTAATTTAAACGTAATTTATTTTTCTCTACTTACTTAATTTAAACGTAATTTATTTTTCTCTACTTACTTAATTTAAACGTAATTTATTTTTCTCTATTTACTTAATTTAAACGTAATTTATTTTTCTCTACTTACTTAATTTAAACGTAATTTATTTTTCTCTACTTACTTAATTTAAACGTAATTTATTTTTCTCTGTTTACTTAATTTAATCGTAATTTATTTTTCTCTGCTTACTTAATTAAAACGTAATTTATTTTTCTCTACTTACTTAATTTAATCGTAATTTATTTTTCTCTACTTACTTAATTTAAACGTAATTTATTTTTCTCTACTTACTTAATTTAAACGTTATTTATTTTTCTCTGCTTACTTAATTTAAACGTAATTTATTTTTCTCTACTTACTTAATTTAAACGTAATTTATTTTTCTCTACTTACTTAATTTAAACGTAATTTATTTTTCGCTACTTACTTAATTTAAACGTAATTTATTTTTCTCTGCTTACTTAATTAAAACGTAATTTATTTTTCTTCTACTTACTTAATTTAAACGTAATTAATTTTTCTCTACTTACTTAATTTAAACGTAATTTATTTTTCGCTACTTACTTTATTTAAACGTAATTTATTTTTCTCTACTTACTATATTTAAACGTAATTTATTTTTCTCTGCTTATTTAATTTAAACGTAATTTATTTTTCTCTACTTACTTAATTTAAACGTAAATTATTTTTCTCTGCTTACTTAATTTAATCGTAATTTATTTTTCTCTGCTTACTTAATTTAAACGTAATTTATTTTTCTCTACTTACTTTATTTAATCGTAATTTATTTTTCTCTATTTACTTAATTTAAACGTAATTTATTTTTCTCTACTTTCTTAATTTAAACGTAATTTATTTTTCTCTACTTACTTAATTTAAACGTAATTTATTTTTCTCTACTTATTTAATTTAAACGTAATTTATTTTTCTCTACTTACTTAATTTAAACGTAATTTATTTTTCTCTACTTACTTAATTTAATCATAATTTATTTTTCTCTACTTATTTAATTTAAACGTAATTTATTTTTCTCTACTTACTTAATTTAAACGTAAATTATTTTTCTCTGCTTACTTAATTTAATCGTAATTTATTTTTCTCTGCTTACTTAATTTAAACGTAATTTATTTTTCTCTACTTGCTTAATTTAATCGTAATTTATTTTTCTCTATTTACTTAATTTAAACGTAATTTATTTTTCTCTACTTTCTTAATTTTATCGTAATTTATTTTTCTCTACTTACTTAATTTAAACGTAATTTATTTTTCTCTACTTACTTAATTTAAACGTAATTTATTTTTCTCTACTTACTTAATTTAAACGTAATTTATTTTTCTCTACTTACTTAATTTAAACGTAATTTATTTTTCTCTGCTTACTTAATATAAACGTAATTTATTTTTCTCTACTTACTTAATTTAAACGTAATTTATTTTTCTCTACTTACTTAATTTAAACGTAATTTATTTTTCTCTACTTACTTAATTTAAACGTAATTTATTTTTCGCTACTTACTTAATTTAAACGTAATTTATTTTTCTCTACTTACTTAATTTAAACGTAATTTATTTTTCTCTACTTACTTAATTTAAACGTAATTTATTTTTCGCTACTTACTTAATTTAAACGTAATTTATTTTTCTCTACTTTATTAATTTAAACGTAATTTATTTTTCTCTACTTACTTAATTTAAACGTAATTTATTTTTCTCTACTTACTTAATTTAAACGTAATTTATTTTTCTCTACTTACTTAATTTAAACGTTATTTATTTTTCTCTGCTTACTTAATATAAACGTAATTTATTTTTCTCTACTTTATTAATTTAAACGTAATTTATTTTTCTCTACTTACTTAATTTAAACGTAATTTATTTTTCTCTACTTACTTAATTTAATCGTAATTTATTTTTCTCTACTTACTTAATTTAAACGTAATTTATTTTTCTCTACTTACTTAATTTAAACGTAATTTATTTTTCTCTACTTACTTAATTTAAACGTAATTTATTTTTCTCTATTTACTTAATTTAAACGTAATTTATTTTTCTCTACTTATTTAATTTAAACGTAATTTATTTTTAACTAAACGTTAATTATTTTTGACAGCTTAATTAAACGTTAATTATTTTTGACAGCTTAACTAAGCATTAAGTATTTTTGACAGCTTAATTAAACGTTAATTATTTTTGACAGCTTAACTAAACATTAATTATTTTTGACAGCTTAACAAAACGTTAATTATTTTGACAGCTTAACTAAACATTAATTATTTTGACAGCTGTCAAAAATAATTAACGTTTAGCTAACTAAACGTTAATTATTTTTGACAGCTTTAAACATTAATTATTTTTGACAGTTTAACTAAACGTTAATTATTTTCGACAGCTTAACTAAAGATTAATTATTTTTTACAGCTTAACTAAACGTTAATTATTTTGACAGCTTAATTAAACGTTTATTATTTTGACAGCTTAACTAAACGTTAATTATTTTTGACAGCTTAACTAAACGTTAATTATTTTTGACAGCTTAACTAAACATTAATTATTTTTGACAGCTTAACTAAACGTTAATTATTTTTGACAGCTTAACTAAACGTTAATTATTTTTGACAGCTTAACTAAACGTTAATTATTTTTGACAGTTTAACTAAACGTTAATTATTTTTGTTTGCTAAAGTATATTTCTTTATGGAAGTCGTTCCAGACAAAGCACGAAGCCACTTGATGTTAGGAGCTAAACAAATACTACTTCAAGGTCAAAAACTAACCAACTATAAGTACTAGATGGATAGATTCTGGCCAAGAAAACAGCAATTCTTTCCCCTTTGTAAGAGAAATTGCTGTGAGGACTAAAAGACGAAATAAGGGAAGCGAGAGCTACGAGGCTGTCGAAAGTAAACCCAAAGTCCACTTTCTACTTTAAACGTAATTTATTTTTCTCTGCTTACTTAATTTAAACGTAATTTATTTTTCTCTACTTACTTAATTTAAACGTAATTTATTTTTCTCTGCTTACTTAATATAAACGTAATTTATTTTTCTCTACTTACTTAATTTAAACGTAATTTATTTTTCTCTACTTACTTAATTTAAACGTAATTTATTTTTCTCTACTTACTTAATTTAAACGTAATTTATTTTTCGCTACTTACTTAATTTAAACGTAATTTATTTTTCTCTACTTACTTAATTTAAACGTAATTTATTTTTCTCTACTTACTTAATTTAAACGTAATTTATTTTTCGCTACTTACTTAATTTAAACGTAATTTATTTTTCTCTACTTTATTAATTTAAACGTAATTTATTTTTCTCTACTTACTTAATTTAAACGTAATTTATTTTTCTCTACTTACTTAATTTAAACGTAATTTATTTTTCTCTACTTACTTAATTTAAACGTAATTTATTTTTCTCTGCTTACTTAATATAAACGTAATTTATTTTTCTCTACTTTATTAATTTAAACGTAATTTATTTTTCTCTACTTACTTAATTTAAACGTAATTTATTTTTCTCTACTTACTTAATTTAATCGTAATTTATTTTTCTCTACTTACTTAATTTAAACGTAATTTATTTTTCTCTACTTACTTAATTTAAACGTAATTTATTTTTCTCTACTTACTTAATTTAAACGTAATTTATTTTTCTCTATTTACTTAATTTAAACGTAATTTATTTTTCTCTACTTACTTAATTTAAACGTAATTTATTTTTCTCTACTTACTTAATTTAAACGTAATTTATTTTTCTCTGTTTACTTAATTTAATCGTAATTTATTTTTCTCTGCTTACTTAATTAAAACGTAATTTATTTTTCTCTACTTACTTAATTTAATCGTAATTTATTTTTCTCTACTTACTTAATTTAAACGTAATTTATTTTTCTCTACTTACTTAATTTAAACGTTATTTATTTTTCTCTGCTTACTTAATTTAAACGTAATTTATTTTTCTCTACTTACTTAATTTAAACGTAATTTATTTTTCTCTACTTACTTAATTTAAACGTAATTTATTTTTCGCTACTTACTTAATTTAAACGTAATTTATTTTTCTCTGCTTACTTAATTAAAACGTAATTTATTTTTCTTCTACTTACTTAATTTAAACGTAATTAATTTTTCTCTACTTACTTAATTTAAACGTAATTTATTTTTCGCTACTTACTTTATTTAAACGTAATTTATTTTTCTCTACTTACTATATTTAAACGTAATTTATTTTTCTCTGCTTATTTAATTTAAACGTAATTTATTTTTCTCTACTTACTTAATTTAAACGTAAATTATTTTTCTCTGCTTACTTAATTTAATCGTAATTTATTTTTCTCTGCTTACTTAATTTAAACGTAATTTATTTTTCTCTACTTACTTTATTTAATCGTAATTTATTTTTCTCTATTTACTTAATTTAAACGTAATTTATTTTTCTCTACTTTCTTAATTTAAACGTAATTTATTTTTCTCTACTTACTTAATTTAAACGTAATTTATTTTTCTCTACTTATTTAATTTAAACGTAATTTATTTTTCTCTACTTACTTAATTTAAACGTAATTTATTTTTCTCTACTTACTTAATTTAATCATAATTTATTTTTCTCTACTTATTTAATTTAAACGTAATTTATTTTTCTCTACTTACTTAATTTAAACGTAAATTATTTTTCTCTGCTTACTTAATTTAATCGTAATTTATTTTTCTCTGCTTACTTAATTTAAACGTAATTTATTTTTCTCTACTTGCTTAATTTAATCGTAATTTATTTTTCTCTATTTACTTAATTTAAACGTAATTTATTTTTCTCTACTTTCTTAATTTTATCGTAATTTATTTTTCTCTACTTACTTAATTTAAACGTAATTTATTTTTCTCTACTTACTTAATTTAAACGTAATTTATTTTTCTCTACTTACTTAATTTAAACGTAATTTATTTTTCTCTACTTACTTAATTTAAACGTAATTTATTTTTCTCTGCTTACTTAATATAAACGTAATTTATTTTTCTCTACTTACTTAATTTAAACGTAATTTATTTTTCTCTACTTACTTAATTTAAACGTAATTTATTTTTCTCTACTTACTTAATTTAAACGTAATTTATTTTTCGCTACTTACTTAATTTAAACGTAATTTATTTTTCTCTACTTACTTAATTTAAACGTAATTTATTTTTCTCTACTTACTTAATTTAAACGTAATTTATTTTTCGCTACTTACTTAATTTAAACGTAATTTATTTTTCTCTACTTTATTAATTTAAACGTAATTTATTTTTCTCTACTTACTTAATTTAAACGTAATTTATTTTTCTCTACTTACTTAATTTAAACGTAATTTATTTTTCTCTACTTACTTAATTTAAACGTTATTTATTTTTCTCTGCTTACTTAATATAAACGTAATTTATTTTTCTCTACTTTATTAATTTAAACGTAATTTATTTTTCTCTACTTACTTAATTTAAACGTAATTTATTTTTCTCTACTTACTTAATTTAATCGTAATTTATTTTTCTCTACTTACTTAATTTAAACGTAATTTATTTTTCTCTACTTACTTAATTTAAACGTAATTTATTTTTCTCTACTTACTTAATTTAAACGTAATTTATTTTTCTCTATTTACTTAATTTAAACGTAATTTATTTTTCTCTACTTATTTAATTTAAACGTAATTTATTTTTAACTAAACGTTAATTATTTTTGACAGCTTAATTAAACGTTAATTATTTTTGACAGCTTAACTAAGCATTAAGTATTTTTGACAGCTTAATTAAACGTTAATTATTTTTGACAGCTTAACTAAACATTAATTATTTTTGACAGCTTAACAAAACGTTAATTATTTTGACAGCTTAACTAAACATTAATTATTTTGACAGCTGTCAAAAATAATTAACGTTTAGCTAACTAAACGTTAATTATTTTTGACAGCTTTAAACATTAATTATTTTTGACAGTTTAACTAAACGTTAATTATTTTCGACAGCTTAACTAAAGATTAATTATTTTTTACAGCTTAACTAAACGTTAATTATTTTGACAGCTTAATTAAACGTTTATTATTTTGACAGCTTAACTAAACGTTAATTATTTTTGACAGCTTAACTAAACGTTAATTATTTTTGACAGCTTAACTAAACATTAATTATTTTTGACAGCTTAACTAAACGTTAATTATTTTTGACAGCTTAACTAAACGTTAATTATTTTTGACAGCTTAACTAAACGTTAATTATTTTTGACAGTTTAACTAAACGTTAATTATTTTTGTTTGCTAAAGTATATTTCTTTATGGAAGTCGTTCCAGACAAAGCACGAAGCCACTTGATGTTAGGAGCTAAACAAATACTACTTCAAGGTCAAAAACTAACCAACTATAAGTACTAGATGGATAGATTCTGGCCAAGAAAACAGCAATTCTTTCCCCTTTGTAAGAGAAATTGCTGTGAGGACTAAAAGACGAAATAAGGGAAGCGAGAGCTACGAGGCTGTCGAAAGTAAACCCAAAGTCCACTTTCTACTTTAAACGTAATTTATTTTTCTCTGCTTACTTAATTTAAACGTAATTTATTTTTCTCTACTTACTTAATTTAAACGTAATTTATTTTTCTCTGCTTACTTAATATAAACGTAATTTATTTTTCTCTACTTACTTAATTTAAACGTAATTTATTTTTCTCTACTTACTTAATTTAAACGTAATTTATTTTTCTCTACTTACTTAATTTAAACGTAATTTATTTTTCGCTACTTACTTAATTTAAACGTAATTTATTTTTCTCTACTTACTTAATTTAAACGTAATTTATTTTTCTCTACTTACTTAATTTAAACGTAATTTATTTTTCGCTACTTACTTAATTTAAACGTAATTTATTTTTCTCTACTTTATTAATTTAAACGTAATTTATTTTTCTCTACTTACTTAATTTAAACGTAATTTATTTTTCTCTACTTACTTAATTTAAACGTAATTTATTTTTCTCTACTTACTTAATTTAAACGTAATTTATTTTTCTCTGCTTACTTAATATAAACGTAATTTATTTTTCTCTACTTTATTAATTTAAACGTAATTTATTTTTCTCTACTTACTTAATTTAAACGTAATTTATTTTTCTCTACTTACTTAATTTAATCGTAATTTATTTTTCTCTACTTACTTAATTTAAACGTAATTTATTTTTCTCTACTTACTTAATTTAAACGTAATTTATTTTTCTCTACTTACTTAATTTAAACGTAATTTATTTTTCTCTATTTACTTAATTTAAACGTAATTTATTTTTCTCTACTTACTTAATTTAAACGTAATTTATTTTTCTCTACTTACTTAATTTAAACGTAATTTATTTTTCTCTGTTTACTTAATTTAATCGTAATTTATTTTTCTCTGCTTACTTAATTAAAACGTAATTTATTTTTCTCTACTTACTTAATTTAATCGTAATTTATTTTTCTCTACTTACTTAATTTAAACGTAATTTATTTTTCTCTACTTACTTAATTTAAACGTTATTTATTTTTCTCTGCTTACTTAATTTAAACGTAATTTATTTTTCTCTACTTACTTAATTTAAACGTAATTTATTTTTCTCTACTTACTTAATTTAAACGTAATTTATTTTTCGCTACTTACTTAATTTAAACGTAATTTATTTTTCTCTGCTTACTTAATTAAAACGTAATTTATTTTTCTTCTACTTACTTAATTTAAACGTAATTAATTTTTCTCTACTTACTTAATTTAAACGTAATTTATTTTTCGCTACTTACTTTATTTAAACGTAATTTATTTTTCTCTACTTACTATATTTAAACGTAATTTATTTTTCTCTGCTTATTTAATTTAAACGTAATTTATTTTTCTCTACTTACTTAATTTAAACGTAAATTATTTTTCTCTGCTTACTTAATTTAATCGTAATTTATTTTTCTCTGCTTACTTAATTTAAACGTAATTTATTTTTCTCTACTTACTTTATTTAATCGTAATTTATTTTTCTCTATTTACTTAATTTAAACGTAATTTATTTTTCTCTACTTTCTTAATTTAAACGTAATTTATTTTTCTCTACTTACTTAATTTAAACGTAATTTATTTTTCTCTACTTATTTAATTTAAACGTAATTTATTTTTCTCTACTTACTTAATTTAAACGTAATTTATTTTTCTCTACTTACTTAATTTAATCATAATTTATTTTTCTCTACTTATTTAATTTAAACGTAATTTATTTTTCTCTACTTACTTAATTTAAACGTAAATTATTTTTCTCTGCTTACTTAATTTAATCGTAATTTATTTTTCTCTGCTTACTTAATTTAAACGTAATTTATTTTTCTCTACTTGCTTAATTTAATCGTAATTTATTTTTCTCTATTTACTTAATTTAAACGTAATTTATTTTTCTCTACTTTCTTAATTTTATCGTAATTTATTTTTCTCTACTTACTTAATTTAAACGTAATTTATTTTTCTCTACTTACTTAATTTAAACGTAATTTATTTTTCTCTACTTACTTAATTTAAACGTAATTTATTTTTCTCTACTTACTTAATTTAAACGTAATTTATTTTTCTCTGCTTACTTAATATAAACGTAATTTATTTTTCTCTACTTACTTAATTTAAACGTAATTTATTTTTCTCTACTTACTTAATTTAAACGTAATTTATTTTTCTCTACTTACTTAATTTAAACGTAATTTATTTTTCGCTACTTACTTAATTTAAACGTAATTTATTTTTCTCTACTTACTTAATTTAAACGTAATTTATTTTTCTCTACTTACTTAATTTAAACGTAATTTATTTTTCGCTACTTACTTAATTTAAACGTAATTTATTTTTCTCTACTTTATTAATTTAAACGTAATTTATTTTTCTCTACTTACTTAATTTAAACGTAATTTATTTTTCTCTACTTACTTAATTTAAACGTAATTTATTTTTCTCTACTTACTTAATTTAAACGTTATTTATTTTTCTCTGCTTACTTAATATAAACGTAATTTATTTTTCTCTACTTTATTAATTTAAACGTAATTTATTTTTCTCTACTTACTTAATTTAAACGTAATTTATTTTTCTCTACTTACTTAATTTAATCGTAATTTATTTTTCTCTACTTACTTAATTTAAACGTAATTTATTTTTCTCTACTTACTTAATTTAAACGTAATTTATTTTTCTCTACTTACTTAATTTAAACGTAATTTATTTTTCTCTATTTACTTAATTTAAACGTAATTTATTTTTCTCTACTTACTTAATTTAAACGTAATTTATTTTTCTCTACTTACTTAATTTAAACGTAAATTATTTTTCTCTGCTTACTTAATTTAATCGTAATTTATTTTTCTCTGCTTACTTAATTTAAACGTAATTTATTTTTCTCTACTTACTTTATTTAATCGTAATTTATTTTTCTCTATTTACTTAATTTAAACGTAATTTATTTTTCTCTACTTTCTTAATTTAAACGTAATTTATTTTTCTCTACTTACTTAATTTAAACGTAATTTATTTTTCTCTACTTATTTAATTTAAACGTAATTTATTTTTCTCTACTTACTTAATTTAAACGTAATTTATTTTTCTCTACTTACTTAATTTAATCATAATTTATTTTTCTCTACTTATTTAATTTAAACGTAATTTATTTTTCTCTACTTACTTAATTTAAACGTAAATTATTTTTCTCTGCTTACTTAATTTAATCGTAATTTATTTTTCTCTGCTTACTTAATTTAAACGTAATTTATTTTTCTCTACTTGCTTAATTTAATCGTAATTTATTTTTCTCTATTTACTTAATTTAAACGTAATTTATTTTTCTCTACTTTCTTAATTTTATCGTAATTTATTTTTCTCTACTTACTTAATTTAAACGTAATTTATTTTTCTCTACTTACTTAATTTAAACGTAATTTATTTTTCTCTACTTACTTAATTTAAACGTAATTTATTTTTCTCTATTTACTTAATTTAAACGTAATTTATTTTTCTCTACTTTCTTAATTTTATCGTAATTTATTTTTCGCTACTTACTTAATTTAAACGTAATTTATTTTTCTCTACTTTATTAATTTAAACGTAATTTATTTTTCTCTACTTACTTAATTTAAACGTAATTTATTTTTCTCTATTTACTTAATTTAAACGTAATTTATTTTTCTCTACTTACTTAATTTAAACGTAATTTATTTTTCTCTACTTACTTAATTTAAACGTAATTTATTTTTCTCTGTTTACTTAATTTAATCGTAATTTATTTTTCTCTGCTTACTTAATTTAAACGTAATTTATTTTTCTCTACTTACTTAATTTAATCGTAATTTATTTTTCTCTACTTACTTAATTTAAACGTAAATTATTTTTCTCTGCTTACTTAATTTAATCGTAATTTATTTTTCTCTACTTACTTAATTTAAACGTAATTTATTTTTCTCTACTTACTTAATTTAAACGTAATTTATTTTTCTCTATTTACTTAATTTAAACGTAATTTATTTTTCTCTACTTTCTTAATTTTATCGTAATTTATTTTTCGCTACTTACTTAATTTAAACGTAATTTATTTTTCTCTACTTTATTAATTTAAACGTAATTTATTTTTCTCTACTTACTTAATTTAAACGTAATTTATTTTTCTCTACTTACTTAATTTAAACGTAATTTATTTTTCTCTACTTACTTAATTTAAACGTAATTTATTTTTCTCTACTTACTTAATTTAAACGTAATTTATTTTTCGCTACTTACTTAATTTAAACGTAATTTATTTTTCTCTACTTACTTAATTTAAACGTAATTTATTTTTCTCTACTTACTTAATTTAAACGTAATTTATTTTTCGCTACTTACTTAATTTAAACGTAATTTATTTTTCTCTACTTTATTAATTTAAACGTAATTTATTTTTCTCTACTTACTTAATTTAAACGTAATTTATTTTTCTCTACTTACTTAATTTAAACGTAATTTATTTTTCTCTACTTACTTAATTTAAACGTAATTTATTTTTCTCTGCTTACTTAATATAAACGTAATTTATTTTTCTCTACTTTATTAATTTAAACGTAATTTATTTTTCTCTACTTACTTAATTTAAACGTAATTTATTTTTCTCTACTTACTTAATTTAATCGTAATTTATTTTTCTCTACTTACTTAATTTAAACGTAATTTATTTTTCTCTACTTACTTAATTTAAACGTAATTTATTTTTCTCTACTTACTTAATTTAAACGTAATTTATTTTTCTCTATTTACTTAATTTAAACGTAATTTATTTTTCTCTACTTACTTAATTTAAACGTAATTTATTTTTCTCTACTTACTTAATTTAAACGTAATTTATTTTTCTCTGTTTACTTAATTTAATCGTAATTTATTTTTCTCTGCTTACTTAATTAAAACGTAATTTATTTTTCTCTACTTACTTAATTTAATCGTAATTTATTTTTCTCTACTTACTTAATTTAAACGTAATTTATTTTTCTCTACTTACTTAATTTAAACGTTATTTATTTTTCTCTGCTTACTTAATTTAAACGTAATTTATTTTTCTCTACTTACTTAATTTAAACGTAATTTATTTTTCTCTACTTACTTAATTTAAACGTAATTTATTTTTCGCTACTTACTTAATTTAAACGTAATTTATTTTTCTCTGCTTACTTAATTAAAACGTAATTTATTTTTCTTCTACTTACTTAATTTAAACGTAATTAATTTTTCTCTACTTACTTAATTTAAACGTAATTTATTTTTCGCTACTTACTTTATTTAAACGTAATTTATTTTTCTCTACTTACTATATTTAAACGTAATTTATTTTTCTCTGCTTATTTAATTTAAACGTAATTTATTTTTCTCTACTTACTTAATTTAAACGTAAATTATTTTTCTCTGCTTACTTAATTTAATCGTAATTTATTTTTCTCTGCTTACTTAATTTAAACGTAATTTATTTTTCTCTACTTACTTTATTTAATCGTAATTTATTTTTCTCTATTTACTTAATTTAAACGTAATTTATTTTTCTCTACTTTCTTAATTTAAACGTAATTTATTTTTCTCTACTTACTTAATTTAAACGTAATTTATTTTTCTCTACTTATTTAATTTAAACGTAATTTATTTTTCTCTACTTACTTAATTTAAACGTAATTTATTTTTCTCTACTTACTTAATTTAATCATAATTTATTTTTCTCTACTTATTTAATTTAAACGTAATTTATTTTTCTCTACTTACTTAATTTAAACGTAAATTATTTTTCTCTGCTTACTTAATTTAATCGTAATTTATTTTTCTCTGCTTACTTAATTTAAACGTAATTTATTTTTCTCTACTTGCTTAATTTAATCGTAATTTATTTTTCTCTATTTACTTAATTTAAACGTAATTTATTTTTCTCTACTTTCTTAATTTTATCGTAATTTATTTTTCTCTACTTACTTAATTTAAACGTAATTTATTTTTCTCTACTTACTTAATTTAAACGTAATTTATTTTTCTCTACTTACTTAATTTAAACGTAATTTATTTTTCTCTACTTACTTAATTTAAACGTAATTTATTTTTCTCTGCTTACTTAATATAAACGTAATTTATTTTTCTCTACTTACTTAATTTAAACGTAATTTATTTTTCTCTACTTACTTAATTTAAACGTAATTTATTTTTCTCTACTTACTTAATTTAAACGTAATTTATTTTTCGCTACTTACTTAATTTAAACGTAATTTATTTTTCTCTACTTACTTAATTTAAACGTAATTTATTTTTCTCTACTTACTTAATTTAAACGTAATTTATTTTTCGCTACTTACTTAATTTAAACGTAATTTATTTTTCTCTACTTTATTAATTTAAACGTAATTTATTTTTCTCTACTTACTTAATTTAAACGTAATTTATTTTTCTCTACTTACTTAATTTAAACGTAATTTATTTTTCTCTACTTACTTAATTTAAACGTTATTTATTTTTCTCTGCTTACTTAATATAAACGTAATTTATTTTTCTCTACTTTATTAATTTAAACGTAATTTATTTTTCTCTACTTACTTAATTTAAACGTAATTTATTTTTCTCTACTTACTTAATTTAATCGTAATTTATTTTTCTCTACTTACTTAATTTAAACGTAATTTATTTTTCTCTACTTACTTAATTTAAACGTAATTTATTTTTCTCTACTTACTTAATTTAAACGTAATTTATTTTTCTCTATTTACTTAATTTAAACGTAATTTATTTTTCTCTACTTACTTAATTTAAACGTAATTTATTTTTCTCTACTTACTTAATTTAAACGTAAATTATTTTTCTCTGCTTACTTAATTTAATCGTAATTTATTTTTCTCTGCTTACTTAATTTAAACGTAATTTATTTTTCTCTACTTACTTTATTTAATCGTAATTTATTTTTCTCTATTTACTTAATTTAAACGTAATTTATTTTTCTCTACTTTCTTAATTTAAACGTAATTTATTTTTCTCTACTTACTTAATTTAAACGTAATTTATTTTTCTCTACTTATTTAATTTAAACGTAATTTATTTTTCTCTACTTACTTAATTTAAACGTAATTTATTTTTCTCTACTTACTTAATTTAATCATAATTTATTTTTCTCTACTTATTTAATTTAAACGTAATTTATTTTTCTCTACTTACTTAATTTAAACGTAAATTATTTTTCTCTGCTTACTTAATTTAATCGTAATTTATTTTTCTCTGCTTACTTAATTTAAACGTAATTTATTTTTCTCTACTTGCTTAATTTAATCGTAATTTATTTTTCTCTATTTACTTAATTTAAACGTAATTTATTTTTCTCTACTTTCTTAATTTTATCGTAATTTATTTTTCTCTACTTACTTAATTTAAACGTAATTTATTTTTCTCTACTTACTTAATTTAAACGTAATTTATTTTTCTCTACTTACTTAATTTAAACGTAATTTATTTTTCTCTATTTACTTAATTTAAACGTAATTTATTTTTCTCTACTTTCTTAATTTTATCGTAATTTATTTTTCGCTACTTACTTAATTTAAACGTAATTTATTTTTCTCTACTTTATTAATTTAAACGTAATTTATTTTTCTCTACTTACTTAATTTAAACGTAATTTATTTTTCTCTATTTACTTAATTTAAACGTAATTTATTTTTCTCTACTTACTTAATTTAAACGTAATTTATTTTTCTCTACTTACTTAATTTAAACGTAATTTATTTTTCTCTGTTTACTTAATTTAATCGTAATTTATTTTTCTCTGCTTACTTAATTTAAACGTAATTTATTTTTCTCTACTTACTTAATTTAATCGTAATTTATTTTTCTCTACTTACTTAATTTAAACGTAATTTATTTTTCTCTACTTACTTAATTTAAACGTTATTTATTTTTCTCTGCTTACTTAATTTAAACGTAATTTATTTTTCTCTGCTTACTTAATTTAAACGTAATTTATTTTTCTCTACTTACTTAATTTAAACGTAATTTATTTTTCTCTACTTACTTAATTTAAACGTAATTTATTTTTCTCTGTTTACTTAATTTAATCGTAATTTATTTTTCTCTGCTTACTTAATTTAAACGTAATTTATTTTTCTCTACTTACTTAATTTAATCGTAATTTATTTTTCTCTGCTTACTTAATTAAAACGTAATTTATTTTTCTTCTACTTACTTAATTTAAACGTAATTAATTTTTCTCTACTTACTTAATTTAAACGTAATTTATTTTTCGCTACTTACTTTATTTAAACGTAATTTATTTTTCTCTACTTACTATATTTAAACGTAATTTATTTTTCTCTGCTTATTTAATTTAAACGTAATTTATTTTTCTCTACTTACTTAATTTAAACGTAAATTATTTTTCTCTGCTTACTTAATTTAATCGTAATTTATTTTTCTCTGCTTACTTAATTTAAACGTAATTTATTTTTCTCTACTTACTTTATTTAATCGTAATTTATTTTTCTCTATTTACTTAATTTAAACGTAATTTATTTTTCTCTACTTTCTTAATTTAAACGTAATTTATTTTTCTCTACTTACTTAATTTAAACGTAATTTATTTTTCTCTACTTATTTAATTTAAACGTAATTTATTTTTCTCTACTTACTTAATTTAAACGTAATTTATTTTTCTCTACTTACTTAATTTAATCATAATTTATTTTTCTCTACTTATTTAATTTAAACGTAATTTATTTTTCTCTACTTACTTAATTTAAACGTAAATTATTTTTCTCTGCTTACTTAATTTAATCGTAATTTATTTTTCTCTGCTTACTTAATTTAAACGTAATTTATTTTTCTCTACTTGCTTAATTTAATCGTAATTTATTTTTCTCTATTTACTTAATTTAAACGTAATTTATTTTTCTCTACTTTCTTAATTTTA
>OY744532.1:54084437-54299437 GCA_963556195.1 Sepiola atlantica | reverse complement strand
AGAGTGGGGAAATAGATATATTGTCTATTATAATACAATAAGGGAGTTTAATAAATATTTGGAAATTCCAAAATGTTTTCATAAGTATTTGGAATTTGCAAATATCTATGAAAACTTTTTGGAATTTCCAAACAGAGGAGAGGGTGAAGAGAGGGAGGGGAGAAAGTGGGTGAAGGAGAGAAAGGTAAGGGGCAGATGTAACAGGTACCCCACACGCCTCTCTGACCCGTGGAGCAACTTATAAACATAGTCTCCACTCGTCGTCTGTGTATCTGTGCTCACGCCTCTGGTTCTCTACACAGAGATCTTGCCAGACTGTGAACACTCTTTTGGCCGATGATCGTCGTAGTGGCAATTAAAAAAAGATGTCGGTCGAATCTCCTCTAGGTCGGATGATGATGTAGATAATGATGCTGGCTCGTTGATTCTCGTCACTGTGAAGGCAAGGTTATTCAAGCAGAACAAATCAATAATAGAAATAATTCAACAAACATCGGCGAAGTCTTTTTGGTTGAAATAATTATTAACAATTAAAGGAAAGAATCACTTTAACCTTGAAGTAAAGTCTAGTTTTGGTAATATCTCTGGTGCTAAGGTATCTCGCCGTCTCTCTCTCTCTCTCTCTCTCTCTATCTATCTCTCTCTATCTCTCTCTCTCTTTGTGTGTTTGCGGATCCCTTTACAATTGCAAGTTCTTAATTAAGTCATAAGTTGAACTAACTTGTCTACTTAAAACGATGGGTCTTACTTCGTCAGTCACACATGCCTGGAATCGGCATGCGAGCCGAGTGTCCAGGCACGTCTGGACTGCCCCGGGTTCGGGCTCTGACTCCCCGTGTAACTGTGTTCTCGTTCTAAACCCAAAGTCCCTTCTCTTACCGAAAAGGTGCATTTCATACCCTTTCCTTCTCAAACATCTTTCTTCCTCTCTCGGGAGTGGGTGGTGTACGCGCTACGGACTTACTCTTTTTCTCTCTCCCATCCCTTTTTCTGTGTCCCTCTTCCTCTCCCAGAGTTGGGTGGTGTTGGGTGGTACGCGCGATACGTCAATTGAAATTCCTCTCTTTTAGATATTATTGTTATCACAAAACACTTATTCTCTTTCTCTGTCTCTATTGGGAGGGCGTTCGCGCACGGCCTCCCAAGTGCTGACATTCATCAGTGACTAAGGGATTCTTGACCAAAATTGTCCAGCTGTTCAAACTCATCGTCGTGCAAACTTAATTGCT
The DNA here is from genome assembly GCA_963556195.1 of Sepiola atlantica. NCBI lineage: Eukaryota > Metazoa > Mollusca > Cephalopoda > Sepiida > Sepiolidae > Sepiola > Sepiola atlantica. Next base: position 54,298,208 of record OY744532.1, on the reverse strand, counting down.
ATAGACAATTGTACATGACTTTTCTTACAAAACCTAGACATCGTGTCGCCATTGCCTCTCCCTGCCTAGGTGATCGCCCGGCGCTGATATACGTACTAGCCTTAGATTTCCATCTTGTTTCTACGTAGGGTCTAGCATCATCACTAAGATGCATACTAGTGCGCCCCCAGGTACCGGATCTCCATCGGTCCTAATTGTTCTGTCATACAGAGAGAGAGAGACGGAAAGCGAATTTCCGAATAAAGAAAAGAGAGAAGGGATAGAGGGAGGGGGAAGAGAGACAGGAAAAACAAAGAAGGAAAGAAAGAAAAGGGGTAAGAGAGAAAGGATCTTTTATGACATCACAAAAAGGTTTCATGAATATTTGGAAATACCAAAAGGTTTTCATAAATATTTGGAAATTCCAAAAGGTTTTTCATGAATATTTAATAATATATACAACAAATTCTGACCCAAATCTATCTAATTGATATTTATGAATTCTGTTGCAGCTTTCAATTATCGTTCAAAACACTACACATGACCTGCATCGTTACATCGAATCAAGAGATACAGAAGTACAGTCGCAGATCAGACGGTAAGTAATTTGTGTGTATGTGTTTATGCATATGTTTATGTGTTTATGTAAGTGTCTGTGTATCTGTATGCGTATGTACATGTGTGTATGTGTTTGTCTATGTGTATGTATGTGTTATTCCGTTATTCAGTTATTCCCTTCTGACTTTTGTCAAAGCGTGTTCGTTAGTTTTTCACAAAGTTTTGCATGAAGTTACATAAACGTAGAAATCTGATTGAGACAGATTGTCCGTGGAGAATGAGGTTTGTCTCACCAAGAGCCTAAACATGTTCCAAAATGACAAAAATTGACACACATACACACACACACACATATATATATATACGGCATTTCATTTTCATGACTTATCGTGTACCTTACTCCATATATATATATATATATATATATATATATATATATATATATATATATATATATATATATATATATATATATATATATATGGTTGGGGGTTACATCGGCGGAAATGCTGTGAAATGGGTAAAGAACACGATAAGTCATGACAATGAAATGCCGTGGGAGACAAAATGTGTGAAAAATGAAAAACGGAAAACAGGTTAAAGTGCAGGAGAAAAACAAGAACAAGAGATTTGACCGGTTTCGTTCGTGTTAGCGAACGTCTTCAGAAAAAGTGAAGATTTGGAAATAATTTTAAGGATTGACCCTTTAACCCCCAGACGACTATCACTTAGAACTGATTATTACTTAGCACTTTATCCGTTGCACCACGGATTTGCGGATATATATGCTAAGTAATAATAAGTTCTAAGTGATAGTCGTCTGGGGGTTAAAGGGTCAATCCATTTTGCGAGCGATACTAAGAATACAATTACGAATTACTTAGGCCTGTTACCGTGTCATGGCTGACGGAATGTGAGTAAGCTACACCCTGTTTACCATTTAAATTGGATTAAATAAATTGCTTCGTCTGAAATTCCGTACAAATAGCTGAGTTTGACAGAAAGATTCCCGAGTTCGACAAGATTCGCCTGAAGAAGGTCGGAAGTTACATCGGCCGATATGTTGTAAGAATAACATCCAACATGAGAACAGCAGTCTGAATAATCTAAATTATACAAATTATCAACCCTCATCTAAAAAAATCCGAAATAAAATTGGCATAATTTCTTATTCGTACCTCCTTTTTACTCGATTGGATATAATATATTTACTATTATAAAAAAATAACAACAATGCACTAGGGTTGTCACAATGTTTGAATGTTAACTTTTATATAATACTAGCATAAAATAGATATTATTGTCAATATTACGGGAGAAATCCTTTAATAACACCACGGGTAAATGATTGTATAACTTGATGATGGGGTATTACCACGAAATATTGTTTAATATATATATATATAATACACTCTTCACATTTTGTTACCGGGTTTTATTTTCAATGTATGCATTAATATGGCTTACTAAAAATATATGATTCATGAAGGTATGTTTTTATTGTGTGAGTCGCGACGAAAAAGTAGAGGTTTTATTTATCACGGCGGGGAAATTAGACACAAGGTCGGGAAAGTGAGATTTGAAAAAGCCAGCGCTCTAGAGGAAGAGCACTCTGGCCGAACAAAAATTGCCTGGGAAGCCGCGTCGGCATTCCCCGGTAGGGGTGCCTCAGATGATTATCAATAAACTAACCCTTTCTCAAGGGGCGAGAAAGTAAAACCTGGGAGAGTGGACCTCCTAGAACTGCACAAAACCATACCTTAAACCGACATGAGAACAAGTCAGCTGAACAAAGCACAAGACTCTGCAGCCTGATTTTGGTATGAAATAACCCCACCGCCCCTAAGTCACCTTACCAGCACAGCCTGCCCAAGACTGTCGGTCTGAGTTGGGTATGAAATAACCCCACCGCTCCTAAGTCACCTTACCAGCACAGCCTGCCCAAGACTGTCGGTCTGAGTTGGGTATGAAATAGCCACATCGGAGGGCGAAGTCATACTGTGTGACGTGTGAATTGACGGAAGTTGAACTCTCAAATTCTCTTCGAATCTAAAATCGAACTGGTGAATATATTTTTGACACCCACGCATCCTCAACTGGCACGTCACTTCTGGGGTGTCGCCTATGTACTCAATGTGGTCATGTCCCCTCTGGCAGGTCACCTATGCAGCTTCTAGCTGTGCATTGTCTATTTAGCAAACGGGTGTATTTCTTTCTGCCTTTATGCGTTAGCAGGCGAGTGTCATTCTTCCAGACAAATAGGTGACATCTCTGTCTTAGCCACCGGGATGCAATACCCTTTTACGTCAACCATTAAGGTCACCCCCAAAGACGGATATATAAAACTATTCGTTGGTGTTCCAGCTTACGGCTGGGGGTCATTTCAATGTTCAGAAACAAGTAAAATTTAGGCATTTAAAGTAAATAGAAAGCAAATTACGAGAAAGAATATGTTTGTTCACATTACATTTAAATGTTTGCATGTTAGTACAGTGAGGGAAGCAGGGAACAGGGAGAGAAGAAACTATTAGTTCGAGGGAAGAAACTATTAGAGTAGAAAGCTTTCCGGCATCTGGGTACCTCTACAGTGAAGGGGTGGGATTTTGCTGCCTGTCGGGTTGATCGGGGATATTTACATCCTGTTCATCGGAGAACATTCAATTGAAATACTTGTAAAACAAACACGGTGATGCAACATTGCGTGGATGGGACAAGGGTTGGAGCTCGGTTGACAGTACAAGACCTATTAGATTGGAGGTTCTTTTTGGACCTTGTCGTTGTGCATTTAGATAAATAGTGACTTTCTTTTCATTGGCGTTACCATCTAATTTACATTCGTGTATACCTACCACTCACTACAAATACGTATGTAAATTAGATGGCGACATAATAATTCTCTTTACTTCAATATAATAATAATAAAGTAATAATACTACTATTATTATTAATAATAATAATAATAATAATAATAATAATAATAATAATAATAATAATAATAATATAGAAGTAAAAAAATGTCTTTAAAGATGTTTCAGTTAGTGAATTATCGAATTACATCAAAGTAGAATTAATTATTCTAGTATATATATATATATATATATATATATATATATATATATATATATATATTATTTTGTTCGTTTGTTTTTGAAATAGAGACAAATGAACGCACACACACACACACACACACACATATATATATATATATATATATATATATATATATATATATATATATATAAAGGAATAGGAAAATCAAGATAGAATTATACCTTTAAAGTAGAATCTATCATGAAAGAATTGATGCTCGATATACGAGATAAAGCAATTATATAGACAAGTAAAAGATGAGAATAAAGATTGTAAAAATACAATATCTATTACGTCATCAGTTGCTCAAAACAATGTGTTTCAAATGAAATAAATTTATTTTCCTTCCTTAAGCCATAACTTTTCAAAAAATGAAATCTTATCGTCGGAAGAATACAAACAGATAAGTCGGTAAGGGAAATTACCAATAGTCATGATTTGAAAAGATATAAAGATAATCTAAATGAATAAATGCGAAAGTTTTGCTTATTTATCAATGTAATATATATATATATATATATATATATATATCAATAAATGAGAAAGTATATATATATATATATATATAAATTAATGAATGAGAAAGTATATATATATATATATATATTTATATATATAATAGGTGTACCCGTTGTGCGTTTAGTGAACGATGACTCTCTTTGTTACCATCTAATTTACATATGTGAATATGTAAAAACCATAAACACGTGTGTAAATTAGATGAAGAAATAATAATTCTCTTTATTTCTATATAATAATAATAATAATAATAATAATAATAATAATAATAATAATAATAATAATAATAATAATAATAATAATAATAATAATAAGGTAGCTGAAACCGAAAAAAAATCGTATAAATGAAAAATATGGATGAAAATCTCGCAATGGGTTTATGAAAATCTTGGATACAATACAAAAATGGAAAACATAATGTTTGCTAAATTAAAAAGAAAATTATATTTAAATGTAGATGAAGACTCTCTGTTAAATCCCTCCACCCCGCCCCCCCCCCAAAAAAAACACGTGAAAGTCTACTGTTTTAGGCGACTAGACGATTTTTGAAGCGGAATCGGTAATTGTATCGGAATCGGGAATTTAGAATAGAATCGGTAATTGTGTGATGTTATGGATACGAGGGTGGGGGCGAAACCTCGAACAGCGATGGTAAATGATTCACGGGAGAGAGAGCCGTCGGAGGTAGGATGGGTGGAAAGACAATGGAGTTAAATGATTCACCAACTTACACAAAGACAATCGGATGAGACAAAAAGGTCGGATATAGGATTTTCGATAAAGATGTTTGGGGTGAAAGTTAGACGACATTTGACGAGTACGTTAGTTTACGGCAATTTAAGTTAGTTTTACGACAATACGTTAGTTTAGGGAGTTGGCAGTTTACAGCAAGTGACGAGTTTTTAGTTAAGTTGACGACATTTGGTGGCTCGGCAGGGGAGCCGATCAGATCGGTCAGAGCCTTAGCAGATGAAGAGATGAGCTGGCGACAATGTGGGTCGCGACAGTTTTCGACGGTGTCACACACACCCTCAGAGTTTCAAATGACGTATACACAATGTATCTTGGTGTGTGCTTTAGTTTTGTGAACTTGTAAGCCAGTGCTGTGCCCTCGACGATTCATCAGTGGAATAGACGACTTGGTTAGAATGAAAAATGAAGACGAATAGAAGAAAACCACGGCACACACAACGTTGGGTTGGCAGTAGTTGAGAGAGGCAGCATGGTTCTAAAATTGTATCGGAATCAGGAAAAATATTGGAATTGTCCCATCACTAGTTGGGATCCAACGGGTTATAGGTACGTCGAGTAATCTAATATATTCATGGAGTTTGTTTTGGTGTTTTATGTAAGTATTTAATTATTTTATGTTTCTATTTTTTATAACAGGAGCCTTTCCAGCACACAGTTGGAACTCAGCAAAGAATTGGAAAATATTTTGGGTGCCGACGCCGCCGCCACCTTGCTGCTGCCAGTTCCGGGCGGAGGCATTACCCGAAGCCGCACAAGCGAAGCCCTTCAAACCCTGGCCGTCACGGGCACCACGACTGACCATCTGAACGCAAACGCTGGTGGCCACGTGTCGCGTTCACCTTCGCCGTCCCTGTTCACCCCTCGCTTCACAGCCCTCTCAAGAGATAAATCCCCGTCCCGGTCGCCAGCACGCCGCCAGCCGGTCACCTCAAAGACACTCATCAAAAGCATTTCTGTGGACACACCGGAAGCCATTTATACTGCGTCGACCTCTAAGAGAGACCTCTCTCCTGCAAGACCGCCTCCGTCCCATACAACTTCGGCTGTGTCGCTAAACGTGACGTCTTCGTCCACCTCTACTCTACCCCGCATGTCCTCGCACAAAGGTGTGTCGGTGCCGACGGGAACCTTAAAGAAATCGCCCAGCCTTCCCGTACCGACACGAACGGAAAGCACAGAATCCGTCACCCCGTTGACAGCTCGCCGGCAATTTTTCGAAAAATCAACCACTGGTGGGTACGGATTATCCTGGCCCCGGGCACCAAAAATCGGACACGCCAGGCAGTCGAGCATGCCTGAGAACATGGATGTAGTAAGTAGCTTTCGTGTCGATCAGAGTATTATGCTTCGTCAGTGTTCGCACTAATCTATATGAATAGATGCGAAAGTTGGGCTCATTTCTCACACTCACTTTTCTTTTCTTTTTTTCTTTACTTATATTCGCCCCAAGTAAATTAGAGACCAGATTTATAGGGGCATCCTAAGTGATGAGTTGTGCATGTATTGAAATTTAGGGTTTTGTCATGAGATTGTTTTTAAACAAAATACGATTAGTTCTTCAACAGCTGCTATCATCGCGATTAGATTTATTTTGGTTTGTAATCAGTATCCTTTAGTGTCGCCTGCTTCTTTTACATTTTCGTTGCAGCTTTCGAATTGTAAACTGCTTCGGACATTTCCGGTTTGTTCTGTGAATCACAATCTGAAACATTTGGGCCGAAATAGGTCGCTAGTTGGAGAAGTACCCATATTTCTTAGTTTAGACGACATATATATATATATATATATATATATATATATATATATATATATATATATATATATATATATATATATATATGTTAGGTAGTTAAAAGGGGAAGGAAAACAACTTAGGCGGATGCAAACCAATTGAGAAAAGAAAGTCGAAACAAGGAAGAGGTAGGAATGGCATTATATGGGAGTTGGGAGGGGGGAATGAGAACAGTTTTCATTGGCTGATGCCTGCTGTCTTTAAAAGAAAGGTCGAAGATTGTGAAATAGCAAATACTGTTGCCATGTGGACGTGCGTAGCTGAAAACTTTTAAGGGGGGATCTGGCGCGTTCGGAGTCAGGTCGGTGTTGCTGTCTGAGCCGATAAGATGCAAAACGCGAAATTTGCAATGAATGCAGTGCATCATTGAAGACCACCCTTGATGCATCTAAAAAATGTATTTTACGATTGAGATATGCCAATGATGATGGGTTCTCCTTTTTGGTTATGATGGCAGAACAGCTGTTTATGTACAACTATTGTGTTTCTTTCCGGTCTATTCTTTGGGGGAACTGGCTTGATAACAAAGCCCTAACCCGACACTCACCATCGCCCGGGCAAATTGACTTCTTCTTTCTTTTCTTTACCGTCATATTTTATTAAAATAATAAATAAATTTGTATCGAAAATACCAAAATGTTAATGTTTATCTATATGAATAAATGTGAAAGTGTTTGTTTCATGTTTACAACAATAAAATGTTTATTATTTTAAAGTTTTGTTTCAATTATTTTAAGTAGATCATTTTGCGAAGCGATAGCGAGCTGTTGAAGCCAACTACTATACATATAAAACGAATTTTATCTATCTAAAGTTAAATTCGCCTTATAAGAAAATCCCGTTTACAGTTGTCTATACGAATCAATTCCAAATTGCCGTCTGAAAGCTCAATATGCAATACACACTAAATAGAGCTTAGTGATATTTATTCGGGGATTTATCATAGCATTTAAATCAAGTTTCGAAATAAGAAGCATAAAAAATATGGATTTTACGTATGTTCCAAGATGAATAATTTAATAACTTAATATTCTGACTCACTTTTAAAAGTTATTCCTCTCACAACGTATGTAAAATTCATATTATGTTGAGGCTTTTCATTTCGAAACTTGATTTAAATGCTATTATAAATCCATAAAGATAGATAGATAGATAGATAGATAGATAGATAGATAGATAGATAAATAGATAGATAGATAGATAGATAGATAGATAGATAGATAGATAGATAGATAGATAGATAGATAGATAGATGTAAGGTTAGTGGAAGAGAACCTCAGCAGAGTGCTCAATTATTAAGAAAAATACAAAATAAGAGCGTAATATTTATTAATGCTTGTATTACAGAAGATCAGAACAACATCAGTATTGTCTAAACAAAGAATACGAATTATAGGTCCCCTTTGTTTTGACGGTACCGATATTATCCTGATTTTATAATTGGTCTCCTTAACCGGACTCCGATAAAAGAGACCAATTATAATTCCCCTTTGTTTGGATTTGAAACCGACAGTATCGATGTTGTTCTGATCTTCTGTAATATATAAATGAATAAATAAATAAATGAAAATAACGCTCAAACTCCCCTAACTCTCATTCTTCCCTAAACCCCTCTCACACTAGGTCTCCCTATCTATCTAATTCTTTCTTTGTTTCTTTCTGTCGCTCTCTCTCTCTCTCTCTCAATATCTAATTCACTCTCTCTCTAACTAACCCTCTCCCTAAATCTCTCTCTCTCTCTCTCTCTCTCTCTCTCTCTCTCTCTCTCTCATTCTTACTTTTATTTCCTTGTAGGTCAAAGAAACAGGCAGCAGAGGTGAATTAAAATCAGCCGCATCATTCGACGCTCAATTCAAAACGGCCGACGTCAGAGGTTCGACGGCGAAGGATAAAAGGCGACTTTTCAAGAAGTCGAGCAGCGTCGACAGTCCGGCGACAATCGGCATCCTGGCCAAGGCGAGTGTGCAGTCCCAACCCGCAGCGCCAACCATAATGCGACCATCCGACATATTTAAAGCCGTCAAACAGAAGTTACGGCCGACGTTCAAGAAGACTCGGTCGTTTGATTCCAACCAGGCGAAAACATGCGACGACTCCGCGTCTATGTCGGAAGGCGGGAGCTTCGACAGTCCAACGTGGCCTGGGACGCCTGAATCTACGCAGGACTACGTGCCTTCAGCATTCCAGCCAGTGGCGATACCGAAACTAGAACGAGAACCAGACAGAGGACACAGGCATAGATCATTGGTAATTTTGTTTTTTGTTTTTGTTATTTGTTTTTTGTTGTTTATTTACTAACAAGTAACTGTCCGAGCGACAGAATGGACCCCAAGGCAATAGAAAAGACCAAGAGGAAGGACACCGCCACCGCCACCCCCACCCCACCCCGATGGAAAGACGACCTCGACAACTAACTGAGTCCTACGTGGCCACGCCTAGCCAGGGACAAAATAAGGTAGAAGGAAAACAGGGAGGAGTTCCTCCTTCAGGAGCGATCAAAAAACCATCATCATCATCATCATGATCGAGTCGACGCTCATCAAGACCCAAAGGTCACTGAAGGATAAGGGTTAATAGATTTATATCAGGTGGATGGTGAAACTAACACGTTGAAGATTACGGACGATGGTTGGATCTGGGCAGCATTTGATTATTTAACAATTTGTTAACCTTGGACTTGAAAACGACCATGCCGTAGTCAGCTGAGAAGCAGACCCGTGGTATTGAGTTCCACAGATTGGCAGTATTTGGAAATAAACTCGTTTCGTGGAAGTTACGAAGAAAAGAAAATTATTTATAGTGGTTGTAGCTAGACGAGTTTTTGCTGCGAATGTTTTATTGGAGGGAACCAGAGATTGAAGCTCAGTCTAGCACCTACCAAGAAACTAACGATAGAGTAGAGAAAGTCTAGCAACGTCTCTTGTGTGAGACTGTATGGAGGAGGAGAGGACATCTTCCACTAGATTTCGATGTCTATTTTGTACTCTTTGAGCGGCACCTCTCCATATGTGGCATGTACACAGCAGGACATGCGTTGCGGACAGAAAACAGTTTGTTTTTTTAACAGAAACCACCACTTTATCAAGGCCGAGGCCACCCGTGGACAAGTGTTAATGTGATTTCTATTTATCCCCCAGGAGATTAGACACAAGTGTCATGTGGGTTTGATGGAAGCGTTTTCAGTGGAATGACTTGGATTTGAACCTGGCACACCCAGGTTCTCAGTCCGCGTCGATACCAACTAAGCCACTGTGCCACTGTGCCATCCCCAAAACAGCTGTTCGTCTCTCTGAAGTAATTGGTGGTGTAACAGTCAAAGTTTTTTGTTTGGCTGTTTTTTTTACTTTTATTCGCCCCAAACAAGGCATATTGCCACCGAAGCGTAAGGGGCTACTGTGATAGGGGTCAGGTTTAGGGGTGAGGGTCTAATTTATTTAAGTATTGGTATTTAACAATTTTGCATTTATTAGTACTCAGTTATTTATATTAACATTCTGATTTCCTATATAAGTAATCAAATATTTATATACATATAAAAGCTTTGTAAATATCCAATCCGAACCTAAGAATTCAATATTTAAAAAAATGTTGTGTAGATAGAAATACACAGGTGAAATATTGCAGTTCAAAAACTGTTTGATATACTTACGTAGCAAGCAAAAGTATGTATCTACACCAAAAAATAAGGAAAATTATCGAGTAAAATTTTAATTAAAAATACAAATCACTTTTATCATATTTTTCGATCGCCATTGATTCTCCATTGGCACGAACGTAAAAGAGAGAATAGGGGAGGTAAGTCAGTAAAATGCGTTCGTGCCAATGAAGAATCGAAAATATACAATAAAACTGATTTATATTTTTAATTCAAATTCTACTCAATAATTTCCCGAAGTTTTGGTGTAGATACCTACTTTTGCCCGATACGTAAGTATATCAAAGAGTTTTCCTATTAATTTATTTTGAACTGCTATATTTCACCTGTGTATTTCTATCTAAAAGCACCCCTTTTTAATTAGATTATCCATTTACCAAAATTCCGTAAAGAGCCCACAAAAAGCAGAACCCACTAAGAAAACATAAAACCATAATAATATCTCAAATCTTTAGGCTAAGAATATTTTTATTCTAATCTCACTATGTATTATTTAGAATAACAGTTACGTGTTTATTTGTGCTACGTTCTTTATAATTTAAAATCATTAACATTCTTTAATATGTTGCTGTCAATTATCCCGAAAAATGATTAATGTCCTTAATTCAAGTGTCACAAGTTTACCTTTAAAAAATTAGACTAATTCACTATAAATCGATGCATAACTCTGTAGTATGCACCAACATATAAATTACGTATCATATAGATTTGTTAATATAGTTCCTATTTATAAATTATCCAACGATAGATCTATATATGTATCAATCTATGCTACAACCTATAAAGTATTATTATAGATACATTTACTATATTGGATTATTAATTAGACCTAATGCAGACAATTTGGTAAGAATTTCCTGTTTTATATTAATTAAGTTATCCTTGTTCGTTATTACATAGTAAGATTCTAGGGTGCATATGTTACATTTTTAAACTAACCAGATTGTATTTATCCGCTTTACCCATAATAAATAATTTTAATTCCATTTTCGAAATCCTCTAACACATTTAGCTAGTGATGTTGGATTTTCGTTATAATCCACGCTGGGCCTTATTTTGAAAGAAGGTATGTGGTTTCTATACTTATCATTAAACCTACAGCTAGTGGATCCTGTGTATGTCCTAGTATTATTTCCCTCTGCAACATCACATTTATAAACTGTTTGAAGTGAAACACTTTCCTTCTAATCGGCATTTATTCACATGTCTACAATTACATCTGGATTCTAATTAAGCGTTTTGATGGTTATTCGATCCTTCATTATTTATTTTCCGAATTATTTTAGTATTATTAGAAGTTATAATAGTTGAAGCTCGGTTGATTGATGCTGAATATGATACGTTTACAGTGTTTGTATTAATATTATTTTTATTAACTTTACAGTGTTATGTTAATAATCCTACATTATATATATATATATATATATATATATATATATATATATATATATAGCTTTCCGGTCGGTGATGAACTGACATAGTTAAGGTAATGTGTCATGTCTTTATTTTAAAATCGTCTTTAAACTTAATCATTTAAATTTGCTATATTACGTTGTATTTTTACGTCCTGTCAACAACGGATGTAGAATATGTTGACTGTAAAGGGGTAAGACCCCCTCCAACTGGGACGTCTGCTGGCCATGGATAGCGACTTATGATGTCTAACAACGAGATCCTTGTGGCTGAGCAAACTGCGTCCCGGTTGCCTAAATGCTCACATGATTTGTAACACTCGACTTTAGCCATTACTTGGTCGAGACGGGAGGTTGGAGAGGCCCGATCCGACCAGGCAACACGCCCTAGATTTTTAAAAAAGGCTAATCCCGATTGTAATATTAAACTGATCGTCCTTCAATCAGACACTCGTTCTCCTGTAACATGTTAACCCTTGAAGGTGGTGTCTGAGGGTCAATCGTACTAGGTAACTAAAAAGCTTGATAAGTGCTTCATGTTAATAAATATTAGTTTTGCGGTACTAATTCTAAAACTAACAGCCACTCAAAACTGTGCGAGTGTAGTCGTTGTATACCCTCGAAGAAAATGGCGGGACACATAACCCAAAGGGGCAGATGAATCGCCATTTAGCTCTTGCATGCACTCACTTTGAGATGGTGTTTTGATAAAAGCACTGGCCCCCATCACCTCACTGGGTTGGCGTCAAGAAGAGCATCTGGCCTATAAAAATCTCGCCTCAAATAAGGAAATGACTTCCAAAGAAACCCGGTTGTATTGCAGGCTATGTAGTTTAAATTTTGCGTCGAAAGTCTGGTGAAAATGTTTACTTTCTTGAGAGATGTATTGACCTGTGTTGTGTCCAAGAAACTCGTTGGAGCGGTAAATCTGCTAGAATGATTGTAAGAAAAAACGTGAGATACAAGCTGTGTTAGATTGGAAATAAAAAGGGAATAGGTGCTTTTGGTATTTTTATTGCAGAATGATGGATGGATAAAGTGATTGGAGTTAATTGTGTAAGTGAGCGAATCATGCTGATGAAGTTGATGGTTGGTGAAAAAATATTCACAGCAATATCTGTTTATGCACCACAATGTAGCTTGAGTGAAGATACGAAATATGGATTTATGACAGGCTTATTGCAGTATTTAGTAAAGTTGATGAATAGGAAATACTCGTTGTGGCAGGAGATTTGAATGGTCTTGTTAGAAAGACCTCTGGTGATTTTGAGAAAATAGATATGCTGATAGGAATGCAGAAAGAAAAAGAATTTTAAAACTTGTTCTTACAATGGACATGTTGCAAAAAAGAAAAGCAATCGCGTTACGTGTGAATCTGCTACAGCAAAGACTTAAGTAGATAATCTGTTGGTTAGGTAAAAGAACAGAAAGCTCTTATGTTATGTGAAAGTAATACCTGGTGAAGAAATCATGACAATACAAAACGTGTATTTGCAATTTCACGCCGAAGAAATCTCTTGAGAGATAAGGGGTAAATAAAGACCTGTCAGAGATAGGATACTTTGGAAGTCAATTTGTTAAAGTCGTCCAACACATGCCAGCATGTAAAACGGGCGTTAAACGGAACATGATATATAAGAGAGATATATGTTGTTTTATTTTTTTTTTTTTTCTAATTTTGGATGTATTTTTATTTCTGTATTTAAAATTTTTCTACCATTGTGATTTCTTTAAAAACTAGCTCAATGGTAGAACCTTTAGATCAACCAGAGCTATTATTTTGGGGTGCATTTATAATGACAGCTAACAGAACGAAAAAAAAGGATTAAAAACAAATAGGCAACAAATAAATGTTACCAAATAAGTTACTCTTCTACCTACCTGAATAAGTTTATTTGTGTTTAACTTTGTTTAAAGCGGTTTTAGTTCGATTTAAAAGTAGTGTCGAGGCGTCACATGGTCATATGCGGTCATTTTTTTCCATTCTAACATGACGTCTCGACACTACTTTTAAATCGTACTAAAAACAACACTTTCGAATAAGTTAAAACACAAATAACCTTATCCAGGTAGGTAGAACAGTAACTTATTTTGCCTTTGATAACATTTATTTGTTGCCTTTTTGTTTTGTTTTTTTCACCCCTCTTTCATTCTGGTAGCAGTCGTTATAAATGTCCTTTTTTTCTTCCATTTCTTGACTGGATAGAGACCACAAACAAAGTCTTTTAGCCTTCACCACACCAAAATTAAGTGCCTGTTGATTGGTTACGCCAAAATTAAGTGCCTGTTGATTGGTCACGCCAAAATTAAATGCCTGTTGATTGGTCACGCCAAAATTAAGTGCCTGTTGATTGGTCACGCCAAAATTAAGTGCCTGTTGATTAGCCACGCCAAAATTAAGATTCTGTTGATTGGCCATGCCAAAATTAAGTGCGTGTGTTGATTGGTCACGCCAAAATTAAGTGCATGTTGATTGGTCACGCCCAAATTAAGTGTCTGTTGATTGGTCACGCCAAAATTAAGTGTCTGTTGATTGGTCATGCCAAAATTAAGTGCCTGTTGATTGGTCACGCCAAAATTAAGTGCCTGTTGATTGGTCACGCCAAAATTAAGTGCCTGTTGATTGGTCATGCCAAAATTAAGTGCATGTGCTGATTGGTCACGGCAAAATTAAGTGCCTGTTGATTGGTCATGCCAAAATTAAGTGCATGTGCTGATTGGTCACGCCAAAATTAAGTGCCTGTTGATTGGTCACGCCAAAATTAAGTGCCTGTTGATTGGTCACGCCAAAATTAAGTGCCTGTTGATTGGTCATGCCAAAATTAAGTGCATGTGCTGATTGGTCACGGCAAAATTAAGTGCCTGTGGATTTGTCAATAGACGGTATTTACCTACTTCTCACATAAGTATGAAATGGCACAATTCTGGAACGGTGGGGAGGCACCCTTAAAGAAGATGCACTCTGGCCTCTTAAAAAATGCCTGGGCAGCCTCGTCGGCATTCCCTGATCAGGATGCTTCAGGCAATTAACAATAAACTAACTCCTCACAAAAGAGGAAAGGCCGAGCCTGGGAAGGTGGACCTCCAAGGATTTCCTAGGACTAATAATACCTCAGCCCGACAGATAAAAAGCTACCGAAATGGCTCAGTTTCTGTCGAAACTGATTGTCGAGAATGGATCTTCGACTGGTGTATACCGGTCAGCAAGTAGCGTTCGCTGCTTGACTTGATTAGTGAAAGAGACTTGTCTTGTCCAATCAGATTGGTCTATTTTAAAATACAAGTGAGGTAATCCATTTTTACAATAGACGAAGGGGCGTAATTCTTTTATACGTTTTTTAGAGAGCTGGAAGTTTTCCATATTTAAAAGCGAACTTGAGTCTAACTTTGCCTTTTTTTTTTCTTTTTTCTTTTGCAGCACACAGAAGAACAGTCTGACACGGTCGGTCAGACGACGACGAGTAACAAGAGAAAAGCCTTCAAAAAATTCCGGTCAAAATCGGCCGACACGCGACTAGCGAGCGAGGACCGGATCCGATCAATGGCAATCCACGCTGATACCGTCACACCCGTCAAACTTTGGGAATTTAATGAAACGCCAGTTTGAATCAAAAACAAAAAATAAACGGAGAACACAACAACAAATGAAATCATCCCAAAAAATCAAATCAGTATTCCATACGGACATCAATAATTGATTTTTTTTTTTTTTTTTTTTTTTTTTTTTGTAATGCTTGTAGAGGTTGATTCTTTCTCTATGGTTTTTACGTTCCACGATTTTTCTTGGGGGATAAGTGCTGGGTTTAAACTTATTTTTCGACGTCACAAAGGGCAGCATTGTTATTTTTATCCAAGAGCAACTTACTAGCTTACTTTTATCTTGACCAAAAGTATTTAACAGAACAGACACGACGTGTTAGTAATACTACGACTAATAGAAAGATAAAAACAAGATATCTGACAGTTCCTTTTCAACTAATAAGGAGGGAATCCGTAAGATAAACACACACACACACACACATATATATATATATATATATATATATATATATATATATATATATATATATATATATATATATATATATATATGCTTAATTTAATTACACTAAAAAATGTTTAAATAATAACAAAAAATAAGCAAAGCTATGAGTATACGAATAGAAATTCTGTAGGTTTTAAATATAAATAATTAATCTTGTCATGTGTTTTTATTTATATATTTATTTATTTATTTATTTGGACAACAAGATTAACTATTTATATATATATTTGTATTAGTAAGTAATAGACCGTAGTCGAGGCCGACCCGACAGCTCTATTTTCATTGACTACTAAACCGAGATTGATCGTCACATTATAATGCTAAGTATTTAGCAAGGAAGCAACAAGTGTCACTTTTGAGTCGGTGGTGTGACTCGGTCGAGGAATAAGCCCCATTATCGGCGCTGTTGCAGCTGAAAGCACTAATGCAAGGGAAATAACTCTTATTAACTTACAGATTTATCGTTTTGGTTTTGTTTTTCGCAAGATGATTAAGGTATTATTTTCATGTTGTATTATTTTTTTTTAATTTCAGAAGAGGCATTGGAATTGTTATTTTAAAAATTCGTTGCAGTTTCCTCTAATTTGCGTAAATTTTAGCGTCCCAAATTCTCTATTGGAAAAAATATATAAATCTGTTAGTCAATGACAGTTGCTTCCCTTGCTAATTTCAGTCCGTTCTCCTGACCAATCAGCGAACATTGTAACCATTGTGCCAACTTGGCCGACGTTGTACTAGCAACGCTGTTTATTTAACTATTATATTAATTAAATAAGGTATTAATATAATTAAATTAAGAATATATATCATATAGTTTTTTTTTTGTTTTAAAAAGGGTCAACGGTTATTGCTGAATGAGAACAGATAGCGTAATTTAAAAATTTTCACAATACATAGGTCTTTTTTATTTTTTTTTTTTGGTTACTAGAAAGCGGACTTTTATTATATAAAGGTCTACTGATAAAGATACTAAAAATGAAAAACAACGACAATGCGTAAAGAAGGGAGATAACTCAAAAACGAAGGGGGGATAACTCAATAAAAAAGACGGGAGGTAACTAAAAATAAAAGTAGAACAATTTGAACATGTTTTATTCGTGCCTTTATCATAATGGGAATTTGATGTCTATCTGTAACCAAAACAACGATACAACTAAGAAATTATTCTCAAACATTGCAAATATTAATATGGATAAAAATCTACGAAATTTGAAATGAATGGTTGTTTTATTTTTTCTTAACTTTATCCTTTATCAATTTATCAAATTTAAATTATACCGATAAATGTAAATATAAAAATGTAAATAATATAAATTAAATTAAGTTTGTATGCGTTGGTTTTGTGCAATAACTGTGCCAAATAAACAAATGCAGGGAAATGTATGATTTTCTTTTTCTCTGGTGAACGTTTTAACATGTTTTAATACATCACTGACGTCAATAAACAACAACAAAAATAGAAAAACAAAAAATCTATTTTTTTATATTTTTTTATATTTTTATTCGTTTAAAAAAATCCTGCCTTAGACACCATGTGCCTTAATTTGTAAACCATAGAATTCGAATTTATTAATTGTTTGAGAAATAATTGAAAGAAATTTACCTTTCTCAACTGATATTTAAAATCAAATATAACGTGGATCCTTTGTAGAAGATTCGGCACTTGTGCAGTTTAGTAAACAGCGGCAGATAATCCACAGAGAGTAACGACCAATAGATTAAAACATTTTAATAAATTTATTTATTTAATAAAATATGGTTTCCGAAAGAAAAACATTGTAATAAAATAAAGTTTATTTTCAATAAAGTACCACTTTTAAAATATAGTTGATAGCGATTGTTTTTTATCTAAAATGTTATAAAAAAAAAATAATAATAATAAAACTATATTTTATTACAATCTTTTGGCCAAAATATTACTTTATTGAAAATAAACATTATTTTATTATAACGTTTTTCTTTCAGAAACTACATTTTATTAAATGAATTTATTAAAATGTTTTAATCTATTGGTCGTTACTTCCTGTGGATTATCTGCCGCTGTTTATTAAACTGTACAAGTGCCGAAGATTCCCACCACCCCACTCAAACCCACCCCACCCCAAAAACCCCTCGCTCGTTATCACTCCCAAAAAAGACAAAATGCACGTTGTAGTAAAAAATTTCAAAATTAATTTTTTTTTTTTTTTAAGTTTTAATACTTACTTAAGTGGATAGAATACATTCATATCATTAGATATTTACAAAAAATAGATTGCTTGCTTTATATTTGTGCCTCCATTGTTCTGGATAGCATACTGAAACCCTTGTTCGTCTCCTGGAAAATACCGCCAAATATCCACTGTTTAGGTAAGAATCTTCCAGCATGATTCTTGCGGCGAGAAATGGTGGGTTGCATTGATTTCAACGTGGACAGCTGGACCCTAAACATAACCCTAATCCGACGCATATCTAAACAGGATTAACAACAGTAGACCAATGGCGTGTGAACGCACTGCGCATGATCGGTAGGGAGGGGGGGGGGCTTTTTCTTTCTTTTTTTTTTTTTTGCAAAACTCATTTTTTTTTTAGTGACGTACTCTTCTACAGAATATCCTAAAACTTATTTGCACACTGGAAATAGAAAAGAAGGCTGTGATATTTCAACCATTATACTTATATTTATTCATTTCCACTCTTTTAGTTTGAACTAGATTTATTTCCCGGTGTTGCCGTGGCTTAGAAAAAATAATTCAAAATTGAATGGAATTTTTTTGTAATATTGTTTTAGTTTTTCCTTATTTTATTTTTTTATTTTAATAAATTTTCGATTAATAATGAATATTAAAAAAATAATTCAAAGTTGCGTATAGGCGAGAAACGCACACAAACACACGAGCTATTGTCTGATAGTTTTATGAATGTAGTGATTGTGATAAATATTTCTATCTTTAAAAAAATTAAATGGAATAGGCGACTAAATAAAAATTACACGGCTAAGCAAGAGCGATAAGTGATGCCATATTTTTAAAAATCCAAAGCTAAAAAAAAAACGATGGAAAATACATTTAAGCATTGAATTTAAAAAAAACATGTTTGCTTACAAGTTAAAATGAATAAGTAGACATAAAATCATTAATCATATTACTTTTATTTTTAGAAAAAGAATGATGGTGCTTCTTGAGTTCAACCCCAATATGTAAAAATTGTCGCCATTCTTAATATGCGGAGGGGTGACTTTGTTAACTATCAGTAGAGTTATCTCCCCTTTAATAAGCTCTTCTTAAAAAGAGAGTTACTTTTTTACATATTGGGGTTGAACTCAACAAGCACTAAAATTATTTTATTCATTTTACAAAATATGAAAATAAATTTCACAAATTATGGAAGAAGAATAAGGGAAACGCTATTTCTAAATTCTGTATTCGATCTCTCATCGCCGGTCAGTGTCTGATCGCCGCAGATCAGAACAAACAGCCCAGGACTGTTTGTTATGTCGGTTGTATTTTCCAGAAAAAGAGAAAAACGAAAGACACAGTGTAGCGTTAATTTGTTCGAAAATTATCATCTTTATTTTGTATTGATTGTAGTTTGGGGTTAGGAGTATACGTCTCTATAATTACGTAAGGTTTTATGTAGAGGAGTCGAACTCATGATGGCATAAAGGATTTGTAAGTTAAGCTCCACAACAAATCGGCTTGTTCCTATTGAGTTGGTTCTGTGGCGGCGGGAGTTTACATTTCTCCCACTCTCAGACACACACTCGTCCTCCAAACCTCACCACGGAGGCAGAGTTAGACACATCGACTTGTTAAAATAAAAACGAAAAAATCTCATACAAAAAATAACAAACACGTGCGTACGACGAAAGGCAAAGAGAGTTAGAGTTATCTCCCCTTAATTTGAGTATTTTATTTACCTTGTCTCCAGGAGGTTTGACACAAAGTCATGTGTAGGTTTTGATGAAAGTGTTTCTGTGGAACGACCTGATTTTGACCAGGTCCTCAGTCTGCGTCGCTAACCACTTAGCCACTGTGCCATCTCTTTGGTTTGATGTTGGGGTTTATTTTTCACATTTAACCGCGTTCATTAATTAACCTATTATCTTCTGTATCCATGTGAGCATGTTAATGAAAGCAATGTGAGCATTTCTAGCCACCATCAACTACGAAAGTAAATAAAGGATATATTTACATTTCTATTAGAAGATATTTACATGGAGCGATAATTACGTGACTGATGTCACACTGTTTAGAATTAGGCGCAGGAAATTTAAACTTTTCTTCGTCCTTGCAAGGAGGGTTCCATTCGTCATGTAAATGTCTTCTAAAATGCTATCACACCGTTCAGAGATCGGCATGGGAAATTTAAACGTGAATATTTTCGTATGCTCCGCTAGATATTCTCTAGTAATTTACTAGAACTAACATATATAAAGAAATACTTTAACCGGTGATAATTACTAAAAAAAAATTTTCATTAATTAATGGTAATATTTTTAAAAAAATAAAAAAAATACTCACCCATTACAGTAGCCATTTGTAATATTATGGTTTTGTAAAAACTCGAATTCTCATCCACTGAACGCACAGACCGAGTCAGTGTGCATGGTTCATTGCACACTTCACAAGTATACGAATTGACCAACAAACGATGTTTTGCAAACCATTCGATCGCAGCAAGATTGTCAGCAAGTTTGATGCAAACTTCTATTAGTGTGTTCTTCGCATTCTAATAAACGTTCTTGAAACTCCAGGCATTTTTTTAATTGAATTTAATTAAAAACTTTTAAATATTTAAAATATTTTACTCGTGTGTTAAAAAAAATAAGACTAACGTTTTGGGGGAAACAAAAATATAATTAATGTTCAAAAACACATATTTTACTTATTTGTTAAAAAAAATAAGACTAACTTTTGGGGGAAACAAAAATATAATTAATGTTCAAAAACACATATTTTACTTATTTGTTAAAAAAAATAAGACTAACTTTTGGGGGAAACAAAAATATAATTAATGTTCAAAAACACATATTTTACTTATTTGTTAAAAAAAATAAGACTAACTTTTGGGGGAAACAAAAATATAATTAATGTTCAAAAACACATATTTTACTTATTTGTTAAAAAAAATAAGACTAACTTTTGGGGGAAACAAAAATATAATTAATGTTCAAATCAAAGAAGATTTTACACTCCGTTGTCGTTTTAAAAAACAAAAAATCTTTAAAAACGTTTGAAAAAAAAAGTCTAACTTTTCTTCGTTCCGTTGAAAACTCATTTCGAGTTTTTACACAACCTCGATATTACAATGATTACCGGAATTTGGTGCGTACTTTAAATATTACCTAATTAATTAATAGATTAAACTGTTCGCTAAATATCACTTGTTTTCATAACACGTTTTGGCTTTATTTTAGCTAAAAAAATTACTTTATTTTAGGTATTTGGGGGCTTTATTTTAGCTTTTTGTTTAAAGCCACCAAATAGCTAAAATAAAATTTTAGCTATTTGGTGGCTTTATTTTATCTTTTTGGGGTTTTTATTTTAGTTAAGTTATGTTTAAATTTCAAAGTGAATAAAATATAACCTGCCACTTATATTGACTGTCACAACAAACAATGTGAAAGAAAAAATATGAAAAAACAATGTGAAAGAAAAAATATGAAAAAACAATGTGAAAGAAAAAATATGAAGAAAAAATGTGAAAGAAAAAATATGAAAAAAAAATGTGAAAGAAAAAATATAGAGAAAGAATTATCTACAAATGATCGAATGAAACTTTTGGAGAGAAAAAAAAATGTCTGATGAATGTTCATATTCCTAAAAGCATAGAGACTTCTTCACCAATCATCGTATTTCTGGAATTCAACAGGTTCGCGATATTTCTTGCGAAGCGGTTGAAAGTAGAACATTTCACAGAACTAGCTTAAGTTCCTGTGTTATTTTTTTTTCAACCCAATGTCGTGAAATACCGACTCCTTTTTTTTTTTACTAAACTTTGGGTGCATTTTTGAAACGCTAATAAATAACACATTTTGAGCAAACTGATATTTCAAACTTTTTCAATTTCTAAAATTCTCAACTTTTCAAATCTTAATTTTTTTTTTAATTCTCAACATTTGGGCATTTAAAAAAAATAAGAATAGAAAAGTTGAAAAATTGGGAATAGTAAAGTTGGAAATTTTAGAATTTGAGAACCTTAAGAAACTGAGAATAGAAAAGGTGAGAATTAGAGAAATCGAGAATAAAAAGTTGAGAATTTTAGAAATTGAAAATAAAAAGTCAATAAATTTTTAATCGAGAATAAAACGTTGAGAATTAGAGAAATCGAGAATAAAAAGTTAAGAATTTTAGAAATTGAAAATAAAAAGTCAAGAAATTTTTAAATCGAGAATAAAACGTTGAGAATTTTTTTAAATTGAGAACTAAAAGTTGAGAATTTTTTAAATTGAAAATAAAAAGTCGAGAATTTTAGAAATCTAGAATAAAAAATTGAGATTTTTTTAATTGAGAATAAAAAGTCAAGAATTTTTTAAATCGAGAATAAAAAGTTGAGATTTCTTTAAATTGAGTATAAAACGTTGAGAATTTTAGAAATTGAAAATAGAAAAGTCAAGAATTTTAGAAATTGAAACTGTTAAAAAATCGAGAATTTTAGAAAAGTTGACCATTTTAGAATAGACTCGAAAATATATTCTGAAATTATTTTTTTTTTTTAACACAAATTTACATATAACGAAACTAAGATCCCTTAATTCATTTGATGCGTATGATCGTATGTGAACCCGTAGATTCAGTCTCTGGTTAACTGTCAATACTGTTTAAAATGAACGACACACAAAAGCTATGGCAAAAAAAGACAAATCGGATAAAACTACGCTTGAGAGGCGTTGCTTAACTGCGTACATTTTAGGAGGTGTTTTTGTTTTCTGTGGATTTCTCTTGTCACGAGGAGATATCGACCGGATTCACCTTTTTATGACAAAAGTAGTACATAGTGAAAAAAAGAAGGTCTCTTAAAAATGTGTGGTTAAACGCCACCCTAAAGTATACTTTTACAGAAAATTCAACCCTCCGTTCGAAAACATCGGTGAAATGAAACACGTCTTTATTTGGTCTCAACCTATATTATATTATTTCCAGGAGGAAAAATCGATAATACGATTATTGAAAAATATAATTATTCTTTTATTTATATATATTATTATGAGTATATATAATTATATATATAAATTATTTATATAAGTTTATATATAATTATTCTTTTCAAACATCTGACCAAATATCTATGTGTTGTTGACGATATTGAATTTTCTCACTCACACGCCCCTATTTCAAATTTGTGGCCGTTTCAATTTAGACGGTTTCAAATCGATATAAATGATTGCACACTAAAAAATAATCAACTTTGTAAAAATCAGGGAGGGGGGGGGGTATTCGTATTATTTGATTTTTTTTTTACTTAATATTTCATTTTCATTCTTTTTTTAATTATTCCAGCAATTTTTTATTAAAATATTTACTCTGAAAAAGATTTTACGTGACTTTTTTTTTAATTATGACTGCTTGATGAAGGGGAGGCCACGGCCACGAATTCGGAATAGGGTCTTGTGGACAAGAAACTTCAATATCGCCATGTTGTTTAATAAAACTGAACGTTAATGCAATAGTATTATTTGGATTCTTCGGCCTACGATTCTTATCTTACTTGTTTGTTTTTTTGCTGATTTTTTTTTCCTTATTTTTCACAACGTTTCGACCGATGTAACCTCTTACTTTCATCATGTACATTTTTTTTTAACTTGTGAATCTTTCTGTCGAACACAGGAACCACCAACCGAACCACTTATTTAGTCCATGAGGGTAGATTGTTCTCGTTCCGTCAGCCATGATCGGACTGAAGTGCTAAATTAATTATAATGTTATTCCTAGTTAATAAGCAACGGATAAAGGTGTTGATTAACAATCAGTTCCAAGTGAGAGTCTTCTGGAGGTTGAAGTGCAATCCTCGCTAGAAGCGATGATAACTCAGAATAGTATAAAAATTTAAAATTATTTAACACTTCTAACCGGTCATGACTGACAGAACAAGAACAATCTACCCCATGGATTAACTAAAAGGTTCAGTTCGAAATTCCGTATAGATTCCTGAGTTTGAAAAGGTGCACCAGAAGAAGGTCGGAGGTTATATCGGCCGAAACGTTGTGAAAATAACAACCAAGATAAAAATAGTCTGAATAATCCAAATAATACATGTTAGCAATCCACATGTTAGCAATCGACATGTTAGCAATCCACATCTCAAAGATTCCGAAAAAAAAGAAGTTAATACAATAATATGAAATAAACATAAGTGCGATGCTGTATGAAAGGGGACAGTTCCTGTCTGGAAAGTTTCCCTGTCTGAAATAGATTTGTTTGACCATTCAAGCAGACCGAAGCGGTTAAGCGTTAATTTAAACGTGACTCAAATACTTTTTTGCTGTGCTGTATTCGAGAAAAATGTCCGATATTCAAAAATATTTAACGGCCATCATCACGATTCTAGAAAAAAAAACATAGGAAAAAAAGTCCCAGAATTTTGACCCAAGCCAAATAAATGACTGAGTAATTAAAATATTGTTTTGTTTTGTTTTTTTCTTTTTCTTTTTTTTATTCTATTTCAGTTTTTGGGTGCTTCTTGAGATTTGAATTTTAAAAATACTAATCATAGTCACAACTAGTGTTGGGACGATTAATCGGAATCGGGAATCGAAAACAGCGGAACTTTTTGGGGGTATCGGAATCAGAAATTTTTTAGCCTAAATTCCGATTCCAAAAACGATTTTTTTTTTGTTTAAAACTTAATTTTCCATTTCTGGTACTAATGATAAAATAATAAATATTTATTGATTTTAAACTATCAGTAGAACTAACATTTATACATCATAATCACGAATTCAGGTAAAAATGGCACCGGATAAAACGGCCTGTGAAAAATGACACAAGTAAAAAATATAGATGAAAATCTCACAATCAAAATCTTATAAAAGGGGAAACATTAAGAAGTTTGTCAAATTAAAAAAGAAATTAAAGTGAAAATTATATTTACATTTAAAAGTAGATGAGGACTCTCCGCTAAATCCCCCCTCCAAATGAAATTCTACTTTTTAGACGATTAAGCGATTTTAGAGTCGGAATCGGTAATTGTATCGGAATCGGGAATTTAGAACAGAATCGGTAATTGTATGGAAATCGGGAATTTAGAACAGAATCGGTAATTGTATCGGAATCAGGAAAAATTTTTGAATCGTCCCATCACTAGTCACAACTAATTCTATTATGGTGTAATCCTCTTTCAGTGTGACGAAATCTGCTTTTCTGCTGCCAATGTTGTTGTTGTTGTTGTTTCTTCTTACTCTATCCAGCTGTGTTGACCGTCGTTAGTATATGCAGTTCACTCTACTTCGAATTCTCTCTCTCTCTCTCTCTCTCTCTCTCTCTCTCTCTCTCTCTCTCTCTCTCTCTATTTAACTATCTTGTTGACTTCACAATTTCGATTCGATAGTTTTTGCAAATATAAATTTTTTGTCATTTTTTTTAACTGGGTTCACCCCAAACAAGGCAAGTTGCTACTGTAGACGTAAGAATTAGGGTGAAAATTTTGGGGGATCATCTTAAATTGACAGATGTGCCAACAATACTCCATGCATGGGCGGATGGTGGCTTTGTAGAGATACAAGATAATGTCAGGTGAGCCCACTTTCTTTGCAGCAGCTTTGGCAATGTCTTTTATGTATTTGTCCAATTCATGTTACCTGTGAATGTTAGGCCGAGCAATTTGAACGTTGGACTCTCAGGTAGGGTGTTATTTGCCATCGCAGTCAGTGATTGAAGAGGTTTCTTGTAGTTATTGAAGGAAAGGAGCTTTGTCTTAGTAGCATTAAATGTTACCATCCATTTATGACCCCAATCCACTACAGACTGGAGGTCACTTTCTAAGG
This sequence comes from Sepiola atlantica, assembly GCA_963556195.1. Classification (NCBI taxonomy): domain Eukaryota; kingdom Metazoa; phylum Mollusca; class Cephalopoda; order Sepiida; family Sepiolidae; genus Sepiola; species Sepiola atlantica. The sequence goes on along the minus strand of OY744532.1, from coordinate 54,272,441 downwards.
ATTCAGCCATTGCCTCAAATATGTGCGTATGTGTTTTACCCACATGACGAGAGTAGAGCCTGGTGTTATCAGCAAATATACCCATCTCAGACACAATGGCATCAGGGAGGTCGTTTATGAAAATCAGGAACAATAAAGGTTTAAGGATCGATTCATGAATCACCTGCATTTATGTCATGTTGTTTGGATGAACGGCCATCGATAACAACCTGGATATTTCTTTTGGATAGGAAGAATCTAATTATATTAAATATTCGTCCAGTAATTAATACCATATGAATTCATTTTTATAAGAAGACCTTTATGCCAGACCTTGTCAAAGGCTTTTGATATATCAATTGCTACCGCCCTAGCTTCATCTGCCTTGTCCAATATATGGTATATGCGTTGAGAGATGACCGTTAGGATATCTGCAGTAGACCATGCTTGCCTAAATCCATACTGATGGTCAGAAAGAAGTTTAGCATCAACAAGGTGCCAGACTATCGCTAGGTTGATTAAGGATTAAAAGATTTTAGTGAGAGCGGGAGTAGACTGATAGGGCGATAATTCTGAGGGTCAGTTCTATCTCCAGCATTCTTGAAGACTGGTACCACAGAGGCAATTTTCCAGCTATCAGGGAATCAAGATTCGGCAAGGGATTTGTTGTAGAGTTCTGAGAAAGCAGGAGCCAGTTAAGCAGAGCATTTCTTTATTATTATTGCTGGTATAAGATCAGGCCCACGTGCTTTGGAGGTGTCAAGGTTTTTTATGATGTCTCAGACATGAGATGGGGTGATGGTCAGGTCATCAAGTGTTTCTTCAGTCCGTAATGGGAAATTTGGAAGAGAGTGGTTTGCGGAGTTTAAAGTGGAATTCCTCCGTTCAGTCTTAAGAGACAATGAATACCCCCTTTGAGGGTTGCTGCGCATGTAATTGTGAAGCAAGGGTTGCGCATTCATCAACCACACCTCTCCTGAGTCAGCATTACTTGATACCAGTGGCAAGGAAAAGTGCAGGACAACTAGAAAACAATGCCGAGATAAGCGCACATACAGCACCTGGTATTCCAATGTTAGTACTGGCCAGGCTCAACGTCGATTAACTTTGGTGTCGACGTGATAATGTTGTATACAATTGTGTATATCCAACCTGAAACCTACTTTGTTTTCCAATTGATTTTATGTCATAAATAGAATCCTAACTTGATTAGGTTTAATAATTCGTTCGACTTTTTATTTTTTAAATGATTTTGAGATGTAAATTTCTCTTTGCTTTAGGTAAACATTCAAGATGAATTTATGAACTGTTTTCCAAAAGTTTGTAAAGTTTGAAAATCTTACATAAAAACAAACTACTTGAAATATTACTTTTCTACAAAATAACAAGTCTTGGCCGCATGAATCAACTTGATGTAAGGAGCTAAAAAAATATACTACTTTAAGATAAAAAAAATAGCCAACGATAAGTGTTAGATGGATAGATTTCTTTTTACTCTCCTAACAATCATATTCACTTAAGTTGTAACAAAATGAGTTGGGCGATAAAACACGGATAAAGACTCGACTGGAAACTATGGATTAAAAATAAAAATAATAAAAAGTTGAAGGCAGTTGTTTGAGAAATTTTTTAAACACAATTTTAGTATTGGGATTTTTTGTATGGCATCAGTTAACGGACAATGAGCAATAGGAATCTGGTAATCAGATAACTCTTCTAAATGGGTCAATTAATTTATCAGAAATTTGATAAAGAAAATGACAGAAGTAAAAAAGGATTGTATCAAAACTAAAAGTAAAGAAACTTAGGTCTGATGCAAACGTTTATTTTAAAAACAAAGGATGAAGAGACAGAGGCAACAGGGAAAAGAAACCAGATAGATATGATTTTGTACAGAACAGGCAGTAAACAGAAACAGACACGAACTCAGGCATGCATGACTGTTGCAGCTGACTGCTGGCTGAAAATATTGAATGCATTGTCAGCGAAAAAGAGAAGAAAACGATTTTGTCTTTTACAAACAATGAATAAACATAAGAAATATTTTACTTGCAACTGACAACATAAGTGTCCATGTTTAGTTTCTTTATATCTCGGACTCATCTCATTCTCACCGTGATAGGGGTAGTGACAACGTGATAGTGTCAGGGCTACATGACAAACAGAGCTCTGGTACACATCAGGAGTTAACATCAGGATCTGTCGTACTTTGGTCGTCTCTGTCTCCGCAAGTGGCAAACAAGGGTGTGTCAAGTGCAGAACCGCAAATCCATGGAATGATAATAACAATGTTGCTTTGTGTGTTTTAGGCCAAACCTTCCACAACTTTGTATGTAACCGTTGAGACTTGCCGCTCTGGGTGTCAGGTGGTAAAAAACTTGCAATTTTGCAGATATAATGAATAACTATGGCCAATGAGTAGGACTTCATGCAGACCAGATCTTTGTGGGCTCTGTGCAGAAGTCCGATTCGCTCAACAACAACAGAAAAACAATCCAAGGGAAGCTAAAAACTACATGTAAATTTTGAAATTTGAGTGATCGGTCTTGCATTATTTTTATTTGTAAAACATGATTTTTAGCGTCGGGATGTTGTTTTGCATGACGTCAGTCAACGGACAATGGCCAATAAAAATCTGGTAATCAGATAACTAATTATATAATTGACATCAATTATCAAGTTACATAGTTACCAAAGATTGCTGTGTCAGGAAGCAGCCAGTTTCATTTAAGCTATTTAATAAAAACGCGACTGGAGTATTAAGACATTTTATGCAAATTGGAATTAATGCATGTGTCATTTATCGAAATGAATAAATAATTCAGATGAACGTGACTTTTTACTATGACGTTTTTCCTGTTTGAAATTTTGACCTTTCCTCTTAATTTATTTCTGTCCAGCATTAAAACAAGATATGAAACTTTAAAAAGAAAAAAATCTTCCCATTTTGTTAAAATTGTGTAAATATATCATTTTTGTGTTGTTTCTTTTTTTTTACAAAATGTGTCAATTTTAAAATTACTAAAAACATTATTAATTTCATTGTTAAGGAAAAAAATATTATTAAAATGGTCCAGGCTCTGATTTTAATTTTATTTTAATCAAAAATCAACACCAAGGAAGATTAAATTTATCTTTATTTATCTTTATTTATTGTATTTATATGTATAACCAGGGGAGATAACTCCAATCCATTTTTTACTTAGAAAAAAATGGTTATCTCCCTTAATTGCATAGTAAATTATTTATTTTTATTCTTCCCATATCTTTAACTTTTATCCTACGTAATTAAATTTAAAAAATGGTCCAGGCCCTGATTTTAATTTTAATCAAAATTCAAGTCCAAGAAAGATAAGTCCATAATCATAATCTAAAACTCCTACTCATTATTTATTTTTTTAAAGATAAAGAGTAGTTATCTCCCTTGGTTACTTAGTGAATTACTTATTTTTATTCTTCATATACTTTTTGTTTAACTGAGTTTGTAAAAAAGGGGGTGTTGTCCCTCTCTTAGGTTTCAGACACGAAATAAATTAACAAAGCCTCTTTTTAACAACGACGAAAAGGGTTTATTCACAAAGGTTACCTATACCGTTTGGTATAGGTAGAAAGAAATTTGGACAGTGTCCGAGAGAGGAAGAGGATGTAGGGGAATAAGATGAATGACACCAGTTGCTAGGGGCACCGGTGGGTAGTGTCCCCTTAGAACCAGAGACTAGCGACGGAAAAAGTGGAAGAGTAAGGTTGAAGTTCGCCGTGCTGGTCAGGATACCACACGGTCGAAACGATGTACATACACCCTACCAGTTCTAGTAGGCCTCCACCACAAGTGGTGAGTAAACGAAATATTGTATGTACTGTAATGTTATGTCGTAGCCCTTTTATGTTTCTCAATATGTAAATAAATGTGTATATTGTACTTGGGTGTATTTTCCCTTATTTCGTGTTTTCTCATAGCGTATTTAGAAGGTCTGGGTTCCCCGTAGATTATTACAGGGAAATAAAGGCAATCCTAACACGGGTGACTCCCGAGCTTAGAACGCGCAGATATATATATTAAAAAAAAGTCTTTAGTTTAGAATAAATCTCTTCCCTTAAAAACAAAAGACGTTGAAATGCGTAGTATAATGCAATTAAGTAAAATAAAAGCAAAACGTTAGAACACGGAATCCTTATCAATTAAATTTATTTTTTTTAAATTAAAAGAACCAAACTAAGTACGTTTTGGTGACAGTATTTTTAAATGAAACGATATCTTTTCTCTGTCGCCGAAATATTTTTAACTAAAATATTTGTGTTTAAATATGGCCGCTTGTCTTCTTCTCCAATTCATCCTGCGCACCTGCCCTGTGATTGACTGATTCAATCTGTCACGTCACGCAGCTCCTCCCCTCCCAAGTTATCGGTAGCTGCTACTACTACTACTGTATGGCCAGTGTGGTGCGCAAATTTTATCAGCAAACACTCGCAGTAGGCAATAAACAAACTATAAAATAAATAGTTTAAATGGCGTCGCCAACGTTAAGTTTAAACCCGACGGGTGTACGTGACGACCCCGCTCTGTTTTTCGCCCAGCTTGACTTGCTATTTAGACAGAAAGCTATATCTGGGCAGACAGATAAATTCTGCTATGTAGCATCGATCTTGACTCAATACGTAATCGCAGAGGTAAGAGAATTAATTATCTCCCCTCCCATGGAGAAGCCATATGAGAGAGTTACAACGGCTGTGACAGTCTCAATGCATAAACGCATTTCTAAGCTGCTAGAGCAGCAAACCGTCGCAATTCCTAAAACGCCTACAAAAGTTGGCCGAGGGGGCGATGGATAAGAGCATCGTCAAACATATTTTCCTCCAGCGAATACCAATGCACTATAAGGTGCGCAGAACGAATCCACACCAGTCGAACAGCTTGCAGTTATAGCGGACCACATAGCTGACATACTGTCCACACAGTCGTCAGCTGTGGCCAGTGTGCAGACATCAAAGGAGGACGATGTGCTAACGAGACTGTTGGAGGGGCAGCAGAGATTGGAAGCCCGCATGAATAAGATGGCGGAGGAAGTAGCAAACTTAACTCTGAAGGAGAAGCAATGCTAAAGGCGTGATGATACCCGCAGCCACTCCAGAGAACGAGGCCAGGAGAGAGGAATGTGTTGGAAGCACAAGAGATTTGGCGATAAGGCAAATTCTTGTGTTCCACCTTGCAATTACAAGGGTCTGGGAAAAGCTTAAACTGACAGAAGAACGTGGCGTCGACTGTCGGTGCACCACGCTCTGGCCGCCTACTGTATGTGGCAGACAGAAACTAGGGTACGTCCTTTTTAGGGGACAGTGGGGCACAGGTGTCCCTTATTCCTGCAACTGCAGCCGACAAGAAGTCTCCTCCCTGTAAGTTTACACTACATGCTGTAAACGGTTCGCTAATACATACATATGGGGAGAGGTGTATGGATCTCAACTTAGGTTTGCATAGATCATTTACCCACATTTTTATAGTGGCCGATGTAAGTAGCGCTATTTTGGGTACTGATTTTTTGCAAGCATTCGGCCTCATTATAGATATAACTGGCCGGTGTTTAAGAGATCCAGAAACACAACTCACAGCATGTGGTGTGGTCAAAGCTGGTACTCTATTATTTCCAGCAGTGGCACATGCAAACCAAGATGATGCGTTCCTGAGACTTTTGAAGAAATACCCTTCAATTTTTATACCCTCCTTTCATAAGGAAGTTTTACCACACTCTGTAACACATTACATAGAGTCAACCGGTCCACCCGTCCATAGCAAAGCCAGGCGTCTGGCACCTGGAAAGATAATAGCTGCTAAGGCGGAATTCCAGCAAATGATGAAGTTAGGCATAGTTCGCCCTTCAAAAAGCAAATAGGCTTCACCTCTTCATTTAGTAAGCAAAAGCCCTAACACATGGCGTGCATGTGGGGATTACAGAGAACTGAACGCGGTTACCAAACCTGATAGGTACCCAGTACCACATATCCAGGATATAACAGCAGTGGCCCAAAATAATAACATTTTTACAAAATTAGATTTAATTCGGGCATATCACCAAATACCGGTGGAACCTGAGCACATCCCCAAAACGGCCATCATTACGCCATTCGGAATGTTTGAATTTGTACGAGTTCCTTTTGGGTTGCGAAATGCAGCCCAAACATTTCAGAGATTTATAGACCAGGTCTTGAGTGATTTGCCATTCGTCTGTGCATATATAGATGACGTACTCATTGCTAGCCAGAATATACATGAACACATTGACCATGTACGGCAGGTATTTGAACGCCTGAAGCAATATGGTGTGGTATTAAAACCATTAAAGTGTGTTTTCGGTCAATCTGAAGTCACATTTTTGGGGCACCATATCTCAGAGGAAGGAATTTCCCCATCGTCAGAGACAGTCAAGTCCATTCGAGATTTTCCCATTCCTGTTACGATGAGACATTTACGCCAATTCTTAGGACTAGTGAATTTTTACCGTAGGTTCCTCCCCCACTGTACCCAATTACTTTTGCCATTGACAAACTTGTTGACGAATGTGAAGAACTGCAGCATTTCATTATCAGAGCATGCGGTACTGGCATTCACCAAGGTAAAGTCCATGCTGGAGGAGACCGTCAAGTTGTCACACATCCAACCTAACCGGGAACTGTGCCTGGCAGTAGACGCATCTGCAATTGGTATTGGAGCTGTTCAGCAACAAAAATGTGATACGGACTGGAAACCCATTTCATTTTTCTCTAGAAAATTAACTGAGGCAGAAACCCGTTACAGTACTTTTTCCAGAGAACTGTTGGCCTCATTCTCCGCGATACAACATTTCCGCCAACTCCTGGAAGGTCAGCAGTTCCACATACTTACAGACCACAAGCTTTTATTAGGCACCTTGCACTCCTTTTTGGATAAATATTCTCCCCGAGAGATTCGCCAGATGGACTACATCCTCCAGTTTACGTCTGACATACGACATGTCAAGGGAGTAGACAACATCCCAGCAGACACCTTGTCACACGGAATTAATTCCTTTCTGTTGGAACCTTCTATCGACATCAACACATTATCCGAGGAACAACAGAAAGACGAAAAACTGCAAGAATTTCTACAGAGCAATGCAACTTCATTAAATCTGGTGACGATAACCAATCCTTTCAGTAACAAAAAAATTATATGTGACACCAGTACAGGCAAACTACGCCCATATGTTCCAGCATCCTTACGCAGAGATATCTTTAATACAGTGCATGGCCTATCTCATCCTGGAGCCAACGCATCGATACGGTTACTAATAGACCAATATGTCTGGCCGCGGATCAAAGCAGATGTGAGAGCTTGGGCGAGAATGTGCGTGAAGTGTCAGAAAGCTAAGGTTGGTCGCCATACTCGAGCCCCTCTAGGCACGTTCCCAGTGCCAGATGAGAGATTCAAGCACATTCACATTGATATTACAGGACTATTTCCCACATGTGAAGGTCAGTCCTATCTGCTGACATGCATCGACAGATTCTCGCAATGGTTTGAAGTCTTACCAATGCCAGACATGATGGCATACACAACCGCCAGAACATTCCTCGCCGGCTGGGTGGCAAGATTCGGTGTCCCGGAGAACGTGACAACAGACAGAGGTCGACAGTTTGAGTCTGAAGCAAATGGTATGGTCGAGTGATTACACCGCAGCCTGAAAGCTTGTTTACGTGCAGAGCTCACTAACAGTACCAAGTGGCTAGAACATCTTCCACTGATACTGTTGGGGCTGCGCACCACAGTAAAGAAAGACATGGACTCTTCGGCAACAGAAGCCCTGTATGGAACCACATTGCGATTACCCGCACAGTATTTTTTCGAGGCACCAGAGAAAGTGTGGTATGTAACATCATTCGTAGACAGACTGACCACAAAAATGGCCAAGATGGCATATTCTCCTTCAGGGGAGAATAAGTACACAAAGGTATATTTGCCTAAACATTTACAAACGTGTACACACGTATTTATCTGCGATACTGCTAGGTCACATTCTCTGCAACCACCATACCGTGGTCCATTTAAGGTTGTCAAGAGACACAACAAGTTCTTCAGCATTCGTATTAAGAACGAATAACAAAACATTTCAGTGGACAGGCTAAAACCTGCAGTACTGGAGGATGCATACTTAGAAGTAGCACCTCGAAACTCAGTGTCTGTAGACATGACATTGGAAAAACATCCTTTAGAAAAAAAGACACGTTCAAGCAGACATGTGAGATGGCCTAGACATTTGAAGAACTTTGTTTCCATGTAAAAAAAAAATTTTTTTTTAAATGTTTTTATTTCCTTGTTTGTATTGATTTTAAGATACTCTGTATTTTTTGGGGGGGGGAGTATTGTAGGGGAATAAGATGAATGACACCGGTTGCTAGGGGCACCGGTGGGTAGTGTCCCCTTAGAACCAGAGACCAGCGACGGACAAAGTGGAAGAGTAGGGTTGAAGTTCACCGCGCTGGTCAGGATACCACGCGGTCGAAACGATGTACACCCTACCAGTCCTTGTAGGCTTCCACCACAAGTGGTGAGTAAACGAAATATTGTATGCACTGTAATGTTCTGTCGTAGCCCTTTTATGTTTCTCAATATGTAAATAAATATGTATATTGTACTTGGTGTATTTTCTCTTATTTCGTGTTTTCTCATAGCGTATTTAGGAGGTTTGGGTTTACCTGTAGATTAGTACAGGGAAATAAAGGCAATCCTAACAAGGAAATTAAGAGTTCTTAGAGCTGCCTGAGGTCTGTCAGCCACTATCTTCAGGCGAAGATAGTATTTGCTGTGAGCGTCCAGTGGGCAGGGCCAGGAGAGAGAGTGAAAGAAGTGTTTCCTTGTTGCTTGCCGGGGTCTCTCTGGTGATTTCCTGTTATTCTCAAAGAGGCTGAAGTAGATCTTCAGCCGACAGAAGGAATCCATGCGCCCTGCAGGCTGATTGGTCAGTGTGTGACCAGCTCACTCAATGGGGACATTTTTCGGAGGAAGAAAATAGGTTTATGCTTATGACCGCTACAAGTTCACCCAAACAAGGCAAGTTCCCAATGTAGAAGTAAGGGGCTACTGAGAATTAGGGTGAAATTTTAGGGGATCATCCTAAATTGGGAGCTGGGCAACGAGATGTTTGTTTACATTAGTTTTAAATTTGTGCATGTTGGTACAGTCGGAGAAGCAATAAGCAGGGAGGGAGTTCCAAAGGCCGGCAGCTCGAGGAAAGAAGCTATTGGAGTAGAAGGCTCTCCGGCATCTGGGGACCTCCACAGTGAATGGATGGGATTTAGCTGATTGTCAGGTTGATCGAGTGCATTTACATCGAGAGGGAAGCAAGTACATCAGAGCACATTCCATTGAAGTATTTGTAAAACAAGCACAAGGATGCAACATTGCGGCGATGGGACAGGGGTTGGAACTTGGTGGATATTGATGGACCTATTAGATTAGAGACTCTTTTTTGGCATCTTGTCTAAGAGAGAGAGAGACCAGTAGATGGTGCACCAGCCCAGATGTGGCAACAATACTCCATGCATGGGCGGATGGTGGCTTTGTAGAGATATAGGATACTGTTAGGTGTGAGAAGTTTTCTAGCACGGTAGAGGGAGCCCACCTTCTTTGCAGCAGCTTTGGCAATGTCTTCTATGTATTTGTTCCAATTCATGTTACCTATATATATTTAACTTTTATCTTGTGTAATTAATCAAATACAAAGAAACTGGTCCAGTCTCTGATTTTAATTTTAATCAAAATGTAAAGCCCAATAATAAAAAAAAATATCTCATAGTTCTGTTCAAATATTTTTTGCAAGAAAAACAAAACAATTTCCGTTTCTTCGAACGCGATATTAGGAAGTATTTTTTTCTCGATTTTTTTTAAATGTCTCCTACAGTAAAAACGGTTGCCTTTGGTTTCTGAAGACATTTGAATATTATATACTATTAATTTAAATGCCTTTTACAAAGAAACGATTTGTTCAAAATAATTGGAGGTGTTGATGATGAAGTTCTTCCTTTATAAAGTTTTGCAAATTTTAAAATCAAAGAAAATCGATTAAAAGCTTGTTTTTATGTTGTTGGTTTTTATTTATTTTTCGGTATTTATAGCCAAATGGGTTTCTTCATTACTAACAAATAAACTTATTTTTACTTAAAATTAGTGTTTAGTAAGAAAGAAAGAAAGAATTATTACCTATATCCGGCCAACACACGTGGATCCGATGTGGACTTTGAAAACCAAAGAAATCGATTAAAAGTATTTTGCTTTGTTTTTCTTTTTTTTCTTTATTTATTTTTCGTGCAGTGAAATTGGTTTCTGAATTTCTTCCAAACAAACTTATTTTTACTTAAAAGCATTTTAATACAATTTTCTTTAATAATTATAACTTACACTCGGTCAACACACGACACATACATGGATTCGATATGGACTTGCTTTGAATTGATGGTATTAACTTCGAAATATTAAAAAAAATTGGACATTGTATAACATACGATTGATTGAGGACTAAAATTAACAAGTGAAAGTGAAATTAATGTATAACCTATTGTCTCATAATGTCATAATTATCATCTCGTTTCTCACCCAGATAGTCTTTCAATTGGACCAGCGCCCATAACTATACATTGCATTGTCACAGCCTTTTAAACCTAAAACGTATCTAGATTTAAATAAGTTAGTCATAGCAAGTTGATTGATACCACGAACCAATGAATAAAAGTATGGATTCCTAGAATTTTCACCAAGACGACAAGAAAAATAAGTCCATATAATATAAGAATATAAAACCAAGGGGGGTAACTCATACATATCCTTTATTTTTTAACTAAAGAGGGGAGGTTATCTCCCTTGATTACTTAATAAATTACCTATTTTTATTTCGGCCATATCTTTATCTTTTATCTGAATAATTATTTAGATACAAAAGAACTGGTCCAGGCTCTGATTTTAATTTTAATCCAAATTCGACACCTAATAACCTGAATATCTTCTAATTTTGTTCGCAGGATGAAACGAAACTATCATTTTTCAAACGTCATAATGATGAGACAAAATTCGGAAGTATTATTTCTCGATTTTCACAAATGTCTGCTACGCTAAAAACTAGGTACGTGCAAAATCAATGGCCGATTCCCAAAATGAAAAACATGAAGGGGGGGCTTCACTTAAAAATACACTAAAATTCAGGAAATCAACCAAGTTTAATGAAATTTTCAATATTTATTAATCAACAATCACGGAATATAATGAAACCATTATTTTTTTTTTTAATCTTAGTGAAAATGTATTATTTTTTAAAAAGAAAATACACCTTTACTAAAGTTATATTTTTATATATTAATAAATAAAAAAATGCATGATTTTTTTAATGTTGCTTATGTAAATAAAGCATCGTAGATGTTAACAATTAAATTTTTTTTCAAAATATTTCGTATATATTACGAAAAAGGCCCGTAAATACCGTGTTAATAAAATCACTATAACTCGAAGAAAAATAAATTTTTTGAATTAGCGATATTATTATTGAATAAAGCATTGTTTAATCAATATTTTCACCAAAAAAATAATATAATTGCAAAAAATATTTCATGTGATTTTAATGATTAGAGTTTTTGGAAAAATAAAAAATGCGACATAATTATATTTCCCTTTCATACATGAACGTGGCATGATCAGCGCAAGAAATATTTTTTTATAATCTTGAAAATAGACCAAAAATTGACAAATTTGAGATCCAGGAACTTAACGAAAAAAAGAATTTAAAAAATTGAATAATTTCTACTAACGATGAACTTTCATTAGTATAGTAGGGGCTGTAATAACCAGGTGGGATTAGTCTTCCAACAATCACTCACTTTTACACCGCACTCAATTTTTTTTTTTTTAGAGATTCAACAATTTCGTTTATTTCACAATTCATCGTCAATTATTTGGAAAGATTTGTATTTGTTTTGTCTTTTTTTTTCATTAATAAATATTTAAGTTAAAAACAATTATTTATTAATAAATAAAGAGAATTCAAACATGACATTTTATTTCAAAATTGAATTCTGTTTATCAATAAATAACTGTTTTAACTTTTTTTTCAATGAATAAATTGTTAGTGTAGTCATTGACTTTAATTTATTGTTACATTTTATATTATGCGTTGATACAGGTGAGTATTAAATAAAGCCATGTTAGTAACTTGTTATTGAAGCATTCATTAACAGAGGCGAGACACACGTGTGAACGTAACAAGCAATTTATTTACACTGAGTACATAGCAGTTTACCACTAATACAAGTAGTGGGAGGTTGCCGTCAAGAGTGACGGTGGGAGTCACTAAGTCAACGGGAGATAACTCGTGTTTACGTAACATCTCCGTTTTTTTTTTCTTTGTTTTAACTGAAAAATAAAAGTATTTTTATTTTGTAATTGTATAACACAGCTCCCTATCGTGGGAATTTGCGTACAGTTGTAGGCGGTTAATTTTATAGACGTTTTATTTAATTTTGGCTTTGGTTCAATAGTTCTATATATTTTTGCTGGTAATACATTTACTTCAGCACCTGTATCGATTTTGAAGTTGATGAGTGTTTCGTTGCCTCGAATCTTTACTTTCCATTTGTCAGTTTGTAGTGCGTCTACATTTTTTTTCAATATGGCGTCCATGTTAAACTGATTTTGCTCCACGTGGTCTGAATTGTGTGAGTGTCCGACATTATATAGTTTCTTCTTTTTCGTTCGACATATTCGAGCGAAGTGTCCTTTTTTGCCGCAATTTGTGCAGTTTTTATTGTATGCTGGACAGTTTCCTTTCTGATGTGACCCAGCGCAGTAGGTGCATGTCTCAATCCATTGCTGTGTTTTCGCGGGCTTTTTGTCTTCACGTTTGAACATGACTTTGGACGACAGCCTGTTTTTCTTTGGATTGCGAATTGTTGAGATATTTTCTGTTTCGCATGTAGCCATTATCTTGGAGTGTCTCTTCGTTTCTTCAGCACTCAGGCCTGCTTGTATCGCCTTTTGTAAATCCAGTGAAAGTTCTCTGAGCATTCTTTCTCTCAACATGTTGTCATTAACGCCACAAATTAGAATGTCTTTTATTAGTCTTTCAGTGAGGTCACCGAATTCACATTTATTTGCCTTTTGCCGTAGTTCTGTGACGTACTCATCAAATCTCTGTGTTTCTTTCTGCTTGCACGTGAGAAATTGATATGTGAGAAACGTCAGGTTTTTTCTTGGTTGGCAGTGCGCGTCAAATTTTTCTATAACTTTTTTCAAGTTTAGCTTCTCTTCGTCATTTTCAAAGTTAAACGTATAATATATTTTCCTTCCCTCGGTTCCTATACAGGTCAGCAATATTGAAGTGTTCACCTTCTCCGGTTTCTTATCCGACTCTGTAGCTTGCAGGAACAATTGAAATTGGTTTTTCCAAGTTTCCCATTCCTGTCCGAGATTATCCGAAGAGAAATTTAATTCTTTTGGATGTGGTAAAAATTCCATTTTTCTTTCTTTTTTTTTTCTTTTTTTTTTTTTGAAAATATTGATATACAGCTGTGAGTGTTGACGGTTCGATGTTTTATTCTGACACCATTTTATATTATGCGTTGATACAGGTGAGTATTAAATAAAGCCATGTTAGTAACTTGTTATTGAAGCATTCATTAACAGAGGCGAGACACACGTGTGAACGTAACAAGCAATTTATTTACACTGAGTACATAGCAGTTTACCACTAATACAAGTAGTGGGAGGTTGCCGTCAAGAGTGACGGTGGGAGTCACTAAGTCAACGGGAGATAACTCGTGTTTACGTAACATTACACACTTAAAATGAAAAAAAAACACTTTATTTTTAAAAGAATCAATGTAATTTATCGTTACGACACGTTAAGAATAAATCGAGTAACTAAAGTTTTAAATCATGTAAAAAAAATTGATAAAATTGACGCAGTTCGTAACGTAAAAATATTTTTAACATTTAAAAAATAGTTTTATTTCAAATTCTAAGGAAAAACATTGGTAAACAGACGTCATCAATAATTTCAGAGTATTACGAAATTAAAAACTGAACCTTTTCAGTTAAAAATAAAATAAGATCTTAATTGCGTACACTCACAAATAATTAAATAAGCATTTCCTTTTTTATTATAACAAAATAAGGGTACTTAAATTTGTTTATAACCTTAAAAAGAATAAAGAAATTAATGGATAATATTTTTTCAACTTCTATAAACTATTATTACATTTTTATATATAAAGTTAAAAATGATAAATTATGACATTTTTGTCTTCCATATATTTTGCATAGCTATAGTCAATTGGTAAACAAAGTCTTTTTCCGATGAAGTTATGGCGGATTTTACTCATTTATCACATTTGAAGGGATAATTTTGCTAATTTTTAGTCAAACGTGGGATTTATTTATTTTTAATTCAGTGTCTTATGACTTTAATTTAATAATTATCTTTGAAATAGTTCCCAAAAACTTATATTTATCTTTTAAGGGATTTTTACAAGTAATTTTTTCAAAGTTCAAAATTCATTGAATTTTGGGGGGTTTTGACCGTCGTAATTACATATTTTATTATAATTTATTTTTCACACGTAAATATGCAGTTTTTTTCGTTTAGAGATTAAGTTTAGGCTTTTATCTTTCAAACACAATCAAAGTTTACACGGAAACTAATTAAATAATTAATGATAAGCGCTTTTTAATAAGCATAGTCCGTACAAGAAGCCGCCATTTTTGCACATACCTACTAAAAACATTATTGCCTTTGGTTTCTTAAGACATGTGAATTATTTCTTCTTTTTTTAACTATTTATTTAAATGTATTTTAAAAAGAAAAGATCTGTCAAAAAAATGGGAGGTGTTGGTGATGAAGTTCTTTAGGGACTTCCAAAGCTAACCATAGAATTTACAGCCCCCTATAATGTAATACGATTTAACTTTAATATATGTTTATATTATTATCATAACTTTCAAAAGAAGAAACATAAAATCGACTGCTAATTTTTTTTTTAATTTCAGCGTGCGAAAATAATCAAAATGAGAAACTAAAAACGTGTGTACTTTATTTATGCCTTTATTAAACGTTCCTATGTAGTAACCAATTTTTATGCGCTAACACCCCTGTGTTTAATAAATCTAGCAAAAATCAATTAATGGTCAGATTTTCACGAAATGTTCGATACTTATGCATTATTGGACTAATTTATCTTTAATATGCTGTTTTCGTAAAATATATTAGAAAAAAAAAAATTTCCTACGTGACCCCCCCCCCCTCCCCTATTTCATTTTATGAAATCTGAACGAAATATATCCAGGTCGGTCGAAATTTTAATGTTATATAAAGCAAAAGAGTCTTTAAAAACACATCCGATTTACTTTATTATATTTTATGGTGGCATAATTTGGTAAATTGGTCCGTAAATTCACAACTAAACAGTGGAAATAAATGCAATATTATTATGTTTTGAAATTTTTACTACATTTTCTCAATAAAATATACTGTGATTTATTGCATTGCCAACAAAAGTTTTTTTCAGATATTTTAATCCATTTAAACGAATTCATCATTTAGCCAAAGTAGAAGTTTAAACATCTATTTTGCAAATACGCCTTCCCAATTTTTCAAAATATTCAAATATAATATAGCCTAACTGTTATTAATCGTGAAAGACCAACATTGATATCAACTTAATAATATTTATTTTCGAAAAGCATACTTATTTGCTAGTAGTAAGTTAGCATCTGTCGTCATTTCTCTGGAGATACTAAACTATAGAAAGCCCAATACATCCATCATTAGCGAGTCATTTGTTAAAGTGAAAGTGACATTTTTGCAAACGCACGTGTGGTCTTGTGTTTACATTCTAAAAATAAAACCTTTTTGTACGACACGTCGACAAAAGTAAGTATTATATATATCATGTGTATATTTATTATTATTATTATTATTATTATTATTATTATTATTATTATTATTATACCTTTTTTCCAATTTAAATTTTTATCTATTCAGAATTTTCGTGAATCTTTTACAATAGTCAATTTGTGTTTTGACTTACTGTGTTGAATATTTTATTGTAGTCTAGCATTAAATACTTCTAATTATATGAATGACATATGTTTAAATCTCTATAATTTTCAGTTATAAATACTTCAGAAAGTCAATGGAAAATATAACAATTTTGCCAAGTCCAGTTCGAAAGAAATAGAATATTAATAATTTGAAGACAATTATTTATTAGTAGTTGAGAAAAAAACTAACATTTGTAAAAGTAATATTAAAATTATATTTTGGAAAAGAACAAAAATGATAACTACTGTTTTATTGAATAAATATTCTTCTGAAAATGTGCAACTCAAGGAATTTTTTTTTTAAAAAGAGAGTTAAAAAAAACGTTAATTTTGTCTACAACATAATGAAAGTAATTCTATCACTTTTGGACATCCATAGGTACATAACATCTCCCAATGTCTCACATGATAATGCTATTTTTTGTGTAAACAATACATCCAGCCGTAGAAAAAGAAAACTTTGTACTTGTATCGCAAGATAAAGAAGGGTTTCTTTCCAAATTAGATAATTTAATCTTTAAATAAACTATTTTACTTTAAAACAACTTCCTATAAGTATAACTTTATTTTAGGGAGATTTTTAAAAACGCTAAATGGAACGCGAATGTATGAATTTCTTAAAGAAAGCAAAAACCGGTGACGTCAACGATTCTATGGCTGCGCTTGGAGGTCCCTAAAGTTCTTCTATTATTATGGTTGTGCAAAAGAGGATGTCCTGTGCTTGGGTGATAAATTTTAAAACATGAGAAAATCAGGTAAAAGTTTGTTTTTATGTTGTTTTTTTATTAATTTTTCACTATTTATAGCCAAATGGGTTTCCACATTACGTTCAAACAAACTTATTTTTACTTAAAATCATTTTTAGTAAGAAATAAATAAATAATTGTTACCTACATCCGGTCAACACACGACATTCGTGTGGATCCAATATGGGCTAACTTTGAAAATGAGGTATTAACCTCGAAATATTAGAAAAACTTGGACACTGTATAACACACAATTGATTGAAAACAATAAAAGTAAATAAAAATAAAATTATTACCTTACATATTGTCTCTTTATGTCTATTATCATCTCTTTTCTCACCCAGACATTCTTTCAATCCACCCAGTGACAATTATCTTACATTTCATAGTTACAGCATTCTAAACCTCAAACATATATACATTTAATTAAGCTAGTTACAGCAAGTTGACTGGTACACACGAGCCCCGATAAAAAAAGCTCGCCATGTTGAAAAACACGATATGGTTATTTAAAATTTTCGACAAGACGATAAGGAAGATAAGTCTATACTTACCAGGACTTTTTCATAACCTCTGACCCCATGCGTCCTTGTTCCACCTGTCAGACTCCATCTCCCCGGACTTACTTTTGTTGCTTTTTACCAAGTTTATATAAAATTTGTTTTATGTTATACCACGTCAGAATTTGTGGCCTTACGTTTTCCCATATACTAATTGTCCCATTGTTCGCCCAGTTAATCCACAGAAAAAAAACACAATATGGCTTCCTAGAATTTGCAACCAGACAAGGAAAATGAATCTATAATCATAAGAGATAACCAAGGGAGATAACTCTACACACCCTTTATTTAGAAAAAAAATACAGAGGGGTTATCTCCCTTGGTTATTAGTAAATTATCTATCCTTATTTTATTTTTTATTTTATTTTTTTTTATTTATCTTCCTCCCACAGCGGTAAGATGTGACACAAGGTCGGGAAAGTGGGATTTGAAAAGCCAGTGCCCGAGAAGATGAGCACTCTGACTTACAAAAAATGCCTGGGCAGCCCCGTCGGCATTCCCCGGTAGAGGCGCCTCAGGCAATAAACGATAAACTTGCTCCACTCCAAAGAGGGGAGGCAAAGCCCAAGAGGGTGGACCTCCTAGAACTGCACAGGACAAACCCACAGATCGGCAGAATCAAGACCCGAAGGCCAAGACGATACCAGTCTAAAAGGTGTAGTATCCATCGAAACAGATACTACATTTTGATCTTGGCCAAAAGGCTGACGCATTTCTTTAACTTTTATCCTACATAATTAATTTGATACAAAAAGTATACTTAACAATAGCAAAATCATACCCCTTCACTGTAGAGGTCCCCAGATGCCAGAAGGTTTTCTACACTAATAGTTTCTTTCCTCGAACCGCTTATTTTTGAAATTTCCTCACTGTTTCCTGTTTCCCTGACTGTACCAAAATGCAGAAATTTAAATGTAATGTGAACAAGCATCTCGCCTTTATAAATCTGGCCCCTAATTCACAGTAGCCCCCTTACATTTCAGTGGCACTGTGCCTTGTTTCGGGTGAATTGAAGTGTAGATTTTTATTCTACCAGAGCTTATGTTGGGCTAGTTATCTGTGGAATAGGTTTCCCTAACTACAAAAAGAAATTTGGTAACTTAGGAATTGGCTTCTAGCCACTATCGGACCAGATGTCAAAATAGATTGTGAAAAGACCTTTGATTTTGCTCTTTTGTTATTGCAGTAACATTCATCGGTGTCAGTAACAATAATGTTCGTGACGAACACCAATGCATTCATTCCCACAAGTGAGCATGAGATTTCAATGGACATGAGATTTAAAATGTTCTGAGCCATATCATTATATATATATATATATATATATATATATATATATATATATATATATATATATATATATATAATTAAATAAACACCGGTACAGTCGACGCTAATTAATCCGCGTTTCAATGTTATTATATCGACTGTACCAGTGTTTATTTAATTTTATGGATCCTCTACTCGTTATTGAGCATTTTATCAATATATTTGAACTTGATTAATTAATATATATATATATATATACACACATATATATATATACACATATATATATACACATATATATATATATATATATATATATATATATATATATATATATATGCTGTAATATATGAAGATAGTAAAAAGTCGGTTATGGCTGACCACATAAGCAGGGCAAAAGAACACTATGTGACCTTGCGGAACGCAATACAAAGAAATGCCTGTGGTTTGTTCACCCAGTGTGACTATAGTCAGCTGGGAAGCAGCCTCATGGCATTGCGTTCCACAGACATATAGTTCTTGGAAAGAAACATTGCTCATGAAAGTTCCGTTTCGTTTTAGGTACACAGCAGGAGCAAGGAACATTATTTACACTGGTTGTAGCTAGACGAGTTCTTGTTGTGAATGCTTTACAGAGTGGAACGATAGAGTAGAGAAAGATTAACACTGTCTCTTCTGTGAGAAAGAAGGAAGCCCGCTGGATATAGAGAAATGAGTGTGAAAGTAACCAAGTAAAGTTAAACCACATAAAATCCGTTTTTATCGTTTCGAGTCTTCTTTGTGCCCTAAACTAATCAAGTAAATGCTGCACGAAATGACTAGAGTCTAGTCATTTACTTTTGGCAGTATATTGTCTAGTGACTAGGTGATTAACTGCCGAAAGATACCTAGTAAGTCCAGATTTCTAGTCTTTTTTATATTTGGTATCTTGATGAGTTACAAGCGAATCTTATCAACAAAGATAATGGCTACGTGACATATAACCATAGAAAGCAATGTCACGCATAACCACTTAGAGTACATTAGAGACATTCATATTTGAAAAGCCCTGAAAATAAAATAGGGGCTGCAACGTCACATATGCATAGAAAGAGTTATTTTTTAGTATCCACATTTTGTTTGTCGCTTTTTTCGTTGACAGAAACAGCTGTTCGTTTCTCTCATTGACATGTAGTAGCTGACTCATTGGATAGTGACATCTCCCAGCAGTAGTGGCAGTAGTAGTCGCGGGGATGTCGATTTTTTCTTCTATTTCCTTCTCTTTGTGGCTGTAATAATAGAAGTAATTTAAAAGAACAACAGATATCTCCATTATTTGCTATGAGATTTTGATTTACTTAATTTGCAGCAAGTACACCAGGATGAATTGCATCTTCCCCTCCAAACTCCCAGTAGGATGGAGGAAGACCTGAAACACATGTCCGGTCATTTTGATGCCTAATTTCCCAGAGACACATACTTCTTCCCATGACGTTATATCCTAACCTCTACCTTGACATCTATTGGAATTTTCCAATGTCTGCATAATTTTAACCTTACATGGAAAATACCGTTTTTAACATTATTTTCCGACATCCGCATATGAACTTGCTACAGTGCAACAATGTTACATATGATATTGTCAGGAAAAGAGTGAAGATATTTTATTTATATTTATTACTAGCAGGACTACTCGGGGCCATAAAAAATCGAAGAGGTTAAAAAGCGTGTGTAACATCTTTATATTAAAACTCCTATCTTCACATCTTCTCTACCTGTCTCAATCCGTCTTTTTATCTTTCTCTTTTTCCTCTTTCCCGGTTTTTCACATCCCTCTCCCCCACCACCCTTTCACCTCCGCCAAGCCATTCTTCTCTTTTGTTTTAATGTATTAAAAAGTATAATAATGTAAGTCATTCCCCTCTTCTTTAGATAAGAGATAACATTGGAAATGGCTGAAAAACGGAGCGTCCCTCTGACGAAAATGGCCCAGTTGACCCCCAAAGAATTAATCTTTTTTTTTTAATTTTAGGTATTATTTAGCCAGGACAATGCTGATCAAGAATATATCAACTTTTTGGGTGTTTGTTCTGTAGTTTTTTTAACTTTTGGCTGGGCACACACACACACGCACGCACGCACGTACGCACACACAACTGCCCTTTATGTTTCATAGATAAGCACACATTCAATTAAGTATTGAACGATGCTTTGGAAAACTTCTTTGTCTCTTTTTATCTTCTTCCCCTCTCTTCAAAACCTCGATTCCAGCTCCAATTGAATGAAACGTGGATTTTACGATTTTTCTGTTTTGTTTCGTTAACATCTGTTGCAACAGATCTATCTAAGAGGTTTTCCTCCTATTATAAAACAGAAAAGGGGGAATCATATATATATTCAGGCTAAATGCAGTTCGGGAATGAAACACAAACTTTTATGTGTAGCTGGCTTGCCATAAATATACTTTTATGAGAGAAACATTGGTTCAATAAACTTTTATTACACAAAGTATGTGTTTACTTGATTATTCATATATATATATATATATATATATATATATATATATATATATATATATATATATATATATATATGATAATTTTATTTACACAGACATGTACAAAATCTGCGACACTGGCATGTCGATGTTATCGATCAACAGTTACTATAAACTGAGATCTCATCAGGCAGAGTTAGAATCCGATCTTAACCTCAGATCATATTTGGAGGGAATGAAATGGAGGGATAAAGAAAGAGAAGAAGAAGAAAAGAAATTTAACATTTCAAAAATTGAGGCCGTTAAAAAATTAAAATTAAAAATTAAAAATCTAAAAAATCTAAAAACAAAAAACAAAAAATCTAAAATCTAAAATCTGAAACAAACAGGGCAAATAAATAAATAAATAAATAAATAAAAATATATTAATAAATAAATATATATATATATATATATATATATATATATATATATATATATATATATATATATATATAGTAATGCAGGTGAAATAGACATCCACGGGATAAAAATCCACAGAATTTCAACCGGGCTTATAAAAAAGTGGTCAATAGTAAATAGAGCTATTTATATTAATATTTTTTTATTTATACAGACATGTACAAAAAGCCGCTAAAGTGCATGTCGATGTTTTTGATCAAAAGTTATTAGAAATTAAGAGTTCCACCTGATGCGATCTTAGTTTCTAATAACTATTGATCGATAACATTGACCTGCCAGTGTAGCGGCTTTTTGTACATGTCTGTATAAATAAAAATAATTATATATATATATATATATATATATATATATAAAGTTATGTATGTTTATATGTTTATATATTCGTATGTACCGGTTTTATTCCTAAACTAATTAACCGATCATTATGAATTTTGGAACAGAGTTGCTTGGCGTAAGGGGTCGTAATGTCAGCTATATTTCGTTTAATTTAGTTTTCTGAAAAGGGGGAAAATAGAGTGGATTTTGATCAAAATTGGAATAAAGATTCTAGACATAAGGTTTAGTAGCAGTATATTTTTATTTTAATCTTCATAAGGAAGCATAAAAGCAATTCAAAACTGTTGCATTCAGGAAATTAAATTTTACCTGTCCTGGGACGGGTATTCTAGTATCTATATATAAACAGCACCCGGTATTCTGAAATGGTTACTCATTATGTACTGACCAGGCTCAGCATCGCTTATTGATCTAATGAGAACAGGTGTGGCAACATGATTATATTTATATATATATATTGTGCATGTGTGATGATCAGTAGTAAAACATGTGTTCTTATTAACATTTTATTATAACTAGATGGCACCAATCAGCAGCAGCAGCCGTGACGGTGAGTAGTCACAAAGTTAATGTTGTTATGTCTTTACAACAAATAATACTGAAATGACCGTCCCATTTCTAGAATCAGGATAACAGCAAGATTTTTTTTCATCATCATCATCATCATCATCATCATCATCATCATCATCATCATCACGTCCATTTTACATGCTGGCATGTGTCTGACGGCTTTAAGAAATTGACTTCTAAAGCAACTAACCTATCTTTGACCAGGTCTTCATTTATCCCTCTTTCTCTCAAGTTTATTCTTATCACTACCTCTCATGTTATTCTTGGCCTTCACCTGCCAACTGACCCTGCTACCTCAACTTTTCTACATCTAATACCCCAAGAACTGTCATCCATTCTTTCATCATCATATTCAGTTTAATCTCCATTTTACATGCTTGCATGTGTTGGACAGCTTTTAGAAATTAACTTCCAAACTAACCTATCTCTGGTCGGGATTTTATTTATCCCTCTTTCTCAAGTCTATCCTTATCACTTCCTCTCATGTTTTCCTTGGCCTTCCCCTGCCAACTGAACCTGCTACCTCAACTATTTTACATCTACTAACCCAAACAATCTCATCTATTCTTTTAATATGACCAAACCAACGAAGTCTCCTGTTCTTTACACATCTCTCTATAGTCCAGATATTATCTTCCGCTGAGGTCATCAGATCTGAGACTCACATTATAGATCCACCGTATCATTCTCATATCATTTCTCCCCATGCAACGCTTGTTCTCAACCCTCACTAGCCCAATTTCACTTCCAAACATCATCACGCTGCGTACACATGCTTGATAGACTCATCCCTCAGTCGACAGCGATAACACTATACTGGTTAGTAATTGCAAAAGATCCTTGAAATGACTATCTATTCCTAACTCTTGCAATCACACTAGCACCAGCTCCTCCTTGTGCTCCAATGGTATCGCCAAGGTACCAAAACTTCTTAACAATCTCAATACCTTGATCATCTAGATATACTTTCTCCACATCTGAGTTCTCATCCATCTCCATTGTCTTACACTTCTTGCACACAAACTGGTTATCATCTCTCTATCTACCTGTAATTGCACTGCACTTCTTGTGGACCGAATGCTTACAAGTACCACGAAAAATTGAATTGCACTTGACTCCCTTTCCACAAACTGAGCAGTGGAACTTTGCTCTTTCTGGAGTCTTTCCAACACTACAGTCACTTTGGTCTCGGTAACATCCTCTCTCAGACCTTTATTTTCCATAGCATTCCTTCCCAGGTGAGGTGATGGGACCAGTATTTTTATCTAGGTTTAAGAGCGCTTCACCTGATCTTTTTTTTTATTTGTTTTTCCATAAAAAATAGAATTATTCACTGGTTCTGTGCTTTGCCACCCACCGTGAAGTGAGATTCTGTTGGGAATATACCCAAGACAGGATTTCAATCGCCTTAGTTTAGACGGAGATACTGAATCAGTATACGTACAGTTTTGAGTCGCTGCTAGTTTCAAATTTAGTACTCAAAGCTAATATTTATTAACATGAAGTAATAACTTTTTGTTTTCTTGGCACGATTGACCAAACTCAGCTTCTAACCCTAACCTCAGCTTCTGCTGCCTTCTAGCATTTAAACATTACAGAGAGAATGGATATGTAGAGGGCGAGTTGGCGATTGGAGATAGTCATTTTTTTGAGCTTCAGGTGTTCGCTGTCTGGACACTTTATTTGACTCGACTTGCTTGAGATGAAGATGAAGAAGAAGTCACCAGGTTCCATATGTGATACTCTGGACGTCTCCCAGCCCTCTCTTCCCTCACCCAGAACCGAGACCCCAGACGATGATAAGAAATGATTGACAAAAAAAGGAGGAACTGTTCGAAGTAAGATAGGTACAAAGACAATAGGGGGAACTGATTAACCAACGCACACAAAGACGACCGGAAATAGGATGGGTAGGAGTGGTCAAGGAGACGAAGGGCCGGACAAAGAATTTCCGGTATGACTAAATATATTTAGGAGTCAGAGTTGTCTGCGACAGTTCTTTTTAGTTTACGACAGTATATTTAGTTTATGTTAGTTTGTAACTCGGAAAAAAGACGATCAGATGGGATTAGATCGGGCAGAGCCTCAGCAGATCATGCGATGAGCTGCCGACTTCGAGTAACGACAATGAGGTCCTTGACAGTCCACGACAGTGTCACACACATCCAGAGTACAACTGACTTATACACAATGGATGTGAGTTTGTGTTTTTTCTTGTGGATCCGCATTGCTTTTGTTTTTGTGTACTTGTAGATCAGCGATCGTCAGTGAGATAGACGACATGGCCAGAACGAAAGATGAAGACGAACAGAACACCACGGGACAGTGTTGGGGTTGCCGGTTGTCAAAAGAGATGGACACGGTCTTGTAATTACACAGAGGTGGAAGGAATGCGAACCCACAAACGAGAGATGAAGGAGAAGAAAACCACGGCACACACAACGTTGGGGTCGGCGGCGATTGTGAAGAGAGACACACATAGTCTTACATATATAAAAATACCAACTTTTTCTCACCAATTACATCAACTTTATTTAACAGTTTCATTAAACAGAACAGAAACATAGGAATACAAAAATGTAAGGCAAGTTGGTTTGGCAGACACATATTAGAGTAGAAATGTAATTGAGTCGAGAATTTTAGTCTATTCCCGCCTCTTGTCACCCTTGACGAGAGGTGAGAGGAAATGCCGCATCTGTCTACATTGACGTTTCGATCTGGAACTGACTAATTTGCACGCCTAAACTCAGGTTGGGTGGAAACAGAAAT
Source organism: Sepiola atlantica (assembly GCA_963556195.1). Lineage (NCBI taxonomy): Eukaryota > Metazoa > Mollusca > Cephalopoda > Sepiida > Sepiolidae > Sepiola > Sepiola atlantica. The sequence goes on along the minus strand of OY744532.1, from coordinate 54,247,184 downwards.
TAGGAAAAGCATGCATGCGTAGAAGTGTTCAAATTGCCTGATGTATTTCTACGCGAGTTTGGACAAGCCTGTTTCAGCCAACCGAATAACAAACAAATTACTACGCAAGAGATTGCAAAAGAAAGATCTGTGTCATGTAACTGCTACACCATCTTGTTTCACTCTGAAGAAATTTCTGTCACTAAAAAGAAACAAAAATATTTGTTTTTGCCATTTATATTTTAGCCATATCAACATCCGTGGTAATAAAAATGCTAACAAAAGCAAAACTAGCACTAAAAATGAATCTATCAAATATAAAGATAGCGTATAGCGATCTGAGGTGAACTATCAAATCATGGAGAAATGCAACACAAATGGAATAAGCACACAAACTCCATAAATATCTAACCAGGCATCAAAGAACGACAAAATGGCGATGGAGAAATAAGAAATGAGAGTAAATGCCACGTCTGTCTACATTGACAAAAGCTTGTTGCGGTGCAAATAAGTTTGACGATTGTTTTGTCATATAAAAATCAAAATTCAGTGTTCGATCCTCAAAAAAATAAATTGGTTTCAGAATGACATTTGGGCTGAAAGTTATTAAACAAACATGATCAGCATATTCAAACAAATTATGCGTCCAGAGAGGGAGAAAGAGAAGAAAAAAGCGGACAGACAGACAGACAGACAGACAGACAGACAGAAAAACAAATAAGCAGAAAATTTAAAGAATATGGCCAACTTTATAAAAGTCATGTCGAAAAAAAAAGGTAACATTAAAATAAAAAGGTGTAAACTCATCAACAGCTTTTAGAAATTGACTTCCAAGCTAACCTATCTCTGGCCAAGTCTTTATTTATACCTCCTTCTCTCAAATCCATCCTTATCATTTCCTCACATGCTTTCCGTGGCCTTCCCCTTCACACTGACCCTGCTATCTCAACTGATCTACATCTACTAACCCAATAAGTGTCATCCATTCTTTCAACGTGGCCATACGCTTGAACTCTCCTATCCGGTACACATCTCCCCATACTGCCCAGATTACACATGCATCGTATCATTCTCATAACATTTCTCTCGATGCAATGAATGTCCTCAAGTGACCAGGTTTCACTCACTTCCATACATGATCAAGCTCTGCTGGTTAGTAATGACAGAAGTTCTCTGAACATATCCCATCCACTCCTAACTCTTAGTACTTGATGAGTTATTTACCTTTAATCATTTCTTCTGCCATTATCCGATTATCATCGGATTCTGTTTAATGTCAGTTTTACCTACTAGCATGTGTTGGTCTTTATTTATCCTTATTTTCTCTGCCAGACCCTGCTATCTCAACTGTTCTACATCTACTAACGCCATAACTCTCATCTTCTTTCATCATGATATTCGGTTTAACATTCGTTTTACATACATGTGTTGGACAGCTTTTTAAAATTTACTTCCAAACTAGCTTATTCTATCCATATTTAAAGAAACTATGGGTCAGGAGAACGAGAGACAGAGATAGGAGAGGGGCAGAGAGAGACAGAAAGAGAAACGGACAAAGACAGAGAGAGAGAGAGACAGAGAGGCAAACACTACTCCAATAAGTAAAAGAAAATTGGAAGAATGTGACCATCTTTGTAAATGCTACGTCAAAAAAACATTTAACATTCAAATAAAAAGATGAAAACTATGATGGAAGAATTACTTAAATTCTAATAGAGTTAGGGTAATGGTTATTGCTAAACTACTTAAACTATGTTTTCGGTAGTTAATGGGTAGATCACAGATTAGAATGTAAAAAACTCGGTAGATCACATGTTGAATAAGAAACCATTCGGTAGATCACAACCCTAACTCTAACCTTAACGCTAACCCTATCCTAACAACTCGGTATATCATATATTGTAAGAGCACTGAATTGTTAATATTACAAGATGTAAATTGTAAAGACAATATATTATCTTTTATTTGATGAATTTCCCTTTATTTAACTCACTAATATTTGATGTAGATTTAATCATTTGTAAGGTTGGGGTGATAAGATGCTTGTAAGAAATTGGCCATTTTCTAGTAGCATTGCTGCATCTGTATTCATCTGACTAACCCTAACCCTAACCCTAATCTTACATTGCTGCATCTGTATTCATCTGAGAAGCCCCTACCTTAACCCTAACCCTAACATTGCTGCATCTGTATTCATCTGAGAAACCTCTACCCTAACCCTAACCCTAACCCTGCTGCATTTGTATTCATCTGACTTACCCTAACCCTAACCTTAACATTGCTGCATCTGTATTCATCTGACTAACCCTAACCCTAACCCTAACCCTAACCCTAACCCTAACATTGCTGCCTCTGTATTCATCTGACTAACCCTAACTCTAACCCTAACATTGCTGCATCTATATTCATCTGACAAACAACTACCCTAACCCTAACCCTAACATTGCTGCGTCTGTATTCATCTGACTAACCCTAACTCTAACCCTAAAATTGCTGCATCTGTATTCATCTGACTAACCCTAACCCTAACCCAAACATTGCTGCATCTGTATTCATCTGACTAACCGTAACCCTAACCCTAACATTGTAGCATCTGTATTCATCTGACTAACCGTAACCCTAACGCTAGAATTGCTGCATCTATATTCATCTGACTAACACTAACCCTAACCCTAGCATTGCTGCATCTGTATTGATCTGACTAACCGTAACCCTAACCCGAACATTGCTGCATCTGTATTCATCTGACTAACCCTAACCCTAACCCTTACATTGTGGATTCTGTATTTATCTGACTAACTCTAACATTGCGGCATCTGTATTCATCTGACTAACCGTAACTCTAACCCTAACATTGCTGCATCTGTATTCATCTTACTAGCCTTAATCCTAACCCTAACATTGCTGCATCTGTATTCATCTGACTAACTCTAACCCTAGCATTGCTGCATCCGTATTCATCTGACGAACCGTAACCCTAACTCTAACATTGCTGCATCTGTATTCATCTGACTAACCGTAACCCTAACTCTAACATTGCTGCATCTGTATTCATCTGACGAACCCTAACTCTACCCCTAGTATTACTGCATCTATATTCATCTGACTAACCCTAACTCTAGCATTGCTGCATCTGTATTCATCTGACTAACCCTAACCCTAACATTGCGGCATCTGTATTCATCTGACTAACCCTAACCCTAGCATTGCTGCATCTGTATTGATCTGACTAACCCTTACCCTAACACTAACCCTAACCCTAACATTGTGGCATCTGTATTCATCTGACTAACCCTATCGCTAACCCTTACATTGAGGCATCTATATTAATCTGACTAAATCTAACCCTAACATTGCGGCATCTGTATTCATCTGACTAACCCTAACCCTTACATTGCTGCGTCTGTATTCATCTGACTAACCCTAACCCTAACCCTAGCATTGCTGCGTCTGTATTCATCTGACTAACCCTAACCCTAACCCTAACATTGCTGCATCTGTATTCATCTGACTAACCGTAACCCTAACCCTGGCATTGCTGCCTCTGTATTCATCTTACTAACCCTAACCCTAACATTGCTGCATCTGTATTCATCTGACTAACCGTAACCCTAACCCTTGCATTGCTGCATCTGTATTCATCTGACTAACTCTGACCCTAACCTTAACATTGCTGCATCTGTATTCATCTGACTAACCGTAACCCTAACCCTAACATTGCTGCATCTATATTCATCTGACTAACCCTAACTCTAACCCTAACATTGCTGCATCTGTATTCATCTGACTAACAGTAACTCTAACCCTAACATTGCTGCATCTGTATTCATCTGAGTAACCGTAACCTTAACCCTAACATTGCTGCATCTGTATTCATCTGACTAACCGTAACCCTAACCCTAACATTGCTGCATCTATATTCATCTGACTAACCCTAACTCTAACCCTAACATTGCTGCATCTGTATTCATCTGACTAACAGTAACTCTAACCCTAACATTGCTGCATCTGTATTCATCTGACGAACCGTAACCCTAACCCTAATATTGCTGCATCTGTATTCATCTGACGAACCGTAACCCTAACCCTAACATTGCTGCATCTGTATTCATCTGACTAACCGTAACCCTAACCCTGGCATTGCTGCCTCTGTATTCATCTTACTAACCGTAACTCTAACCCTAACATTGCTGCATCTGTATTCATCTGACTTACCGTAACCCTAACCCTAACATTGCTGCATCTGTATTCATCTGACTAACCCTAACTCTAACCCTAGAATTGCTGTATCTGTATTCATCTGACTTACCGTAACCCTAACCCTAACATTGCTGCATCTGTATTCATCTGAGTAACCGTAACACTAACCCTAACATTGCTGCATGTGTATTCATCTGACTAACCCTAACTCTAACCCTAACATTGCTGCATCTGTATTCATCTGACTTATCGTAACCCTAATCCAAACATTGCTGCATCTGTATTCATCTGACAAACCGTAACTCTAACCCTAACATTGCTGCATCTGTATTCATCTGACTAGCCTTAACCCTAACCCTAGCATTGCTGCATCTGTATTCATCTGACTAGCCTTAACCCTAACCCTAGCATTGCTGCATCTGTATTCATCTGACTAGCCTTAACCCTAACCCTAGCATTGCTGCATCTGTATTCATCTGACGAACCGTAACCCTAACCCTAACATTGCTGCATCTGTATTCATCTGACTAACCCTAACTCTAACCCTAGCATAGCTGCATCTGTATTCATCTGACTAACCCTAACCCTAACCCTAACATTGCTACATCTGCATTCATCTGACTAACCCTAACTCTAACCTTAAAATTGCTGCATCTGTATTCATCTGACTTACCGTAACCCTAACCCTAACATTGCTGCATCTGTATTCATCTGACTAACCCTAACTCTAACCCTTGAATTGGTGCATCTGTATTCATCTGACTAACCCTAACTCTAACCCTAGCATTGCTTCATCTGTATTCATCTGACTAACCGTAACCCTAACCCTTACATTGCTGCATCTGTATTCATCTGACTAACCGTAACCCTAACCCTAGCATTGCTGCATCTGTATTCATCTGACTAACCCTAACTCTAACCCTAACATTGCTGCATCTGTATTCATCTGACTAACCCTAACCCTAAAATTGCTGCATCTGTATTCATCTGACTAACCCTAACCCTAACCCTAATCTTACATTGCTGCATCTGTATTCATCTGAGAAACCCCTACCTTAACCCTAACCCTAATATTGCTGCATCTGTATTCATCTGAGAAACCTCTACCCTAACCCTAACCCTAACCCTGCTGCATCTGTATTCATCTGACTTACCCTAACCCTAACCTTAACATTGCTGCATCTGTATTCATCTGACTAACCCTAACCCTAACCCTAACCCTAACATTGCTGCATCTGTATTCATCTGACTAACCCTAACCCTTACCCTAACATTGCTGCATCTATATTAATCTTACAAACAACTACCCTAACCCTAACCCTAAAATTGCTGCATCTGTATTCATCTGACTAACCCTAACCCTAACCCAAACATTGCTGCATCTGTATTGATCTGACTAACCGTAACCCTAACCCGAACATTGCTGCATCTGTATTCATCTGACTAACCCTAAACCTGACCCTTACATTGTGGATTCTGTATTCATCTGACTAACTCTAACATTGCGGCATCTGTATTCATCTGACTAACCGTAACTCTAACCCTAACATTGCTGCATCTGTATTCATCTTACTAGCCTTAATCCTAACCCTAACATTGCTGCATCTGTATTCATCTGACTAACTCTAACCCTAGCATTGCTGCATCTGTATTCATCTGACGAACCGTAACCTTAACCCTTACATTGCTGCATCTGTATTCATCTGACTAACCGTAACCCTAACTCTAACATTGCTGCATCTGTATTCATCTGACTAACCCTAACTCTAGCATTGCTGCATCTGTATTCATCTGACTAACTCTAACCCTAACATTGCGGCATCTGTATTCATCTGACTAACCCTAACCCTAGCATTGCTGCATCTGTATTGATCTGACTAACCCTAACCTTAACACTAACCCTAACCCTAACATTGCAGCATCTGTATTCATCTGACTAACCCTATCGCTAACCCTTACATTGAGGCATCTATATTAATCTGACTAAATCTAACCCTAACATTGCGGCATCTGTATTCATCTGACTAACCCTTACCCTTACATTGCTGCGTCTGTATTCATCTGACTAACCCTAACCCTAACATTGCTGCATCTGTATTCATCTGACTAACCGTAACCCTAACCCTGGCATTGCTGCCTCTGTATTCATCTGACTAACCCTAACCCTAACATTGCTGCGTCTGTATTCATCTGACGAACCGTAACCCTAACCCTTACATTGCTGCGTCTGTATTCATCTGACTAACCCTAACCCTAACCCTAACATTGCTGCGTCTGTATTCATCTGACGAACCGTAACCCCAAACCTTTACATTGCTGCATCTGTATTCATCTGACTAACCCTAACCCTAACCGTAACCCTAACCCTTACATTGCTGCATCTATATTTATCTGACTAACCCTAACCGTAACATTGCTGCATCTATATTCATCTGACTAACCCTAACCCTAACAGTGCTTAATACCCGAAACATCTTTTACGTAGAATGGTTTCTTTTCTGTTTTCAGTCACAACTTGTATGATTTTGTCATATACAGTGATGCTGATAACTTTTTTATTTACTAAGTCCTGGGACCCATGTGTTTTATTTTAATCGGTACCTGGGAAATTTTAATGGGTCTGCTGGAAATTTATGTCATGATTTTTGGTTTCTGGCATGATATATAATGTGATTGAAGATGTGAAAAAACAAGAATTTAAAAACTGATAAATAAAAAAAATAGCTCTGTTCCTGCAAATAAATTAACTTTTTAAAATCTTTTATATCCACACAGAATCCTCTCTGTCATTGGATTGGTTCAAAGTATATAAACATGATAGGTTTTTGTTATAAAATCAGATTTTAAAAACTTAAACAAAGACAACACGGTGTAAATTTACACAGAGATTACAAATGCTGGGGGAAGTTAAAGGTACAAGAAAGCTTTCTTTGAAACAAGTTAACATTTTTGCAGAGTTTGGGGTGATTAGATGCTTGTTGAAGATAACCATTTTATAGTAGCGTCAATGAGTCTGTATATATATCTGACTAGGCTTGTTTGAGACGAAGAAGAAAAAGGAGTCACCAGATTCCAGTTAAAAAGATAAACATCTTCTATACAATTGATATTACCTTTTATTTAACAGTTTTATCAACACAGGAACAAAAGGCAGGTTGGTTCGGATGGCATGCATGTACGAAAGAAAAGGAATTGAGTTCAGCTCTTTGGTCTTGGCTCTCGTCCAAGTGATGATGAGAGGTGAACAAGGAAATATACAACTTGTCACGTTGACATCTCAACTGAAACTGTTCATATTAGGCGCGAAAGCAGACCTGGGTGGAAATTAGCTGACAATTATTTTTTTATAGTAAGAAGAAAGAGAATATTTATGGTCTTAAAAAAATATAAATTGTTATAATTTTCAATAATTAAAGGAGAAACATATTCGTTTTATTTATTTAAAGAATATTTAATTGATAATGGCAATTATTTTTTCGAGAGAAGAAAGAGACAATTTTTGCTTATCATAAATGTATTATTTTAAACGAAATATCATTAACAGTAAATTATGCAGATAGATGAAGACAGCACCCATGAATTTGTTATTGTCACTTTTACTTAGTCAAACACGAGTAAATCAAAAATGCTAGTATTACATAAATGTATTATATTAAACGAAATATTATTAACAGTAAATTATGCAGATAGATTAAGACTGTAGCAACTGGGGTCACCATTTAATGTAGCAATGCGGATCCTAGTTTGTTATGATGGTGTATGTTAGAGAACATGCTAAGATTCACTCTTACATTTAAATTGTTATAAGAAATATTTACAACAGAAAAACTGATAAAAAAACATGCATGAAAGTTGAATAAAGGGAGAATGGAAAAAGGAAATATTTAAACAAACAATATTTATATATATATATATATACAAAATTCAAGACATTAATTGCTCATTTCAAATGTTCAGTTAGAGAAGTAATAAAATGTTTATTCCTGTAATTTATGAGTGCGTAGTTCTACGAATGTGAGAATTGATAAGGAGTGTAGGCCTGTGTGTGTGTATGTGTGTGTGTATGTGTGTGTGTGGGTGTGCTTTTGTCAGCAGTGTGTATAAGCATGTGTACGAGTTGAATGGTGAATGGTAGTCATCCTAGGTGTCCTTCGCCTAGAAGGGCGAGGAAAGTCTGGAAATGTGTCCTTCTGTTAAGCATTGAAGCAAAGAAAGAGAAAGATTTTGTCGCCGTGCGTGTTTTTATTTTTTACGACTTGTGGTCGCGCAGACGTAGTTGAAGACAACCCACGTGACACACAGTTTGGGATTTTTTTTAGTAATTTTGCTAAGTTGATGCTGGTAGCTGTTTTTTTTTTGGAAACAAAATTTTGATTTTGTTTTCAGCTGGAATTGGGGGAGGGCGTGGCTTGTGTTTTTGCCCACGCCGTCAGTCAATCAACTTTATAGGATTCGGACAAATGGCAATCGTATAAGACAGCAAGCGTGGAATTTCTATGCTTCCCACTCGTACTTTTATATGTTTATGGATAATACAGAAATAAAGAGTCCTTTTATTTTGCTATCTAATTTACATATGTGTTTACGGTGTGTACGAATTAGCTAAAGAGAGAGAGTCTCTATTTACTTGCCTCCCCAAAAGGGCAGAGTTTGACACAAGGTCGGTTTTGGGAAAAATCCAACTCCCAAAAAAGGGGTGCTCTGAATTGGGGGAAAAAAATGTGCCTCAGTCTAGAAGCATTTCTTCCTCACTGACTGAAGAGAGTCACTCTTTGTGTAAATGTTGACAGAAACATTAAAACCTATTCAAGAGTGTTTGAATTAACACACGGTGAGAAACAGTGGGAGTAATATATATGGATAGATAAGAGAGAAAGATGGGTGATTTGTTCAGTTAATTACAAATTACGGCTAATTATAAGAAATTAAAATGGAATTTTTTTGCAAACTAACTTCATCCCAAAACTGAAGAATGTATTAGCATGTATTCTGTGTCGTTAAAATATATAGGGAAAAAACCTTAGGGAAACAAACGTTGATTGACTCAGCTTTAGTATAGTAACTAGTAGAGTACCCGTTCCAGGACGGGTGAACAAAAAATAAATATAGTTTCATTAGTTTTGAATTTTTGTTGTTTTTTCTTTCTTTGGAAGGTATGATACGATCTCAATGGCACCTCTAAATGGTAACGTTTACAAAATAAATAAATAATGTACCACGTTACTCACCCTGTTGCCTAAAATACATATTCCATAATTCATAATGATAAGTTCAATAGTTTAGGATTTTATCAAGCGCATACATATTATTGACGCTCATACACGCACACCAATCCTATTAAAAATGTATTACTTAATATAACTCAAAATTTGATGTAGGGCAATTCTTTTCTCTATTAAATTCTTTCTATCTAACTAATTTAAAAAGTTGGGGAGGGGGGGAGTGACAGTTTAGGTGGGTGCACCCCCTAAATAGTAAAATTTACAAAAAAAAATAGTGTGCCCATATTACTCACCATGTTATCTAGAATATATATTCCAAAATTCATAATGATCGGTTCGTTAGTTTAGGTGCTTATCTTGTACACCGAAATATATATATATATATATATATATATATATATATATATATATATATATATATACCTAACTTTATATATATGCACCCGTAATGTTAAAATTTACAAAATAAAATAATGTGTCTCACGTGACACACAGTTTTGGATATTTTTTTAGTAATTTTGCTAAGTTGATGCTGGTAGCTGTTTTTTTTGGAAACAAAATTTTAATTTTGTTTTCAGCTGGAATTGGGGGAGGGGGCGTGGCTTGTGTTTTCGCCCACGCCGTCGGTCAATCAACTTTATAAGATTCGGACAAATGGCAATCGTATAAGACAGCAAGAGTGGTGTTGCCTAGAATATATATTCCAAAATTCATAATAATCCGTTCATTAGTTTAGGAGATTATCCTGTTCATAAAATATATAAATATATTTAAGAAATTGACTTCCAAAGTAACCTATCTCTGGCCAGATCTTTATGACTTAACTTTATATATATATATATATATATATATATATATATATATATATATAAAGAGAGGGAGGGAGGGGGTAAGAGAGAAATTATAAGACTGTAAAATGTATAACTCTTTTTGATTTAGACTCGGTTGTGCCATTGTGAGATATGGAACATTTCTACATGGTGTATGAGATTTTGATAATTCTGTGGAATCCTTTATACGAGATGAGACTTGCAACCAAAGTAGGAACAAAGATTAACATTCCTATCCAAAATCATGACCTGAAACTGATTAAATACAAAAAAAAAACACCATAAAAATTGGGATGTAATTTCAAAAATAAAACTTGAAGCAGAGAGAAAAAATATTTGGAACATGTCTGGTTTTGTAAGTTCTTCTTTTGAGGAGAAGGTGTAACAAATTGAAGAAAAGTGACCTATTGTGGGGTGCCTGGATAAGTTCACACAAGATACAAAAAGAAAACATGTACAATTAATATCTTTTGAGTTGAAAAGTTTCTTGTGTTGTATTAATGCGAGTAACAAAATTCTGTTGTCATTCATTGATGCTTGTGTGTGGGGGGGGGGGTCTGCTGTCACCAGTAGCCATGTGCTTGGCTGTGTAAATTCGTCTGTCTGTCCTTCTTTCTATCTGTCTTTTCCCCATATCTCTCTATCTCTCTCTTTCTCTCTCTATGTGTCTCTGTCTGTCTGTCTGTCTGTCTAGCTAGCTGACTGTTTCCCTCTCTACTGATCAATTTATCTATATAAATTACTTTTACTTGCGTAATGATTGACATAAATAAACATTTTTTTCATTTCTCCTGTTTCAAACAAAGTATATTTTTTGCTAGGAATTCATCACATCTTCAACTATTCTGTCCTATTAATGCGAGTAACACAATAATAAAATTCTGTTGTCAGATTATTGATGCTCTAGTTGATAGATTACCACTCAAATCTGCTGACTCTAATTGATAGATTGCTATTCAAATCTGCTGACGTGTATGCTAACACGTGTGTGTGCGTGTGTGTCTGATGTCACCAGTGAACTACGGCAGTCATGTGTGCCTGGCTGTGTAAATTCGTCTGTCTATCCTTCTCTTTCTCTTTCTTTCGTCGTTTCTCTTCTCTCTCTGTCTCTCTGTCTCTGTCTCTCTCTCTCTCTCTCTCTCTCTTTCTCTCTTTCTCTCATTCTCTTTCGCTTTCTCTTTCTTTCTCTCTCTCTCATTCTCTTTCTCTTTTTATTTATCTCTCTCTTTCTCTTTCTCTCTTTCTCTTTCTTTCTCTCTCTCTCTCTCTCTCTCTCTCTCTCTCTGTCTCTGCTTGTCAATTTATGTGTATTGATTCTTTTTGCTTACATAAGGATTGACGAAAATAAACATTCTTTACTCAAAATTCACCGCATCTTAATGAACTATTCTGTCTTATTAATGTGAGTAACACGATAATAAAATCTTGTTGTCGGTTCATTGGTGCTCTAGTAGATAGACTGATACTCGCCTCTCTGTATGTATGTTCACACGTGTGTGTGTGCGTGTTTGTGTATGGGGCTATCACCAGTGAACTATGGCAGTTGTCTAAATTCGTCTGTCTATCATTCTCTCACTCTGTCTTTCTTTAATCGTTTTTCTTCTATTCCCCTCTCTCTCTCTTTCTTTCTCTCTCCCTCTCCCCCTCTCTCTCTCTCTCTCTACCTCTCTCTCTACCTCTCTCTCTCTCTCTCAATTTATCTATATTGATTATTTTTGCTTATGTAACGATTGACGTAAATAAATATTCTTTGTGTTTCCCCTGTTTCCAACTAAGTATATTTTCTGCTCGGAATTTTACAGATATACACTGGAATTTTTTTGTTCAGCACATCATAATAAACTAATTCCAATGTCCGTTGACTGACGTCATAGAAATTCCTAGCACAATTTCATTTTAATAATTTCTTAACAATTCATCTTTTTAATTATAGTTTCGAGTCTCGTGTCTTTCGTCAGTAGACCTCCTGACTAACTTAAACATCCCCTCATCGTGAAAATAAGAGAATACGAAAAGCAGATATAAACAATACAAAGGTTTTATATAAAATTAAATATACAAAATTTTCACTCTTTCTTTCTCTCTCTGTATTCATTTGACGTCACTTTTCCTTACCAGTAGTAGTAATATTATTTAACCCGTAGCTCGATATATATATATATATAGAGAGAGAGAGAGACAGACAGTGGCGATTTGTGTTCGGGGTTCGCGCCCACCGACCGTCGGGAATTAGTTCCTAAACTGAAGATTGCGTTAGCATGAAACATCGATGTCTCTAGGTATTTAAATATTTAATATTTATTTTTTTTTTAAATATTATTATTTATCAGCCCCCCTTCCCACAAGGGCTGGGCACTTTCGAGTAGCTTTAATAACAAGCAGTACTAATAGCTATATGCGAGATCCGAACACCGTTTCGTAAGATCACTCTAAGCTGCCTGGTAAATGGCGGCCACGTGTCGCTATTTATAGTTAAAGTTACTCTATATTCACTAACTAATTGACGATGGCCCTTTGGTTAAGATCACCGACTACGAATCAGTGGCGATTTGTGTTCGGGGTTCGCGCCCACCGACCGTCGGGAATTAGTTCCTAGACTGAAGATTGCGTTAGCATGAAACATCGATGTCTCTAGGTATTTAAATATTTAATTTTTTTTTTTTTTTAAATATGATTGTATATATATATATATATATATATATATATATACATGGACGGCGGCCGGGGGGGGGGCAGAGGGGCTCAAGCCCCCCACTTTTTTACTTGCCCCCCCCACTTTACGGTCATCAATAATGAAGTTATATATGCATGTGTTTAACCGGGCCCCCCACTTTTTAGGAGAGCCCCCCCCCACACACTTTTATAACTGTCCTGCCGGTCCTGATATATATATATATATATATATATATATATATATATATATATATATATATATATATATAGTAAGTTATGAAAATATATTTATGGCAATTAAGCTGCACAGAGGCTCCTGTTTCATCATTGGCTTCTCAAGACCCCCAAAATCTATTAAACTGCAGAAGTGAGATAGGAAACAGCTGCCTGCACAGAATAAAATTTACCTTAGGCTAACAATACATAAATAAATAAATAAATAAATAAATAAACAAACAAATAAGCAAGAAAAAAAAACTTAACTAAACTAAAACCTAAAATAGAAATACAAGGAACCACGTGTTAAAATAAATTCACCCATTATATTGACATAACAAATAAACAGGGAGAGGCCACTCTATACAAAACGGAATAATAGGATAGGAAATAGGAAGTAAAACTAACCGGACCTTTCTTCGTGAGAAGCCCAACGATTGGTTAAGAGAACAACAAAGAATCTGATTGGTTAACTAGCTACTCGTGTATATAAAAACACCCGGCGAAACTAACTCCATGCATTTTAGCCTGAAGATTCCCCCCGGGTATGAAACGCGAGATGTGTAGCTTCATTGCCATAAATATATTTTCATGTTATATGTATAGCTATTAAGCTATATAGCCATAAATATATTTTCATAACTTACTACCTAGCTCTACTTATGTATCGAGCACTATTGAAGTAAATACTGAAAATTGATACATAAAAATTGATATCCCTTATAAATACTGAAAATTGATACATAAAAAATTATATCTCTTTATAAATTTTTATGTGGATACATGAAATATATATATATATATATATATATATATATATATATATATATATATATATAGAGAGAGAGAGAGAGAGAGAGAGAGAGAGAGATATAAAAGAAGTGAGGCTACCAACATTTGTAAAAAACCTTTGTTCAAAAATTGTTTATTATTATATTATCCTATGATTTTATAATTTTATAACGTGTTTCAAGCATCTAAGCTCTCTTCAGATATTTTTTCCATTTGAAAGAAATGCTTTTATTTTTAACAGTTTGGCGTTTCTGCGCATGTGCGCGTGTGTTGGGTGTTTTCATATCTTTTACTTCTCTGGGTCAAAGTTATGTGGGTTTTTTGTGTTTTTTTAAGCATACGTGTTTCTGACTTTTATCTTTGCAGTCATCTTCGTGTGTGATGATTGGGTACATTTTGGTCAGTTTTTAACATATATACATATAGATAGATAGATAGATAGATAGATAGATAGATAGATAGATAGATAGATAGATAGATAGATAGATAGATAGATAGATAGAGACAGAGATACAGACAGATGTTACATTACCTCCCCCTCTGAGGGGAGGTCTAATGTCTCACAAATCACAACCAGACAAAATATGTGGACGATCAAACACATACCCTGTTCGACTACAGCAATCTTCCGTGATCGTGGTAGCCATTCCACAATCGTCTTTAGAGGTGAATTCTCGCTGGAATTAAATTTGGACCCAACAAGACTCTGATACTCATCAGTTAGTTTATAACAAGCGTTATTCAAAGGAAAAAACAGAAACTTGCATGCGTGAGAGAAGAGAGAGAGAGAAAGAGAGGAAGAGAGAGAGAACGAGAAAGAGAGAAAAGGAGAGAGAGAGAAAGAGAGATGAGCAAGGGCGAGATGAAAGAGAAAAAGAGATTAGAGAGAGAGAGAGAGATGAGAGAGAAAGGAAGCAAGAGAGAGAGAGAAAGAGAAAGTTTTCACTACATCGGTCACTCTTCACCTGTCGTCCCCAGTTTTGGGGATGCCACGCAAACACGTCTTCTCTTGTTCAAGTCTCGCCGACTAAAGAAAAAGGAAGAGGGCCCTGCACAGAAATCACATATTTGTCATAACTTACGTTCAGTGCAAACCCTTCCGATCCCTAACTTTTCCATTAACATGGCTGCTACTATCTAACACACGAAAATTGGACAAAGAAGAAGATTTTTCTCTCTTCTTTGCCACGTCTCATTCCGGAATTCCTGTTCATTACGTCATATCCTGACACGTAGTCCAAACTCTAATTTTTAATTTCTAATGTAATTTTTCATTCTTCTGCTTAATCTAACCTTATGTGGAAAATACCGTTTTTAACATTATTTTTACACAACCGCATCTAATTTGGTTACAATCATCTAATTTGGTTACAATCATATAATTTTGTTACAATTATCAAATTTTGTTACAATCATCT
Source organism: Sepiola atlantica (assembly GCA_963556195.1). Lineage (NCBI taxonomy): Eukaryota > Metazoa > Mollusca > Cephalopoda > Sepiida > Sepiolidae > Sepiola > Sepiola atlantica. The sequence goes on along the minus strand of OY744532.1, from coordinate 54,231,854 downwards.
AATTTTGTTACAATCATATAATTCTGTTACTATCATCTAATTTTGTTACAATCATCTAATTTTGTTACCATCATCTAATTTTGTTACAATCATCTAATTTTGTTACAATCATCTAATTTTGTTACAATCATTTAATTTTGTTACAATCATATAATTTTGTTACAATCATATAATTCTGTTACAATCATCTAATTTTGTTACAATCATATAATTTGTTACAATCATCTAATTTTGTTACAATCATATAATTTTGTTACAATCATCTCATTTAATTACAATCATATAATTTTGTTACAAGCATATAATTTGTTGCAATCATATAATTTTGTTACAATCATATAATTTTGTTACAATCATATAATTTGCTACAATCATCTAATTTTGTTACAATCATCTAATTTTGTCACAATCATCTAATTTTGTTACAATTATCTAATTTTGTAACACTCATCTAATTTGTTACAATCATCTAATTTGTTACAATAATATAATTTTGTTACAATCATCTAATTTTGTTACAATCATATAATTTGTTACAATCATCTAATTTTGTTACAATTATCTAATTTTGTTACAATCATCTAATTTTGTTACAATCATTTAATTTTGTAACAATCATATAATTTGTTACAATGATCTAATTTGTTACAATCATCTAATTTTGTTATAATCATTGAATTTGTTACAATCATCTAATTTTGTTACAATCATCTAATTAGTTACAATTACCTCTTTTTGTTACAATTATCTAATTTTGTTACAATCATCTAATTTTGTTACAATCATCTAATTTTGTCACAATCATCTAATTTTGTTACAATCATCTAATTTTGTTACAATTATCTAATTTTGTTACACTCATCTAATTTGTTACAATCATCTAATTTTGTTACAATAATATAATTTTGTTACAATCATCTAATTTTGTTACAATCATATAATTTGTTACAATCATCTAATTTTGTTACAATCATCTAATTTGTTACAATCATCTAATTTTGTTACAATCATTTAATTTTGTTACAATCATATAATTTGTTACAATCATCTAATTTTGTTACAATCATCTAATTTGTTAAAATTATCTAATTTTGTTACAATCATTTAATTTGTTACAATCATCTAATTTTGTTACAATCATCTAATGTGTTGCAATTATCTACTTTTGTTACAATTATCTAATTTTGTTACAATCATATAATTTGCTACAATCATCTAATTTTGTTACAATTATCTAATTTTGTTACAATCATCTAATTTTGTAACAATCATCTAATTTGATACAATCATCTAATTTTATTACAATTATCTAATTTTGTTACAATCACTTAATTTAATTACAATCATATAATTTGTTACAATCATCTAATTTGTTACAATCATATAATTTTGTTACAATCATCTAATTAGTTTCAATTACCTCTTTTTGTTACAATTATCTAATTTTGTTACAATCATCTAATTTTGTTACAATTATCTAATTTTGTTACAATCATCTAATTTTGTCACAATCATCTAATTTTGTTACAATTATCTAATTTTTTTACACTCATCTAATTTGTTACAATCATCTAATTTTGTTACAATAATATAATTTTGTTACAATCATCTAATTTTGTTACAATCATATAATTTGTTACAATCATCTAATTTTGTTACAATTATCTAATTTTGTTACAATCATCTAATTTTGTTACAATCATTTAATTTTGTTACAATCATATAATTTGTTACAATCATCTAATTTTGTTACAATCATCTAATTTGTTAAAATTATCTAATTTTGTTACAATCATTTAATTTGTTACAATCATCTAATTTTGTTACAATCATCTAATGTGTTGCAATTATCTACTTTTGTTACAATTATCTAATTTTGTTACAATCATATAATTTGCTACAATCATCTAATTTTGTTACAATTATCTAATTTTGTTACAATCATCTAATTTTGTAACAATCATCTAATTTGATACAATCATCTAATTTTATTACAATTATCTAATTTTGTTACAATCACTTAATTTAATTACAATCATTTAATTTTGTTACAATCATATAATTTGTTACATTCATCTAATTTGTTACAATCATATAATTTTGTTACAATCATCTAATTAGTTACAATTACCTCTTTTTGTTACAATTATCTAATTTTGTTACAATCATCTAATTTGTTACAATCATCTACTTTTGTTACAATTATCTAATTTTGTTACAATCATCTAATTTGTTACAATCATCTAATTTTGTTACAATCATCTAATTCGTTACAATCATCTACTTTTCTTACAATTATCTAATTTTGTTACAATCATCTAATTTGTTACAATCATTTAATTTTGTTACAATCATCTAATTTGTTACAATCATCTAATTTGTTACAATTATCTAATTTGTTACAATTATCTAATTTGTTACAATCATCTAATTTGTTACAATCATCTAATTTGTTACAATTATCTAATTTGTTACAATCATCTAATTTGTTACAATCATCTAATTTTGTTACAATCATCTACTTTTCTTACAATTATCTAATTTTGTTACAATCATCTAATTTGTTACAATCATTTAATTTTGTTACAATCATCTAATTTGTTACAATCATCTAATTTGTTACAATCATCTAATTTTGTTACAATCATCTAATTTGTTACAATCATCTAATTTGTTACAATCATCTAATTTGTTACAATCATTTAATTTTGTTACAATCATCTAATTTGTTACAATCATCTAATTTGTTACAATCATCTAATTTTGTTACAATCATCTAATTTGTTACAATCATCTAATTTGTTACAATTATCTACTTTTGTTACAATCATATAATTTGTTTCCATCATCTAATTTTGTTACAATTATATTTACCAAATTTTATGTTCCTTTGTCTGAATACACACAAAAAGATGGGCAGACACAAATCTCTCCTATTATTATAGATTGCAAAAGGAGTTTTTACCAGAATAAAAGATAACGGAATTGACAACAAACCTTGGCCAAGCAGGAGCATCAGTAAAGGGCTGCAAGCAATAAAAACTAAATGGAACTTCGATGAACAAAGTTTCTTTCCAAGAACTATCCGTGTGTGGAACACGATACCACGGTGCTGCTTCCCAACTGACTATAGCATTGTCGTTTTCAAGTCCAATGTTAACAAATTCTTATTGAGCTGTCTTCTTAAATAATCTCATTTCTGATTAGTCTCAACCATTTTTACCAATCTTTACGGTGTTGTTTCACTCTCCTCCTGACAAACTCATTGACCCTTATCCTCAAGTGGCTTTTGGGCCTTGATAAATGGTGACTCGTTAGTACATAAAAAAAACCAGATTATTTGCAATAGGACGGCAACAAAGTAAAACATTCAACTTTTATGTCAATTTTTTTTTACATATTGCAACCATTTTCTTTTGCTAATTTGTTATTCTTCAATTGTTGACGACCATTTTAAACTTTTGTTGACAATTGAAAAAAAAACTATCGAATAGAAAGTCATTTAAATTAGCTTTAAAATAAAATGTTTAGCAAATCCTCATACATAAAAGATTGAAAGTTTTAGAAGCTTCACATCATCATCATCATCATATCATCATTATATCATATATATATCATCATCATCATCATCATCATCATCATCATCGGTTTAGTGTTCGTTTTACATGCTTGCATGCGTTGGACGGCTTTAAGAAATTGACTTTCAAAGTAACCTATCTCTGGATAGGTCTTTATTTATCCTTCTTTCCCTCAGGTCAATTTTTATTACTTCCTCCCGTGGTTTTCTTGGCCTTCCCCTGTGAACTGAACCTGATACCTCAACTGTTCTACATCTACTAACCCAAGAACTGTCATCCATTCTTTCAACGTTGTCATACTATCGAAGTCTACTCTTTAGCACACATCTCCCTATACTCTCCAGATTTAATCTTCCTCTGAGATCATCAGAACTAAACTCATCTTTAAGACTCTCATCCATTGTATCATTCTCATATCCTCAGCCCTCACTGGCCAGGCTTCACTTCCATACATAATCACACTTCCATACATCATCACACTTCCATGCATCATCACACTTCCATACATCATCACACTTCCATACATCATCACACTTCCATGCATCATCACACTTCCATACATCATCACACTTCCATACATGATCACACTTCCATGCATCATCACACTTCCATGCATCATCACACTTCCATGCATCATCACACTTCCATACATCATCACACTTCCATACATCATCACACTTCCATGCATCATCACACTTCCATGCATCATCACACTTCCATACATCATCACACTTCCATACATCATCACACTTCCATACATCATCACACTTCCATGCATCATCACACTTCCATACATCATCACACTTCCATACATCATCACACTTCCATGCATCATCACACTTCCATACATCATCACACTTCCATACATCATCACACTTCCATACATCATCACACTTCCATGCATCATCACACTTCCATACATCATCACACTTCCATACATCATCACACTTCCATACATCATCACACTTCCATACATCATCACACTTCCATGCATCATCACACTTCCATACATCATCACACTTCCATACATCATCACACTTCCATACATCATCACACTTCCATACATCATCACACTTCCATGCATCATCACACTTCCATACATCATCACACTTCCATACATCATCACACTTCCATGCATCATCACACTTCCATGCATCATCACACTTCCATACATCATCACACTTCCATGCATCATCACACTTCCATACATCATCACACTTCCATGCATCATCACACTTCCATGCATCATCACACTTCCATACATCATCACACTTCCATACATCATCACACTTCCATGCATCATCACACTTCCATACATCATCACACTTCCATGCATCATCACACTTCCATGCATCATCACACTTCCATACATCATCACACTTCCATACATCATCACACTTCCATACACACGATTGATAGACTCTTTCCGTGGTCAACAGTGATAATGCTCTGCTAGTTAGTAATGGCAAAAGTTCCCTGAACTTATTCTTAATTCTTGCAATCACACAGGCATCTTCTCCACCCTGTGCTTCAATGATATCACCAAGGTAATAAAACTTCTCGACAATCTCAATAGCTTCCCCATCCAAATATATTTTCTTCACTTCTGAGTTCTTATCCATCTCCATTTTCTCACACTTCTTGCACACAAACTGGTTATCTTCTCTCGATCTACCAGGATTTCCACTGCACTTCTTGTGTACCCAATGCTTACAGATACCACAAAAAATTGCTCTCATCCTGCCAATATATGACATCCAATCAAACTTCTTGATGTTTCAGATATATCCACAAAGGCTTTTTAAATTTGTCAGTTGAAATAGATTACATATAATAGGACAATAACAAAGTAAATGTCTACATTAACTTTTTAACGTATGTAAAACTTTTATGTCAATATTTTTTTTCGTATTGTGGCCATTTTTTTTTTTTTTTTGTAATTTATTATTCTTAAATTATCGACTGGTATGTTTTGACCTTTTCATTTTTAATTTTTAATTTGTTAAATTCTGAAAAAAAAAAGAGAAAAGATATGTCCTAATAGTCTGTTCAAAAAGTCTGTCATGTGATATTCTTCTAAAGCCATGACATTTTCAATAGATCAGCATTAAAATAGGGTTTGTTCTTTCTTCATGAATTGGAGACAGATTTATGCCAGGGTCAAGGTAGCCCAATCATAGAGTGTTGTCTCGTCTCCGTGCTGAGGTCATAAGTTAAGATACCTCCCTCCCAGGATGTGACACAAGGTTGGAAGTTGCTTTAGCGCAATGCTGCAGAGGAGATAAGCTATATGAAATTTGAGATTATTTTCTTAAGAAACTTTTAACTCATTACTTCAGAAGCAAAAGTAATTATATACCAATGCTGATTATAAAATCATACGCGGACATTAATTTATCTCAATCCATATAAAGTTAGGTATGTTTATATGTTTATATATTTGTATGTTATATATTTGTATGTACAGGATGGATATCGGAACACAAATGCTAGGCGTAAAGGGTCCAAATGTGGGCTACATTTAGTTTAATTTAGTTTCATGAAAAAAGGGTAAATAGGAGGTGGAAGACCTTTGTGAAAATTCAGATACATCCGATTTATGAAATTTTAACAATAGGTATTAGACATCAATTAGTAAATATTCCCCAAATTTGGAGGTACAATATGGGCACAACCTCCCATTTGAAATTCAAATATTTCAGATTTGCATTAAATTCAATCCATAGTTATTAGACACCAATTAAGCCAGATTCCCTGAATTTCGATTTCTTCTAAAGACCCCTTAAACTTAAGCCTTAATTTTCTGACATTTTCTAGAATCAAAATCATGTAATGGATGTTGATCAAAATTAGATTAAAAATTCTAAACATAAGGTTTAGTAGCATTATATCTGTATTTTAATCTTCGTAAGGAGACATAAAAGTGGTGCAAAACTGTTTTGTTCGGAGAATTAATTTTACCTATTCTGAGACGGGTATTCTAGTATACTATAAATAATACCATGGATGAATAATGTGAATCTAAAAGACAAGCTTAGACTGATAACCTCAGAGGAATATCAAATCTGAACAGTTTCGGGAGATGTATGTGGAAAAGGAGACTTGATATGGGACTGATACGATGGATGTGTAATGAAAGTCTTAAAGACAGGCTTAGATCTGATGACCTCAGAGGAAGATTAAATCTGGACAGTATAGGGAGATGTGTGCTGAAGAGTAGACTTCGATGGTATGGCCACTTGAAAGAATGGATGACAGTTTTGGGGTTAGTAGATGTAAAACAGTTGAGGTATCAGGTTCAGTTTTCAGGGAAGGCCAAGAAAAACGAGAGGAAATAATAAAAATGAACCTGAGGGAAAAAGGGATAAATAAAAACCTAGCCAGAGATAGGTTACTTTGGAAGTCAATTTCTTAAAACCATCCAACGAATGCCAGCATGTAAAATGGATGTTAAACCGAATTTGATGAGGATGATGATGATGGAAGAATGGATTGGGTTAGTAGATGTAGAACAGTTGAAGTAGCAGGATCAGTTGGCAGGGGAAGGCCAAGGAAAACAATGAAGGAAATGATAAGGTTGGTTTGAAAATCAATCTTTAAAAAACATTCAACACATGCCATCATGTAAAACAGACATTAAACTACTACTACTACTACTACTACTACTACTGCTACTACTACTACTAGTGTTGTTGTTGATCATCATCATCATAATCATCATCGTCATCGTTTCGTAAACAGCTGAAGTCTTATTCCTATTGCTTCTCCACCAGAGCAGAGTTAGATACAAGGTTGGTTTTTAATATGGAGAAAATCCAGCTCCCCAAAAAGGGGCACTCTGGGTTGAAACAAAAAATTTAAATGAAGCGTAGTATCAGAACAGATACTACACTTTGCTCCTAGCCAAAAGGCCAAGCTGAAATTTTGTTGACACGTCGAAGAAGGTATTGTGCTTCACAACAAATCTTCTCAGCCTTTTCTTAACAAATCTTTTGTTACACGTGTAACAGCTAACAGCTGTTTTGTTGCCGCAGACATAGTAAGCTCAATCAATCATTTCTTTCTGTAGTAGTAACAGTAGAGTCATTCTCTGTTTTCGCCTTCACTGTTGCCATGGTGACTGTAATTGTTGAAGCAATTAAAAACACCAAACAACAATTATTTTTAGTTAATTGATTATAGTAATATTACCCAGTATCAGTTTTCCTCTCACTCATTCTCCAGTAGGGACGGGCGAAGAAAGAGCTCTGAAAAATTGGTCCGAAAGCAGAAGAAAATGATTTCACTTTCTTCTTCACCTTGTGTCACTCTGAACTTTTTTGTCTGTTATGTCATATCCACGGCAGCTTAATTTCTACTCCTAGATTTCCGATGGAATTTTCCGCTTTACTTACTTAATCTAACTTTACGTGCAAAATCCATTAGCACACCCACGCCCAAAATTACTACAGTTATTCCGAGTTCAAATATGCATTAATGCCATTTGAAAAAGGTTAGAACCCAATGTTTTCCCCCTTAGCTACTAGGCAAAACAACAACCTGTGTTCCGGCAACCATATACAATGAATTGTGCACAATACGTATTATGTTTTATCTATCTGTCTCACTCTCTGATGATATTTCCTCTTGTTCTTCTTCTTTGCATGTCTTGGAAGCGAGTGGTCATGCGACAGTTTCACACTTCTTTATGCAGTCCTTTTCATTATCATTGAAGTCTGCAAGATCTTTCAAGCTGCGCTGGTTGGGTAGTAGACAGTAGTCATTCTTTGGTCCTCCTCTCCACATTCGCAGATGGTTGGGTCGGTTTTGTAGCCTCATCTGGCCATAGCAGCTTTTGATCGCCCCATTTTTGTGTGTAACTTATATATATATATATATATATATATATATATATATATATATATATATATATATATATATATATATATGAAGCAATCCAACAAAAGATATAAGCGTCAACTAATATCTTATAATTAGTGAGACATCCGGATAAAAACTGAAGCTCAATATACTGGATAGAGCATTAATATTATAATATAGAATGAAGTAATAAAATAAGGTGTCAATCAAATTTTATTAGAATTAAAGGTTCAAGCAAACTATCTTAAAGTCCTTAGCTCATGAGTTTTCAAAGATAATTCTTCTCCTCAGAGGACCATTACCGCAGTTATACCACTACAGGTAATAAAATTAAACTTTGAAAATATATAAAAATATATACAAAAATACATAAAAATATATAACATCAAATATATCAACCCAAAAACATACTTTTTTGTTAAATCTATACAATCCATCCAGGTCATACAATTTGAAAAACATAATCAGGAAAGACATCCAAAGGGTTGACTGAAGATTAATCCAGGTGATGAAGTACCAGTCCAGATATGAGAAATTGAAATAACTGACAAAGTTATCCAGTCGCGAGATGCGTCGGCAATCGATGAAGTGAAAAGTATCCAATGTTTATGTTAATTATTACAATGATAAATAAATCAAATCAAATAATATAGAAAGTTCAATAAACTCACTTAAAATTCTAAAGTCTTGATCTGGGCAACCCAAATCAAATCAAAGTTCGTTGGTTAATTGGAGAGTCCGTTAAATCCGAATTGAACAAAAATAAGATTGAATTGAGACAGCAACCACGGTCATAGCTTCCACCAGAGCAAAAAAATAATTAAACTTCATTCACCCGCTATTCAACCAAATATGACAACTCTTCCCTGAATGGAAGACGATATTAAAAGTGCCTACTTATCGGAGCGACGTTAATATAGCGGAAGTTATGTATGTATTTTAATAAAGGAGGAAACCACATCCTGTATCGGCCCGCTTGTCAAATTTAACGAAGAAAGCAAAAAACAAGCCCGCTAACCCAACCCAACCCAGATCGGAAGTTACTTGTCTGGGTCATTGAAAAAAGTCTATGTCAAAAGAAAAGGGGGTTAAAAGAAAAAGGGAATTGGCATATTTAGGTCAGATCGTGTAATCACATATACATGCCCAAATTGTTACTTAAAAATCTAGCTTACAATAAAAACCGATTTCACAAAATTCGCCCTATCAAATAATATAGAAAATTTATGAAATTAAAATTACGAAGTTATCAAATTCTAATAATGTTTACAGTTTAAACTCGTTTCTTGTCTGACGTTGAGTAATTTTTCCCTGTCTTTGAATTTTACAATTTCAAGTTTCTCACCTAGACATAAGAAACAAGATGAGTTGAGTGATCTACATGTTTTAGATTTTCTTATTATGCTCCATCTAATTATTGAGTTTTTTTTCTTCTCATCTATCAATTTCTAGAAGTATCAGGACAACGAAGTGTTACTGTATTTTTTATTTCTAACAGATAATTTATGCATGTAATACCTATCCTTAAAACTCCTTGATGTGCTTCCTATATAGAACTTATTATCGTTTGGATTTTCAGCAGTTTGTGATAAAATTTACAGGTAAAGCCTGGGAGGGTGGACCTCCTGAGACTGAACAGAACCATACATCAGTCTGACAACAATAAAGTCACAGTCAGACTGATGAATCTATTAAAACTCTGGATCTTGTTTTTTTATATTGCATTCTTGTTTGTTCGTCTCTGTGCACACTTGATGACGTCAGAAAGAGGGTAGGCATCATCCACTAGAACAGATGCAAGACATTGGAAAGGTTCTTTATTACATCTGAGTAGATGACATTGCCGTCTTGTGACGTCATCCATTAAGTGAAGGGGAGGGGAGGTGAAGACGTCATAAATGATAAAGTAACAAAAGGATTAAAACAGAGAACAAGTCACATGTCGTCTATGTGGACTGTATATATGTGGACTGTATATATATATATATATATATATATATATATATATATATATATATATATATATATATATTATAGTTGCATTCTAATGACTGTAGGAACAATCAATTCATAACCATAACTTACACCTGTCCCTCCAGCTTCCTTATCTTCATGTATCGTTGAACAGCAACATAAAAAAATAAACATAAATAAATAAATAAAATATAAACGGCCATCTGAAACATCAATTTTGATAATGTAGGCTGGCGCCAGACCACTCTTCCTATCTCTTTTGGTGAACTTGGTCTTAGATTAACGACCGACGTTGCATTGCCTGCTTACACCTCCTCCATCTGCGCAAGTCAGGATCTCGTTGAGAGTATTCTACATGAAACATCCGAATCTCCTCTCGACCAACTGATCCATGACCTTTCCACCAGCTGGAGAGAAGCTAGTCTAATCGTTCCGGAGCAGACAGGAAGACAGAAGAGCTGTGGTACAATCAGGATGAAGACCAGTGTCGAATCCTTAGAATCATCTTACGACCAACACCGTCTGGCTTGCCTTCAAGCTGCAAGTTCGCCACATAGCAGTGCATGTTGGTAACCTGGTTGATAATGATTGCCTGAGATTCGCTGTAGCTCTGTGCACAGGTTCTAAAGTTTGCAGCAGTCACAAGTGCCGTTGTGGCCAGCCGGTTGACATATATAGACTCCATACCCTTTCATGTAGAAGGAGTGCTGGCAGATTTCCGAGGCACAGCGCTCTCAATGATGTCTTTCGAACCGGTTGGCCTTGACAGAGGGGATGGCAAACAACCTGATGGCCTGACGGTGTTTCCCTTTGCAAAGGGTAAATCACTGATATGGGGTGCGACTTGTGTCGACACTTTTTCGCCCTCATTAATGATAGAATTGGCAACAAACCCTGGACAGGCAGCAGCATCAGCAGAGAGCTGCAAGTGGTCAAAATATGCCGATCTTCTCGACAGATTTGTATTTTAACCAATCGCTGTGGAGACGAGTGGAGTGATTAGCTTTGCCACACGCGACTTCCTCGGCAGCCTTGGTCTATTAATGACGTGCAACACCAGAGACAATCGCGAATTGTCTTGGCTTTACGAGCGCCTCTCTATCGCCATTATTCATGCAAACGTCTTGAGTCTGCTCTCGGCCTGCCAAGCCAACCGGACATTCGAAGAAAACTATGAACTGTGATACAATTATATATAAGGAATCAGGATTTCTCGATATTGAACTAAACAATGTCCAAGTGACGAATAAGGGATTCATTAATTATTGAATTATTAATCTTATAGTTGATATTTTTTCACCGAATGGGTCAGTGTAATATATTTGTTTCTTATTTTTTATAAATATAAATTGAAAATATTTTTGTTTGTGAGACAAAAAGGAATTACAGATATTCGCCGATATATGAAAATAAAGAAAGTGAAAGAATAGATGAACGCTATAGTTGCCGTTGTTCAGCGATATATGAAGATAAGGAAGCCATAAGTTATGGTTATGGATTGATTGTTTCTATGGTCATTGGAATGCAATTATAAAAAATATATATGCTCTTAAGTTTGTAATACAACTTTATTGAACTTGCAATTTGGAACACTTTCAGATACTATAAAGAGTATATACTTAAATATATACTTTTTGTAAAAACCCATATATATATATATATATATATATATATATATATATATATATATCAAAGGTTTATTTCTTGTTCAAGTTAGCCATGGTGATGACGGCTGTGAGTCAGAAACACGTGTTCATGGATTATTTTTATGTACGTATAAAATTAATAGAAATATATATTAACAAAAAATATGTCCTATAAAGTTAAGAGCGACAAATAATGCAAATTTCTGTATCTTTATCACTTAGGAAGTGAAACATTAAATAAGAGGAACAAAGGCTGCAATCACCAATAAAAAACAATTACATAAAAATACATTATATATATATATATATATATATATATATATATATATATATATATATAATGTATTTTTATTGACGAAGTGAACGCTTACAGATTCAAGTTGTCTGGTGTATCTGTGAACCGGGTTTGCACCCTGTGACTGTCTTAGATTGTTATTTCCCTGCGCTAATGAGAGCTGTAAGCTCGAAACGACGTTATACGTAGGTAAAATAGTTTTTTAAATATAATTTAATATTATAATAAGCCCCTTTCAATTAAAATTGAAAGTAGAGCACTATCGGAGAGATTAAAAATAGACATTCACCTTGAGCCTCAGTGCAATACTCCGACTCTGTCGTTCATCTTCTGTGACCGTCTGAGATTGTTATTTCCCGAGTTCAACCAGGGGGGGTTTTTACCCCGTCCAATAAACCGGTATTGTCCGGGTCTTCGGGTCTGGATTTACACCAGTCTATCGGTTGTCCGTCCTGTGCAGTTCTAGGAGGTGCACCCTCCCAGGCTTTGCCTTCTCACTCTTTGAGAAGGGGTTAGTTTATTGCTAATCGCCTGAGATACCCCTACCGGGGAATGCCGACGGAGCTGCCCAGGCAATTTTTAAATAGCCAGAGTGCTCAAATTCTCGAGCGCTGGTTTTTCCCCACTTTCCCGACCTTGTGTCACATCTTACCTTGTGGGAGGAAGATAAATAGAGAGATTGTTATTTCCCTGCGCTGATAAGAGCCGTAAGCTCGAAACAACGTCCTACATAGGTAAAGTTATTTTAAAAGATATAATTTAAAATTATGTATATATATATATATATATATATATATATATATACTCGACAAACCGTCAACAGGATGTTCGTAAATTCTGGACACATAGGATAATTGGATCTTCGCTAGTTGTTATATCAGCCTTGGTTTGCCTTGGTATCATTCTGGCAACCTTTATACCTTTCTTTGTGTGAATGAAGTATGGTTTGGCTCGATCCTAGGAGAGAAAAGGGGGAGAAAGTAGCAACCCTAGTTGAAGTGTCTGTAATAATGCTGGCTTAAACAGAGCTGAGAGGGAGAAGAGAACTAATACCAAGGTTTGATGTACGACATGGAATCCTTGGAAGATCTCCATCATTCCAGTAATCATAGGAGCAACCGGACTAATGAAAAAGAATTTCAAAAACTACCTAGCGAATATACCCGGTGAACCAAGTGCAAGAGAGATACAAACAATCGCACTTAAAAAGACGATTAGAATTTTTAAAAGATCTCTTGGTTTGAGTTTCTGAAATAGTGGGAGAATGTTTGGCATTCGGTAGGATGCTTCATCCTCAGCAAAAACAAAAAGATAAGAAAATTTTTTTTTTTAATTTTTAACTGAACCCTTGATTTAATCCACAAGGGTAGATTGTTCTTATTCCGTCAGCAACGTATCCATGTAGACACATGATGCAACGGATAAAGGCGTTGGTTAACAATCAGTTATAACTGACAGTCTTATAAAAGTTGAAGGTTCAATCCTTACTACAGGCGATAATAACTAAGAATAACTTAATAATTAATTAATCATGGATGATCGAACGAGAACAATCTACATCGATGTATAAATAAAAGATTGAGTTCAAAATTCCATACAGGTTCCTGAATTCAAAATAAAGATTCTCAAGTTCAGAAAGATTCACCTGAAGATGGTCAGAGGTTACATCGGTCGAAACGTTGTGAAAATAACAACCAAGATGAGAATAGTAGTCCGAATAATCCAAATTATCAATCCTCATCTCAAAAATGAAGAAGCAAACATATATTTTGTAAACAAATAGTCTCTAAACGATTTTATTTATCTTAAGTAGATATAATTTGGCACAGGGCCATTAAATTGGGAGGAGAGTGGGAAGAGAGGGGGGGGTCTTTTATTGACTATCTTATTCTTAGTTAGTCTCCTTTCCCTACCAATGCTCGGATCCTTGTTCGTTCCTTCATGAAGCCCTTTACCTTAATAAGCTCCTAGGACTGACTTTCGCTCCAGACCTGAAAAAGAAGATTTACATCAAATTTGTATAATTTGTATTATTCGGACTACCGATGTAACCTGCGACCTTCTTCAGGTGTATCTTGTCGAACTCAGAAATATTTCTGTCAAACTCGGCAATCTGCACGGAATTTCGAACGGAACACCTTATTTCATCCACGGGGGTAGCATGCTCTCGTTCCATTAGCCATGACCGGATAAAAGTCTTCAGTAATTTGAAATTCCTTGTATCGCCCACACTTCAGCCTTCAGAAACATTACATCAAATTTGTTGCTAAGGTCGCTGGAAGAATATTGGATCACTCTACCACTCCAGAAAGTACTTGAATCCTCTACCTGTAGAAGAGTCAGATGTGTCCTAAGATGGAGTACTGCTGCCACATCTGGAGAGGTGCCGCTCAGAGCAATCTTTCTTGCCTTAACAGAGTGGTACTGGTACAGCTTTTGAACCAGACAAAACCAGCTTTTTCCAATTGTTTACGTAAAAAGCCGAAGATGCCGAAGTGCTTATCCAATCAGAAGGCGAGAAAAACAAACGACAAGTTAAATTGTAAATTGATTAAATCGTAAATTGGCGATTGTCAAGAATTTCCAAAAGAGAAAACGGGGTGGAAAAAAAAAATAGTCAACAAATAACTGTTACCAAAAGCAATAAAAGTAGGTTAGGTTAGGGTTAGGGTAAAACAAAAAACGGATCGGTTTTTGTCTGGTTCAAAAGCTGGACCAGTACCGTAAAAATAAAAAATTTTAATTCCCATTAAAAAGAAAAAAATTATGAAAGTTGTTTCATTAATTTTTTTCATCAAAAAATAAATAATTTTTCATAAAAATACAAATACGGTGAGTGTTTTTTCTTGCTTTAAATGTTGTTTCATTATTTTATTTCTTGTTGGAACGCCACCTCGTTTTGATTTTGACGCCGGTTCGTTTTGCGGCTGTTTAGGTAATTCTGCAAAACCGACAAAAGTCGGTTTTGCCTGATTCAAAAGCAGCACCAGTACTAACAGCGTACAAAACTTCACAATCTAGTGGGGAGAAATCTCTTCTCTTCTGTACAGTCTCTTTTTCACAGAAGAGACGTTGCTAGTCTTTCTCTGCTCTTTCGTCATTTGTGCTAGACTGAGCTACAATCTCTGCTTCCCCCCTGTAAAACATTTTTGGAGCTATTTTTGTACGTTGAAAGAATGTCAGGGTGAAGACAGCCATTTGGTCAAGTCGGTCGTGTCTGGACGCTTCTGACTGACATTGAATATTGAGTAAAAAAAAGGGTCACCATCTTCTAAGGAAAACATCTTCACTAAAGTATATTCTAGGAGAGTAAAAACTGGACCTTGGGTTTACTTCGTCAGCCTCGTAACCCTTATTTTGTCCTTTAGTCCTCATATTCCATGAGCGATGTTTCTTACAAAGGAGGGAAGAATTGCTGTTTTCTGGGTCAGAATCTATCCATCTAACACTAATCTTTGACTAGTTTTTGGCATTGAAATAGTATTTTTTTTAGCTCCTTACATCAAGTGGTTTCATGCCTTGTCTCGAGCGATTCCCATAAAAAATTAAAACATCAACTTTATTCAAAGGGAACACCAGAATATAGAGAGAGTTGTTCGGCAGGCTGGCTTTTGTTAAAAACAGAATGTGGTATTCTGGAGTTCAATCTCGTCTTGCTGCTTCTGATGAAAGATGAGAGTAGGATAGGACGTCTTGTCGTCAGGTTTGGTGCCAAAGATGATTCAGTTCCAAGATAACATCTCATCTTGTAACTGAATCATCTTTGGCACCAAACGCTCTGTGCGGGAATTGAAAGTTGAGTCTGTGCAGAAGTGTTCTCTCACCTATGCCATATCATTATTCTGGGGATCACTCTGCATGCGCCATGTCGGACCACAACTCCACAGCTTCCCTGCTGACTACAACATAGTTACCTTCAATTCCAATGTCAACAAATACTCGTGGAGCCGTCCTCTTAAATAATCAAATCATGCTCATTTTCACCCATCGTTTCTAATCCTCTCATAATATTGTTCATCAATCCAATTGACATTCTCATTAACCCTTATCCTCGAGTGAACTTTGGGCCTTGGTAAGTGGTGACTCATTAGTATAAGAAAAACACATTTGACCCATTCATATTGACAATACCATCTATCGCATTCATACTTGCTGTCACTACAATACCGCATTCACTCTATGAGGCTTCCCTACTTAAAATGTATCGCCAAGCCTTTTGGAATTTAAACATGTATATATTTTGTTTGGGAATTTTTGCTTCTCATCAACAATTGTACATATTGAATAATATTTTCAATATTTTTCAATCTGGGGGGAGTCCTTGTAGCAGTTACCTCCTCCTTTCAAAACATAACTACACCGGTTGGCCGTTAGGTGGCGCTTTTTCACCGACAGGTGGCGCTGTAAAGCGACACCAGAGTTATCTGCCCTTCTGACTATAAAAACCCGGTGCAAAACGGAAATTCTCTTTTTTTCACCGACCAGCATCGGAGAACAACGCTGGCACCAGCGCTCCGTTTCACTCGCCTTTTGGCCTCGACAGAACGACGCTGACACTAGCGTTCCGTTTCACTTTTTTCTTCTGGTCAATTGGTCTTGGCAGAACGACGCTAATACACTAGCGTTTCGTCTCACGCTTTTCTCTTGAACTGGTCTCAGCAAAACAACTACCAACACACGTTTCTTCCGTCAACACGTGGGCAAACAACGGTAAGAGTTCTCAACTCGTTTTCTTTGTATACGGCTTTCAAAGACTTTCCTACGCCGGATTCATTTCTTCTTATACCTTTTCAAGAACTGCTTTTCCACCGACCAGCATCGGAGAACAACGCTGGCACCAGCGCTCCGTTTCACTCGCCTTTTGGCCTCGACAGGACGACGCTGACACTAGCGTTCCGTTTCACTTTTTTTTTCTTCTGGTCAATTGGCCTTGGCAGAACGACGCTAATACACTAGCGTTTCGTCTCACGCTTTTCTCTTCAACTAGTCATCGGCATAACAACTACCAACACACGTGGGCAAACAACGGTAAGAGTTCTCAACTCGTTTTCTTTGTGTACGGCTTTTCAAAGACTTTTCCTACGCCGGATTCATTTCTTCTTATACCTTTTCAAGAACTGTTTTTCCATCGACACACATGCATACATCACACACTTCACCATTCCACGTACACACACGTTCAATAAACGTTATTTGAACAACTTCATTTTGTTTATTAATTATTACTCTGTCTTTTGCATGCAACATTGCTTGATTTACTGAACACGTAAATAATCGGGGGGACACGACCCTCGATCCGAACAGTCTAAAATTGGTTCCTAACTAAAATTGGTTCCTAACTAAAATTGGTTCCTAACTAAAATTGGTGCCTAACTAAAATTGGTTCCTAACTAAAATTGGTTCCTAACTAAAATTGGTTCCTAACTAAAATTGGTGCCTAACTAAAATTGGTTCCTAACTAAAATTGGTTCCTAACTAAAATTGGTGCCTAACTAAAATTGGTTCCTAACTAAAATTGGTTCCTAACTAAAATTGGTGCCTAACTAAAATTGGTGCCTAACTAAAATTGGTTCCTAACTAAAATTGGTTCATAACTAAAATTGGTTCATAACTAAAATTGGTTCATAACTAAAATTGGAAACCTCCGAACCTTTATCGGTAGAAATAAGAGTTGGTTGAAATAGAAATCCACAAATGAAAAAAAAACATAAAACAAAATAAGGTAAGGTAGGGTAGTAAGACCCCTCAGCCCCTCTCTAGGGGTAAAGCGTCCACTTTTTTCTGGTTATAGTTTGTAAACGTTAGACTCTATTTAATCGATAGATGGGGCTAGTGGCATGCAGAGGTCTTGGTGATGGCTGTGGTTAACTCCTTGATTGTATAACCCAAAACTTAAAAATATTATGAGAACGGTAGATAGTTTTGTTAGGATCGAGGGTCGTGTTCCCCCGATTATAAACGTGTTCAGTAAATCAAGCAATTGTTGCATGCAAAGGCGGAGTAATAATTAATAAACAAAATGAAGTAGTTCAAATAAGGTTTATTGAACGTGTATGTACGTGGAATGGTGAAGTGTGTGATGTATGCATGTGTGTCGATGGAAAAACAGTTCTTGAAAAGGTATAAGAAGAAATGAATCCGGCGTATAGAAAGTCTTTAAAAACCGTACACAAAGAAAACGAGTTGAGAACTCTTACCGTTGTTTGCCCACGTGTTGACGGAAGAAACGTGTGTTGGTAGTTGTTTTGCTGAGACAAGTTCAAGAGAAAAGCGTGAGACGAAACGCTAGTGTATTAGCGTCGTTCTGCCGACCAGAGAAGAGTGAAACGGAACGCTAGTGTCAGCGTCTGCCTGCCGAGGCAGGTCGGTGAGGAAGAGACGGATTTTCCGTTATGCACCGGTTTTTATAGTCAGAAGGGCAGATAACTCTGGTGTCGCTTTACAGTGCCACCTGTCGGTGAAAAAGCGACACCTACCGGCAAACCGGTGTAGTTATGTTTTGAAAGGAGGAGGTAACTGCTACAAGGACTCCCCCCCAGATTGAAAAATATTGAAAATATTATTCAATATGAACAGTTGTAGATGAGAAGCATTCTTTGTGGGTATGTCTGTTTTGCTGTTGAAGATTAGAAAAAGTAGTGTGCACGCTACTTATTTCTGTTTCTGCATCTGTATTGAATGATTGATCGCAAGTGCGTCTGCGGAATTGAGTGTTTGTAACGCATGTGGATCTGCGTGTTGTTTGGGTCTGCATCAAGTTTGAGCGCAAGTGAGTTTGCGGTCGAAAAATGTTGAGTGCAAGTGAATTTGCACTTGTTGGTGGCGTTGTTCATGTTGATTAGTCTGCGTGATGCGGAGCTGATGAACGAACGTTGAATTGTCAGTGTTGTCCGGGAATGTTTGGTGCTTGGGTCTGCACGGTTGTTGATGAGTGAGCACAAGTGGGTCTGTGCGGTGTTGATGAGCGAGCACAAGTGGGTCTGTGCGGTGTTGATGAGCGAGCACAAGTGAGTCTGTGCAGTGTTGATGAGTGAGCACAAGTGAATCTGTGCAGTTGTTGATGAGTGAGCACAAGTGAGTCTGTGCAGTTGTTGATGAGTGAGCACAAGTGAATCTGTGCAGTTGTTGATGAGTGAGCACAAGTGAATCTGTGCAGTTGTTGATGAATGAGCACAAGTGAGTCTGTGCAATGTTGATGAATGAGCACAAGTGAGTCTGTGCAATTGATTGATGAATGAGCACAAGTGAGTCTGTGCAGTTGATGAATGAGCACAAGTGAGTCTGTGCAGTTGATGAATGAGCACAAGTGAGTCTGTGCAGTTGATGAATGAGCACAAGTGAGTCTGTGCAGTTGATGAATGAGCACAAGTGAGTCTGTGCAGTGTTGATGAGTGAGCACAAGTGAATCTGTGCAGTGTTGATGAATGAGCACAAGTGAGTCTGTGCAATTGTTAATGCATGAGCACAAGTGAATCTGTGCAGTGTTGATGCGTGAGCACAAGTGAGTCTGTGCAGTGTTGATGAATGAGCACAAGTGAGTCTGTGCAGGTGTTGATGTTGTTCATGTTAATTAGTCCGTGTTGTGGAGCTGATGAACAAACATCTAGTTGTTGAGATTGGTGGTATACTATGGTCAAAGTCAGATGCACAAATGTCTGCAAGTGAGTTAGCAGGTCCAGGTACAAGTGGGTCTGTACTGGTGTTGGTGCGCATCGTTCGAGTTGATGTGTCCCCCAGTTGATCAACGAACGTCCAGTTGTTGAGTATTAAGTCGTGCTTGTGCAGTTGTACTCATTTTGAACTGGTGTGATTTCTTCCATAGTGTCGTCAGTGATGTCCGGAAATGTTTGGTGCTTGATGAATATCCGGGAAAAATGTGGTTGTTCAAGTTGTGTTGAAGATTGTTGGTAGGCCTTGAAGGGTGATGTTGTTCGTGTTTGTCTATTTTGTAGTTTTCTTTTCCTTTTATATATATATTTCCAACACATGGGTAGAAAGGAAAAAGAAAAGAAAAAAAAATGGAGTCGTACTTTGTTTCACACGAGGAATGACGTTTTTGTTTTCGTTTGTTTGAATGTTAGTTTCCACGTAGAGAAAGAATGGTGGCTTCTCTTTTCCTTTGTTGTTGAAAAGAAAGAAAAAAAAAAATTCGTTTTTTTTTTTTTTTTTTTTTTTTTGAATTTTCATTTCCAGGTGAAAAAGATGGCGGCATTATTTTGAATTTTTTTTTATCAACACGTGGTCGTGGCAAAGAGTGGCGGCATTTTTTGAATTTTTTTATCAACACGTGGTCACAAAAAAGATGGGCAGCGTGAGCGTTTGTTTTCTTTTGTTTTCTTTTTATCTCCACGTGTTCAAAACAAAAGAAAATGGCGTCTTGTAAGGTCCTATTGTTCGTCGAAAAAGAAGAAAAAAAAAGTTTGTCTTTTCCTTTGTATATATTTTTCCGACACGTGGGTGGTGAAAGAGAGAAGAAAAAAAATGAAATTGTAATTTGTTTTATACTCGGAGAAACCGAGAAATGTTTTTGTTTTTCTTGTTTGGGTATTTCCGCGTGGCAGAAAAAAAAATAATGGCGGCTTCTTTTCTTTTGTTTGTTTGTATATTTCTACCACGTGGGTAGAAAAATAATGAAAAAAGATGGGTGCGTAATTCGTTTTACCACGAAAGAAAAAAAACGAGAAATGATATATATATTTTTTTTGTTTGTTCTAGTACGAAATTAATTACTCCGTCACATACAACAAAGCTTGAACGTCGGGTCACCAATTGTTCGGATGGAGGGTCGTGTTCCCCCGATTATAAACGTGTTCAGTAAATCAAGCAATTGTTGCATGCAAAGGCGGAGTAATAATTAATAAACAAAATGAAGTAGTTCAAATAAGGTTTATTGAACGTGTATGTACGTGGAATGGTGAAGTGTGTGATGTATGCATGTGTGTCGATGGAAAAACAGTTCTTGAAAAGGTATAAGAAGAAATGAATCCGGCGTATAGAAAGTCTTTAAAAACCGTACACAAAGAAAACGAGTTGAGAACTCTTACCGTTGTTTGCCCACGTGTTGACGGAAGAAACGTGTGTTGGTAGTTGTTTTGCTGAGACAAGTTCAAGAGAAAAGCGTGAGACGAAACGCTAGTGTATTAGCGTCGTTCTGCCGACCAGAGAAGAGTGAAACGGAACGCTAGTGTCAGCGTCTGCCTGCCGAGGCAGGTCGGTGAGGAAGAGACGGATTTTCCGTTATGCACCGGTTTTTATAGTCAGAAGGGCAGATAACTCTGGTGTCGCTTTACAGTGCCACCTGTCGGTGAAAAAGCGACACCTACCGGCAAACCGGTGTAGTTATGTTTTGAAAGGAGGAGGTAACTGCTACAGTTTGAACATGATCGGGTGCCTCCCTCCCCCTCCCCCCCCCCAAAAAAAAATGGGGGGGGGGGTAACACACACACACACCGCACACCACTGTATAGGGCCCTGACAGGTACTACCACTCCTCCAGGTCAAAGTGGACCTCGAAGTAATGGCAATTAACGGGTGACTCACCACTCCTCAAAACTCCCAAATTAGGGGCCTCGTTACCAAATGAAGTTTTATGTCATACACGGGATGGTTGGGGGTGCTTGAGTAGTTGATAGGGTTTGGAAATAGGGTAGGCATTTTTATGTAAAACCGTTTTCTTTTTATGCTAATAGATATTGAAAAGTCGTCTGTTATAAGATGTTAAATTTCATGTGTCCAAAATGTGTGTGTGCCACGTCAGAGGAACGAATCAACCAATCAGCGACGACCACGTGAGTTGGATATTGTCCGTTGCGTTGTTATCGGCCCGGCTCCGAACAGACACATTTCTGTCTTCAAACGCGAAACGGTAAACACCTTAAACTTATCTTGTCAGCGTAAAAAAATATATTATTATTCTTGTAAATCGTGTTTGGTCTTTTGTTTTCTTCTCTTTTTTGTTTACAATATTTAACTATTATATTTTTTTTATTATTATTTTGCAGTTGTTTTCAAAGTAAATCTCACGCATCGAGTGATCATGGAGGCTACCTCGCCTTTTTTGCTTACCAGTAAGTATAAAAGTGTTTAGATTTATTTATTTACGTAAATTTATTTACTTAAAAAAAAAAGAACATTAGAAACTTGAGATCTGGATAATATATATATATATATATATATTATATATATATATATCTTGAACAAAAGATATAGAAAAAATAAACCTTAAAACATTTTCCGCATATTTTTTTATTATTATCTACGTTTAAAATTAAAAATGAAGAAAAATGTTATTTTTACATCAAAACAAAAAAATAATATAAAAATCTTAAAATAGTCTATATTTGTATACGTTTTTGTTTTTTTTCCTTAAAAACTTTTTTTCAAATAAATAAGTAAACGTTTTATGTCCGAGTTAAGATTGTCATTAGATTAAAATGCTTTCTGTCTTAAACGAGATCAAACAAATGTATGTGTTTCTCGCCTTTACGTAACTTTGAATTATTTATTAACCAAACATTTACTGAAATCAAAAATAAAATAAATTTTAAAAAAATGTAAACATGACAACATTTAAAATTATTTTTTTCTTAAACCCTCCACCCGGGTAACACCGGGTGAATACAGCTCGGAAAATAGATCAAAAACGGATTTTTTAAATATTTTCTTCAAAAATTGCATTTTTTTAAAATGTTTCAATTCACAATTTGAGCTTAATAAAAGCCGTATAAAACTAAATTATCTTTCTTGAATTGTCAAATAAAAAAAAAACTACTAAAAGACACGTGTTTTTTTTTTATTTTTCGAATTTATGTTGAAATGTATTTGTCAAATCCCTTTCTTTGTTTATTACTTTTTAAAAAAGATCTCAAAGTTTCAACTTTAAATTTGAAAATAAAAAGATATAGGAGCTAAAATATCTGTGCATTTATTCGGACTACTAGTTCCCAGCTTGGTTGTTATTATATTCACATTGCGAATTTCACAACGTTTCGGCCCATGTAACCTCCGATCTTCTTCAGGTGCATCTTTTCATTGGTAAACTGAGTTTACTAAACTCTATGGAATAGTTATTTCTTTTAAATGCGATTTAGTCGATTCGCAGCCAAAATGGTGGACAATGAACTGTCTGCTAATTTCCGAACTCACAAATGAGTAAGTAAACCCAAATATATTGTTTTGAACTAATCTCAAATTTACCTTAAATTATTTTAAAGGAAATACAGTTGAGAAATTAGTCTAAAACAATTTATTTGGGTTTACTTACACATTTGTGAGGTCGGGAATTAGCAGACGGTTCATAATGTTCGCATTTTGGCTGCGAATCGACTAAATCGCCCTTTCAATTTCGATGGGTCACGAAGTAATTTTTTTTTTTCAACTATCAACAAAATACTCAAATAGCTGACTTGTTTACGAAGAAACAGAAATGCATTCTGAAGGATTTAATTTCTTTTTTTAAATTCATATTTAAGTAAACATTAACATAAAAACAAATGCTCTGGCCTTTTGGTTAGGAGCAAAGTGTAGTATCTGTTCTGATACTACACTTGTGCGTCATCTTTTCTGCCCTCGGTCAATGGAGAAATCTTGCTATACAAAGGTAATTTTTATTCTTGTTCTTATCCAGAGTGCCCCTTTTGAGCGAGCTGGATTTTCATCACATTAAAAACCGTCTTTGTGTCTAACTCGTAAGGAGGCAAGTAAATAGGAACATGAAAGTTATTACAAATAAAAATTAATAGCAATTTACGGATTTGGAGAAAAATCTTTCTTTTTTTTATCTGAAACGTCCTGAGTTGGAATTCTATAAGTTGTGAAAAATCTCTATATTAATAACATTTGAAGAAAACTTCATGTGAGTCTGTTTCTCTCGTAACTACAATGAATTAAGTTGGGGGGGGGGGGGGTACTATTGATCGAATATTGGTAAAATATAAATTATCCACTTCATGACCGCCGTATCGGAAATTGCGAACCGGTGTTGATCAAAAATTATCTCTAATTATTTTTATTTTTGTAGCTTTTGGTGGAATTTTTTTTTTTTTTTTATAAAAAAATTTGAATTTATTAATTGTTAGTATAGTTTTTTCCGGCGCCTGTACGTTTTGCGCAAGTGCGACGTGCCCCCCCCCCCCCCCCCCCCCCAAAAAAACACGGATTCTAAAAACGTTCAAGTGGCATATTTTTCGTCAAAATCTTATACTCTGTCTCTTCGGCGCGACGTTTTTCGATAGAAAACTAAGACCGGTTCGATCCCCACTGACTCCTAAGAATTTTTTTTTTTTTTTTTAACGATGACTTGGTTATATATCGAAGTGGAGAGTTACACTTTTGGGTGCTTCTATCGATCTTGACCCAATTTCCGTGAGCTTCGCGTCGGAAGCGTTCAGCCATGCTACGTAAACGCCCGAGAGATGACGAACTGAATGGTAGCAGCCGACAATTTCAATACGTTGCTGCGTCCTAAGATTTTTAGTTATATTTTCAATAAAAATTTTTAAAAAACAAAAAAAATAGCGAAATTACTGTTATCAAATAAATACACTTTTTTATATTACGTAAACAATGTGAGAAAAACAACGGGTAAAAAAGACAGTTTGTGTATATATTTTCTTCTTTTTTTTTTTTTTTAATTTTATTTTACGTTTCAATGTTTTCTTTTGCGCTGAGCACAGCAGACGACGATGGACAGGCAGAAGAGGAGGGGTCCGTCGAGGAAGTGGAAGGAAGCTGGTCAACTGGGTAGGCTTTTGCTATCTGCGCTAATGTGGAGACAAATGGGTTTTTTCGAAACTTTTGTCTCCACATGAATTCGCGCAGATAGCTGTCTAAGAGTTCTCTGCTGGTGCCACATTCTTTCTTATCCATTTGTTTGGCTTCCTTCCACATTCTCTCGACGTGGTTGGTACTCGCCCTCGTTACTGGGTCCACAGAATGTCAACTATGATTCACGGTCATGTGCTTGTACCCTTCCTCTCCTAACTTGCCGTACGCCTTCAACAGTCTGATATTACTGTGGTCACAGGCAAGACGAACTTCTTTACAAGTGGAAGGAGGATCTCAGCGTTCCTGTTCGCCACTGTCACAAGGAAGCCCTCTTTCTCTGTGGAGTCGTATTCTCCGAAGACCCAGAGCGGTTGGACGACCCTGCCGACATTGTTTTGCCTGCAATTAAACACAAGACTCGTCGATCTCAACAGTATGCCCTGGGCCTCTGATCCGACGCCGATATCGTTCAAAATGATTGACACAGACCTCCCTTAGAAAATTCCTCGAGTCGGTCTGCGTGTTCGGCAATAGACGCCGCATTCTATGCATAGATTTTTAGAGGTTGCCATTTCCTGGGACTACAAGTAGATCAATTTCAGTATTTTTCCGAGTTCCATTCTGGATCGCGAAAAAAAGTGTCACTTCTCACGGAATTCCAGAAACGACAGTCAGTATTAATACACCTCTACAAAAAGCCATCCCTGGTAGCTTTCCTTTCAGCCAAGCGACACATGTAGTGGCATTTGGGGCATGTCTCGCGATTTTACTGCGGTACACAGCTCTTCGTAATTCATTATTTTTGTTTCTTTTTTTTTTTTTCCGTTTATAAAAAGTTTCTTGAAAAAATTCGTTTGCACTGGCTTTCGAACAGCTGTCTTCAGTCGATCTGAATATTGCTCGCTGATTGGCTAATTGCTCGGTATCTCTCCACCATTCGGCTCATCATTTCTCAGCGTTTACGTAGCATGGCCGAACGCTTCCGACGCAAAGCTCACGGAAATTGGGTCAAGATCAATAGAAGTACCAACTTTTACGCTGGGTAACCCCTGCTAGTCTATTATATAAATGAGAGTTGTGTATGTTTGTATGTTCAGCTAAAAGTCAAAAACTACAAAACAGACACCCACAAAGTTAGTATATTCTTGAGCAGCATTGCCTCGGAAGAATAATATCTAAAATTTTAAAAAATACTCATTCTTTGGGGAGTCAACTGCATTAATACGTTAAAACAAGATAGGAATAGGTGAGGAAGGGTGTGTGGAAAGAGAGAAAGATAGAGAGACGGATTGAGATAGGTAGAAGTTTTAATATAAAGATGCTACACACATTTTAACCTCTTCTATTTTGTTTTAATGGCAATGCCAGATAGTCCTGCTAGTACATATATAAATAAATATTACGCTCTTATTTTTGAATTTTTTCGTAATAATTGATCACTTTGCTGGACTTCTCTCCCACTAATCTTACAAAGATATGTATATATATATATATATATATATATATATATATATATAAATAGTCTCATAAACTTTTGCAGCTGCTTCAATAAAATAAGAGTAAAAAATCAGCAACTAACTATTTTACCTAGATTCGGTGTTTTTTTTTTTTGGGTGGGGGGGGTTCTTTCCAAATTTTTTCTGCTGCCCTACTTTGGTCT
This sequence comes from Sepiola atlantica, assembly GCA_963556195.1. Classification (NCBI taxonomy): domain Eukaryota; kingdom Metazoa; phylum Mollusca; class Cephalopoda; order Sepiida; family Sepiolidae; genus Sepiola; species Sepiola atlantica. The sequence continues at coordinate 54,205,076 of OY744532.1, read as the reverse complement.
CTGGTGACCCCAAGCGAATGAATATTATCGTATGTGCTTTTACCATAACCAGCTTTGGTTCATACTGAATCAGAATATGTAAGTGTATTTTCGGTAGTTTCTAACTTTTAGCCAGACACACGCACAAAAATATGACTTTGCTTTATATAATAAAAGATATATAAATTGTTACTAGTGGATCATCTCTTCAGTTGGAGTCTGGACATTTATATTTTCGACTCTGCAGCCCTGGTTGATCTGCCGTAAAACAAAGCCATCGATCAAATCAGTTACGATCGGTTTTTGTTCTGTGACATTAAATGACCTTTCAACAGACAAAGAAAAACTTTGATATTTCGAGCATTTACCTTTCTTTTCTTTTCCAAATCACGTAATGATTTAGCAGTTCATCTTGATTTGATCCTTTCGGGTGAGAGATTGTCTGCCTAACCATAAATCACAGGCAAGAAAGTTCACTCCTCATTTTGTACCACTTGCATCGCATTCTTCTATTATACTAAATGTGAGTTAATCAACGTTTGTTTCTCTAAAACCTTTTTTCCTATATCTAAATAAATAAATGCAAAAAAAAGGGGTTACTGTTATTTAAATCAATACAACTTCGTCTTTTGAAAACTATAAATGCACCAAACATTGATACTTTATTGTTTGTTTGTTTTTTTCCTTTTTCTTAGCAGAACTCAATCATGTTCTGCAAAGCCAAAAACAAAAAAAAACATTTCCCTACGCATTTTCCCCTGTTGCTATCAGATCAGACTGTCTGAAGATACTGGCTTCCTGACTTAAAATGCACCAAACATTGATGTTATTGTTTTTTTTCCTTTCTCTTTGCAAAACTCTATCATGCTCTGCAAAGTCAAAAACAAAAACAACAATTTTCCTCTACAAACCAAACACCATGAATAAATATTTGAAGATATATAAAACTTGAAGCATAAAAACTTTTACCAAAATGACCAGATTTGGCATTAAATAATCCGAAAATGGTTGATATGCCATAAAACAAAACAACCAATATAATGTTTTTGAGGTACAAAATTTATAAATACTCTTAAACAAAATAGACGGAAAATTCTTGAGGGAGCCCTTTCAACTATCATATCCTCAAGAGAAAAATTGATAGCTTGAATGAATAAGAAACAATATTAGCAGAAATAAAGAGCACAAAGGGGAAATTGAATATGCCAGAAAATTAACGATACGCAATTTATATATATATATATATATCTACTGCATCTATACTAGATGCAGTAGATTTTGCCTTGGATGCCGGGAAGACATTTTAATTTTTATTTGTTTGCACATTTTTCAAACTTATACAGAAAAAGAAATCAAAATTTTTTTGTTATTTTCTTAAATTAAAAATGACTTTAATTTTAGGTGATTATTTTAAAAATGTTTCATGTTATCTGCCGTCTGGGCCAGACTAATCTTTGAAATAAATTGTAGTGAAGTATGTTATTATATTGGCAATAACATGTTATAACAATAACAAATGAAAATGGGCTAGTCGGAAAGCAAAGTTTGCTTAAATGTTATTTGGGTCTGACTCTTAAAATCTGATGAAATAACTTTATATGCTAGATAGATATAAGATTCCCCCCCCCCTTTTTTTTACCCTTAAATATACAAAACTAGCAGGGTTATCTGGCATTGCACGGGGGCGTGGATAAGAAAATAGAACAGTTAAGAAAATGTGTGTAACATTGTTCTCTCTCTGTGTCAGCTATGTAACTTATTTTAACGCTTTTCGGTACTTTGTTACATTAAGACCCGCGCTAACTTTGACCATGATCCTAACGCTGACCCTAACCCTAACAACGGGGTCAAAGTTAGCTCGAGTCCTAATGTAACAAAGCACCTGCTTTTCTTCCCTGACCGCCTCGCTCCCATATCTCTCGCTCCCATATCTCTCACTCCCATCTATCTTTACTTCATACGCAAACTATTTAGATAGTCCAAAAAAATAACACTGAAACTAGGTCAAGTATTTGGTTGCTGACGACTTTTTCTTTACTGTAAAGAAAAAGTCGTCAGCAACCAAATACTTGACCTAGTTTCAGTGTTATTTTTTTGGACTATCTATAAGGATAATACAGAAGTAAAGAGTTTTAGTTATGTAAGAAGAATGTCTTAACAGATATATCACATTCCGTCATCCATGACCAGGTAGAAGTCTTGAGCAATTTTTAGTTTATTCTCAATTAGTATCGCCCGCACTGATGATTGAACATTCAACCTCTAGAAGACTGTCACTTTGAACTGATTATTACTTAACAACTTTATCCGTTGCACCATTATCCATGTGGACAAATAAAGGGTTCAGTTCAAAATTCTGTATAGATTCCAGAGTTTCACAAGACTCACCTGAAGAAAGTTGGAGGTTACATCGGCCGAAACGTTGTGAGAATAACACCCAAGATGGGAACAGTAGTCCAAATAAAACAAATTATCAATCCTCATCTTAAAAATTTTGAAACAAGATATGTCACAGTTTATGAATTTTCAAATGAAAACAAAGTTGAACAAATAACAGTAGTGGTTGTGACCCAGCAGGTCAGGGGTGCGTCTAATACAGTTATAGATAGGTATCACAAACCAACCCGTTTAGTGTGTGAAGATGGGTAAATATAGTGAAATTCTCTTTAATTTCAATTTGTGATAATTCATTTATTTGGTTATTTTGATAAAATTTGGATGTAAACAAAATGTTATCTTTTCTCTTTTATAAATGTACAATTATTTCTCTTGTGTCATTAATAGTTGGGTTTTTTTCCATTTTACTTCTTCCACTCGGGTTAATATTTTTGGTGACGGACTATTGTTTATGTTTTTCAACTTAATGCACACAATATTGTGTTTCTATGCATATAAAAACAGTTCTATCTTAAAGAAAAATGGCCACTCGTCAATATGATGGGCTTAATATAGTTGTCTTTCACAAAAAAAATCCAAGTTGAAAACTTAACTGAATTAAATTTTTGCTCTATTTTTATCTATTGTTTTACATGGTTTAAATCTTACTTTCTTTTTCTTTTTTATTGATTTACTATTAAAAGAAAAATCCAGCTTGATCTTTACAGTGCTATGAATCATATAAAGATTCAATGTGTTAGCTGTTGAAATAAATCTTATGAACAGTCAAAGTTGCGCTTCCATGTCATTTTCGTATGTTTTTTTTGTTTTGTTTTTAAGAGGTAATGGATTTTTCCAATGTTTACGCTATCTTGATTTAATAATTATTGCTTCCATTATGATAAATTTTTTACCACAAGATGACATTACATTTGTAAGGATTTTTCATTTGTTCAAAGCCAGCATTTTTAGTTATGCACTGAAATTTGGCCTCTGGACCAATAGCGCAAGACAGCAAATTTTCTAATTTCCAACAAACTCTAAACGGTCATAATTCTATGGCTAATGGTGCTAGCAGAATAAATTTTCTATAATTGTTTTGTGAAAATCTATTTAGCCACATTTAAATTTTTAGATTTAATCACTCATACTCCCTCACTATCCAGGTTTATCATCTATGTTCCCTTCGACAAGAGGTTCGACATTTTCTGGCTCTGCTCATGCTAAGTCTCCAGTGATCACAATTGTGGGAATTGACTGTATCCATTTGCCATTGTTTATGGTCTTGCCTGGTGGTTTCTTTTCATGTCTTAAGGCACCCGGCTTTCTTTTTGCTGTCCAGTCTTAGGTCTCTGCAACTGCTGATATGCCCCGGCTTCTTTTAGCATGCCCGAACCAGTGAAGACGGTTTGCCCTTATTAGGACATCAAGTTTTGGGATCACCAATTTCTCAAGTAGAGTGTCTGACTCTACGTTGCATATCCACCTAATCATTGCCTTGTCATTTCTCTGAAGTTGGACAAGTGCGGCTTGAGTGAAGGCCCAACACTCACTACAATACAACATCATACTTCTTACGCAGCTATCATAGACCTAACCGCTGGTAATAATTTGGATGAAAATAAAATTTTTGTTTGAGATACTTATTATAAACCATCTAGTTGGTCCGCTGTATAGTTATGGTGATTTGTGACTGGATTATGAGTTCTAGTTTAAGGAGTCGTGGCATTTTGTTAAATTAGACAATAGTTTTAAAAGATGAGAATTTTCTATAATAGCTGTTTCCTCCAAAGTCGTTTTTGTAGTGAGAGTAAATATTGCCAATGTCGTCCATTTTTAGAAGAAAATCAGAATTAAATTCTTGACAAACACGCTTGTTCAGTACGTAAAAATGCTTCAGAACCTTCATCAATATCATGTAACTAGTGTATGCCTTCCATCAAAAATGACTGGAAAAAGTAAGAATTATGCTTAGCCAGTGTTCTCACTAAACGCTTGGATTATTCTACTGTTCTAGAAAGTTCCTGATGCCTAAAAGTCAGATACATCCCAAGATTCAGTATCATTACCACATCTGAGGAGGTGCCACTTTCTTGCTTTGAGAGAGTACAAAATCGACTTCATATCTAGTGAGATATGATCTTTTAGTGGGGAAGGTGGTATTACTAATGAGTCACACTTATAAAGGCTAAAAGCCACTTGAGGATAAGGATTAATGAGATCAATAGATTGCCAGTTGAATGAAGAATATCGTAAGAGGATTGAAAATAATGAATGGAATGAATAAAATTTGATTACTTGAGGATGGTTTATGTCAAAATTTTGTTGTCATTTGATTTGAAGACTATCATGTTGTAGCCTGCAAAGAAGCAGTCCCGTGGTAATGTGATCCACTGGTGGGAAGTTCTTGAAGAGAAACTCTGTTCATGGAAATTCCGTTTTGCAGTTGTAGTAATAAGACTAGCTATTGCTGTGAATGTCTCGCAAGGAGGAACCAGTGATTGAAATGATAGTGTATTATCTGTTCTCGGTCAGTGAAGAAATCCTTCTAGACTGAGGCAATTTTAATTTTTGTCCCAATCTAGAGTATCCCTTTTAGCGAACTGGATTTTCCCCCACATTAAAACCCGACCTTGTGCCTTACTCTGCCCTCGTAGGGAGGCAAGTAAATACAGACTAGAAATGTGTCTTCTGTAAGAAAGGAGCCGTCAAGAATAGAAGAGATTACCCCACCACCACCACCACATACACACTAGATTGCGGAGTCCGTTTTAAACTCTGTCAAGGCAATTAAAGAGTACTCTGAGCGGTATTTCATCTGAGAACGTATCTGCTTTCGGACTGGGATCAAGATGTAGTATCTGTTAGAACCCTATACTGCATAATCACGTTGACACCGGTTCTCGTTGGATCACTGAAGTTAAGCAACGTTGAGCCTGCTTCGTAGCAAATTGGTGACCATCTGGGAATACTAGGCACTGTATGTAGGAGGACGGCGACACCTCCCTGCAAAAACCTAACATCGTCATCTCCCCTAACCGGAATATACATGCAACTGGGGACAGCTTGTGAATTTCATACTGACATGAAACTTCCTCTTTTCAAGAAAACCCGTTCAATCTGCCCAGGGTGAATGCCGTACCAGGTACGGGTAGGGTACCTGTTAGACTGAAGCGATGTGTATTTTTATCCCAATCCAGAGTGCCCTGTTTTGAGAAGCTGGATTTTTTTCCCCCCCACATTAAAACTCAACCTTGTGTCTAACTCTGCCCTCGTGGGGAGGCAAGTAAATAGGAACTCTTATATAGGTAGAAGATTGCATCAGAAACCGGATACTTTCTCGAACTGTCGAATGATCTGATCGTTTTCTCACCAGCTTCAGCAACAGATTGGATATAAGTCTTCCTTTTTAGATCAGGAATGAAAGCCAGTCTTAGGAGCTTATTGAAACAAACGTCTTCTTCCAGGAGAGATCCATTCATTTTAACTAGAACGAAACAATGATCTGAGCGTTGGTGGTGAAAGGAGATAAGCTTGGTTTTAGAGACGTTCAAAGTGAAAGTCGGTCCTTGAAGCTTAGCAAAAGGTGTGTGGCATCTTCGTTAAGGAGAGAACCATTCATTTCACCTGGAACAAAACAAAGATTTGAATGTTGATGGTGAAATCATCATCATCATCATATTCAGTTTAACATACATTTTACATGCTGGCATGTGTTGGACTGCTTTTAGTAATTGACTTCCAAGCTAACCTATCTCTGGCCAAGTCTTTATCCCTCTTTCTCTCAAATCCATCCTTATCATATCCTCCCATGTTTCCATTGGCCTTCCTCTGCCAACTGACCCTGCTACCTCATCTACTCTACTAATCCAAGCACTTTCATCCATTGTTTCAATATGACCAAACCAACAAAGTCTCCTGCTCTGCACACATCTCCCTATACTGTCCAAATTTAATCTTACTCTGAGATCATCAGATCTAAGCCTGTCTTTAAGAATCACATTATACATCTACCGTATCATTCTCGTATCATTTCTCTCCCTGCAACACTAGTCGTCATCCCTCATTGAAAGTTTCATTTCCATACATCACTGTGCACACATGCCTAATTAACTCTTCCCTTGGTCAACAGTGCTAACACTGCTGGTTAGTTATGATAAACTTACTTAATCCACTCCTAAGTCTTGCAATCATGCTAGCAATTGATAAAGACATTTTCTTTTTAAAGCTTGGGCTTTAATTTTCGTTCTGATGTTTGATCAAAAAGACAAAAAAAAAACAAATAAAATGATTACGAAAAATCAATCTTTTTTTCCCAGCAAAGCATAAAAATTGATTTGTGATATTCATAAGCCTGCATGAATCTCTGTGAACAGCTGTCTTTAACGCTCCTTTCTGTCGGATAGCAAAGGAATGATTAAAAATATCATGGGAAAGAAATTGATCCTTTTCTTCAAGCCAAAGACTTGTTTCATTTTAATTACGAAATAAAAAAATTTTTTTTAAATATATTCTAATAACGCGAAGGGACATTCAATCTGTGCATTTAGTGACAAACTTAAGCGTGATGAACCGAGCCTTTTTGTGTGGGAGATATATATTATTACAATATATCTATATCATATACATATGTAGTTATTAATTAATTGTTATCTACATAAAAGGAATCCATAGACAATAACAAAAACTAAATATACATATATAGAATGTTTATACAATAAGTGTTGCTTGTACAGCAGCATTGCCTCCAACAAAGCCTTCATCAGATGATGACTCTGGGTTCAGGCATAGTTTTGGTGCTGACGCATCATTACCCAGAGTGCCCCAGCAGTATCTCAAGATACTATCAGACTTTGTGGGATTGCCATATCCACGCCGATGCAGATAGAGCCTTATCTTGTATTTTCTTTATGTATTTTTTCTTGTCTGATGGAGAAAGACCAAGATTATTCAAGAATATGGAGATTGGGTTAGCAATAAAACTTCGGCATTGGACTTCGATAGGAAATACAACGGTTTTCCAGCCATTTCTGACACATTGTTCTCGTAAATCTTCATATCTTTCCAACTTGTGCTGGTGTGGCCAGTCAAAATTTTCCTCAAATGGAACCCTTAATTCAACGACGAAAATTCTTTCAAAATTATGGACCAAATGACAATATCCGGACACTGATCCATTAACGTTATTTCGGTTTGAAATATGAGCCAGCATTCTAAGTGTAATGCAATGTGCCAGTCCATGCAGCCATCAAACAATGACAATGTCTGCCTATTTTTATATGTATATATCAATAGACAATATTAGGCTACGTAAATATCCACATATATGAGAGAGAGATATGGGAAAGTATGTTTTTTGCCTATTCTTTCTATTCATTCATTGACCAACCTTTTCAAAGTAAAAGCTCAAAGATTGTTAACATATAACAACAAAGCATATATAAATTGACAATATTAGGCTATATTCCAGTGACTAAGATTTTATTCATTTCACTGAGCATCTCTATTTAAATAAAAATTTTGGGAAATTTTTACCGACCGTTTCGTTCACAGAAGAACATCTGACATTAGTATGTCAATACCGAATCTTTCATGTATGGACTCCTTAGAAACGGAAACAATTTTGCTTCAGAAAAAAACATCACTCGACAGCAAACAAAAATCACAAAAAAACAAACAACTCACATTGATTACATTTTCTCTTGAGGAAAAACAGGGCAGCCATCTTATTTTAATATATAATATATATATATGTGTGTGTGTGTAGTATATTTTCATTTAGGCAAACATTATTAAATAACACTGAGTGTTTTTGCTTGATAAGGGTTATTTTTAAATTTTTGGTGTTTCAGTCAAATTGGTGTAAGTACCGTGGGTTTCTTGTTACATTTTTCTAACATACATATATATATATATATATGATGTATACATAATATATATGTTAATGTATAGATATATCTATATATGAAATATTTAGAGAATAGTTTTTTTATCAGGAAGGACAATATCTGATACCAAAGTGAATCCTAATACGATAGAGGATGCTCAATGTTAAAAATAGAGCATAAAAATAGTTAGGAAAAATATAAGGAATATATATATGAAAAAAAAAAATTATTCAAGTTTGAACATAGATTTGTTTATTTTAGATGTTTGTCAGAAAAGTTTAAAGCCCTTATATCCGGACATTTCAAAGTAATAAAAGTGTACTCATCTTCAGAGGGAAACAACTTGTAGGTTACTAAAAATGTAAGTTTTTAGTAAAACAAGTTTCAATTATTATTTGAAAAATTGTATTTTTTTCGTTGGGCGAGCATCGGTGTTTTCCTGTTTTTTTTTTGTTTGTTTGTTTTTTTTTTGGGGGGGGGGGGTATGCTGATGTACGATGTAGGAATTTAATTCCACTCAAAAATAATGTTATTGTGCAAAGTTAAATTATTTTAATTTTGCACCACTTTTATATAACATAGATTAAAATCAAGGTATGATGACGCGAAACCTCGTGCCAAGGTATGATGATGCAAAACCTTGTGTCTAGAATTCTTAGTCTAATTTTGATCAAAATCATTACATGATTTTTATTTTAGAAAGTGTCTCAAATTTAAGGTTAAGGGGTTTTAAAAAGAAATTTAAATTCAGGGAATCTTGTTTAATTGGTGTCTGATGACTCTGGATCAAATTTAATGCAAATCTGAAAAAAAATTTAATCTAAAATTACTCTCTTTCTGCTTTTTCTGACAGTAGTGGGAATAGTAAACAACGTATGGAATAAGAGTGAGGGGTCAAACAACATACAGAGAAAGAGAGAGAGGGTGAAACTGATAGAAAGTTAGTAAGAGATGGTTAACTTGATGAGTTAATTGCAGATTACAGGTAATTAGAACAATTTAAATGGATATTTTTTCAAGCATAACTATCTCAAAACTGATGAATATTTTAACATGTATTTTGTGATTTTTTTTTTTTTTTTTAATCACACAAAACACATAGGGAAACAAACGTTGATTAACTCGGCTGTAGTATAGTTCTAATTTTTTTAAATATTTTACTACAGTGGCTAACACTTGATTTTTTTTTATGGAAATCGATCGAGACAGGGCATGAAGCCATGTGATGTTAGGAGCTAAAAAATAACACTTCAAGGTAAAAAAAAACAAAACTAGCCAACGATAAGTGTTATATGGATAGATTTCGATCCAGAAAACAGTAATTCTCCCCCCTTTGTCAGAAACATCACTCATGGAAAGTGAGTTAAGAGGCTGTCGAAAGTAAACTCAAAGGTCTACTTTCTACTCTACTACATAGATATCCGATTGTTCAACTAATGTTCTCGTTTACCTTTCAAACGTTGAGTTAGTAAAGAAGTGAACAACATTAATTTTCCTCTCCCCAATTGACCAGTTAACTATGTTGTAGTATATCTTTCTTGTAGTCTCTTGGTCTTACCAGAGTCCAGGACAAGAATTCATCTAGTCTGGTGGAGTATCCAGCTAAGTTCTGTTACTTAAGGTAACATCGCTTGGAGAAGATGCATCATTCCTTGTATGAGCAAGTGTATAGCCGTGTCGAGGGGATCTTATGTGGGCTTCGAATACTGTTATTTTGAATATTTGGTTAGGGTTTACTTGTAGGGTGAAGTATCCTCATGTCAAGTTGTCCTGACAAACCCTTGTACAGAGAGACCGAAGACACTCGAAGATTGTATCTAGTAGATAATTCAAACTCTCTATATCTGTTATGTTGCCATGATGTAATATTTACTACAAAACCGATTCTCGCTGCTTATGAATTCAATTCTTCAATACCTTACTTTTTTTATTTTTAAACGTTCCTACTTTCCCATGGTCGACTAGGCCCAACTATAAATGAATATTTTTAGAATGTAATTGCCCACTTATGATCACTTGATTAAAAATATATGAAACCACTTTAAGTCGTAGATTATTCTTTTTTATACCCCAAATAGAAACATTCATACTTACTCATAATTATTTTTACTTTCTCGCGTCCTCACATTCTTTAGAGGTTTTGGCCATCAGTCTGTCACACTGAAGTTTGATTTAACACTTTCATTGGTCCATTGTGTTCGAGTTGTGAATAGCATTTTCATTGGTCCATTGTGCTCGAGTTGTGAATAGCATTTTCATTGGTCCATTGTGCTCGAGTTGTGAATAGCATTTTCATTGGTCCATTGTGCTCGAGTTGTGAATAGCATTTTCATTGGTCCATTGTGCTCGAGTTGTGAATAGCATTTTCATTGGTCCATTGTGCTCGAGTTGTGAATAGCATTTTCATTGGTCCATTGTGCTCGAGTTGTGAATAGCATTTTCATTGGTCCATTGTGCTCGAGTTGTGAATAGCATTTTCATTGGTCCATTGTGCTCGAGTTGTGAATAGCATTTTCATTGGTCCATTGTGCTCGAGTTGTGAATAGCATTTTCATTGGTCCATTGTGCTCGAGTTGTGAATAGCATTTTCATTGGTCCATTGTGCTCGAGTTGTGAATAGCATTTTCATTGGTCCATTGTGCTCGAGTTGTGAATAGCATTTTCCTTGGTCCATTGTGCTCGAGTTGTGAATAGCATTTTCCTTGGTCCATTGTGCTCGAGTTGTGAATAGCATTTTCCTTGGTCCATTGTGCTCGAGTTGTGAATAGCATTTTCATTGGTCCATTGTGCTCGAGTTGTGAATAGCATTTTCATTGGTCCATTGTGCTCGAGTTGTGAATAGCATTTTCCTTGGTCCATTGTGCTCGAGTTGTGAATAGCATTTTCATTGGTCCATTGTGCTCGAGTTGTGAATAGCATTTTCCTTGGTCCATTGTGCTCGAGTTGTGAATAGCATTTTCATTGGTCCATTGTGCTCGAGTTGTGAATAGCATTTTCATTGGTCCATTGTGCTCGAGTTGTGAATAGCATTTTCATTGGTCCATTGTGCTCGAGTTGTGAATAGCATTTTCATTGGTCCATTGTGCTCGAGTTGTGAATAGCATTTTCATTGGTCCATTGTGCTCGAGTTGTGAATAGCATTTTCATTGGTCCATTGTGCTCGAGTTGTGAATAGCATTTTCATTGGTCCATTGTGCTCGAGTTGTGAATAGCATTTTCATTGGTCCATTGTGCTCGAGTTGTGAATAGCATTTTCATTGGTCCATTGTGCTCGAATTGTGAATAGCATTTTCATTGGTCCATTGTGCTCGAGTTGTGAATAGCATTTTCATTGGTCCATTGTGCTCGAGTTGTGAATAGCATTTTCATTGGTCCATCGCACTTTGGTTATAAAATAGGTATGTTATAACGATGGCCTTCATCAGTTCGTCACACTCTGGTTGTAACTCGGACATTCGTCGATCTTTCGCACTCAGGTTGCTCATAGTGCTTCAGAGAAAGAGAGATAAATAAAGGTCTAACCACTGAGGGTTTAGGACATGCGTTGCATGGAGAGAAATGATATGAGAATGATACGATGGGTGTGTAACACAAGTCTTAAAGACAGGCTCAGATCTAATGAGATCAGAGGAAGATTAAATCTGGACAGTATAGGGAGATGCATGTAGAACAGGAGGCTTCAATGGTATGCCCACATTGAAAGAATGGATGAGAGTTCCTGGGTTAGTAGATGTAGAACAGTTAAGGTAGCAGGATCAGCACACAGGGGAAGACTAAGAAAAACATGAGAAGAAGTGATTAAGATGGACGAGGGAAAGAGGGATAAATAACGTCCTGACCAGAGATAGATTATTTTGGAAGTCAATTTGTAAAAGCCGTCCAACACATGCCAGCATGTAAAACTGACGTTTAACCGAATATGATGATGATTTTGTTGGTCCGTCACGCTAGGGTTACAAAATGATACATACGTAAATAAACACTTAGATTGAGCGTTCACATTAACGTCCATTCTTCGTTTTTTGCGAATAAACTTCTTAATCATCTTTTTTCCTCTTTCCTCTTCTTATCGCATGTTTCACTGAGGTCGACAGAATGTAACACGATTTTGCTCAAATTGGCTAAAGCGATATTTAAAATTTTCCTAACAACTATATTTAACGCTCTTTCTTGAAGTCAACATTTCTCCGGGATGAATCAGTAAGTCACTTATCTTCAAGTGGTTGTTACTTCCTTCCTGGCTCTAATTTGGTGTTCACTTCCGGTGTTACACCAGAAAAAAGAGATTAATGAAGTGGATTACTTTCTTAATTTTATGTAAGGAGCTCTGCCGGCGGGCTTCGGTCTTAAATGACGTTTTCAGCACTAAATGTGCAGATTAAGAATGTCCAAACTTGATTTTATTTTATTTTTGATATTGTAAACAAGTGGGACTCATGTATGAACGGTGTTTGCCTGGGGAAATTGAGGAAACTAGAATCACAGAAGTAAATTGTCTGAAAACATTCATTTTTTTTTTTTTTTTTTTTTTTTTACCAGTTCTCCTTGCGTTATGCTGTGGCTTTACCAATTCCCAGGTTGTGGATCTTGATAACAATAATTTTAAATCGAAAGTCTTGGACAGTGATGGACTCTGGATTGTCATGTTCTATGCACCATGGTAAGTGGACTTTTTCAGCCGACTCTGCTACCTTCTATGTTGTGTTCAGATTTCCTTTTCTTGCTAACCTCAAAGTTTGAGGGTCAGTAAAAAACAATTGTTTTTGTATCTGCATCTGTGTTAACATCTTTTGCAGAAGTCGATTTTTCTTTGGGGTTTTTTTTTTGTTTTTTATTAAACTGATGAGGGATTCTCCATAGACTTGCACATCAAACCTGTTGCTAATGTCGCTGGAAAAATGGTTAGATCATTCTACCACTCTAGAAAGTATCTTGCTCCTGATGCAATCCTCTACCTGCAAGAGCCAAATACGTCCTAAGATGGAGTGCTGTTGCCACATTTGGAGAGGTGCTGCTCAGAGCACTCTTTCCAACCTTGACAAAGTACAAAGTTTACTTTAAAATCTAGTATGCAATGTCCTATTCTCTTCCCTAAAGCCTCTTTATCACAGAAGAGAGGTTGTTAGTCTTTCTCTACTCTATCGTTATTTTCATGGTAGGTGCTTCACTGAACTCCAATCTATGGTTCCCCCCTGTAAAACGTTTACAACAAAAACTCGTCTAGCTACAACCACTGTAAATAATTTTTCTTTTCTTCCTCTGTGTACCTAAAACTAAATGTCTGCTTCCGCGCATCTTGTCGCCCTTATTATTGCACCCCACCCCCCTCCTCCCACCTGGGCCGCCGTGATAGCACTAACAATCGTTTCACAGTTTCCAGTATACTTAACTTCTGACCAGAGTGTTTTTTTCATGTGCAAACGAGTCACCATTTATCAAGGCCCAAACGCCACTCAAGGATAAGGATTAATGAGTTTGTCAGGTGGGCAGTAACAATATTGTGAGGATTGGTGACAATGGTTGAAACTGAGCAGAATTTGATTAGTTAAAATGACGGCTCAACAAGAATTTGTTAACATTGGACTTGAAAACGATCATATTGTAATCAGCTGGGCTCCGGTCGTGAGCGAACATCCAAGGCATAAGCATTTGAAATGTTAAAAATCTTTTTTGTACCTATTTGCTAAACGTTTATATAACACCTCAGAATTCCCGGCTAAATATTTAACAGCTAAAGGACAATTTTTTTTTTATTGCTGGTGTCTTGACCTTGGTGACTGCAACGATTCTTCTCCAAGAGTAGTATAGACAAATAGAGTAGGCAAAGGGATGACCAACGACACCCATATCACTCCACATTTTTGATGGCCTTGTTCCTAATTTGTCAAAATGTATATTTTAGATTTTTTTCGAAAATAAATAATCCAGAATGTAGTATTCCAATGAAATTATTAAAATTGTGTATACCTCGTTATATTTGCTTGTAGTAAGAATTGAACCTTCAACCCGTAGAAGACTCACTTATTATGGACAATTAAAATGGATTGTTTTTTCATTTTCAAACATAACTCAATTATCAAAATGGAAGAATATTTTGACATGTATTTTGTGTGATAAAAATATAGAGGAAACAAACGTTGATTCATTCGGCTTAAGTTATTTATATATATATATATAATTAATTATATTTATTTAATATTTTACCTACGTACAACGTCGTTTTGAGCTTATGCCTCTCATTAGCGCAGGGAAATAATAATCTCGGACGGTTACAGGGCGCGAACCCGGTTCACAGAGACACCTTGAATCTGTAAACGTTCACTTAGGCCACGATAGATTGTCACGTGATAACTGAGAAATAAAGTTATATTTAACACTAAAAGCGGTGAGTGTAAACATAAAGACATTCGATAGGACTCGACGACAGAGCCGGAGTCTTGCACTGGGGCGTCAAGTGAATGTGTATTTTTTTAATCTTTCCAACTGCTCTTACTTTAATTTTACTTAAAGGAGCTTCTAATAATATTAAATTATATTTATTTAATAATTTACTTACGTACGATAGCGTTTCGAGCTTATATATATATATATATATATATATATATATATAAAGGTGAGAAATGAAGGTAATCCAACGTAATGGGAAATGAAAAAGGATGTTTTTTTTTACATATTCATCAACGTTTCGTCTTTATTTGTAAGACTTCCTCAGGATGATAATTTTAAGAAAAATGTCATGCAAGTATGTGAAAATATTGGGTTTACATGATGGGTTGATGAGAAAACGTAGTAGCTACTACTGGGTGCGCAGGCCCGAGGTCCGGGCTTAGTTAATTCAGTAGCATGGAATGAAATTAATGAGGATGGTTCTGAGTGGAGGGGTGGGGGTGAACGGAAATAATGTGGATGGCTGTTAGTGGTGGGTGAAACTGTTTTAGCAGATACTTTCCATTCTTTATGTATACCAACCTCTTCATAGTGAAAGCTCGATGATTGTCAACATATAACAACAGAGCATATATAAATGAACAACATTTTACTTTTTGCAGTCGTTTGTTTTTTTTTTTTGTTTTTTTTTTTTTTAATTTTGTTCGTCGCATCGCTGTGTCTTTTTTCTGATTGAGAACTTTTTTATTTTCTGATGAGTCCAAGGAAGAAAGATCCAATATTGACATACAAATGTCTGTTTGTCTTTTGTTGAACGAAATGGGTTCGTAATTGTACCAAAGGTTTTTGTTTTCAAAAAATGATTCATAAGATGAATAAAATCTTGGTCTTTGGAATGTAGCAAAATGTTGTTTATTTATATATATGTGCTGATATTTTTTTTTGCCGATAGTCGACCAATGTTTACCGGTGCGTTTTTATTTGTCGCTACCCTGAGCGATTTGTTTATTTTTAAGAATATGCAGAGGACCGCATTTTTAATTTGCCCTTAATCGAACGAGTCATCAATTTTTGTATATATAGATTTTTTTTTTTTTTTTTAATTAATTTTTATATAGATTTATTTAATTAATTTATAAATTAATTTTTGCGTGCACAAAAGGTAGACATGGACACGTGTTTCTAGCTATGAGCCATCATCAGCATGACTTACCCAAGCAGGGATTGAACCCTCGATGTAAATATTCATAGTCTAGCGCTTTACCCCTAGACTAAAATGACCTGTCACATTTTGTGCTCGACTTTTTATCGCCTATAATTTTACACTGAATTTTTGTTATATATATATATGAAATCGGATAGACCAGATTAAACGACGCAAGGTGTTTATTTAAATAAACATTCATTTATTAAAAAAAATCTTCAAACAAATAATTTCGGCATAACATGCCATCATTAGTGTTGTACAGACATTTAAAAAAAAAAATTTTCTTTATTGTCGAAATCTATCGCTAAAGCCATTGAAGATTCCCGAGTCCTCCTGTTGGTAATGGAGAGATAGTTTTAAAAGTCTGAGTAGATGTAGCGACCACGCTGGGGCGTGTGTATTTAGTAAAATGAGTTGGGCTACATTTATAAGCGTCGGTGAGTTAAAAAATATGAAATCGTATAGAGACCAGATTAAACAATGTACAGTGTTTATTTAAATAACATTTATTTTTTTTTTTCCATATTTTTAACTCACCAACGCTTATAAATGTAGCCCAACTCATTTCACATATATTTTTATTGTTGGCATCCATCAGTCGCAACGACTATGGATCAGCGCCGTATTGGGATGTTGCTTGTGTGCATCTTTTTATGTGACTGTAGAGACCAATTCTTGATTTGCATGGTTTACTACAGCGTTGACATACAAAAGCTGTTGTGTAATGTGTCACCTCGGCTTGTTGGTCTGCCTGTAGGCTCGCTCTTCTCCGAGCTCTATTCGCAGCGTTTTCATCATGGAGGGTCTTCTCACTGATGATCATTCCCTGGCGTATCTGTTTCCTCCAGGCAGGTCTGTCAGCTGCAGAGGCTTCCAATGTATTAATGTCAATTGAGCAAGCCTTCATATCTCGCTTGCAGACATCCTTGAAGCGGCGATGGGGACAACCCCTTTTTCTTGAGCCTGAAGCAAGCTTGCCATAGAGAAGGTCTTTAGGAATGCATCCATCCTGCTCCTGCACACATGGCCCAACCAGTGAAGACGTCGCTCACGCAGTAGATGGGCTGAATGCCTGCTCTTTGCAGAACATTGTTGCTCACTCTTTCCTGCCATGTGATACCAAGTATCCTACGTAGGCACCTCATATGGAAGACCTGGAGTTTCCTATCCTGTGTTGAGTATGTGGTCCAGGACTCACTCCCACACAGTAGAACACTGAGAATGCACGCTCTGTAGACGGTCATCTTGGTAGAAGTGGTAAGACTCTTTTAGTTAATTTAGTAAGGGTTGTGGATGCCTTACCAATCCTTTTGTTGAGCTCTACGTCCAATGAGAGGGTGTCTGAAGTGGTGGAGCCTAGGTACTGGAACTGGTGAACGACCTCCAGTGGTGTATCTTGGATTGAAATGCTGGGTGGGCAGGTGGTTGCTTGTCCCATAACTTGGGTTTTTGTTGGCTGATAATGAGGCTGCAAGCATCAGCAAACAGCATATCCCTGATCTGGACTGACCTGGTCTTAGTCTTGGAACGGAGCCTGGCGATGTTGAAGAGACTACTGTCAGATCTGGAGTGCAGGTAAATACCATCCGCTGTGTTCTTGAAAGCATGCTTCAAAAGTATGGCGAAGAAGATGCTGAAGAGTGTCAGGGCCAACATACAGCCTTGTTTGATACCACTCTTCACTCCGACAGACATGTTGCTGTTAAACTGTACAGTGCTCATCATGCCATCGTGAAAGGATCTTATGATGCTGAGGAGTTTTGGTGCGCATCCGATTAGTAGGAGGATCTTGAATAGACCGTCTCTGCTCACGAGATCGAACGCCTTGGTCAGATCTATAACAGCGAGATACAGAGGCTGGTTTTGCTCTCTGCACTTCTCTTGCAGCTGGCGTAGGGAAAAGATCATATCGATGGCTGATCTCTCTGAACGAAAGCCGCATTGAAATTCCGGGTAAATTCGATCGGCAAGAACTTGCAGTCGCAGTAGTACTATGCATATGAATAGCTTGCCAACGAAGCTCAACAGTGAGATACTGCGTTAGTTGTTGCAGTCACTGCGGTCCCCTTTGTGTTTGTAGTGTGTGATGATGTTTGTGTCTCTCATGTCCTGAAGCACTGAACGTTCTCTCCAGCACTGTATCAAAAGGTTATGTAGGGGCTCAAGCAGGCCAGCTTTTCCACTTTTTAAGACCTCTGCTGGAATATAGTCCTTTCCTGGGGCTTTTCCAGATTGAGATGAGTTTTTATATATATATATATATATATATATATTAGTGTGTGTGTTTCTGATATATATGTAGCCATAATATAATATTTACTACAAAACCGATTCTCTCTGCTTGTTATGAATTAAATTCTTCCACACCCTACTTTCTTATTTCATGTTAAAACTTTTCTTACTTTCCCAGGGTCGTCTCGGCCTTACAATAAATGAATATTTTTAGAATATAATTGCCCGCTTATAATCACTTGATTAAAAATATATGAAACCACTTTTAGTGATAGATGTTAATTTTTAGGTTATTCTCCGTCATTATCACCTGTCGTAAGGATTGAACCTTCAAACCCTCAGAAGACTGTCACTTGTTATGAACATGTGGTGTAATAGATAAAGGTGTTCGTTTACCATTCAGTTTTCTGGAGGTTGAAGGTTTGATCCTTACTATAGTCGATAATTAAGAATAATATAATTAATTAACACTTCTATCCAGTTATGGCTGATGGAATGATAACAATCCACCCCCACCCAAGATGAGACTAGTAGTCAAAAGTAGCCACCATTCGCCCATGCATGGAGTATTACTGCCACTAGTCTCTAGCTCTCTTAGACAGGGTCTAAAAAGAAGAGCCTCTAATCTTATAGGTTTCACACTATCTACCATCTGTCCCATCACCGCAATGTTGCATCACTTCAATAGAATGTGCTCCGATGAACTTGCTGCACTTGTGCCTCCTAAACGTAAATATCCACGACCAACCCAACAATCAGCAAAATCCCACCCCTTCTTAATAGAGGTCCCCAGGTGCTGGAAAGTTTTCTACTCTAATAGCTTATTTCCTCAAACTGCTTGCCTTTGGAATTCCCTCCCTGCTCCATGTTTTCCCTGACTGTACCAACATGCAGAATTTTAAATGTAATGTGAACAAAAATCTAGCTGCACAACTTCCCACTTAGGGGCCAAATTTATAGGGGCATCCTAATTCACAGTAGCTATTTATGTCTCAGTGGCAATGTGCCTTGTTTGGGGTGAATATAAATAAATATATATTTATATATATATATTTATATATTTATATATATCAAATCAATCATTAAAACTAAGAAATACGCGTACTTTGCCAACCAGTGACCTGTATCAGCCCAAATGTTTCAGATTGTGATTTACAGAATCAACCGGAAATGGCCAAAACAGTTACTTTTAACACCTAAAACAGAGCTTCTCTCCTTTCCCCACCAATGCTTGGATCCTTGTTTTGCCCCAGTTTAAATGAATGGCTCTCCCTTTGAGGAAGCACTTTTTTTGACAAGCTCCTAGGACTGACTTTCACTCCAAATCAAAGATGGAAGACTTATATCCAATCTGTTGCAAGAAAAATGGTTGGATCATTCTACTTCTCCAGATAATATCTGACTCCTGATGATACGTCCTAAGATGGAGTACTGCTACATCTGGGGAGGTGATGCTCAGAGCGCTATTTTTATCTTTTTTTTTTTTCTTTAACTTTGCTAGTGTTCAAAATCGATTTCGCAATCTAGTGGGGGGGGGGGGGTGATCTCTTCTATTCCGTACAGCCCCTTTCTCACAGAATAAAATAGAAAACAATCTGTTGCTAAGGTTAGTGGACAAATGGTTGGATCATTCTACTGCTCCAAAAAGTACCTGACCCCTTCTTCCTCTCTACCTATACGAGAGTTGGATACATTCTAAGATGGAGATGACTGACACATCTCGGGAGGTGCCATGCGGAGCACTCTTTCTTACCATTGACAGAGTAAAAAATCGATTTCACAATCTAGTGGGGGACGATCTGTTCTGTTTTCTTCAGCCATTTTCTCGATAAAGAGACATTGCTAGTCTTTCTCTACTCTATTGTTATTTCCATGGAAAGTGCTTAACTGAGTGTCAATGTCTGGTTCCTCGTAAAACATTCACAGCAAGAACTCTTCTTCTTACCACAACTGCAGAGAACTTTCCTTTCTTCCTCTGTATGCCGAATATCGAATAGTTTCTTTCTAAGAACTTCTCATCTGTGGAACACGTTGCCACAAGATTGCTTCCCTATTGACTAAAACATCTGTGTGCCTAATATCAGAAAGAATTTTTGTGTAAAGTTTTGTCTCAAAGACTACCAGTCTGTGGAACCCATTTCCACAGGACTACTTCCCTGTAGGCTAAAACATGGTCGTGGTCAAATCCAATGTCAACAAATACTTGTCATAAACTGTCCTCATAAGTCATCAAATTTGATCCATTCATCATTTTCAATCCTCTCATAATATTCATCATCATTCAATTGTCAATCTATCCATCTCATTCTTGCTGTTCCTATCCAAGTCTTCAGTTGGCTGCCTCTGCGTTTCTTCCAGCCGGCAAATGCAATTAGGGCTACCAACTTGCGGGTAAATTCTTTCTAAGGGGGTCGAAGAACCAAACCAGCGAAGTCTCCTGTTCAGAAGAGTTTCTGTGATGCGGGTGGTGTTGCAACTTACATAGATGGTGCGGTTTGGGATTTGGTTGGAGAGACGAATGCATAGGATGCGCCGAAGGCAGTATATGTAGATAACCTAAAGTGCGTGAAGATTTTTGCGCAGGAGCAAGGTCTCGCTACCGTACAGCAGTATTGTGCGTATCAGTACTTGGAATATCTTCGATTTTGTTGAGAGTTTTATCCTGTGTTGAGACCACAATCTACTTTGGAGATGGCAGAAGGCTGCGCAAAAAACGATCGATACGAATTGCAATCTCATCCTTACCTTGTCTAGTAGCTGTAGAGGTTGAGCCAAAGTACTTGAACTGCTCGACAATGGCGCCGTTTAGAGTGATAGGGACTCTGCTGAATAGGGGGTAGTTGGCGCTGAAAAGGGAGTAGTTGACTGACAGAATCTTTGTTTTTGTGGCATGGATCATCATACCTACGCGTTTGGCGGTGGTATTGACATTATTCAATGCCTGTTGGATATCAGCGTATGATTTGCCGAGGATAGCAACATCGTCTGCATAATCCAGTTCGGTAATGAAACAATCACGTCCAACTTGCACGCCAGCAAAGTCCATGTCCTGATCAAGAATCCTATCAATAATGTAGTTGAACAAGATAGGGAAAAGAACACAACCCTGGCGGACACCAGTATGCACATTGAAGAATTTTGATTCTTCTCTGTAACAACGGATTTTTGTTCAGGTGCGTAAGCACTAGGTCTTCAGCAGATTAAGTAGCTTGGGTGGAAATGCATCATGGCTCATTATCTCCCAAAGACTCTCGCGATCAAACATGCAACAGTCGTCTGCTGATAGGACCAGTGTTGTTCCAAAATCCTCTTAAATGAAAAGATCTGATCAGTATAGCCCCGACCTCACTGGATTGGTTTGGCCGAGTTCGAAGGTCTCTTTGTGTTTGAAAACGCTTGTAGGAGTATATTGATAAGATTTTCGATACATCAATCAGACTTATTCCACAATGCTGCATATATGGAGATCACCTTTTTTGTAGAAAGGGAATAGAATTGCGTTGCTCCAGTCCTGGGGGATTTTTTTCTGAGCACAAAATGCAGCAGAGTAGATGTAGTCAGCTGGCCATGAGGCAGTACATATAAGAAAACCTCAAGTGCATCGATAGGAACAGTGAGAACATAGAGCTGGTGGCTGACCCCTACGTTTTTGGTGTTCAATGCTGGAACTGGGAATGACTGAAAAATGCCAAGGACTCAGCTGCTGATCGGTGGGGGTGGACCGCCTTGACGCTAGATGCGGTGAACTCATTTGGAGCTGGCTCAACTCCCCCCTCACCACCACCACGGGTAGAATGCCGTTACAGTTATATGATAAGCAAAGGTCATTTTACGTCAAAAGGGCAAAGGAAAATCGCTTAATCAGAGCTAATAGACCCCTAAACAAATTTTATAAAAATCATTATCACATGGACCTTAACATTTGGCCTTCTAGCTTCATAGATCTCAATCTCTTGGACTACTATGTATGGAGCGTAGTTAAGAAAACAGTTTAATGAACATCCTTATAATCCCTAAATTATCCTAAAAGTCTTCATAGTCTGAGTAATATCGAAGTATGCCAAGACTCTGTTGCCGATCGGCGGGGGTGGACCATCTTGATGCGAGATGCGGTGAACTCATTTGGAGCCGGCTAAAAAAAAACAACTCAGGGGGGTAAATGTTGTTACAGCTATATTCATCCATCTCATTAACCCTTATCCTTGAGAGGCTTTTTAGCCTTGATAAGTGATGACTCAAAAATAAAAGTGAATATTGGCTGGAGAATTATAATTAAAAAGAAATATTGTAATAAAATATCCTACACCCCCTTTTTTCCTATGTGGACTTACCAATGCAGAATTATATCTAGTGAGCCGTGCAGCACATGCCAGCATGTAAAACTGACATTAAAACGAAGATGATGAGCTCCGTATTACCGAATAGTCTTGCTTTGCAGATTAGTAATGTCATACTAAACTCTGTCTATCCATTCATTGTACTCTCGATTAAACTAAACTTTTCTTCATTCGACTACGGTGTTGGTTGTTCCTTCCACTCAAGTAACAACCTCGTATATTGTAGCACTTTTCAAGGATACAACACTTTAGGCAGGTTAAGTTGTGATATTTTTACCTGGATTGGCCAATTAAAAAAAGGAGGGGTATTGAGGTGGGGAAGTTAACGTTTGTTGTTGTTTTTGCTTTTACTTAGACTTAGGAGTCAAATTGTTCATTTTTGGTCTTCCTCTTCTTCTTTTCCCATCAGTGATCCATTGAAGCATCTTGGTTAGCAAATCTCTCTGGGGCCAATTTTAGGGTATGTCCAAGCCAGCCTAGACGTCATTCGCAGATTATTGACGATACCACCTGGAATACAAAGGAGACGTGCAACAAGTCCCAAATACAACTTACTTACACTTAGGAGCTCCTGCAATGCATAAGGCAGTAAAAATGACTCATCGCTTTAGGTCTGAAGCCAGATCCACAGGGTCCCTCCAGCTTCTTCCAAATTTCTTTTGATTGTTTGCTTCCAGTTCATTTTTGGTCTTCCTCTTCTTTTTCCATCAGAGGTCCACTGAAGCACTTAGCAGAACTCTGTTGGGCCAATCTTGCCGCAGTCCAAATGCTGTGTCTTTTCTCACAGAAGAGACGTTACTAGTCTTTCCCTACTCTATCCGTATTTCCATGGGAGGTGCTTAACTGAGCTTCAAGCTCCGGTCTCATCCCATCCTCATCCCCATAAAACCTTCTTAGCAAGAACTCGTCTTTTATCAACACCGCAAAGAACTCTCCTTTCTTTTCTGTGTACCTAAAATCAAACGCAACTTCTATGCTTCCATGAACAGGTTCTTTCCAAGAACTTCCCACCTGTGGAACATGTTATTGCAGGAATGTTTAACTACAGACTAAAACATAGTCGTTTTCAAGTCCAATGTCAACTAATATGTTGTCGTCCTGTGAATAATTCATAGTTCGCAAGCCCTTCATAGTACTGTTCCATCACCCAACTGAATAAGCTCCCTAACCCTTATCTTTGAGTGACTTTTGACTTTGGTAAGTTGTGAACTATTAGTATTAAAATAAAAATATTTTGTTTTTATTTTATTTTTTTAATCTGTTTAATTATTTCTCCTTCAGGTGCGGACATTGTCAATCATTCAAGCCAGAATATTTCAAAGCTGCTAAAATTTTGAAGGTAAAAACAATACAATGATCTTTTTTATTCTAACCAGCACTCTTTGCCTTCCTCCTCGACCACCCTCTTCTATATCATCACTCTTTGCCTTCCTCCTCGACCACCCTCTTCTATATCATCACTCTTTGCCTTCCTCCTCGACCACCCTCTTCTATATCATCACTCTTTCAATTCCTCCTCGACCACCCTCTTCTATATCATCACTCTTTCAATTCCTCCTCGACCACCCTCTTCTATATCATCACTCTTTGCCTTCCTCCTCGACCACCCTCTTCTATATCATCACTCTTTGCCTTCCTCCTCGACCACCCTCTTCTATATCATCACTCTTTGCCTTCCTCCTCGACCACCCTCTTCTATATCATCACTCTTTCAATTCCTCCTCGACCACCCTCTTCTATATCATCACTCTTTGCCTTCCTCCTCGACCACCCTCTTCTATATCATCACTCTTTGCCTTCCTCCTCGACCACCCTCTTCTATATCATCACTCTTTGCCTTCCTCCTCGACCACCCTCTTCTATATCATCACTCTTTCAATTCCTTTCTTCTCATAATTCGTCTCTTGTATAAAATGTACCAAATGTGCCATTGCTGTTTTACTTTGAAGAAACTTCGGTCAATAAGAAAAATATTTGTCTACTGATGGGTTTTTATGATTGTTATATTTTGTCGTTTGTCCACTTTTCCATTCTACATACATACACTTGGTATCTTTAGCCCTACAGGACGAGTTTCCATAAAACCAAATGTATCGATGAAAGATCAAACTAATGTATAGTGTCAATTGAAATAAATGTCTATACTTTTGTACAAGTAATTGAGCACTCTAGTTATTTCTCCTATAACGCTAAATTACACAGCTATATATATATATATATATATATATATATATATATTACTAGCAAAAAACTACCCGCCTATGGGCAGCAATTAATCTACTTGTCGCCTTTTTTATAGAAAAACTAAAAAACAATTTTCATTTTCCATTTTGGTAATTTGGTGAAAAACAACAAAAACGTTATTGTCATGGTGTTATTTAATATATTTCGATGTGGAGGAAATTTACCGCATATGAACATAGTCACATTTTCTTAATTAGAAAAAAAATAATAATAAAAAGGTTATTTTATACGGTCTGTTCAATATTCAAAGTCAAGAGATTTGATTTTGTATATGCATAAAAAATAATTCCCCATTTAAAAACTGGTTATATAATGAAAAGAATAAACGAAAAAGCATAACGTCAATTAGTCAAATAAAACAATTATATTTTCCTGAGTATTTTTTTGCCTTTATTATTAAAAATAGAAAAAAAATTTAATGAAGATTTTTTAAATTATGAATCTATTTATTTAATTTTTTTTTTGTAATTTAAAAACCTGACGAGAGGGGCTTCTTTTTTTTTTTCTTCATCACTACCAACACCAAATTTAGTTATAAATTAAAGTGTTTTGATATAAATATAGTTCGGATGAATGGAAAAAACTTTTGCATTTATTCATTTAGAAGGCAGAAGAAAAAATTTTATGAAGATTTAAAATGAATTCCTTTTTTTTTTTTTTTTTTTTTTTTTTTTTTTTTTTTTTTTGTAATTTAAAACATAAAAGGATGAGGGGTTTTCATTTTTTGTTTTTATTGCAAATATAATAGTTGTCATCACCACCAACAACAAATTTAGTTTTAAAAATAAAGTATATATTTAATTATTAAAAGAAAAACTTTATTTTTTTTATAATTTCAAGTTTATCTCAGTTGTTGGTTCGTGTACACGTGCATAAATGTTACCGGAAGTTATTCGAATTTCAAAATTATCATTTTGAATGTAAAACATTTGCATTAAATCGCTTAAATTAATATTAAGAAAATTATTGCATATATATAACAAAATTAGAGATCCAAATTAGAATTGAATGATGCAGAATATTAATTTATTAAGAAATGTTTCTAAAATTATTATGCAAATGAAGCATCTGGATAAGTGTGTTTTGTTAGTGTTCCGATCAGTATGTATAGGGAATTTGAAAATGTTTTAGTGTATAATTGAATTAAATAAACCTAAGGTGTTTTGATATAAATATAGTTTGGATAAATGGAGAAAAAAAATTTGTATTTATCCATTTAGATATACGCAGTGCGGACGATATTTGCTCTATGAAAAAAAATAATGGTACTTTTTTTTTTTTTTTTTTTTAATTGATTTATTCAGTTTGTCTTCATGACTTGCTCCCGTTTGTCTTTGGTGACGGCTTCGATGTGGCTTCAAAACCAGCCTCACAATTTTGATCCCCAAAGCTATGGTGATCCTGGCCTTTAGCTCATCCTTCGTGTTCCACCGCGCGCCACACAAAGAAATCAAGGGGTTGCAG
This sequence comes from Sepiola atlantica, assembly GCA_963556195.1. Classification (NCBI taxonomy): domain Eukaryota; kingdom Metazoa; phylum Mollusca; class Cephalopoda; order Sepiida; family Sepiolidae; genus Sepiola; species Sepiola atlantica. Next base: position 54,178,962 of record OY744532.1, on the reverse strand, counting down.
TTAGCCAAGCTGCGATGTCAGGTAAAGCGTGGTCGACAAAGTTCTCTGACAGCTAGGCCTGGATTTTCTGGCTGGCGTGACAGGGAGCGGAGTCTTGCTGACACCCATATGGCCTACCTGCAGCTACCTGGTTGATTATAGGGTTTCACTACCCAGCTCAGAAGGCAGATGAAACCATTGGTGGTAAACCTAAGGTCATTGTTGGCTTTATTTATTGTTAATGGTCTCCTGAACTTCAGCAACTAACTCCAGCGTTCTGACACCATCAGATCGTCAATCATGCGTGTTTTATTTCTCTCTGATGTCACCTCGTAGTCAGATCCTGAATCTTTCTATTCCTTTCTGACCTTTCCGACTGCAGATTTGTTCTTTGGGCACAGATTCCACAGAACAACTGTCTCTTCCGCAAATATGGATGTTTAGAAATGTTCATAATCAATTATTCCTTAACAAAAGAATGGAAATATAGTTACTGATTTTGTGAAGATAAATGCCAAAAATTAGCAGTTGAATTATGCCAGTAATTAAATTTTTGGTGCTTCTTTCGTTCCACAACAACATGAAAAAAATTAAATAAATGTATAAATTTGTTATGTATTTGCGTATTAGCTGAAAATAAGATTGTACAAAAAAATATGCAAATTTATCCAGTATTTATTAAATTGTAAGAAAAAGAAAAAAAAGCTCTCTTACGTATTGGTAGACATTTTGTAACCAGTTCAGCTTACTAATTAGACAAGGGAGATAACTCAATTTATTTTTGTTTTAATCTGGCGATTGATAGATACAATATGGTGGCCGACCGATAAAATCGTTTTTTAATAAATACTGGATGAATCTGCATAATTTTTGGTGTACAGTCTTCTTTTCAGCTAACACGTGAGTGCATAACAATTTCTTTAGCTATTTTCTTTTTAAGAGAGGCCTAACATATCGTGGTGAAATGAAAGAAGCACCTAATTGTTCATATATGAATTATCATTTCTGATGACCTAAAGAAAAAAAAATGCCACCAATGTTTTTTTTTATAAAAAGCGGAGGAATATTTTTTTTAAATTCATTTCAGGCAACGGAGGTTGTCTAACTTGCTATTTGCTTTCTTGTTTCCTCTTGCTACTTGAAATGGTTTCGTCTGGGGTCTAGAAAAGGGCATTTTTTTTACTCGCAAATATTTGTGACTAGTCGGATTTATATTTATTCATGTAAAAATAAATACACATTAGTCTTTATTATAGAGTCAAGGATTGTATTTATCTGAAATGATGAAAATTAAGGCTTCTTTCCGTTATTCTTTGTCTTTCAGGGAATCGTCAATATTGGTTATTTGGATGCCGATCAACATCAAAGCTTAGCCGGCCAATATGGCGTTCAAGGTTTCCCAACTGTGAAAATTTTTGGCAGCAACAAACAAAAACCTGAAGATTACGATGGTTTGTACGGCTTTTCATTTTATTAATAGTTCGCCTACAAAAACTATAAAGACAGTAAAATGAGACAAGTAGAACATAAGATTACATACACAAACAACTTGTTCCCCTACAATAAAAAATGAACAAGTTATTTATGTAACTGATAATGTGAAGACTCAAATTTGTATTCTATATTTTACTAACAGAGCTACTCAGCGTTGTCCCAGCAAAAGTGTAACATATTTTTATTTAAACTTCTATCTCTCTACATCTCTCTATCCGTCTCTCTATCTTTCTCTCTTTCCCAACCTCCTCCCTTTTCTCAGCCCATTCCTCTCTGGACACACACACAACTTTCCTTTATATAATAGATTCCTCACGGAATAAGTCAGCATTTTCTTTCCAAATTAGTACATAAAATTGCTGAAAAAGAGTCCCCCCCCCCCCTGACGACACCTGGCCCAGTTGATCCCCAAAGAATGAAGAAAAAAATATTTTTAAGATATTATTCATCCAGGGCAACACTGATCAAGAATATACCAACTTTGTAGTAGCTGTTTGTTTTGTAGTTTTTGACTTTTAGCTGGAAATACACACGGACAACTGCCCTTTATATAATAGATTTTATCAAGATTAGCAACACGTGGGTAATGGATTTTAAATTAATTCTCTGAGCACGTCTACTCATTTTTTACCAAAGGGCATAACTCTCTCCTAGAAAACAATTTATCCTGAAGGGGTATAACTCTGATCCAAACAGTCATACAACAAAAGTTCTTGGAAGCTCATCAAACTGTCAACCAGCCAACTCTCATCACCCTGTTTGATATTATTCTGAGAAATCTTTCTAACCAACTTACCACAAAGATCACAAAATCAGAAAGAATTTTTATTTATTGTATGATTTGTCGAACAACGAATAAATAAACTGTATATCTCTTATAAAGCTGTGTTGAATGTGTTCTTTCTTGCCGACAATCTGAGCTACAGACCATCGCCGACTAGAGGTCTTTGATCACTACTGTCTGTGTTGCATCCTCAGAGTTTGTCATAAATGCAACAGTCCATCTAGTGCTGAATCACCTCCTTTCCGTAAACTCTTCTTGGGAGGCATCTTTACTGGCTCAATCATATTCTTCAGTGTCAACAAGATGAACTGATCGATATTTGTATTTACAATCAATGTTTTGGAACAAATTGGATTCTGACTCCTAAAAATTAATTCTTCTATTCAGTTAACGTCACTTTTCCCTTGTTCGCATCATATTCGGTTTTAACGTTTGTTTTACATGCGGTGGACTGCTTTAAGAAATTAACTCTGACCAGGTCTTTATTTATCCCTCTCTCTTTAAGTCCATCCTTACCACTTCCTCCCGTGTTTTCCATGGCCTTTTCCTGTGAACTGGACTTGCTACCGCAACTGTTCTACATCTACTAGTCCAAGAACTCCCATCCATTCTTTCAACCTGGCATGCCATCAAAGTCTACTCTTCTGCACACATCTCACTTCTGGCTGGATCATGTCAATATCAAGGACATGGGGGCTCATAGCATCTCTATTTATCAGAACCCTAACATCATGTAACTAGAATAACTTCATGGCCATCCACTTTCCTGGCCAAGTGCTGGCTATCTTTCTAAAAAAAGTTTATATTTTTTAATTACTTTTACTTTTTTTGTCTTTTTTTTAATTACGTTTTTTTTTTTTTTTTGTATATCGATGGATGTCCACAACCCAGCTAATCACATTTTATTTATTTTTATTTTATTCAGGCCCAAGAAGTGCATCTGGTGTTGTGGATGCTGCTAAAAAACATATTTCTTCTATGCTGAGTCAAAGAGCAGGTGGTGGCGGCGGCAGCAGCAGCGGTGGTAGTGGTGGAGGAAAAAAGGTAAATATGAAAGATTTCTTTTTCTTCTCCCTTTTAAGAGTTCCATGTGCTGTCTGCTGCACAAATGTTTGCAGCAATAGCATCTTCTGCTATGGTTGCATGTACCGAATGCACAAGAAGTGCAGTGGACTGAGGCATTTGAAAGATCCAAGTTTCAGATGTGCAATATGTCAGGGACCATCACATCCCCTTGATGGTCGACCATAGGCAAGTGTCCAAGCTGAACCTGATAAGTGGTAGCTTCCTTTTGCTATCTAGGAGCTTCTGGGGCTGTTAACTGGCCACCAAATTACGAGTTAAAACTGCCTGGGAGAAGTTCTGTGAACTGCAGCCACTACTCACCAAGTTGCTTTGGAAAGAACTTCTGCAAAGAGATCGCATAGCATGGAAGCTCTCTGTAGTTGATTCTCATAATAGTTTCTTAGAGGTGTGTAGTGAGATCTGCCATGCTAGCCAGCTACCTATACGGAGACCCACCAGTGTGGATGTTGACCTTAAGGAGTTTCTTGCTTTTCGTACAGCGGTTCTTTTGAGTAGTTGGACCATGCGATTATTGCATAGAGATTAGCGAAGATCCTCATTCAATGCTTTCTTTATAGTCGCCACTCCAATGCCCATCTTCTCGCCTAGATTTTTTTTGCAATTTCTTAGCTAATTTCTTTGTGCACAGACAGATATGATTCTTTGTGCACAGACAGATATGATTCTTTGTGCACAGACAGATATGATTCTTTGTGCACAGACAGATATGATTCTTTGTGCACAGACAGATATGATTCTTTGTGCACAGACAGATATGATTCTTTGTGCTAGCCATTGTTTCCACATCTGTCGCAATTCTCCAGCTCGCATCTAAAATCACATTACAAATGATTTTTTTTTTTCTTATATGTACTGATTTCTTAAATATATAGTTTTGTTACTAAAAAAATGTTTTTCTAATTGAAATCCATGTAAAATGTTAAGTCGGATATCACCAAAACCCACCAGAGCCTTTTATCTTAATGCCGGATTTTTCCGGATCCCCTCGTAAAGTTTCACATAATCGCCACTTTAATATAGATATAAAATATTTTCAGGTTTCTTTTTTTAATTGATCCAGTTCTTCAGATCCACAGTTAAGTGTTTTACTGTATGGGGCAGAAAGCTGGACCCTTACAAATGAAAAGTGTAAAAGGCAAGATGGTACCTATTCCAGAATGTTAAGAGCAGTCTTAAGTGTCACTTGGAGAGATAGGATAACAAACAACGTCCTATATAGAGAACTGAGTAAAATAATAATTTTTAAAATTGCCATTGTTAGTTAAAAATTCTTTAAATAAATAAAACAAATATGGCTCTTCTTTATTTCTTGAAGTGTTACAATTTCTATCTTTTTCAAACAACGAAAAAAATAGTTGTCAGCTACATATTTATTTATTTTCTTTTTAAATAAATAAAATTACGGTTTTAACCGTTTTATTAATTTATTTATTGTACAATTTAAATTGTTTAAACATAAACATACTCCTACTATAAAAATATTTTTAAGCTAAATATTCTTAAATAAATCTTTAACGATCAGGTGATCCCATGTTTTAAAAAAGGGGTGGTGAGTGATAATGTAGGTCCAAACATGAGTTACCAAAGTCTTTTTTTGTTTATAATTTTATTAAATTGCTTTTTCTCTTATCTTTGTAGACTGGTAGCCTTCAAGATGTTATTGAATTGACCGACTCCAACTTTGACGAGCTTGTGTTGAATAGCGAGGACATTTGGTTGGTGGAATTCTTTGCTCCTTGGTGCGGTCACTGCAAGTCTCTGGCGCCACATTGGCAGAGTGCAGCGTCAGAATTGAAGGGAAAGGTTAAACTCGGTGCTCTTGATGCAACTATACATCAAGGTATCTCCAACAAATACAATGTAAGTAAAGTTTTTGTTTGTTTTAATTTACTTTTTCTTTTGAAGGGGAGGGTCTGCGCACATCGAGTCGTGAGTTATTGTCATGTCTTCTTTTGGGACAAAATATCTTTGAGACAATGCATGCATAGCTTAAGTCTACCTTCAACCACTGTCAATAAATTCCCTTCCTCCCTCTGTGTGCCTAGAAGTAGGCACAACTTCCATGAGCAAAGTTTCTTTCCTAGAACTGCCCGTCTGGAATACAGTACGACGTAGCTGCTTCCCAGCTGACTATCATATAGCCGTTTTCAAGTTTAATGTAAACAAATTCTTGCTGAGCTGTCCTCTTAAATAATCAATTTCTCTACCAGTCACAACCATCGTGTTACAAATCACCTCCGTGTCTCATCGTCTATCTGTCCAACTCAATAGCCTTTATCCTCGAGTGGCCTTCAGGCCTTGATAAATGGTGACTCGTTTGTAAAAAAAAAAAGAAAAGAAAAAAAGTCAGGCATGTCAACCGCGAAGTCCCTCGATGGTCACGTGGGTTCGTTTGTGTTGTTATGAGGACCACCCTCGACTACTTGAAGTCGTTTATTAAAAATTAATGCAGAATATTTTTGTGAAATATCGTTTTTAAGTGTAAAAAATGTTCTGAATAAAGAAAAGCCCGTTTTCAATGAATGTGTTAATGTTTCCTCGTTACTTTCCATAGACATTCACTGGTCCACTTCCTTTACCTTGAGCAGTCAACATGCCTGCCTTAAATAGTCTCCACTTCCTGTATAATAATTCAAGGGAAGTAACTCGGTTGTCATCAACACCACGCACGTGTATCCAGCTTAAATGATAAAAACAATATACAGTATCGCTAGCGAGATATCTACTTTTATAAAATGGATATCGAAAGCAAAATGTGAATACCTCCCAACATTAATAGGCACATCTAATTGCAATGGTTAATTAAAAATGTGAATACCTCCCAACATTAATAGGCACATCTAATTGCAATCGTTAATTAAAAATGTGAATACCTCCCAACATTAATAGGCACATCTAATTGCAATCGTTAATTAAAAATGTGAATACCTCCCAACATTAATAGGCACATCTAATTGCAATCGTTAATTAAAAATGTGAATACCTCCCAACATTAATAGGCACATCTAATTGCAATCGTTAATTAAAAATGTGAATACCTCCCAACATTAATAGGCACATCTAATTGCAATCGTTAATTAAAAATGTGAATACCTCCCAACATTAATAGGCACATCTAATTGCAATCGTTAATTAAAAATGTGAATACCTCCCAACATTAATAGGCACATCTAATTGCAATCGTTAATTAAAAATGTGAATACCTCCCAACATTAATAGGCACATCTAATTGCAATCGTTAATTAAAAATGTGAATACCTCCCAACATTAATAGGCACATCTAATTGCAATCGTTAATTAAAAATGTGAATACCTCCCAACATTAATAGGCACATCTAATTGCAATCGTTAATTAAAAATGTGAATACCTCCCAACATTAATAGGCACATCTAATTGCAATCGTTAATTAAAAATGAATGCAGAAAATGTTTGTTACTTAAACTTAGAAACATACAACATGCACACAAATGATTTAGCTACATTTCATGGATGCAAAGTAACGAAGTAGTTAACAAAAGAAAAAAATAGCAAAATTTTAAATTTGTATATAACTGCAACAAATAAATTTTGAAATCAATAAATGTGATATATCGTCTTTAAGTGTAAAGAAATGTGTTGAATAAAGAAAAGTATACCGTTATATCGGCCGCTCAAAAATTCCAACCCATTTCATTTCCTCCTACTTCTATCCCACTTCCATTTAGAGATTGACTCACTTGTTTTTTATTCTAAACAAACCGGAAAATAGTGATAGGCCTATTCATTGGAGGGTTTGGTAGGTTATTATTAATCAAGTTTTTTGTTGTCCCCTCCTCCCCAATTGGGAATATTTTAAGTAGAATAGTCTCCTAGAGTAAATGTGGTATTGTGGTGACTGCTAGTGAGTTTAGTAAAGCGTAGGATAGACAGATGATGACCACTGACACCTCACCAGAACACTCCCCACACTTTTGATGGCCTTGTGTCTAATTTGTTAAAAGCTACATCATATTTTGCAAATAGATAATCCAGAGTGGAGTATCTCTTCTATCCTCTGTCGGTGATGGAGAGATCCTTCTAGACTGAGGCAATTTTTATTTTTGTTCCAAATCCACAGTGCCCCTTTTTGGGGGAGTTTGATTTTTCCCACATTAAAAACCGACCCTGTGTCTAATTCTGCCCTCGTGGGGAAGCAAGTAAATAAACATGTGTATCCATCTTAAATTATAAAAACTGCAATTTTGGCCGTTAAATGATATGTTTGATATGCCTGCTCTAATGGATAACGTCGTGGTTGTGATCTATTGCTGTATGTATGAACTCCTAATCTCCCAACCATGGGTAAAAATGGCAACTTGTATTCAATTTAACGTATACGATGACTCGTTTATAGTAGCTATTGTTTTGGCATTAAATAACCCACAAAAAAGCGTTATGTTATAAAGCACAAATGAAGCCAAATGTCTTTAAAAGTCAAATATTGTCAATTTGTCCGTCACACTGTATTCTTTGCATAATGTTTGTCCATGAGGCACTCCTTGATGTCTGCAGTTGCCATGAGAATATAGGATATCTATCTATCAATCCCTTTATTTATTCAGGATCTGCTGTCTTAATTGTTTTGTTCTGGTTTTGAGGTTTGTTATATATTCTATTTATACACATATTTGTTGGCATCCGTCTGTACTGTTGCCGAATTGTAGCATTTGCTGTGACTGTGTAAGCCTATCCTGGATCGACAGGCTCTGTTGCAGTTGCCACAGATGTAGGTGGTGTCTGGTTGCGAAGGCTCTGTTACAGCCCTCTGTCGTCTGTGCTCTCTCCTCTCCCTCCACTGCTGGTCTCTCTTCTCACTCCTCTTGCATCATGCCTTTACAGCTCTTCTCCAACAGCTGCTGTCTTCAGCCACGGACTCCCAGCTTGTTTGGTCAATGCAGCCTGCCATCATGTCTCGCTTACAGATATCCATGTAGTGTAGGACAGGTCTTCCTACTGGTCTGGAGCCGGTTGCGAGCTCGCCATAAAGAATATCCTTTGGGATCATCCCATCGTCCATTCGCCTGGCATGGCCAAGCCACTGGAGTCGTCGTTGGCTGAGCAGATGTCTGCCTGATCAAGGACCCTCTTGTTTGAGATGGGGTTCTGCCAGGTGATTCCTAGGATTCACCTGAGGTTAAGCAGGTGGAAGTTGTTAAGTCTTTTCTTTTGACGGAAGTAGAGGGCCCATGATTCGCTGCCGTAGAGCAGCGTGCTGAGCATGCAGACCCGGTACATCTTCATTTTCGTATTGGTGGTCAGCATTTTGTTATTTCAAACTCTCTTCGTCAAGCGACCTATGACTGTTGCTACCTTGCCGATACGTTTGTGGCATTCTGTATCCAGGGAGAGATTGCTGGAGATGGTGGAGTCGAGGTATGTGAAGTCTCAACAGTCCTCATGAAAAGATGTAATCATTATCAGGAGCTTGGTGGGGACATCCAATCTTCTGCAGCAGAATGAAAAGTCCCTTCCTGCTGACATACACATATAATATTATTAAGTAATATAATATATTAAAAGTTTCTGTGTAGCTTACTTTTCCATAAATAAATTTTCATACTAATATATATTTCTTTATATAGTGATAGCTGCGTGAATCGGCTTTTGGTTGGTTCAGTTTTGAATGGCACTTGTGTACAGTGCTCGATGCCTTCTCAGACAGAGCTTAATATTACTTAAAAAGATTAGTTTTTTTTTTTTTAATTTATCATAACCATAGTTTCACGCGTGTGCACATGATCGTCAGATGGCATGATATTCAAATTTGAAGTCTAATTCATGATCTGTCATTATTCTCCAGTGTTGACTTCCTGTTATTAATCCCACAATCTGCCTTTTATGATGTCCTATTATGTCATTTTACGTTTTATTTTTTCTTCTCTAAAAATCTTATTCTTATTTTATTTGTTGACTCATTTATTTGTTCGTTATTTGTCTCTTATTTATTCATGTTTTTAATTCTAATTTATTTTAAAACTTTTTTTCCTAGTGTTTAAAGGAACATGATTTTAAATTCACTAAGGGACATTACTCTCGTTTTCTTAATGACTTTTTGTTTTTTTGCAAGTGCAATTCTCGCACGTACACGTGCAATTCACATGCTCGTACACGTTTCTCTTTGTTTCTTTTTCTATTATACTTTTGTTTTATTTTTTTTAGTTTGAAAGTCGATTTCTTAAAGTCGCATGTAAAACAGACGTTAAACTGAATGTGATGATGATGATGATGATTATTACATATATCATATATATATTACATCTTCAAATATTTTTTGTTTTTAAAGATTCGTGGTTTCCCTACCATCAAATATTTTCCCGGAGGTAAAAAAGATGGCTCTGCTGAAGAGTATGATGGTGGACGAACATCTGGCGACATTGTGAATTGGGCAATGGAGAAGGCAGCTGCAAACATTCCCCCTCCGCCCGTCAATGAGGTTAGTTGTTGCCCTTATGACACTTGGTGCAAGAATTAATAATTTAACAGTTGACTTTAATATCCTCAATTTAAGATTTAGAAAATTTCTGCTAAAAATTTTCAAATGCAAAAATTTTTATCTAAAAAAGAAAAAAAATCTTTCAATAGTTTTAATAATACTTAATACTCAACCAAATTTTGAGTTTGGGAAAAGGTCATATTTTTGGAGCAAACATAACAATTTAAAATAAGTTATCTCCCTTGCTGATTATATTTGAGGTCGCCTGAGCTGGACTACATCATTTTAAAAGTAGCTTGTAGCTAAGTGCGTTATTACGTTGCCAATGACACTAAGTGCGTTATTACGTTGCCAATGACACTAAGTGCGTTATTACGTTGCCAATGACACTAAGTGCGTTATTACGTTGCCAATGACACTAAGTGCGTTATTACGTTGCCAATGACACTAAGTGCGTTATTACGTTGCCAATGACACTAAGTGCGTTATTACGTTGCCAATGACACTAAGTGCGTTATTACGTTGCCAATGACACTAAGTGCGTTATTACGTTGCCAATGACACTAAGTGCGTTATTACGTTGCCAATGACACTAAGTGCGTTATTACGTTGCCAATGACACTAAGTGCGTTATTACGTTGCCAATGACACTAAGTGCGTTATTACGTTGCCAATGACACTAAGTGCGTTATTACGTTGCCAATGACACTAAGTGCGTTATTACGTTGCCAATGACACTGTACAAACGAAAACTAACTGGTTAGAAGTGGTTTGATTTATCAGCTTAAATGCTATTTCAGTCTGACTTTGAAAATCTTGAAAGATAACTTTATACGATATGTTAAATATCTATTGATTAAAAATGTTTATAAAAAAAAAGTATTGTTTACAAGAAAATAATTGATTCTGTGTTTATGTTGAAACACTAGTGAAATATGGCAGGTCAAAATAAATTAACAGGAAAACTTATCGATATACTTATTTATTAGTGAAAAATATTAGTGCACATCAAAAATTACGGAAAATAAGCAAGTAGAATTTTCATAAAAATAAAATTAATTTACTATTCGGAGTATAGGAACTCCGAACGACAAGACCGTGTGCCGTCTTCATATTAGAAGAAGGGAGATAATCTTCTACAATGTGCTGGCTTGGCACGAATGTCGTTCAGAGTTTGAACTACGAATAGTAAATAAATTTAATTTTTTATTAAAATTCTACTTGATAATTTTCTGTAATTTTTGGTGTACACTAATATTTTCAACTAATAACTAAGTATATCGATAAGTTTTCCTGTTAATTTATTTTGAACTGGCATATTTCAGTTGAGTCCCAATAAAAATAAGCATCAAATTAATTATTTATTAATCTTAACCTGACACAGAGCTATAAGTATCGATTATAACATAAATCCTAATGATACCAATCCTAATTCATAATGATTGGTTAGCTATCTCATGGGACCATGCACAGGATTATCATGCATGAGCCGCCATGGTTCAGGATGTTGTGCAGGCCAAGGTTAACATCATTACACGATGATAATATCAGTGAAAAATCCTAATAATATTTTCTTGATTGCTGATGTTGATATCTGTGAACATATTTAATGTCTAGTGAAATATTTGAATGGAAAAATGAAAATAGAAACAATGAAACGTCAATTTACTCGAATTAAACAGAAGGAAAAAATGAATAAAGTGTGTTTTTTTTTGTTTTATACACGGACATGACGAAGTGAGTAGATACTCTTAATAAAATGTGTAAGTCACGTAGAGGCGGGAAACACACAGGCAAACGAGATATTCTAATATGACAAAGCATTAAAAGAAAATCATCGAAAAGAAAGGAAAACAAGTGATACCATGGCTGCCTAAATAGTTGAAGAATGTGGGGGGGGGGGGGATTATTCTGAAATCTTTTGATTTCCTGAGAGCCTTCCTCAAACAAATTGGAGGTTTAATAAGATATCATATTTTTTCGTTTATCTATATTATAACTTACTCTAATAAGTTTTTCTCCAGAAATATCACTAACATTTTATGGAGAAACTAATTCCGTCATTTATTCACACATATTCAGGGTATCGCAAAAAAGATGTATGCACCCTTAGCATCGTTATAACTCATTCAATTTACTGATTTTGACTTGCAAACAAGATTAATAGAAGAATGAGAATGCACATTTAAAAATACTGGCAGTAAAATTAACAAAGGTTTGTAGGTGCATTTCTTCACGATATAGAAAGGTGTATTGAGCAGAACAACGGGTTGGGATTAGAGTTCATTTTATGAACATTCTGGAATCACCCCAAGTAACCTTTACCTTTGTGAAAAGTTAATTTTGTTTGTTTTTGTTAATTTTACTCTCAGTAATTTTTTAGATGTATTCTTACTCTTCTATTTGTTTTAACGATTCAAAGAAAGCATACATCTTTCTGGGACATCTTGTATGTATGTATATATGACACCCTTATTATCTTTAATAACGAAGACTGCTGTCAGAGGGTCCTGATCGACCTAGATATTATTTCCCCTCTCTGATGAATTGGACCGTCACTTGAATGTAAAGTGGAATGCCAAGTTTGCGTTGATTTAAGGCTGATTAAGTCCACCTTCATATTAACCCAAATTTTTTAAAAAATAATTTTTTTTTACTTTAGTTCACACCAAACAAGGCACGTTGCCACTGAGACATTAGGGCCATACCTATAAAGGTATCCTAAGTGAGGATTTGAGCAGCGAGATGTTTGTTTACATTTAACTTTATGCATGTTGGTGGAGTCAGAAACTGGGCAGGAAGAGAATTCTATCAGTTTGAGGAAAGAAGCTACTATTGTAGAAAGCCTCCTGACATCTATGGACCTTTACAATGAAGGGAAGGGATGGGATTTACATCGAGGGAGCACCAGTGCTGTTTCTCTAAAAATTCTAAATCTTCTTTGGCTTTGTGTCATACTTAAATGGTGATATATCATAGATATATTGATATCTGAAATACAAAAACAATGTCTTTTAGTGTAAAATATTGATAATTCAAACTTATACTGCTGCTTTATACGGCCCCGGGTTCTGGCCGTCGACAAAGGATACAGAAACTTTAAACATGTATGAATTATTTTTGTGGGGTGTCTATTTACTTTTGTCATGTTTGCGTGTCATTGTCTTTGCAGATAATTAATGAAGATATCCTGAAAAATGCCTGCGAAAAAAGCCAATTATGCGTTATTTCTATCTTACCTGTCATCTACGATTGCCAATCAGAGTGTAGAAATAAATTTGTTTCTCTCATCGGCTCGATGGGAGAGAAATACAAACGCAGAATGTGGGGGTAAGTATTTTTTTCCTTTATTCTCCGGCGTAGCGTCATAGTTACATGTACAGACAGTGGGGTCGGCATGTGCCGGGTTCAAGTTCTGTCGAGGCTATTGAATCATTTTCACTAATACCATTTGGAAATATGAATCCCACCAGCTATGGATTAAATAATAGGGTAGACTAGACTCTCAAGCCTTGGTTGTGCAACTAGTTTAGAAGAAGGACAATTCCAAAATAACACCAGTCTTTCTCTGCTTGGCCCAGCATTGTTTCCAGTCATCCTTGATTTCTCCTTGCCACTGGACTCTAGCAATGTCCGTTCAAATGTGTTGTTGGGATTGTACAACCTTTAGTTCATTATATTCTCCACATAGAATGAATATAGCCTTTTCATATCAACTGATTATCTACTCGTACATACATATATATATATACATACATATATATATATATATATGGGAAAAGAAGGATGAAGGTAATCCAACGTAATGGGAAAATGAAAAAGGAAAACCAAAAAGGGATGTTTTTTATGTGTACATCAACGTTTCGTCTTTATTTATAAGACTTCATCAGGATGATAATATAAAGAAAAATGTCATGCAAGTACGTGTACATATAGGGTTGACATTATGGGAAGAAGGGAGAAAAGTAGTAGCCACTACTGGAAAAAACAGTAGGGCTACTACTTTCCTCCCTTCTTCCCATAATGTCAACCCTATATGTACACGTACTTGCATGACATTTTTCTTTATATTATCATCCTGATGAAGTCTTATAAATAAAGACGAAACGTTGATGTACACATAAAAACATCCCTTTTTGGTTTTCCTTTTTCATTTTCCCATATATATATATATATATATATAGTGTGCGTGTATATTATACTGTAAATATTTTTTAAATATTAAAGTGTTTTTGTACCTACGGTCGCATGGGATCGAACACTTCGTAGATTCAGTCTAGAATCACAAGCCTAACGTCCATGCCCACACTACCGCAAGAAATCGCCATATATATATATTATATGTATTTATGTATCTAATACTAGAATATGTATGCAATACTGGAATACCTGTCTTGGGATGGGCAAAATTAATTCCCAGAACAGTTTTGCACCACTTCTATGTTCCCCTTACGAAGATTAAAATCAAGATATAACTAAACCTTATATGTAGAATCCTCATTATAATTTTCATCAAAATCCATTACATGTTTTTTTTTTGTATTTATCTCCCTCCCACATCGGTAAGATGTGACACAAAATCGGAAAGTAGGATTGAAAAGTCAGTGCCCTAGAGGAAGAGCACTTTGGCCTACAAAAAATGCCTGGTCATCCCCGTCGGCATACCCTGGTAGGGGCACCTCAGGCGATTAGCAATAATCTAACTCCATCTCAAAGGGTGAGAAGGCAAAGCCTGGGAGGGTGGACCTCATAGAGCTGCACAGGACAATTCCTCAGACAAGGCGGTACCGGTCTACAAGGTGTAGCATCCATCGGAACATACTACACTTTCATCTTGGCCAAAAAGCCATTTTGATTCTAGAAAATGTCTAAAATTTACGACTTAAGCATAAGGAGTCTTTAGAAGAAATTGAAATTCAGGGAATCTTGCTTGATGTCTGACTATGGATTAAATTCAATGCAAATCTGATATATTTGAATTTACAAATCGTAGGTTGTGCCCATATAATGCCCCCTAAAAACACTTTAAAATACTCCAAACAAACTGAAATTTGGGGAATATTTATTGATATCTAATACCGATTGTTTAAATTTAATAAAAATCCGAGGTATCTGAATTTTCATGAAGTACTCCCACACTCTATTACATTAAACTACTTACACCTAGCAGCTGTGTTTCAAGATTCATAATGATTGGTCAATTAGTTTAGGAGTTAATCCTGTACATACAAATATATAAAACGTTATAAAGATATATATATTTTACCTTTTATTCTCATAAAAGCCGAATGTTATACCTTGTTCCTATTTACTTGCCTCCCCACGAGGGCAGAGTTAGATACAGGGTCAGTTTTTAATTTGGAGAAAATCCAACTCCACAAAAAGGGGAACTCTAGATTGGAGCAAACATTAAAATTATCTCAGTCTAGAAGGAGTTCTCCTTCACTGACGGAAGACAGAAAAGATGAAGTGTAGTACCAGAACAGATACTACACTTTGCTCCTAGCTAAAAAGGCTAGGGAGAATGTTATGCCTTGTTGTTTACTTTCAGCTTTGTCATTTTAATTTTGTTCTAATATATTAAAAAAATTTTATGTTTTTGAATTTTTCAGTTGGGTTTGGGCTGAAGCGGGAAGTCAGCCCGAACTGGAAACAGCTTTTGGAATTGGTGGCTTTGGTTACCCTGTAAGTATTTCTTATTAGTCACCTCCATTATTGATAGAAACACTTATAAATCATTGGTGAATGTTCAATAATCTAGCGTGCAGGTTAAGTAAATGAAAAAAAAAAAGAATTAGTTAAGAGCCAATACATTTAGAGCCGAGAACATTCGCTTTGTAACAATAATAACAATGATTTGAACTAGAACTGAACAATATTCGCTATATAAGAATAATATTTACTTCAACATTGAATACCGAAAAAAGAAAAAAAGATAAAATCAAACAATAACTAAACTAATAAATTAATAATATTGAGGCTATCCCCGACGCCTTTAAAAACAATTAACTTAAATCTTAAACCACAGATCTTAATGACTACAGGAGACCACTCTCAAAGGAGTTGCTTCCCTTCCCTAGAAAAAAATTTTAACTCATTAAATTAAAATTAAATGCAGGAACGGGCAAATAAAACAAAATTTATAAAATATACGTAATAGGAAAAAAATAAATAAAAATATTAATATTGACATTGACATTAATAAAATTGAAATGTGTTTATTTAAAATTGTTTTAGTTTATGAGACAACATAATTTAATTTTGGAGCAATTCATTTTAAAATAGATAAAGTCGGAATTTTTTACCTTAGCGACATTAGATTAATCAGCAATCATTGCATTACTGATTAGACGATCTCATTTTTTTAAATGTGTGTGAAAGGTGATAACATATGTACTAACCGAAATGCCTTAGCGTATTATACGCTAAATACTGAAACCTTCAAACTCGTCAAAGATTTTACAAAAAAAAATCCAAAGGACACCACCGATCACATACAACCTTTCTGTTTGTGTTGCCGCTTGTATTTCAGAGAGATAAATACAATTTTACAACTGGCGACAAGGATGAGATAATTCTGATCGCTTGAAACACTTCAGTTGGGTTATATGTGATCAGTGTTTTTTTTTTGGGGGGGGTGGGGGGGTATTCAGTTTTTGTTTTTTTGTAAACTCTTTGAAGAATAATATATAGCACCCCCTACACACATATGCAAGCACGCATGGAGTATGTATGTATATATATATGTAAATATCTGATTTTTATTAAGGAGGAGAAGGATGTAGTGTTTTAAGCGATCAGATGTGTTCTTATCAGCCGAGCGACGAAAGCGATAACAAACGTATTCTGTCTTTTGATTCTTATGTTTCTGTTTGTGTCCTTCGTTTGTATTTCAGAGAGATAAATACAATTTTACACTAACCATACTAACACTCTATGGCATCCACAAAATACACAAACCGAACATACAACTTTGATCTATCATATCCAGCGTTGGCAACCTCTCTTACAACATCGCTAAACCAATAGCAAACTTACTACCCCTCCCCCTTCTCGACACCAGTCCAACACACATAAAAAGTTTTGGAGACCTCCTCCAAAAAGAAAAATACATAAGCATACAAAACCACACTATAAATGGTCTTGACATTACCTCCCTCTACACAAGTTAAAAGATTGCCTTAACCTCATTGTAAAACACTTCGGCATGATCAATTTCTCAAACTCCCTCCCCCGTTATAAACATCGGCATAATTAAGGATATTACTTTTCGTGTCCTCGTTAATTACAATAACAATTATATACAAACACCTTTGAGAACAGTGTTTTCTTGGAGCAATGTTTTCTAGGAATATAAAAGAATTTTCCTACCCATAGAATTACATTTGACAAATTTATTCGACATTAAATAACCCATAGATGGTTGATATGCCATAAAACAAGCCAAAACATGAAAACTGGCCTGGTAAATAGGTCTATATCTGAGGGCACTGAGAATCTGTGTCCTCTCAGCGCTTCAAATATTTCACTAATGAATACATCATAGAATCTGCGCTAAAATCTTTAAAGTACCCCAATCAGTTCATTCTTAATGTAAAAAAAAGGCCACTCACCACAAAGAGTGTAAAGTAATGTTATTTTTCTGTCAATGCATGTTGTATTTTCCCAAAACAATTGTAGAAGTGAAAGTTGAAAATGAAAAAAAAATCTAACGTCCGACTCCCAAATTGTATTAACAGTTCTCCAAAACACGACGACGCCAACTCTCAAAAAAAAATCTGACTCTAGAATTGTAATTAGCAATTCTCCAAAACACGATTCTTGTCAATTGAGTAAACTGGCACAAAACTTCAATTCAATTTTTTTCTCCTTTTCTCACTTAACACTCTATGTATCGTAATGTTATCGTCACACACAGGGGAGGAAAGTTTCAATGAGAATTCGCCCATGCAAAACGATGGTCATTTGTATAAGTGGACTCTTGTCCTCGCACAGAAATAACAAGATTCTATCTTGTAATCAGAACGCTCTGGGTTCAATCCCCGATGAACTACACATGGCGCGACTCTCACTCCTTTACCTCGTTTGCCCTGTTGGCGGGGCCGCGAATTCGCCGACTGCAACCCCATGCAGAAGGGTAAAACCTGTTTGCCGTGGGTGGCGACCCGTGACGTCTTAGGACGGGATCCTGATGGCTGAGTGGTCCGTGGCCTGGTTGCCTAAATGGTCACGTGACCTGCAACACTCCACTTCGGCCCTTACTTCGACTAGACGGGAGGTCGGAGAAGCCCGATCTGATCAATCGGCTAGTTGCGTCTTGTCCTAGCACTTATTTTTTTCCAGCTTCCCCGATCGTTTCCAATAATAAAATTGATCAACTGCATAAGTTATCAATACCCATTTCAGTTTATAAGTGCTAGAAGGCGGTGGCAAGGGTCAATCAACTTATGAGATACATGACTGCAACATGGCTGTGTGCCCCGGACGTTTCGCTATTAGTAGGTAAAGAGATCGATGGAACACGGGTGCTTGTGATCACTATCGGGTTGAGTATACCATTCCTGTCAAGGCGATTGGGTTTCCCCCTTGGCAATTCCCATAGTGGGGAGCAGGAATGGTGAACAAAAACCAAACAACTTATGGCTCCTAACAGAACCACAAAACGAGTCCATAGAGACTCTAGTTCAGAACGAGAAGAGGAAAGAAGTGACCAGAATAAATTCCCGAGATTTATTGTCCTGGAAGCTTTGGAGGAACCAAAACTCTCAACAGTGTCTCCATTTTTGATTGAAAAAATAATTTTGTCTAACATAACGCCAAAAAATGTTAAGAAACTGGCCAACGGAAATATCCTGGTTGAGGTAGAGAAGAAAAGATATGCAGATTTTTTGCTGGGCATGAAAATGTTCCATAACCAAAAAATAAAAGCCTATCCACACCAGTACCTAAATGTTTCAAAATGAGTGATAAGGAGCCAAGAACTCTCCTTATGCACTTTAGATGAAATAAAAGAAGAGCTGAAGTCCCAGGGAGTAACAGAAGTTTTAAAAAATCTCTATAAAAAGAGATAATAAAACTATACAAACAAACACATATGTGATGACATTCGATATACCCACAATACCTCAAAAAATAAAGATAGGCTATACTATCGAAAAGGTCGAGCAGTACATCCCTAATCCTCTTCGGTGCTACAGGTGCCAGAAGTATGGACACCATTAAACAAAATGCAACGGCAGGCAAACATGTGGGAAATGTGGAGAAAAAGACCCTGACCACTCTATGGATGAATGTAAGGGAACTCACACATGTGCAAACTGTGGTGGTGACCACCCAGTTTATGCAAAAATCTGCGAAAAATGGAAAAGAGAAAAAGAACTTTTGTCTGTTAAATATACCAGAGGCATTTCCTTTCAGGAAGCAAGAAAGGTGATTGACATCACTAGAGGAAAGACATTCTCAGGCTGTCCCCCCAGTGGTGAATAGAGAAGATAATAAATATAAAAAACTAATCGAGCGGTTACTTCAGCCCGGACCGGGAGACTGGCCAGCTTTCCAAAATACACTCAGGAAAGAGTATGAGGAACCTAAAGTTAGAGCTCAAAAACAACAAGTGGAACCCAGACCGCCTCCTAAACCGGTTGCCGTTCAAAAACAACAGGTGGAATCGAGTGAAGAAAACATCTGGAGTTTACCTTCTCGACTGGGTACCCCCATTCCAGATGCACCACCACAGATCAAACCAAATGAGACACCTGAATCTAATGTGAAAGAGAAAGGGATCCGAAAAGTTCCCAAAAAAAAGTCTCCAGGAAAAAATCCTGAACCGGAGAAAAAAAAGGAAAAATCACCTTGGAAACCAAAGCCAAAAATCCGAGTCAACTTGACTCAAAACCGATTTGAGGCTCTGGACAACATGATGGAGACAGAGGATGAAAACACGGGAAAAAAGAAACCAACTAAACAAAAAGCCCCCCCAATCAAAATCTAAACCATGGGAGATAAAATAATTCAATGGAACATAAGAGGCGTTAAAGCTAATTATGAAGAGCTGGTTCTTCTTATGAGAATGTGCCCAGCAGTTGTTTGCCTACAGGAAACATTCCTCAGGCAAGATAGTGTATTTAAAAAATTTTTAAACTTCAATGTATACAATCATGTAAAAGAAGAAACGGATAGAGCCTCTGGTGGGGCAACTATAATTGTTAAAAATACAGTTCCGCAGAGTCAGGTGCTGCTTGACACAAACATGCAGGCGGTTGCTGTATCATTAACATTGCATAAGACGATCACAATTTGTTCCCTTTATCTGCCACCAGGTGAGAACATAGTCGAATCCAGGCTGAATGAGTTAATAAACCAACTACCCAAACCAATAATACTGTTGGGTGATTTTAATAGTCACAATGAAATACCATCTATTTTAAAAGATGTTCAATTCTAATCTTTTTCTTCTGTGTTTATCCGACTAAAGCAGGGTTCGCACTGGATTTTTCCATTCAGATTTGTTTGATTGCGACATTTATATTCAGGCTGATGAGTCGCCGCACCATCTGACATGAGATCACCTGGTTTTCTAAAACGGTCACCCATTTGAATGCTGACCAGCGTCAACATCATTTAACATGATTAAAATTCTATTTATTCAAATGTAGCTGCAGTCCACCCTACATAGGAAGAATGAATCAAAGATTGGATACTAGGATCAAACAGCATGTCCCCACAAAAATTTTGAATGATGACTTATCTATGGCAGGGCATCTGATAAATAGTCATAATTGTGCCAAATAGAATCTACCTCCGAGAAAATCAAAAATAATAGAATACAGAAATTTGTGCCTCTGTTTTATGGATTGTTCCCTCTCTGTGTTCGGACCTTTGTTTGATATCCATTGACATATTTTATTGGGGATTGAAAATTTTGTGCCATCTTTCACACCTTATTTAGTCAAGAATTAAATGAAATAAGCACTGCAGCAAGCTCTTATCTGTTCAGATTATTTTTCTCGCTCGTAATTTTTACCAACCTTATCTATATAATAAAGAAAAGCAATATAGTATATATTTGAAAATGTTATTGAAGGTACAGAATTTTATCACAGCTATGAATAGACCATGCATATTGGTTTTAATCATTGTCAGAAAATATTGAAACCAGATGAGGAAGGAAAAAAAGTTAGAAAGATAATACACTCCGTGGAGAATTATGCAAATATATGATCATATACAGTGAAAAAATTTAGTTAATAGTTCAAATAAAAAAAATCAATGGAAATTTAAAATTAAAAAATAAAAGACATTAAAATATGTTGCAGTTCTACAAATTCCCTAGGTAGAAGCAGGATTAGTGACAATTTTCAAGTAATAAACAATAACGATGATGATGGCCATTGTGTTAATAGAAGTAATAATAATAAACAATAACGATGATGATGGCCATTGTGTTAATAGAAGTAATAATAATAAACAATAACGATGATGATGGCCATTGTGTTAATAGAAGTAATAATAATAAACAATAACGATGATGATGGTCATTGTGTTCATAGAAGTAATAATAATAAACAATAACGATGATGATGGTCATGGTGTTAATAGAAGTAATAATAATAAACAATAACGATGATGATGGTCATGGTGTTGATAGAAGTAATAATAATAAACAATAACGATGGTCATGGTGTTAATAGAAGTAATAATAATAAACAATAACGATGATGATGGTCATTGTGTTCATAGAAGTAATAATAATAAACAATAACGATGATGATGGTCATGGTGTTAATAGAAGTAATAATAATAAACAATAACGATGATGATGGTCATTGTGTTGATAGAAGTAATAATAATAAACAATAACGATGATGATGGCCATTGTGTTAATAGAAGTAATAATAATAAACAATAACGATGATGATGGTCATTGTGTTGATAGAAGTAATAATAATAAACAATAACGATGATGATGGTCATTGTGTTGATAGAAGTAATAATAATAAACAATAACGATGATGATGGTCATTGTGTTAATAGAAGTAATAATAATAAACAATAACGATGATAATGGTCATTGTGTTCATAGAAGTAATAATAATAAACAATAACGATGATGATGGTCATTGTGTTGATAGAAGTAATAATAATAAACAATAACGATGATGATGGTCATTGTGTTGATAGAAGTAATAATAATAAACAATAACGATGATGATGGTCATTGTGTTAATAGAAGTAATAATAATAAACAATAACGATGATAATGGTCATTGTGTTCATAGAAGTAATAATAATAAACAATAACGATGATGATGGTCATTGTGTTGATAGAAGTAATAATAATAAACAATAACGATGATGATGGTCATTGTGTTGATAGAAGTAATAATAATAAACAATAACGATGATGATGGTCATTGTGTTAATAGAAGTAATAATAATAAACAATAACGATGATAATGGTCATTGTGTTCATAGAAGTAATAATAATAAACAATAACGATGATGATGGTCATTGTGTTGATAGAAGTAATAATAATAAACAATAACGATGATGATGGTCATTGTGTTGATAGAAGTAATAATAATAAACAATAACGATGATGATGGTCATTGTGTTAATAGAAGTAATAATAATAAACAATAACGATGATAATGGTCATTGTGTTCATAGAAGTAATAATAATAAACAATAACGATGATGATGGTCATTGTGTTCATAGAAGTAATAATAATAAACAATAACGATGATGATGGTCATTGTGTTGATAGAAGTAATAATAATAAACAATAACGATGATGATGGCCATTGTGTTAATAGAAGTAATAATAATAAACAATAACGATGATGATGGTCATTGTGTTCATAGAAGTAATAATAATAAACAATAACGATGATGATGGCCATTGTGTTCATAGAAGTAATAATAATAAACAATAACGATGATAATGGTCATCGTGTTAATAATGATAATAAAGATAGAAGTAATGTAAATAAAATAAGAAAACTGATGAAAATGAAATGAGAAAATGAAGTAAAAAGGATTGAAAGTGACAGTGAGAGATTTAAGATTAGTTTATAGATTCCTAAATTCAAGTTTATTGAAAACAATACATTTAAAATATATAATTGAAAGGGGATACCCTTATTAAGAAATAATTATAAGTAAAATTGTCCAAAACCTGTTCGTTCTCAGCGCAAGCAAAACAAACTTGTGCTCTGAATTACACCAGAGTTGAAAATTTAACAAGTTTAAAAATATTAAAATCCAAAGAAAATTATTTACTATTAAAATTAAACGTTACAAAAATGTAATAAACGGCTATTACATTTATAAAGGCACAAATAGACATACATAAATATTCACACACACACACACACATATATATATACACAAACAAGAAGAAAACAAAATAACTCTAAGACAAGTCAAAATGGATAGGTACAAATGTTATATATATTAGTATTTTTTTTTTTAGATAGCCAATTTTATTTCAATGGAAAGGAAAAATTTGAGCAGTAGGGGGTGGGAAAAATTATACTCTGGTATAATTAGGCACGAGCAATTACTAACATAAGAGTCTTAATTAGCGTGGTAAAAGGGCAGAGGGCCTACAGTTCTCAGAGAAGGAAAGACATCACCTCACAACCTCTGTGGAGTCTCCAAATTGATGGATATGTACCCAAGAAGAAACTTGCTAGGCCGGTGGCGACTATTCAGACCAGTTGACACCGTTTTGCAGAGGGTTAGGGTTAAGGTTTATATATTAAATTGGATTTTCAGTTACTTTTGAACACAATAATTTTGGGAATATGTCTGATACATTTACAAATAATATTTTGTTGCAAGACAAAAATGCAACTACAAATACTCCCAGACAATGCTGGGTCAAGTCTGCCCCCCCCCTCCAATGTATTATCTACATTTTCAAAGTAATTTTCTCATTTTCCTCCACTTTTAAGATGTATAAACATGAATTTTATTTATCTATTCTTCTTTTTCTTTTCAGGCTATGGTAGCATTGAATTATCGTAGCATGAGATATTCTCCCCTCAAAGGTTCTTTCGGTGAAACTGGATTAGCAGAATTCTTCAGGTAAGAGCATCACTAGTGTTTGGCCAACTTTCGGCTGAAAATAGCTTTTTCAGAAGATGTTGTAATTTTGAATTTGAAAATACATTTGCTTAACATATCGAATATTGTACTCAATCGTGGACGCAAATAGCTAAACATGGAGGAGGGGCTCTCATGCACATCAAAAAGTATTTTTTCAAAAAGCTTTTCACTAAACAAGGCAAACTCGGTTAAAGTAATTTTTAAAAAATTAGTTAATAATTTATAAAATATATATATTATTAGTGGGTGGGTGGGTAAAGATTTTTCTTTTCTTTTTTTTTTAAGTTTAAATCAGATTCCATGAAAAATGCCCTTAATAAGGTTAAGATGAAAATTCATATACACTAAATGTACAAAAGTAAGGAAATTCCCAAATTTTTACACTTTTATTGTCATTTTTTATTGTGCAAAGTTTTAACTAATTTGGTTTATTGGTTTTTGAGTTATGATTGATTAAAGAAATGAGATTTCCAGCATAGGCCATTCATGAAGTCTATTAAGGGATAGAGCGCTCTCGCGCCTCCCTTGATTCGTGAAGTCTATTAAGGGATAGAGCGCTCTCGCGCCTCCCTTGATTCGTGAAGTCTATTAAGGGATAGAGCGCTCTCGCGCCTCCCTTGATTCGTGAAGTCTATTAAGGGATAGAGCGCTCTCGCGCCTCCCTTGATTCGTGAAGTCTATTAAGGGATAGAGCGCTCTCGTGCCTCCTTTGATTAAGCTAAGAGGTACTTGCCCTAATAGGGCAAAATACATCCTCTTCTGATGTATCTACACGTAACAGTCATTTTAAATTGTTGTATACCTAATAAAATTTGTTTGTTTTTTCTTTTTCATTTTTTTTCTTTTTTTTTTTCCTCTCTTTTCTCTTTCCTCTTTCTCTCTGTTTTTTCTTTTTTTTTTTGTCTTTTTTTTCTCTTTCTTTTTTCTCTGTTTTCACTCCCCCTATCCCATAATTTTTTGAACAGCCGAATCAACTCGTAACTCGTATCCGTTTTCTTCCATTTTTCCAGAGAATTACTTTATGGTAAATCTTCAACTGTTCCTCTTATCGACAACAAATTGCCCATCATAAAAACTATTGAACCTTGGGATGGAAAAGACAAAGAGGTAAGTGTCGATCTCACTCAACTATTCAGTTTCCCTCTCGTGTGAGTGTGTGTACAACTACTAAACCTAATGTCTAGAATACTTATTCCAATTTTGATCTACCCACTCCAGTTTATAAGTGCTAGAAGACGGTGGTCAGGGTCAATTAACTTGAAAGCTATATGACCGCAACATGGCTGTGTGCCCCGGACGTTTCGCTATAAGTGGGTAGAGAAATTGATGGAACATGGGTGCTTGTGATCACGATCAGGTTGAGTATACCATTCCTGTAGCCTTGTCTTGTTAAGGCGATTGGGTTTCCCCCTTGGCAATTCCCATAGTGGACTCTGTGGTGGGTAGAGAGCGGGAATGATGAATAAAAAAACAAACAATTTATGGCTCCTAACAGAATCACGAAAAGAGTACATAGAGATACAAGCTCTGAACGAGAAGAAGAAAAAAGATTTATTGTACTGGAAGCATTAGAAGAACTAAATTTTGCTACATTATCTCCCTTCGTTATTGAAAAAATAATTTTGGCTTATATGACGCCTAAAACTGTTAAAAAATTGGCTAATGGAAACATACTGGTCGAAGTCGAGAAAAAAAGACATGCAGATTTTCTGCTGAAAATGAAAATTTTTCATAATAAAAAAAATTACATCTTACCCGCATCAATACTTAAATATTTCAAAAAATGTAATAAAGAGTCAAAAGCTCTCCTTGTGTACTATAGAAGAAATAAAAGAAGAATTGAAATCCCAAGGAGTAATCGAGGTAAAGCGAATCTCTATAAAAAGAGAAAACAAGATCAAACAAACACATACATGATGACATTTGATATGCCAACAATTCCACCGAAAATGAAGATAGGATATACAATCGAAAAGGTTGAACGATATATCTCTAATCTTCTTCGATGTTACAAATGTCAGAAATACAGACAACACGAAAGCAAATGTAACAGAAGAAACGCATGTGGAAAATGTGGAGAAAAAGACCCTGACGACTCTATGGATGAGTGTAAAGGGAACCATACATGCGCAAACTGTGGTGGTGATCATCCAGTTTATGCCAAAATTTGTGAGAGATGGAAGAGGGAAAAGGAGATACTGACAGTTAAATACACTAGAAATATTTCTTTTCAAGAAGCAAGAAGGGTGGTTGAAACCATTAGTAGAGAAAAGACATATTCTCAGGCTGTGTCCCCGGTGGTGAATAATGAGGAGGACAGTAAATACAAAAAATTAATAGAAGGGTTGCTTCAGCTTGGATCAGGAGACTGGCCAGCATTCCAAAATACAATGAGAAAAGAGTATAAGGAACCGATAGCAAAAGTTAGAAAGCAACAGGTGGAACGAAGAGAGGAAAGGATTATCATTGTGCCTCCTACTCAACCGGTTGCCCCTATCCAAGATGCACTACGACAGTCAAAAACAAGTGATGCAACTGAATCTACTCGGAAAAAGAAAGTGATCTGAAAAGATCCAAATAAAAAATCCCCAAGTAAAAAAAAAATCTCCATGCAAAGAGCCTCCAGGTAAAAATCCTGAACCTGAGAAAAAAAGAAAAATCACCTTAAAAACCAAAACCAAAAATCAGAGTGAACTTGACACAAAACCGATTTGAGGCACTGGACATGATGGAAACAAAGATGACAACTCTGAAAAAAAAAAGAAACAAACAAAGCAAAAAGCACCCCCCAATCAAAATATAAAATATGGGACAAAAAATAATCCAATGGTTTAAAAGCAAATCTTAACGAATTGCTCTTATTACTTACATAGAAATCTCCCACAATTATTTGTCTCCAAGAAACTTTCCTCAAACAAGAGGGCAATATCAAAGTTCAAAATTATCGGATATTCAGCCACATCCATGATACTGGACACAGAGCCTAACAACCAAACTAAAACATGATGAATAAATATTTGAAGAAATAAAGAACTTGAAGCATACAAACTTTTACCAAAATGACCGGAATTGGCATTAAATAAATCGAAAAAGGTTGATATGCCATAAAACAAAACAACCAACCAATTTTGATCACAATCCATTAAGTGATTTTGATTCTAGAAAAATCTCAAAAATTGGAGCTTAAGCTTAAGGCGTTTTATAAAATTCAGGGAATTATTGATAGATCAAATTTCATGCAAATTAAAAATATTTTAATTTTCAAATTGGTGAGGGGGGGGGGGGGGTGGAGTGCATATTATGTTCCCTAACAACTCTTTAAAATACTCTAACGAAACTGACATTTTTGGAATATTTATTAATTGATGTTAAAATTTCATCAAAATTGAAGTTATATGAATGTTCACAAAGGATTTCCAATCTCCGCTTGCATAAACTAAATTAAACTAAATGTAGTCCACGTTACCCATCCTTACACAAAGCAGCTGTCCTACAAGTACAAGAATTCAACATTGCGGCAATGGGGCTGGAGCTTGGTTGATAGTGAGGGACCTAACGGATTAGACTCTATTTTGGACCTAGTGGATGATGCACCAGCCCAGATGTGACAACAATAACTCCATGCATAGGCAGATGGTGGCTTTGTAGAGATATAGGATACTGTTAGGTGTGAGAAGTTTTCTAGCACGGTAGAGGGAGTCCACCTTCTTTGCAGCAGCTTTGGCAATGTCTTCAATGTATTTGTTCCAATTCATGCTACCTGTGAATGTCAAGCCAAGTGTAACTGCTACAAACTAAAAAGCCAGCCGTTAATGAAATTCATTTCGATAACAATGAAAACTTCCTAAAATGCCTCTACTACTATTATTATTATTACTAGCAAATATATGCTCCCTCCGGTCGCATATTTTTGCTAGGCTGCCGCATCAGAAATGAAGGCTCACGCGTAAGCCAATGGAGCCCCAGTCATATTTCTGTGGTGGTTAGACATTGATTTTCTGTATTTATGACCAAGATTATTTTTAGTTGAAAATAAAGGAAAAAAAATTCGATCCTACCCCGATTTTTGTTGTACCCTCGCCCATAAATAGAAAGACTTGTAGTTTAAAAAGAAAGAAAAAAAATTTTTTGTACCCCCCTCAATTTTTTTATATTACCAGTCATAGAAATATTTTTTAGTTAAGAAAAAAAAAAAAAATTTTTTTGACCGCCTTCCCCAATTTTTTTATCCTCCCCCCCATACATGTAAATATTTTTAATTAAAAAGGAAAAAAAAAAACCCTAACCCTAACTGTAACGATGGGGTCAAAGTTAGCGTGGGTCCTAAAATGAAAAAGCACCAAAAAATCAAATACAGTGAACACAGTGTGTGTGTGTGGAGGGGGGGGGGGGGGGTAGGTGTTTGTTTAATGACCTTTTTTTAATTAAATAATTTGATTCTACAATCAGTTGTATAGTTTTCCAGTACAATGTGTTAGTTTATTTTGTTGACATTAAAGAAAAAAAAATCACATCTTTTTTTTTAATAAATAAAACAGGTCGTGAAAAAATGATAATATTGGATATGAAAGTATTAAGAAATCAAATACAGTAAACACGAAAAGTTTTTTAATTCTCGGAAAGAAAAAGTTTACCTGAACTGTGGGTGTGTGCGTGCGTGCGTGCGTTTTTATATAGTAATTTTTAAATCAATTATTATTTTAATTAAACAATTTGATTTAATAAATTTGTGTTTTAAAACATAATGGCTAAGAATAAACAAACTTAGGACGGTTTTAAAAATGGAAAACTGAGCACGGTGGATTACAGCGTTGTTGTTTACATATTAACATCAGCTGCTTAATCAGATCGCCATATTTAATTACCAGAGGGAGGGATGACACCACTGATTGAACAACTAATCGGCTGCTTAATGAGATCGCCATATTTAATTACCGGAGGGAGGGAGGACGCCACTTATTAAACAGCTAATGACTTTGCAATTTTAACAGTACTCGCGTTGAAATGGTTTAGAAAACATGCCGGTTATGATGAAAATGGCTTTAATTAATTCTATGAATAATGTTTATTAATATAACCTTATCGGAAAATATTGTAAATACATATGTAAATTGAATAATAGCAGTTATAAGTGTATATTTGTAAATATGAATTTAATTGAAGGTTTAAAGGAATGACTTATGTTAATGGAAACACCCATCTGGTGTCTGAACGCCTTTTGATGACAGTATATAAAGAATTTCAAAAAGATTAGTTTCAGTTAAATAGTCATACTGGAGTTTCGGCTTCAGACAGACAGACAGATACATAAACTCCATTATTAATAGATTATTATTATTATTATTATTATTATTAATGATTAGCTACAAATGCATTTATATTTGTTATATCAAGACATGAAAATCTGTCTTTCAAGATGGCGATAGTGATTCATTCTTCGTGGAGGATGCAAAGCCCCTTCAGTCAAAAACATCTACCCCTTGTAGCATATAATAATGTGTCAACGTGATTATGCTGTATATAATAAACATTATATCAAATCGGTATGGACCAGAATTAATACAAAAATGAAAACGACTCTACGCTCTTTCTGTTGCATAATGACATCACACATTTTGAATTATTAACGACTATGATCTGTTAAGAACAAAAACATTCTTTCCACTATTCACCAATAAGAGCCATTTGTCAAGATACACCTGAAGAAGGTCGGAGGTTACATCGGCTGAAGCATTGTGAGAATAACACTCAAGATGAGAACAATAGTCTGAACAATTCAAATAATACATATCAATCCTCATCTCAAAAGTTCAGAAACACAATGTTTAACTTTTTTTTTCTTTTTTTTTTTTTCTAGTTGCCAGTGGAAGAAGACATTGATCTCAGTGATGTTGAATTAGAAGATCTTGACAATACAAAAACAGAATTGTGATCTTCTTGACGAATTCAGATGAATCACACAATCAGAAGAGCAGCTTTTTCTTTTCTTTTTTTTTTTTTAAACCATATTATTTTTGTGTAAATTTTTGTTCTTTCCTATCTTCATTATTTCATGAGAATTCAAAGAAAAGCTATTCCGGTTGGAACTGAATTGGCGTCCAACGGAATCTCCAACATCCATGGCTGATTTTTTTTTTTTTCTCCCCTTCTTTTACATTCAAATTTTACTTTAAAAAAAATGCTCAGTGTTTTTACAGCCATCACTTTTTTTTTTTTGTTCCAAACGATCAGGTAGGAACAAACAAAAAAAAATTGTGCTCTATTTGTCTTAAACTATTCCTTTGTTTTTGTTTTTTATCGTATCCCCAAGACGTCTCCAATCTGCTGATTTCCAGCCCGAAACTCTGAACAGTTGAATGCCTTGTCAATGTCAAATTTAATATATAATGTACAGTTTTTTGTTTATTTGGTCAATTTTTCTTTTTGACAAAAAAAACAATGCGCTCAATAATCAGTGTCCAACATATTTATTTAAATCAGGTTCAGACAGGATATAAGGAACGAACCTTTGGTTTCGTAGCCACACTGCTAATAGATTCTCAGGGAAAACGACAGCTAAATGTTTTCTTTAATTCCGACAATTTCAAACTGTCCCAAAATAATTATTTTTTCCATCTTACAAATATTTCATCTTTGAAAGAAGTCTACAGACAGTTTGGATTTTACAGTTAAAAAAGATTCATCAGATTTAAATAATATATTTAAACAGTCAATAAATCTCTGGTTAATCTGATTTAACTGTAAAATCCAGACTCTGTCTGTTTGTATAGTTGTATAGTTCTTTCAAAGATGAAACATTTGTAAGATGGAAATAAACAAAAAAAATTATTTAAAAACAGATTGGAATTATGAATAACTAATCTTTGCTCTAGTGTTTCATTTAGAAAATCTATTGAGCTAAATGTATATGAGTTTACCTCGTTGAAATTTGATTACATAATACAACAACAATATATATATATATATATATATATATATATATGAGTGTCAGGTTGTATATGAAAAAAAATCAAATAAAGTGCTTGATCATATAAGAGAGCTAATATAATTTATTTAGATACTGTATATTACATATTTCAGCATATTTCAGATGTCTAAATCTGCCCTTTTGGATGAAACCGCGGTACATTGCTGAAATATGTAATATACAGTATCTAAATAAATTATATATATATATATATATAGGTTTATATAGACAATATATATTTTTCGATATATATCCTTTAATAAGACATGAAAAATTGTTAAAATTACAAGCTCAGTGAAAATTTGGTTACTAATTTCAGATAATATATAATGATTATTTAAATATATATATATACATGTGTGTGTGTGTGTGTGAAAATATGAAAAAAAAAATTATTTTATATAGTTCATATCAATTATTTTGTAAATCAAATTCCACAGCTAAATGAAGCTTAATATTCAAACCTTTAAATAGTTATTTCAAAATTTGTAATAGCATTAGTAAACAGTCTCATTTCAAAACGGCAATTGTACAATTTTCTTTTTTGCCCACAATTATTTGTAAAGATAAATACATTAGCAATCAGTCAGTCATGCGCACTTGTTTTTTTTTTTTGTTTTTTTAAGGGTGGGTGGGTGCAATTTCCAAAGACGACGGGCGGTTTTCATCCAATAATAACAATTTCTGGGGATCTTGAACCATCAATTTAAAATGTTTCTTCATTATTTTGTTTTATTTAAAAAAAAATTTTTTTAATGGAACAAGCCAATTTGCTGTCCATTCCATAACCAAGTGCTATGTACTTGTTCATTTATTAAATAAATTTGGTATATAAAAAGTGGATTTACTTATTTTTATTTATTTTTAATCCTCGTTACCTCTTCTTGTGAACTTGTTTTATGTGCATTAATTTCACAGGTCGTGATCATCTGCTTGATTTTGACACTGGTCTTACTGTCAATCATGTCGTCTCAGTCTGTGTTCTAACAAAAGGCTTTCCCTTTCATATAAGATTGTTTAAAAACAAGTAACAATATTTTATTTCTTGAAATTATAATTTCAAGAAATAAAATATACTTCGTTTCTCTCCTGAACGACAGGCTTGCAGTCAGAACAACAATCACTTCTCACTGAACACAACGCAGACCAGTTCGCTAAATTCCTGTCTGTATCTAGAGTCCGACCAAAATAACTCAAATCCAACCGAACACAAACGGTCCTTAAGCTTCAGCCTTAGAGACCCATCTAGGTCTCAGACTAACAAAGATCCAATTGACCTCCTCTGCCCATTTCACTGGAATATATATATATATATTATGGGTTGGTCAAAAATTTGTTCGTTTTTAATGTCATCTTTCTTGCCTACTAAAGATCATTTTATATTCCTATTCTTCAAATTCTGTATTTGATGTAACAAGTATGTTGATGTCAGTGTCTAATAAGCCTCCGAGCAGGGAAGTTCTTACATTTTTACTTGTATTTTCGGCTGTGAAATGGAAGATCAAGCAGAGCACTACCGACATCTTTTTTACTACAGAAAAAGAAAAATCGGCTACAGAAACCTGCATGAAGATCTGCCATGTTATTGAGGAGGATGCTGTTGCAGAACGAGTGTGCCAGAAATGGTTTGCTCGATTCCGAAAAGGAAATTTTTCAGCCAAAGATGATCGACATTGTCCAAGTGAAAGCCATAGTTAAGCAAGATTGCAGTTTGACAACCAGACAAATCGCAGACACTCTTAAGATTTCCAAATCGAGCGTAGAAAATGAATTGCATAAACTCGGTTATGTTTCTAAACTTGATGTTTTGGATCCTCCTTCGTAAAAAACGAACAGACTTTTTGGCCAACCCAATAGATATCACTCTCATATGGAATAGGTCACGCAGCCAGCCGACTTGAAAATGATGGGCTGTTTTATTTTATTTATTTCCCTCCCACTGCGGAAAGATTAGACACAAGGTCAGGAAAGTATGATTTGAAAAGCCAGCGCCCTAGAGGAAGAGTACTCTGGCCGAACAAAAATTGCCTGGGCAGTCTTGTCGGCGTTCCCCGATTAGCAATAGACTAACCCCTTTTCAAAGGGTGAGAAGGTAAAGCCTGGGAATTTGGACATTCTTAAAACTGCACAGGACCATATATCAGACCGACAGAGAACAAGTCCACACCAGCCATAGCGTGTCCAAGACTGTCTGATTTTGGTATAAAATTGCCACCCCGAAGAGCCGATAGTTCTTTCATCACTGGACATAAGAACTTACTGACCAAGAGGTCTATTATCTGGAATGGACATTAATTCTGTAGGATTCATGTGGTCTCATTTCTCAACATGAACCTGTTTTTAAAGAGCCCAGTCGATTTCTTGGGTGGTCTCTTAGTTAAGTAATTTTCCCATTGCAAGTCTACCGTTCTTAGCATGCACCCCACAAAACATGCAGCATTGCACATGTTTGCATTCCATTTAACTTTTTATTATTACCCATTCAAAACAAGGCAGGTTTCCTGTTTGCTTATTTATTCATTTTATATTTGAAGAAGTGAATTTGAGAATATTTTTTTATAGAATTATCAATATTTTGGAATTATGTGTTTGAAATTTACCCTTTTATTATTATCCCGAGTTTTCCTAGAATTAAAGGAAAAAAAATAGAATAAAATCAAAGTTCATTTGTAATCAGGCCAAAAACTGTTTCATTTACATTTCTCACAGAATTAGTTTTGTGAAGTGAAATTTTATTTTCAAATTAAATCATTTATATTCATTAGAAAAAATAAGTTACTTTTTCTCAGTATCCGTTTCAATTTGGAATTTTGATCACCATACAGAAATAACCAAGTGAAAAAAAGTATTCTTTTATATTTTGAAAACATTAACTAAAACACTACAAATGCTAAAAGAAAAATTATTGACCTGTGTTTAGAAATAAACATAAGAAAAACAGAACGAGAGACTTATCAACTGCACAAAGAACTAAAAGTTCTCGAGACTCATAGTGTGCTGTTTCTAGGATGCATTTATTTTGTAGAAAACGTGCAACTCTCAAACAGCTAGCTTTAACTCTTATCGACACTCAAGACTCTGAGGCATAGTGTATTTTAGACGCAGGTTTATTGCACATTGAAAAAGGTAAGAACTGAAAAGAAATTTTAAAAAGTCTAATGGAGCCATAAGCTAATAAATTTACGGAATAGAAATATTAGGAGCATATAAGGGACCATACAAAGAATAAGGATCCAGGAAATTGAAAAATGAAAAAGAGACGAAATTCGGTCTACACTGGTTGACCTTGATAATAAAGCTGTGTTCGTCGGTTTTCCTCAATATTTCTTAAAATAAATATTTCCCTATATTAATATAGGAAAAATTTATTTTTAAGAAATATTTATTAAATATTTATTTTTAATGTAAGATGCGTTTTTTATTTATTTTATTTTTTTTTTTGTAAATACAAAACTTTTTAATAATCAAATGAAACATTGTAGATTTCTCGTTCTAAAATGTTTTTGTGTCACTATTTACTTGCCTTCCTACGAGGGCAGAATGCATAATGAAATAAAATCTTATAGGGTGCATCATTTTTTTTTTTT
Organism: Sepiola atlantica; assembly: GCA_963556195.1. Classification (NCBI taxonomy): domain Eukaryota; kingdom Metazoa; phylum Mollusca; class Cephalopoda; order Sepiida; family Sepiolidae; genus Sepiola; species Sepiola atlantica. The sequence continues at coordinate 54,144,499 of OY744532.1, read as the reverse complement.
TTTTTTTTTGTACAATACGTTTTAATGAAGAAAGAAGATTCTATTTTTAACCAAGAGGTTAAGAATGCTTACTAATGGGAATATTTAATTCTATTCAAGCAGGGATACTTGGCATTGCAGGGAGGAAAATGTGAAAATTTACACATAATTAATGAAAAATTATTATTTATACATAAACTTCTGCCATTACTAACCAGCAGAGCGATACTTCTGTTAACCAAGGGAAGAGTCTATCAGGCATGTGTACAAAGTGTGATGACGTATTGAAATGAAACCTGACCAGTAAGGGTTGAGGACATGCGTTGCATAGAGAGAAATCTGAGAATGGTACAATGGTTGTGTAACAAAAACACCCCCATCATCATCATCATCATCATCATCGCTTAGTACTAGTTATCCCTTTAGTATCATTATTTTTTTTACTATTATTGAAAGCTGGTCAGTGATGGTTGAGGAAATGCGTTGCATGGAGAGAAATGATATGAGAATGATACGATGAATGTGTAATCCATTAAGACAGCTGCCCTTAGAGGAAGATTAAATCTGGAAAGCATAAGGGAGATATGTACAGAACAGGAGTCTTTGTTGGTTTGGTCATAATGAGAGTTCTTAGGTCAGTAGATGTAGAACAGTTGAGTTAACAAGTTCAGTTTACAGGGGAAGGACAAGGAAAACATGGGAGGAAATGATAAAAAATAGACTTGAGAGAAAGATGGCCAAATAAAGACCTGGCTAGAGATAGATTAGTTTGGAAGTCAATTTTTTAAAACCGTCTAACACATGCCAGCATGTAAAACGGTCATTTTATCTTAGTTGGTTTTACAATAGCATGCGTGTTCAAACTTTCTACCTTTGACCTATAAAAATGTTCTGTTAAGAGTCCATGCACTCCTAAAACTATAACACGATTATTATTTTTTTGTATCAAAATACATTTATTCAATAAATAACAACAAATAATAGTTAATTAATAAAATATGCTTCTCCATTTTTTTCAATGTGATCATACCATCGAATTCTCCTCTTCTGCACACATCTCCCTATACTGTCCAGATTTAATCTTCCTCTGAGATCATCAGAACTATGTTGGTCTTTAAGACTCACATTACACATCCATTGTATAATCCTCATCTCTCTCTATGCAACGCATATCCTCAACCGTCACTGACCATGTTTCATTTCCCTACATCGTCACACTGTGCACACATGTCTGATAGACCCTTGGCCGACAGTGGTAACGCTCTGCTGGTTAGTAAAGTTAGAAGTTCTCTGAACTTACTCTATTCACTTCTAATTTTTGCAACCACACTAGCACCTGCTCCACCCTGTGCTCCGTTACTCATAAAATTTTACTCACAAAAACTTGTTTCATATTAATATAGGTTTTTTTCCACTGATTTAATTCAAAGCAGACAGAAAGACACAGCATTTATACAGGGAGACCCCCTCCCTTCCCTCAAAAATGCTACCCATGAAATCATTAATAAAATTCATAATCCTTTCTGAAATACAACTATATTTGGTACAAATAAACTGCACTCTATGTCTGACTTGTTCACAAAGTTTCCGACATTTATTTCCAAGTCTTTGATTTACTGCTGTTTCAATTAAATGTGGGACACTTTGGTGATCGTCTCATCAGTAGATGTGATCTTGAATGGGTTTTACACTCATACAAATACAAATACTAATACAAGTTGACCCACACACATACAAATAAAATGCCACCCATGGAATCGTGAATAAAATTCACAATCCTAACAATATTTTGTACAAATAAACTTCAGTCTATGCCTAACTTGTCCATTCACTTTCAGCCATGAATTTCCAACAGTCTTGTTTTGATGGCTGTGTCAGGATATGACGTCACAGAAGGCCCTAAAGTGAGACATGACAAAGAGAACAGAAGTCTTCCTCTTTGGCCAGTGAGCTGATGAGATTCGATTAGATTTTGTCAAAGCTCTGTCATTGTATATTGTGCATGTATGCATATCCATTTTAATAAATAAACACAATTTTTTTAAGATCTGTTATAAATATATGTCTGTTCATATATAGAAACTACAGATATTTTTTTAGTTACATTATCTATACTAGCAAATATATGTTCTCTCCAGTTGCATGATTTTGCTAGCCTAAAAATGACTTTAAAAGCTTTGGGAGTAAATGCTTAAAAAAAGGTTGATGTGCCGTAAAATTGTTGCTTGGGTAGTAAATTATGGAAGTAAATTTGGCGAGGCTAAGAATTCTTATTTGCAAGTTTGTTGTTCAGTAGAAGAAAACGAGTATCATTGTAACGTTCAAAAAATAAACCTTTGTTGTTAATTGTTTTAAACTAGAGTTGTAATTTTATTTGGAGGGAGAATACTTCTGTTGCAGCACGGACTGAGACAACGCTGTAGGTAGTTGCATGTTTAGTGAGTTGCACAGTTGCAATGCATGCGAATAACAGACTTGCTGCAGATGAGAGATGTTCGGCCAGTGAGAGATGTTTTATTTTTTATCTTTCTATTTTTATTTCACCAAAATCTGCCTCTGCTTTATAACACTCTTATAAAATAAGTAACTTTGAAATGAACGCATAGTTTTATTTTAAATCTGTTAAATATAATAATAGAAGTACCTCTTTTTAAACAAGTGCCACTAACTGTCTTGTTACTAAAAATAGTCTTGGAACCTTCTGGAAGGTGCCTGAGTACAGTCACCCCTGCGGTCAAACCCCTTTGTTAAAACAAAATTCCCCAGCTTTATATCTCTTCGCCCTCACAAGACAACAGATCAGTTTGAAACTCATGACAATGACAACCAGAATAACGAAAAATTATGAACCAATTCCTTCGTCATCGATCTCGTTAATAAATTATGCGTTATTTTTTCTTTTAGTCCTCACATTTCACGAGCGATGTTTTTGACAATGGGGGGGGGGGTGCTGTTTTCAATACTCTCATAGTATTCATCTGTCAATCTATCCATCTTGTTGACCATAATCTTCGAGTGGGTTTTTAGCCTTGATAAGTATTGACTCATTAGTAAAAAAAAAAAAAAAAAGAAAAAAGTAAGTTCCTTGTGAAATCAGTTGATGCGGTTTCCAGGCAGCTTTAGAAGCTGGTGGCGATTGCTGGCACCTATATCGAATTTTGAATAAAACCCATGCTATACATTTTCTTATATTCTTTTCGTGTAAAAATTATATTTCAGTAATAAATTACAAGGACTTAATAATAGGGAGTTACTTTCCATTCACCCTGTATATGTGAGTTTGAATTACCTACAGGAGAGTTTGAATTACCTACCAGATACTATCCTTGAGTGTCTTCGGTTTCTTAGGACAACCTGAAATGAGAATACTTAACCCTGACCAAATATCCATAGTTATTCGAAGCTCAAATAAGATCTCGACACGGCTATACACTGGCTCATACGAGGAATGGTGCACCTTCTCCTGGTGATGTTACCTCAAGTAACAGCACTTAACTCGACACTCCACCAGACCAGATAAATTCTTGTTCTGGAATCCGGTAAGACCAAAAGAAAGATACACTATAACATAGTTAACTGGTCAATTGGGGAGAGCAAAATTAATGTTCTTCACTTCTTTATTAACTCAACGTTTGAGAAGTAGAGGAGAACCTTGATTGAACACTTGGATATCTATGTATCTCATACAGAAATCAAGTGTTAGCCTCAGAAAGGGTCTCCTTGATTTCTGAGAACTTACTGAAGTAAAATGAAAATATATATTATTATATTTTTGAGAAAACCATAACAATATATATTTTTTAAATAAATAAAATTTATTTTAATCTGAGCTTTCGAAAACTAAAAAAGAAAAAAAAACACTTTACTTTGACAAAGTAAAGTGTTTTTTTTTCCTTTTCATCGTCCAATGGACTTCTTGGTGTCAGAAAATCACGTTATGTCTGTATCAGCTCGGTTACGCTAGTTTTAATCAGTGCTGGTGTAGACATATTTTTTTTAAACCTCTACCGATTCAAACTTACTAATTTTAAATATATATATTTGTATTATTCAATGGACATATACATTTGTTTGATCACCCATCGGTTTCACGAAAACTGAAGGAAACTCAAGATACCAGATGTGACCAGTTCATGACGGTTGGTAATTTGGTGTGTGTGTGTGGGGGGGGGGGGGGGGGTTACGAAAAATAGTCTATGAATTAACTAAATTTATTTATAGAAAGACTCCTACTAAAAAATTGCAGAAGCCTACAAAAAATAGCGTATTAATATAATAAGTATTCAATTAATAGGTATTCAATAAAATAAATATTTTAAAATCATAAGAGAATATTTAAAAAATTTTAAAATATAAGGAAAATATAAATATATATAAATTAAACTACATAAAAGTTAAAACAAAACACTGTTTATGCTCATTCATAATTTAGTGCAAGTCTCTAGACAGATTCCTATTTCCATTATGAGTTACACTATAATTACATTGGCTGATAAACCGGTCACATCTGGTATCTTTAACCCTGCAGATTGAGTTTCCTTTGGTTTCACAGAAACTGAAGGTACCGATGGGTGATCAAAATAATGTATATTTGGCTGATAAACCAGTAACATTTAATATCTTTAAACCGGCAGATTGAGTTTCCAGTGATCAAAAAAATGTATGGTGTCCATTGAATAAAAATAGATATGCTCTTGCACAAGTAATTGAGCACTCTTGCTATTTCTCCAATACCACTGAATTACACATACACACAGTCATATATGTGTGATTTTTATATACATAAATAGTTTATAAATATGTAATATATACAGCATATATATATATATATATATATATTTATTTAACATAGTTCTACCCCAAACAAGACAAGTTGCCACTGTAGATGTAAGGGGTTACTGAGAATTAGGGTGAAAGTTTTGGGGGTCATCCTAAATTGGGAGCTAATCATCGAGATGCTTGTTCACATTAGTTTTAAATTTTTGCATGTATGTACAGTTGGGGAAACAGGGTACAGGGAGGGAGTTCCAAAGGCCGGCAGCACAAGGAAAGAAGCTATTGGAGTAGAAGGCTCTCTGGCATCTGGGGACCTCCACAGTGAATGGATGGGACTTAGCTGATTGTCATGTTGGTCTCTAGTGTATTTAAGTCAAGGGGACACCAGAGCAACAATTCATCGGAGCACATCCAATTGAAGTACTTGTAAACCAAGCACAAGGATGCAAGATTGCGGCGATGGGACAAGGGCTGGAGCTTGGTGGATAGTAAGGGACCTATTAGATTAGCAACTCTATTTTGGACCTTGTCTAGAGGGAGAGACTAGTGGATGGTGCACCAGTCAAGATGTAGCAACAATACTCCATGCATGAACGGATGGTGGCTTTCTAGAGATATAGGTTACAGTCAGGTGTGAGCATAGCAGAGGAAGCCCACTTTCTTTGCGACGAGTTTGAAGTTGTAGGGTGTTATTTGCCATGGCAATCGGTGGGTGAAAGGGTTTCTTGTAGTTGTTGAGGGATATATAATTTTCATGTGACAATACATTATATGTATATATGTGTATGGGAGTATCAAATTAACAAGCAGTCACCAGTCACATGTATATCCCGATTAGGGAAGATGACGACGTTAGGTTTTTGCAGGGAGGTGTCGACATCCAAATGGTCATCCATCTGGTACTGACCAGGCTCAACGTTGCTTAACTTCGGTGATCAAATTGTGTGTGATAATATAAGAGTTATTTTATAGAGTTCAGATCAGATCGATTCTTATGGCAATCAAAATTTCTAAACATTTGAATCTGAATGATTCAAATCTTGTTTTGTCATTGTGCTGTTGCTTTCATGAATTTCACTTTGATGGTTTTCATCTGACGACGGGGCTTTTTTGTTTACTATTTATATTTGTTTCAAGTATGTTTTTGATTCTTCTGAAAACACGTGTTAGCTTTTCTTTACTTCGATACTGACAGTAAATCACAGTATGACATAACTTTGATCTATCAATATATAGAAATACACACACACACACATTATATATATATATATGTATATAACAGAACAATAAAGATATGATGTATACTTTTAAAGTAGAACCTATCATAGAAATATTGATGCTAGATATACGAGGTAGAGCAATTATATAAACAAGTAAAAGATGCGCGTAAATATTTTGAATAAAATACAATATCTATTAAGTCATCAGTTGTTCAAAACAAGGGGTTTCAAATAAAAGAAATTTTATCATTCCTTCCTTAAGCCATAGCTTTTCAAAGAATGATATTTCATCGTCAGAGCAAACAGATAAGTTTGTAAAGGGAAATTACCAAAAGTCATAGTTTGAAAAGATTAAAAAATAAAGATAATATAAAATAAAAATATACAATGTAAAAAGAAAAAGTTCACCGTTTAAGTCGCCATGAGAGTTTGTAGCCATGGCTTAAGGAAATGAACTATTTCTTTTATTTGAAACCCCTTGTTTTGAACAACTGATGACTTAATAGATATTGCATTTAGTGAGATCTTTATTCTCATCTTTTACTTGTTATATATGCGTGTGTGTGTTTGTGTGCGATATGAAAATAAAGATAATATAAAAAATATACAATGTAAAAAGAAAAAGGTTAAAAAAGTTGAAATATAAGCAAAAATTCACCGTTGAAGGCGCCATGAGAGTTTGTAGCAGCTGGTTCGAAGTATGGTAAAACATTATATATATATATATATATATATATATATACATAAGGTTAGTGTGAGAGAACCCCAGCAGAGTGCTCGATTATTAAGGAAAATAAAAAATAAGAGCATAATGTTTATATTACAGAAGATCAGAACAACATTGGTATCGTCGGCTTCAAATCCTAACAAAGGTGACCTATATTAGGATTTGAAACCGACTGTACCAATGTTGTTCTAATCTTCTGTAACACATAAATATATAAATATATATATATATATATATATATATTTATAAAAACTTAAATAACATCAAATCACATTTCAAAATAAAAAGTCTGTATTTTTTTCTTGTTTACAATCATTACAAAACGTTTATTTCAAATATACAATGAATGGTCATATACAATTATAGATCGTTCAAGCAGAAATATTACGTTTCTCATCAGAACAGTTCTTGAAATATATATATATATATATATATATATATAGTATGGCATTTTTTTGTAGGTTTCATAAATATGTGTGTTCATCATATATATGATATATATTTTTAGTTTCATTATATAGTATTATACACACACACACACACACGTACACACATGTGTGTGTATGTATAGATGCATAAATATTTGTGTGTGTGTGCTCATGATATATGCTATGGAATTTTTACAGATTTCATCATATATAAATATTCAAATTAATTTTGTTGTGAAATTAGATTTCTTCGCTTTGTTTAACAGTCCAGTTTTTATTTCATTTTTCTGTTATAGTTCATTATGTAGCGATCATCAACTCGCTTCGTTTCTGACCCCGCCTTCCATCTTCCTCAATAAAAGACAAAAGTCGACAAACCTTCAGCAACTCAGATTTTTCCAAAATCTGGTCACCTGACTTTCTATCATTTTAAGCCAAGCCAACATCAAGTTTACTAAAAAACAAAAAAAATTAAATTTTATTTCAAGTTTGATTCGTTTTTTGCCTTTTTCTCTTTTTTGTCTTCTAAATTAATAAAAAGTTGCACTAGCCCCAAATAAGGCAGAATTTGTATTAAATACAAATTACGAGAAGATGGGGGGGGGCGGGAATCAGTGGCTTTAGGTTATGGGGCAATGTTTCCAAACATTTTAAAGCTTTAATTTAAAAAAAAAAATGTTTCTTTATTAATCAGTTCAAATCTACGAATAAAAATTTTTTTAAAATTCAAATATAATTTTAAAACTATTTCTTCATTTTCTTTCAAAATTAAAAAAAAAATTAAAAATTCAAATAAATATAATTTTAAAACTATTTCTTCATTTTCTTTCAAAATTAAAAAAAAATTTTTGTAATGAAAAATCTTTTTTAAACATTTCCAAAAATTAAAAATCAGTAAAAAAAAAACAGTTAAATTTTATATAACTGTAAATAAAAACCAGTTTTATTTCTAAAAACGAGGTTTCTTCAATCATTACTAATCATTGTAAAAATGTCATGTGCTTCTATTAATAAATAAATTGTACATATATACATACGTATATAAGTATATGGATACATTATCATCATCATCATATTTGGTTTAACGTCCATTTTACATGCTGGCATGTGTTGAACGGCTTTTAGAAATTGACTTCTGAACTAACCTATCTCTGGCCGAGTCTTCATTTAGCCCTCTTTTTCTCAAGTCTAGCCTTATCACTTCCTCCCATGTTTTCCTTGGTCTTCCCCTGCCAACTGACCCTGCTACCTCAACTATTCTACATCTACTAACCCAAGATCTTTCATCCATTCTTTCAACCAATGAAGTGTATACACACATCTCCCTACACTGTCCAGGTTTAATCTTCCTCTGAGGTCATCAGATCTAAGCTTGTCTTTAAGACTCACATTAAATATCCATCGTATCATTTCTCTACATGAAACAAATGTCCTCAACCCTCACTTCCATACATCACACATCAGTAATGGTAGAAATTTGCATAACTTACTCCATTCATTCCTAACTCTTGCAATCACACCAGTACCAGCTGCTCCATGTGCTCCAATGGTATCACCAAGGTAACAAAACTTCTTGACAACCTTAATAGCCTCGCCATCCATCTCTCAATCTACCAGTAATTTCAGTGCACTTCTTGTGTAGCCAATGCTTACAAGTGCCCCCGAAAAAACCTAGTCGCGCACAATGTAGCCACGTGTAATGAGACAAACTATGTGTGTTTCTCCGAAGGGGGGCCCCGCACTTGTTAAAGTTCAGAGATCGCTAACCCTGTTTGTGAATACACATATTAATAAATCGTTTATAAAAACTAAATATCGGCGTCCGAGTAATTGTATGCACAAATGATCAAGAACCTGGGTTCTCGACAACAACAACAACAATGAGTGCATAACGGTTTATACACACCACAAACAACCGAAACAGTTACATATCGGTAGATACTTCTTGAATTTAAAAAATTAAAATATGTGTTTTGGATTAAAACTATTTTGCCTCAGATTATACTGTTAGGGTGGCGCCGGAGGGAGGAAGCCCTAACAGGTGGGGGAGCCTAAAAGCGGAAGTCAAGAAAATCATGTCACTTCCGTTGGAGAGCGGTCTGCCTCTCAGCCTGCCGACACCGACGAGAACAGACGCAAGAAACGCAGGGTCCCTGTCAGCCCGGCAGAACGGGGGAGGGGGTGACGGGGGGGGGGACTGTGGGCACAGGTGGTAAAAAAAAAAATCGACCTGTCTGAATATGTAAGTGGTATCTCTCCCTCAAATTCATTCCTTCTCTCTCTCTCTCTCTCTCTCTCTCTCTCTCTCTCTCGTACACACGATTTTCAGCTTCTGTCGTTTGTTCTTTGTTAAATAAAGTCAGCATCCACAAGGTTTTCGATTTACAGCGGAAGAACAGAAGCAAACAGCACGGATATTGACAAAACCCGGGTAACAACAAAAGATGCACGGATGTATGATGTTATACAACACTACATCACTTCAATATTTTCAGGGATGTGAGAAATGGCAAAAGAAACTTAAATCGAGATGATGACCCAACCTGATGGGCCACGACCCCCTCTGTATGTGTGTGTAGCACACACAAAAAAAATTTTTTTTTCCTAATCAACTCCAATCAGTTTCAACTAAGAAGGTAAAAATTAAGAGAAATACACTGAGTGTATAGGTTGGATGAAGGATACATTCTTTGTTGAAACAAAAGTCATCTAACTCCCCTACCCCCTTCATGAATCGCTTGAAGTCTTAGCCTTCAAGGCAAAATTAACATTTTCAGTTTTCAGAGAGAACTGTCATAAGAGGGAAAATCAGTTTTTTCTTATTCTAAAAAAAAGCGGATTTCGATCAAAAAGCAGAGAACTCACATCCATGAGAGGCTCTAGCGATTTAAGTGGAAATCCGCTTTTTCTGGATTTGTAAGAAGCGGAATTCTGCTGAAAATCAGAGAAGTCACATCTCTTTATTTTATGCCATGCAGACACTTCTTGTTATTTAAATATTTCAGGTTTTAGTGAAGCAGTTTTTTGGGTTTTTTTATTTAAGACGTTACTCGGGATTGAATGAAGATCACTACTATGTACTTTTTCACTCTGCTCATAACACCAAATTACTTTCTTTCTTTTTACTGCCCCCCCCCCCCCACCTTATCGTTTCACTATAGTCGGAACAAGCTGAAATGTTGGAAAACTCTTAATTAGTATCTTATACATATGGTTTAAATTTCATTAAAATTGGATATAGTATTTAATTAGTTTTAAGAGGGTTCTATCCCCATGGGTATCTTAGAGATGGGGGGCATGGATATATTCAGCACATAGAGGGTAACAGAGATTCAGGACAACTTCTATTGTCTTGCCCCGAAAATTTTATACATATGATTTAAATTTTACTATTAATCGAATATTTATTGAAATCAAAAATAAAATTATCATTATCATGTTCAGTTTTTTATCTATTTTAGATGCTGGCATGTATTGGACAATGGGAAAATTTAAATGATTTTTTAAAATCTTATCTAAAAAAAATGTATAATTGTAAACATGACTATATTTTGTATTTATTTTCCCCGCCCTCCAAAGCTTGTCTTAACTTAAAATATTACTTTTGTAGTCATTGCGGATGGTTATCCCAAGAGTAACAAAAAAAAAACATACAAAGATAAAATCAACAATTATTTCTTAATATTAGATTTTCTTTGAAATCCTAAGTTAATAAATCTAAATAATTGAATCAGAGACAATTGAACCAAGGGAGATAACTGAATGACTGGCAATTTGTATACAAGGGAGATAATTCAGAAAAAGTATTGATCTCTTAAATATTTTAGCAGATTACTGAAAGATTTAGTAAAAAAAAAAAGTTTAAATAAAAAGGAAAATTTTATCTTTAAAGCTTTCATCTATTCCATTCATGTGAGGAAATGGTTAAAAAAAAAAAATGAACATAAAATACTGATGCAACACAAATATCCTGCCATTCATGGTTTAACTTTAGCCTTGCCGGATCAACCAATTATACACCTAGTATGTTTTGAATCTTCCAGGGATGGGTAGAAATTTTTTCAGCAGTTCAACTTTTTCTTTGGTCGAATCAGACCGATGCCCACATTTGACTCCACGGTTGCCACTTGAATTTGCCTGTTAAGCCATAACTAGATATAATCTCAAAATAAAAGGAGACTACCATCAGCAGGTGCAGTGTAAACAAACAAATTGATAATGCATTATACACAGAGCCATCTGTTAACCGCCCATTTTTAAATGAATAAAACTGTCTAAATTTTTTTACCCCTCTTTTTCTATTATATAATATATAGATATATATTTATATATGTATTACAGACGATCAGAACAACATTGGTACCGTCAGTTTCGAATCCGACAAAGAGGAACAGCACGTGACCGTTCTTTGTGGACTCTCCTCAGTCTCCGTTAGAAAGTCCATAAAGGACGGTCACATACTGTTCACCTTTGTCTAATTCGAAACCGACGGTATCAATGTTGTTCTGATCTTCTGTAATATATATATAAATAAATATTCAGCTCTTATTTTTAAAATGATTTTTAATAATCGAGCACTCTGCCGGGGTTCTCTCCCACTGATCTTATAAATATATATATATATATATATAGATATATATATATATATATATATATATATAGCTTACACTTACAATGCCAATGTTTAAACCTATTTGTATCTTCAGAGCCAAATGCCCTCATTGTTTGCGAAAGTTAAACATAGCATTTTTTTTAAATAAATAAAACTGTCCAATCCCCCCCCCCTCTATTTTTTTTTCTTCCCGCAATTTGGAGAATTCATAGTTGTATCAATTCACCGGATGTCAGTTATAGAAAGAGCCAGTCCAGCAGTTAACAGAACAGATACAGAGGATGGACAAATCTCAACAATGAGAATTCACCAAAGTCTGACAAGAAACGCTTGCTCCTCATATCGACACCACGACAAAAGCCTGACGATATTTGGCGACCAAGCACGGTATTTGAGATCAACAACACCCCTAAACTGAACAAACAACGTCAGAAGGGATGGTCAACCATTATTAATATCGATAATAGGAGTCAGCCTCAAATCGTCTCCACTTCTTCTATAATCATTCAAGGGAAGTAACTCATCTCTTATTTGACATTAACAATCTCCCTCTCTTATCAGTTATGCAGTACAAACTAAACTTGATATCGGTGATGGCAATGACGGATCACAATATTTTAAGACGTGTCTAGAAGATGCCAAAGTCACTGGAGAAAGGATGAAGACGGGGTTGGCCGAAACATTACGAAAAAAAAAAAAGCAATGAAAAAAAAAAGATGGAAGATAAAAATCACAATGTACAATAAATTAAAAACTATTAAAATATAAAATAATTCCTTTTGAAACACATTCATCGCAAACAAGAACACGAAAGGGAGAAGTGAACGGGGTGTTTTAAAAAAATTTTTTTTTTTTTTTTTTTTTTTTTTAAATCGCAGCAGCAGTGACAGAGTGGAGGGTGTTGTTAGTGGTGGGGGGGTGGTAGCGATGTTTGCAGTATGCAATTGTTGAGTGTCATAGATGATACTGGGGGGGGGGGGAGGAGGCAAGAGGGCTTTCACGTCATAATTCGGTGTCCGTCTGTGGTCAGCGTGTATTGTAAACTGACTGGGCAGGTGAGAACAGCCTCCGCCCTGGTGTCGCCTAGTGTCATACAGTTCAAGTCTGTCGGAGCAATGCCGCCCGCCTCAGAGACCATCTTGACCCCGTCATCTATGCCGCCAAGCTGTGCAACGTCCGATGTCAGCACAGACTGTCGTAAGGCAAAGTGCTGAGGGTGGAGCTCCAAGACTGTTTTTGTGCCACCGGATCCGATGCTCGTGCCGATGCTGGCATTTGTCCCCATACCGCTATCTTCATTCGTGCCAATCTCCACTTCCGTCATGACGCTGTTCAGGGGAAGGTTGCGGTGCAGGCGTTTGTATTCTTTATCGCGATCTTTTTCCTTCTGACGCAACTCATTGTTTTGCTGGCGGGAAATCTTGCGCCGTATCCGGTCACGCCGTCTCTCGCGTTCTCGGTAGTTCGGGTCAGCCCGCATCATCCGCATGCGTGCCTTCGCCTTCTCCTTCTCTTTTTCTCTGTGAACAGAAGAAAATTAAATAGAAACATTTTCGCATCGATATTTAAAAAGGAGTATAAATAAATGTAAAAACAGATGCAAGTTTTACCATCAAGTGAAAATATTTCAGATTTGCATTAAATTTTATTTATAGTCATCAGACAGCAGTTAAGCAAGATTTGCTGAATTTGAATTTCTTAAGATCTTTTAAGCCTTAAATTTTAGATATTTTCTAGAATCAAAATCATGTAATGAATTTTTATCAAAATTGGAATAAGGATTCTAGACATAAGGTTTAGTAGCATTATATTTTAATTTTAATCTTCGTAGGGGGAGATAAAAGTGGTGCAGAACTGTTCATTAGACAACAATTAAGCAAGATTCCCTGAATTTCAATTTCTACTTAACATCTCTTAAGCTTAAGCCTTAAAGTTTAGACATTTTCTAGAATCAAAATATACAATTGAACAAACATATACTATACTACCCCCACCTCAAGGAGAAGATAATCCCTGGGAGGATGGTAACAGATACTAACCTACCTCCCTCCCATTATAAAGAGAAGGTAATGCCTTGGAGGATGGTCTCATGATACTACACTACTTCCCACCTGAATTGAGAATTAAAAGATAGTACAATAATAGTATAGTCTTGGTTTCAGACAGACAGATACTAAATCTCCATCATTAAGAAGATGTAGATTAGTAGTAGTAGTAGTAGTAGTAGTAGTAGTAGCGCTAGAATTGTTAAATAATCAACCTTTCAAATAAAAATGATCTAGAAATATTTGCTACAACAAAGACACAAATACGATCGGAAAATAACTCGTTATTAAGTCTTGTACTTTATTGCCAAAATATAACTCTTACAAGAAATGAACACGATGAGAAAGTGTCGTCATTTACCATGTTTTGCAGCAATACAAGAGTATAGTACATAGAGAATAAAAAATTAGGACTAGATTTTAATATAAAAAATGAAGTATCTGTTAACTCATCATCATCATCATCATCATCATCTAGTGTCACGGATCTTCCTGACTCTCTCATGCCATCCCACTCTACCCTCCATCACACCAGGTAGGTGCTCAGGTGAAATATGCCAGTTCAAAATAAATTAACAGGAAAACTCTTTGATATACTCATATACTAGGCAAAAGTATGTATCTACATCAAAAATTAGGGAAAATTATCGAGTAGAATTTTAATTTAAAATATAAATCATTGGCATGAACGCATTTTACGTCTGTAATTTAGAAGAGTTACATAAAGGGGAGAACAGGGGAGATAAGTTAGTCTGTCATTTCTCTTTAAAGACGTAAAATGCATTTGTGTCAATGGAGAATCGGAAATATATGATAAAACTGATTTATATTTTTAATCAAAATTCTACTTGATAATTTCCCCTAATTTTTTGTGTAGATACCTACTTTTGTATATCAAAGAGTTTTCCTGTAAATTTATTTTGAATTGCCATATTTCACCTGTGTATGTCTACCTAAAAGCACCAAAAAAAGGTTAAATGTATAAATTTATTGGTGCTGATACAGATTAAAGCACATATGGAAAACGTAATTCCAAATAAAAACTGTTGTTTATACTTACGTATCAGGCAAAAATAAGTATCCTCACCAAAAATGTAAAAAAGTTATCGAGCAAAATTTTAATTAAAAATAAAAATCAGTTTTATCATATTTTGCCGATCCACCATTAATTATTACTTGTTTAAAGGACAGACTGACTTATCTCCTCCTGCTTTACGGGTATTCCGCTCATATCAATGGCGGATCGGCAAAATACGATAAAACTGATTTTTATCTTTAATTAAAATTCTAATCAATAATTTTTCCTATTTTTTGGTGTAGATACCTAATTTTGCCTGATATGTAAGTATATCAAAGAGTTTTCCTGTTAATTTATTTGGAACTGCGATTTTAACCTGTGCTTTCAAGTGTATAAGCACCAATTTATTTTACAATCCAATTTGATAGCTGGGGGGAAAAAAAAACTAAACTTAACAAAAACACGTACGCATCACATCTGTGTTACGTGACTTTCTGTCAGCAGGTAAAATCTTTTTTGACGTCTTAACTTTTTTATTTAACATATTAGACACAATGTGTTGGAGCTCTTATGTTTTCACTCCACCCGGGCAACACCGGATAGCCCTGCTAGACAAACCATAAAGCTTGAAATATGTACCTGTACATCGGATTGGCCCTTTGTTCTCTCTTTTTCATTCGGTCTCGTTCCCGTTTCATCACGTCTTTCGCAGGCAAATTGCAATCGTCTTCCTCTTCCTCTTCTTCAATCGTATCTGTCGGTACGAGTTGCATGCCCTCATCTCCAACATAAACTATCGACATCCCTTTCGTCATTGGAGATTCTCCGCTCATGCAGTTTAGACTGTTTCTGGAAAAGAGCGAAAATACAACGGGGAATCAGACACTTTTTTTTACCTTTTTTTATTTATCATTTTTTATTTGGACAAATCAAATTATTTCAAGAACTAATAATTGTAACAATATTTCACGAAGCAAGGTATAGATTAGCGATTGAAATTTGTCGTGCACGATTTAGTTTCATTTGAAATTCAACAGAGTTGTTTTGACAGGTTGTGATTTAGTACTGTCGGTAAGCATTTATTGAAATAAACATTTGCGTTTGGAGGATGTTGCTTGCTTGCTTGCTTGTCACCATGCACACACTTCATCTGTACATGAATGGGTTACTGGTAGGAGGAACGGCAAATAATAAGGGCAGTGGTGAGAGGAATGGAATGATGTAAAAAATTCAGAGAGGGGGGGTGAGAGGAAGAAGATGGGATGGGTAGCGGGAGAAAGGATCTATTATGACATGAACTGAGTAAGTTCATGGAACTTCTGCCATTACTAACCAGCAGAGCATTACCACTGTTGACCAAGGGAA
The DNA here is from genome assembly GCA_963556195.1 of Sepiola atlantica. Taxonomy (NCBI): domain Eukaryota; kingdom Metazoa; phylum Mollusca; class Cephalopoda; order Sepiida; family Sepiolidae; genus Sepiola; species Sepiola atlantica. The sequence goes on along the minus strand of OY744532.1, from coordinate 54,128,329 downwards.
GAGTCTATCAGACATGTGTATATAGTGTGATGATGTATGGAAGTTAAACCTGGCCAGTGAGGGTTGAGGACATTGCATGGAGAGAAATGATATGAGAATGATATGATAGATGTGTAATGTGAGTCTTACAGACAGGCTTAGATCTGATGACCTCAGAGGAAAATTAAATCTGGTAAGTATAGGGAGATGTGTGCAGAACAGAAGACTACAAACTTATGGCCAGGTTGAAAGAATGGATGAGTGTTCTTGGGTTAGTAGATGTAGAACAGTTGAGATAGCAGGTTCATTTCACAGGGGAAGGCCAAGAAAAACATGGGATGAAGTGATAAATAAAGACTTTGCCAGAGATAGGTTAGTTTGGAAGTCAATTTCTTAAAGCCGTCCAACACATGCCAGCATGTAAAATGGATGTTAAACCGATGATGATAATGATGATGATGACTTGCAGGCCTCAAAGAGTGGAAGGCCAAAGATAATTATTGGAGAAGTGATAGAAGGTTTACTCGTTTTTTTTGTTTGTTTTTTTCATGCAAATCTCTCCAGACAAGGCATGAAGCCACTTGATGTAAGGAGCTAAAAAAAAATACTTCAAGGTCAAAAACTAGCCAACAATAAGTGTTAGATGGATAGATTCTGACCCAGAAAACAGCAATTCTTCCCCCTTTGTCAGAAACATCGCACATGGAATGTGAGGACTAAAGGACAAAATAAGGGAAGCGAGAGTTACGTGGCTGCTGAAAGTAAATCTAAGGTCGTCCACTTTCTACTCTCCTAAAAGGTTAAGGTGTGACTTAGATTCAGAAGAGCACATTGACTTCTTTTTCTCCTTCTGCATCATAATGGTGAAATTATAAAAAAGATTAATTAACATATACCGTTTTGTTCCCAAGGCAAATAACAATGGTTGAATGATAAGAAAAGTGGTAAGAGGAATGGAATGATGTAAAAAATTGAAGTAGAGAAAGAGGAGAGGGATAGAAATAGAAAGAGGAGATAAAGAGTGGGCAGAGTGTCCATTACGAGATTTAAATGTATTCTGACTTTGTGATGTCGTAAGAGAGAGAGTGTCTATTAGGACATTGCAATGTATTCTGACGTTGTGTCTGTTCCAAGAAATCCATACAATACTAAAACTATGATTATCTGGCTTATTTGTTGTTATTATTCTTGCTGTGGCTGCTGTTGTTGTTGCAACAATTGGGTTGAGCCAGCTTCTTCCCAGACCTGTACTACATCTCAAATCATTGTGACCCACCAGCCATCACTATCCAACTGTCAGTGGACAGCTGAGGACTTGGACAACAACCATATGGCTCGACTAGATATAATAAGCCTTCTCATTGTTAGATTTAATTTCATAAGTTAATAGCTATATAATGTTTTTCTAAACATTATATTTCATAAGTTAATAGCTATATATGTTTTTCTAAACATTATATTTCATAAGTTAATAGCTATATATGTTTTTCTAAACATTATATTTCATAAGTTAATAGCTATATATGTTTTTCTAAACATTATATTTCATAAGTTAATAGCTATATATGTTTTTCTAAACATTATATTTCATAAGTTAATAGCTATATATGTTTTTCTAAACATTATATTTCATAAGTTAATAGCTATATATGTTTTTCTAAACATTATATTTCATAAGTTAATAGCTATATATGTTTTTCTAAACATTATATTTCATAAGTTAATAGCTATATATGTTTTTCTAAACATTATATTTCATAAGTTAATAGCTATATATGTTTTTCTAAACATTATATTTCATAAGTTAATAGCTATATATGTTTTTCTAAACATTATATTTCATAAGTTAATAGCTATATATGTTTTTCTAAACATTATATTTCATAAGTTAATAGCTATATATGTTTTTCTAAACATTATATTTCATAAGTTAATAGCTATATATGTTTTTCTAAACATTATATAGCTTGTAACAAACTAGCTACTTGCCTATTTTATTTTGTAAAAGGAGAATATAATACGTGCGAGTATGGTATCATGGAAACAAAAAAAATACTACATTACCCCCTCTCCCTACAAAAAAGGAGAAGGTAATTCCCGGGAGATGGTCTCGGTACAACAGAACAGATACTACATCACCTCTCCCTCAAAGGAGGATGTAATACCGGGGAAGATTACCCCCATGCCATTAAAAAAGAAAGAGGTAATTCCTGGGATGGACGGTATTGTGACAACATAACTGATACTACACTACCCACACTAAATTGAAAAATAATACAATAATAGATTAAATCAGGGTTTTTTTTTATTCATTTAAAAATACCTTGTCATAATAATATTATTTTTATAGTTCCTGGTGGTATTAGAGATCCTCCATGATACCCAATCCCAAATTTTATTTTTTCCCTACTCCAACCCCCCAAAAATGGCATCTATCTTGGAGGATACTATCCATGCCCACGAACACCATCCAGGTTTTTTTCTTTTTATCCCCAAATAGTCCCCCTTTCCTCACCTAAGAACTTTCTTGCTTGTTTTCGGCTCTTGAAACAATCCGGAAAACAGTGAGCAGCTCATACCTAGATAGATTTGGGAGGGTCCTACTAACTACCACACTTCCCATCTTATTTGGTTATATCTCTCTTTTTCTGTAATTTCTGGTTGTTTGTTTTAGTACACCTCAACCACCCCAACAAATGAAATTGTACATTTATTTTCTGTAAATAAAAAACGGCAAACCACTGAGGATAATGTTAAGTAGGTTTGCCCATAGAGTGAATGTGATTTTATGGTGATTGAAACTAGTTTAGAGAATAAACCAGCTGACCCCCATCCCAAACCCACCCAATTTTGGCCTTGTGCCACACCCTGTTTTATTAAAATATTAATTTTTTGTAAAATTTTCAGATAAATAAATCCTTGGACTTTTGGCTAAGATCAAAGTGTAATATCTGTTCCGATGAATACTGCACCCCATAAACTGGTATCGTCTTGGCCTTCGGGGCTTGATTTACGCCGGTCTATGGGTCTTTCCTGTGCAGTTCTAGGAGGCCCACCCTCCCAGGCTTTGCCTCCCCCCTTTGGGGAGGAGTAAGTTTATTGCTTACTACCTGAGACGCCCGTACCGGGGAATGCCGACAGGGCTGCCCAGGCAATTTTTAATGGCCAGAGTGTTCACCTTCTCGGGCGCTGGCTTTTCAAGTCCCACTTTCCCGACCCGACTTTGGGTCACATCTTACCTTGTGGGAGTAAGATAAAACTGGCCTTGCGCCTAACCTCCTGGGGAGGTAAATAAAAAAAAAAATAAATCCTTGGACTTTTGGCTAAGATCAAAGTGTAGTATCTGTTCTTTGCATCCCAGCAACATCAGACATTTTACTATTAATGAAACTATTACATATATATAAGAAATATGACAATGCAAATTATAAACCTATATTACAAAATATTAATTTATTAGAAACTGTTAAAAAATGAATATGCAAATTAGAAATACCTAAAGGTGTTTGTAGATTACTATATATACGGTATTTCAAAATGTTATGTTGTATCGTAGAATTAAATAAGCATTAGCTGTTTTGATGTTAATATAGTTAACATAGGTGGAAATTTTTTTGCATTTATTCATTTAGATCAGTTAAGCAACCGTCATAGGGTAGGGTTAGGTTTACGCCGAAAGAAAAAAAATCTTACTTGTCCGTTGAGTTGGAGTGAGAAGAAATTGCAGAATCTCTTTGGGCCAAGAATGCTTGCAAGGTTTGTGTCTCAAAGATTTCCACCAAGTCTTCAGCCTGGATGACTTTGCCGCCAGATTTACCATCCTCTTCCAGTAGAAGGTAATTTGTGTCAATGTTGCCTTTTGATGCCAAAACAGCCTGAGAAACCCGCTTGGTTGATAGTGATGCATTTAAGAATTTACCATCGAGGGAACTAGTTTCTACAACTGTTTCAGCACCGAGGGTGTCAGGCACACAAACTGGAAAAAGAAAAATTATATTTAAAAAAAAGAAAAACAACCATAATAATAATAATATGCTCTGTATCTCTCTTTTCAATATATATATATATATATATATATATATATATATATATGATAAAAATGACGTTAGAAGCCCTTTTAACAATGCGTGAAAGATTTTTTTATTTTTTTCCAATTAATTTCGAAGGATACAACCTCCATCATCAGAGATATTTTTTTTATAAAATAAACAAACTTAACTTTTGTTTATAAGTAAAACGTCTTGTGTTGGTGTGACGCTTTCCCTCAAGATGTAATGGGCGGAAGTGAGAATAAGAACGAGGAAGCCAGAGCATGCCGGGAGTTATAATTCTTTAGATATTGTTTGTTCTTTTTTTTTTTTTTTTTAAGCATTGAATGAAAATGTAATAAAAATGACGTCGTTAAAAGGGCTTCTAACGTCATTTTTATTACATTTTCATTCAATGCTTAAAAAAAAAAAAAGAACGAACAATATCTAAAGAATTATATATATATATATATATATATATATATATATATATATATATATATATGGTGCTTCTGCTGTTTCACCATGACATGTATTAACAAAAAATAGCTAAAGAAATGTTAAATTTTGTTATGTACTTACATGGTAGCTTAATAGAAGACTGTACACAAAAAGTTACACAAATTCATCCTGTATTTATTAAATTAAAAATAAAAAACGATTTTTATCGGGCTTCGCCATCTTGTATCTTTCAATTGACGATTTTTATCCTGGGTAGCCAAGGGACAATTTTTGGGGATTTTTTGGTTTTCTGCTAAATTGGTAATAACATTTTTTTAGTTATCTCCCTTGTTACAAAATGTCTAACACTACGTAAAATCGTTTTTTCTTCTTTTTCTTATAATTTAATAAATACTGGATTAATTTGTGTAATTTTTCTGTACAATCTTATTTTCAGCTATCACGTAAGTAAATAACAAAGTTTATACATTTCTTTAAATATTTAATGTTATGGCGAAACAGCAGAAGCACCATATATATATATATATATATATATATATATATATATATATATATATATATATTTAAGCAAACATTGTTCAAAATAGCAGAATTCTTCTGCTTAATTATACCTTTTTTATTGTTTCAATTTTTCTAATGATCTTTTTTTATTAAAATAAAAAAAAATTAATGTATGTTCGATATGTATCGAACACGTTTTCGATTCTATGTTGAATCATCTTCAGGTGACAAAAGCAAATGAACAAAAAAAAGCTGGAGAAAAGAAAAGAATTTCAAAAGATAGCAGAAAAAATGCACATTAAGTCAGTTAGACGCCAAAAGAATGTTCTCGCATAATTCCAAGGAAGATGTTAACAATTTAAAATTATGCGACACCAGAATTAGCATCACAGGATCAAATTGTATTACGTTAAGCATTTTAAATGTTATTACTGGTTTCATACGTAATTTTTTTAATTGTAGGTTGCTGTAATGAAAGAAAAATATGGATGTTTTCCCGTAAAAATATCCGAAGAGTTTTTTCTGTAAATCTGAAAATTCATTTGTCTATATTTTCAATATATATAATTTTTTAATTGATCTAAAGAACAAATATATACACTACCAATTTGCACATAATAATATAATAATAATAAATCTATTTCATAGTTTCTTCTTCCCTAATTAGCTTTAAGATAATATCTACATGTATAATGAGCAAAGTCAATCTCCCCAAAGAAAACATCAAAATCGCATGTGCTGTACATAAAAGCCTCAAACTACTTTGCGTTTACTTTCGACAGCCTTGTAACTCTCGCTTATCTTATTTTGTCCTTTAGTCCTCACATTCTATGTGCGATGTTTCTGACAAAGGGTGAAGAACTGCTGTTTTCTGGGTCGGAATCTATCTATCTAGCACTTATCGTTGGATGTTTTTTACCTTAAAGTAGTATTTTTTTTAGCTCCTTACATCAAGTGGCTTCATGTCTTGTCTAGAGCAATTTCCATAAAAAAATTTTTTAAGTAAGATGCAGTGAGGCTGATTCAAACTGAGAACCTTTCTGGCGTCCGAGGTATTTTAGTTGAGAAATTTAGCGAATACAGGTGATTTTTGTTCTAGACGAGTATATATATATATATATATATGTATGTGTATGTGTTTTAACGATTTAAATTATTTTCAAACCATATTCCAAATAAAGAGTATACAGAAAGCTAGTAAATTAAAAAAAATGTTATATAATTTTTTTTTAAATGAATAAAATATTTTTTTAAATTTTATCTGAGGCTTTCGACCTAATACATCATTTCTGAAGAAGCCTCAGACAAAATTGAAATAAATAATTTTATTTACTTAAAAAAAAATTTATATAACATTATTTGGTGTTTTAATTTTTTTAAATAATTTTACGAAAATAATTTTTTCTTCTACTCAAAAACCACGCTAACCACGCAAAACACATCGGATTTGAACTTTTCTTTTCAACACTCGTCAAGAAGAATGGACAGATATTTTGCTTTATCCACGAATGGGATAGCCCTCTGGGGTAAAACCAGCAGAATGAAGAGAAAAAAATGTCTTCTTTTAAAATGACGTATTACATCGAAAGCCTCAGATAAAATTTAAATAAATTGTTTCATTCATATAAAAAAAATTATATAACATTATTTGGTGTTCTAACTTTAAAAATATAAAATTTGTTTACACCTGTATCAAGATTGTGTTTATTTTCACTCATACAATGAAACAGATAATTTGTCAAAACAGCATCTCTCATCACAAAGGTATTTCTCGGGCAGCTCTTGTATGTACCCAGAAATAAAAACAACAATGTCCAGAAAAATATTCATTCTCCACTAAAACAAAACAAAAATCACAAATCAAATATCATATACCTCTTTAGGGTGTGAAATTATTTACACCTCAAAGTGCTTATTTTGTGCAATGAGCAAAGCTGATCTCCCCGAAGTAAATGACAAAGAATCACCTGTGATGTACATGAAAGCTTCAAACTCAAAAATGAGATTCAGTGAGGCTGATCTGAACTGTCGACCTAAGGGTCATTTGTAGCTCCATATAAGGTGGATGATTCGCCTGTTCAGAGGAGAAAACTGAGAACTTTTCTGGTGTTTGAGGCATTTTGGTTGAATGATTTAGCGAGAACAGGTGATTTTTGTTCGGGCCAGTGTCGCTGAGAGACGTGCAGCTTTTGGTTGTTGGACAACTAAAACATTTAATGTGAGTACCATGTTGTAAAAATACAGAAATAATAAAAATTAATTGATTTACTAAATTAATTGAATCCAAAATATCTATTATTTTTTCAATTAATAAACAAGTAAGTAAATAATACTCTAACAGTATTAAATTATTAATAATAATTATTATTTATATGGGGATTAATCTACTTATACTAAAACGAGGACATTCTCTGCCTGGATGTTTGTCTAGATGTCTGTCTGTCTGTCCGTCAGTGGAAATTTTTCTAAATGTAAGAAACTTATTTTACATAAATAAATAAACAAGAAACTTGACTCCGACACTGGAAATCAAAACCGCGAACCTGAGGCCTGCAGTCTTAGTCATGACTGACTGAGCTAACTGACTGAACTTATGAAAGTCTTTCAAATTAACTCACTTAAACAATTCACTGAACCCACTTGGTTGACTGTGGAACTCTTCAGTCACAGGAGGAAGAGACGTGGCAGCCTAGCTAAAATATACAACCGCAGGAAGGATATTTTGTCTAATCTATTATATAAAGGGCAGTTGTCTGTGTGTGAGTGACAAAAAGTTATTGGAATCACGGTGAGTGACACTGACTAAACACAGTGGCTGAATGCTTGCTTGCCGTGTCTTAATGTGTATGTGTGTTCGTACAGCAGAGAGAGAGAGAAGAGAGAGGGAGAAGAGAGAAGTTAGCGAGAAAAGACCTCAGCTGATGTTAGCAGCCGCTGCAGCCCTCTTCCCTATTTGTACCCATAACGATTTAAAAATGAGAAGGAGGGAGAGAGAAATAGTTAAAAGAGGAAGACGAAAAAAAGGAGGAAGAGTAGCAAGCCTTTGATGCCTTCAGCCGGCTGTTTGCTTTACTTTCTCTTCATCACGGACTATGCAGAAAGGACGCGAGGAGAGGATGAGTGACTGAACTTATACTGAAAAAGAGGAAGAAAGAAAAAAAGAGACGAAGAGACTACAGGACTTGAACAGACGACATTTGTGGGATTAGCGGTTAATTTGTTTTTTGTAAATAAGAATTTATACACAATTGGGTGTGAACGCGAAATTGTGCGAACATGCCGTAGCGAGCGGTGAGATGGACAAAAGACTGAGGACTTCTGCCATCGTGAAAATGTTGTTCATAGGATATTGGACTTCGAGCGCAGATATCGAGATAAAAGAAAGTAAAAATGGTTACATGATTTAAGATTTGGTGGAACGATGAAAAATATTGCAAAAAAAGAAAAGTAACTTGAGAAAAAGAACAGAGCAGTTGAAAAGCTAAGTAAATTTTGTTATTGTCGGAATTTGTTGGAGAGAACATTTCATCGTTAAATTGATGGAATTCATTAGGAAGAACATTTGATAATTATTTTGTATTGGAAGGACTTTATCGTATTTTGAAATCCCTGGAAAGAGTTTTCTTTATTCTAACTTACTTTAGACTGTTTATTATTTTTATTCATTTGTTGTTGATACAAATGTGTTTGTTCGTTTCTTGACGATTGCTTTTCCATAATCAAATTATTTTGTAAAACAGGAATTTTGAAAAATTTTGTTTTAGTACTTGACCATATTCGATTAATAGGAGAGAATAAATACTAATGTGTAATTAAAGGGAAATAACTTATGACATGATCACTTCCCTTTAATGTATAAGAATATTTGATGAATAAGGAGAAATTCACCATTCTAAATGTTTTCTTTTCCAGAATAAGTATTTTCAAAAAGAAACTAACACAAAATAAAATATCCTTATGCCAATAACAGTAGAAGGAACAAACAAAAAGAAATAGGCTATTTTGAATAGAAGTATTGATATGTCAGACGGATTGCTATTTGGGTCTGCCTTTGAAAATCTGACAAGATAATTTTATATGTTAAAAAAAGGTTAGCAATAAAACATTAAATTTGTCATTTTGATAAAAGACTTTAACATCAGTCGTGCTATGATGTTGCTGATGCTGTTGTTTTTTTTGTTTTTTTTTTAGAAAGTTGACATTTAGAAATTGACTTTTAGAAAGTTGACATTTAGAAAGTTGACATTTAGAAATTTGACATTTAGAAATTTGACATTTAGAAATTGACTTTTAGAAAGTTGACATTTAGAAAGTTGACATTTAGAAATTGACTTTTAGAAAGTTGACATTTAGAAATTGACTTTTAGAAAGTTGACATTTAGAAAGTTGACATTTAGAAATTGACTTTTAGAAAGTTGACATTTAGAAAGTTGACATTTAGAAATTGACTTTTAGCAAGTTGACATTTAGAAAGTTGACATTTAGAAATTGCCTTTTAGAAAGTTGACATTTAGAAAGTTGACATTTAGAAATTGACTTTTAGAAAGTTGACATTTAGAAAGTTGACATTTAGAAATTGACTTTTAGAAAGTTGACATTTAGAAAGTTGACATTTAGAAATTGACTTTTAGAAAGTTGACATTTAGAAAGTTGACATTTAGAAATTGACTTTTAGAAAGTTGACATTTAGAAAGTTGACATTTAGAAATTGACTTTTAGAAAGTTGACATTTAGAAAGTTGACATTTAGAAATTGACTTTTAGAAAGTTGACATTTAGAAATTGACTTTTAGAAAGTTGACATTTAGAAATTGACTTTTAGAAAGTTGACATTTAGAAAGTTGACATTTAGAAATTGACATTTAGAAAGTTGACATTTAGAAATTGGCTTTCAACCTAACCTATCCAGGTCTTTATTTATCCTTTTTCTCTTAAATCCATTCTTATCACTTCCTCCCATGTTTTCCTTGACCTGTTCTTTGCCAACTGACCCTACTACCTCAACTTTTCTACATCTACTAAACCAAGCACTACTTGTCTATTTTTTCAATGTGACCAAACAAACAAAGTCTCCTGTTCTGCACACATCTTCCCAAATCACCGCTGACTGCTGAATACAATTTTAGCCAGAAGTGGCAATTCTTGATCATTATGCCATTATACTTTTTTTCTCTATCACTTCCTCCCATGTTTTCCTTGGCCTTCCCTGCCAAGAGATCCTGCTACCTTAACTGTTCTACACCCAAGCACTCTCATCCATTCTTTTGTCTCATATTAGGTTTAATGTCCGTTTTACATGCTGGCATGTGTTGAACGGCTTTTAGAAATTGACTTCTGAACTAACCTATCTCTGGTCAAGTCTTTAGCTCTCTCTTTCTCAAATCCATCTTTATCACTTCCTCCCATGTTCTCCTTGAACTTCCTCTGCCAACTGACCCTGCTACCTAAACTCATATCGGTGCGAAATCCCTTTAAACAAACTCCCTCATACGTTCATTGTCCCTATTCACTTGCCTCTCCACGAGAGTTAGACAAAATGTCAGTTTTTAAAGTTGTGAAAATCCAGCTCCACAAAAAAGGGAACTCTAGATTGGAGCAAAAATTAAAATTGCCTCAATCTAGAAGGATTTCTCCTTCACTGACCGAGGTTTGAAAAGACAGTGCAGCATCAGAAAAGATATTGCACTTTGCTCTGAGCCAAAAGGCAAACTTTTAGTTTCGTATTAATAGACTGAGCAAGGGCTCAGGAGAGATGGATAACATTTTAGGTTGTTTGGCACATCCATAACTATAAAAGATTTCTATGAATAAATTCTTGTGGGGATTATTAATAGACTGGGAAAGTTTTCAGGAGTGATCGAGGTAAAATGATAGGAAAATTAACCTTTGCCATCAGAATAATCTCGGTCGGAAATGTTTCCAGCATCCAAGTCACTTTCTGTCTGTAGGAGACCGCTAGCCACCTCTTGGCTGGTCAACGCATCCATCCCCATAATAGCAGGCGTAGAAGAGGATGACGAAGATGGAGAGGCGTCGAGCGTCGGTTGTGGTGAAGAATAGAGGAGAGCTCCAGATGAAGAAACCCTGTCGTCCGGGGTCACTTCTAACAGGTTTGGATCGTGGGTCTGCGGGTTGTGAGAAGCTGATGACTCTTGGAGATGATGGATTGCTTTCTCATCATCTATCTGACTAGGGTCGTGGCCGAGATGGATATGGCACTCCGTGAAGGCTGGCGGCATGATGATCGACTGGTAGGAAGGGGCGGGTTTGTGGGCGGTGGTGACAGTGCTGATGATGGTGGATGGGTGGTCTTTGATACCGCTGACCTGAATGTTGTCATTGGTGAACAGAGATGGCAGAAAGGTTGTCCCCGCATGTCTCACACTGGTCACCTCCCGTTTCCTACATGCTGCCATCATATGCACACCTGGGCAGTCATTCTCCACTCAGCACTGGCCTTTTAGGTACCATTTGTTCCAGTTTCTGTTTGAAAAAATAAATAATTGAAATTAAAATTAAAATCAATTTATCAAAAATTAAAAAAACTTATAAATTCAATCAATAAATACGGTCGAAAATTTGCCACTCAAGAATAAGTGTTAATTGAATTATCTCCCCTTTGCAGATTGGCTGTTTGGAGTTTCTAAAGCTAGATGGCTCTGGCAGTCAATAGTTTTAAATAAAGTCGATTTGCATAGGTGGTAGTGTGATTAGTATATAAACTTTACTCTTTACATTTTTTGTTGGTGTTTTTTTATTGTTACTATATTACAGAACCAAAGCAAAGAAGAAAACAGAAACTTTATGTGATATAATTGAATTAAACGAATTTAATGTCAGTCTTTCATGTTGCAGCTCATATAATCAATAGCCCTTTTCAATCAAAAAGTAGAGTTTATACTAATATGAACGTGTTCTGTGTGTGTTCACTGCACAGGCCATGATCATCCGTGCGTTGTTGCAGTCCAAAGTGAGTGTTAAATTCCGAAACCAGTTGCAGTGCCAATTTGGTCTCATGCAGTGTTGCAACAGAAGAATTCTCTCTCCAACTAAAATCGCAACTCCCGTTTAAAAACATTAACAAAGTTTTTATTGTTTTGAAGGTTACTGTAATGCTCATTTTCATTTTTTGAATAGCAGACTTGCAAATGAGAAATCTTAGCCCGACCAAATCAAAACAAGTCCAATGGTTTAGAGCCCACAGGCCCATTTCTCTCTCTAAGAGGCACACAAATCCAACTTACTGTCAAGTTCCAAAAACCAAACTGACTGTGGGACGGCCAGAGGGCGAACTCTGACTGACCTCCCCTGCCTATCTGCTGGATTATATGTAGCTATCCCTAGGATCACCCAAGAAAGACCACTTCCACTTGAGATAATGGTTAGCCAGCATCCATTTGAAACCGGACAATCTGCTACCAGTCTATGAACATCAAAAACCAATGCCTAAAATTCAAGTGGTTCATAAGCATAGCAGGGAATCTCTGTTAAAAGAGGAATCAAATTCTGGGTGCCCAAATCCAGAATCAGAGATATTTTCAATTTCTTGTGTGGCCTCTTTCCTCAAAGCCAAATATCTCTCACCTGCAGCAAATCTGTTATACCCATGCACCGTGAACATAATTACAACCCACTAAATCTTGCTTGGAGAGGCACACAAATCAAACTGTCTGTCAGACTGCAGAAAATCTAAGTGGCCATGAGATGTCCAGAGGACTAACTCTGACTGCCCTTCATATATCTATCTTCTGTGAAATACATGTGGATCTTACCGCGACCACTCCAGTAAGACCACTTGAGATAATGGCTAGCCAGCATTCACTTGAAAGAGTTAATCTACTGCCAATACATGAACAGAAAGAACCCATTGTCTAGCGGGCGTCTGAACAGTCATTAAATTTCTCAAGTACTTCGACCCCAGCATTTAAAAAGACATTTTTTTCAAAGAGAAATCAAATTCTGGGTGGTCAAAACCAAAATCAGAGATTTCCAATTTTTTGTGTGGCCTCTTTTCTTATAGTCAAATGTCTCTCACTTGCAGCAAGTCTGTCATTCGAATGCATCATAAACATGCAACCCACTAAACATGCAACCCACTAAACATGCAACCACCTTGTGCATGTTTGCACTAATCACATAACAGGAAAGACAAACAATAAGGATTAATGCGATGGATTGATTGCCAGTCGAATGATGAATCAAATATCTGTTAAATAATAATAAAAAATATAATATTTTTGTGTACAGGTTAAAAAAAAGAATGATGTAATAATGGGGTTTTATCTGGACCCCAATATTTTCAGTTATTTAAAAATAACCCCAACACTCCTAAAATCAATTTTTAATCGACTATTTTGTCAAAATTATCGAATTTTCATTTTCCTTAATTCCATCATCATGCTTTTTCTATTAAGTTTTAATCAAGACATCGTCATTTACGAATTTAATGAAGATTAGATAGCCCAAGCCCATCCATTTAACTGTGGTATGTAAATAGATGCATTGGAGTTCAAAATAATAATCAATTGCCAATTAGAATAATTTTATTTATTATATTTATTGCCTAAAAGTAAAAACTACATGAGTTAAATTACAAAAATAGTAGCGGTACCTGCCGGGTACAATCGTTCAGTTACCTCATTTTAGGAATGACACCCTTCTTTAGAGGTACCAAGTACTTTTTATAATATTACATTATTCCCTTAAGGGACCTACCCCCCTCCCTTTGGCATATTTGTCGGTTAACAGAATGTTGACCTCCCCCCTCCCCATGATTATCCACAATAAATGTTATGCTCAGGATTGACTTAGAAACCCTTTGTCTTTTTGCGCCCAGTCCATATAACCAGATTATCTTTGTTATTCTTATTTTTTTATTTTTCATATTTAATTATATTTCATTTAAAGAGTATGATCTTCCTTAGTTGATTGGTTATAACATCAGAGCTCAGTGTTTGGATTGAAAATCCATCAGTATCATGGTGGGGGAGACACACTAGTCCTAATTTTTTTCTTCTTTATATACGTGGTGATTGGAAATTAACTCCCTATTATTAAGGACTGCCATGCTAATGTTTTGGCTTTAGGTTCGATTACTATACTGCTGAATTTATCACCGTCAATTAAAAGAGTACCTTGTTTTACAGTGATTCTACTCTTCTCTCCCTTTTTGTTATTATGCAACTTAATCATCTTTTATTCTTTTTAGTTCCTTACATCAAGTGGCTTCATGCCTTGTCTGGAGCGACTTCCATAAAAGAAAGAAAAAAACGTTGATTGGTTATAACGTCAGAGATCAGTGTTTGGATCTAAAATCCAACAATATCATGATGGGGAGACACGCTAGTCCTAATTGTTTCATATACAGGGTGATTGGAAAGTAACTCCCTATTATTATGTACTCTTAATTTATTACTGAAATATAATTATTCCAAGAAATGAATACGATGAGAAATTGTATAGCATAGGGTTTTATTTAGAATTCAATACGTGTGCCAGCTTATCGAGCTACCTGGGAACCGCATCAACTGATTTCACAAGGAACTCTTCTTTTTTTGTAATTTTATTTTTACTAATGAATCACCACTTATCAAGACCAAAAGCCACTTGAAGACAAGGGTTAATGAGATGGATGGGTTGTCAGTTGAAATGATGAATATTATGAGAGGATTTAAAATGATGGATGGAACGAACATGATTGGGTTACTTATGAGGACACTTCATAACAAGTATTTGCTAATATTGTCAAATACAATTGTGATTCAGGATAAATTAACAGATAAAAAAAAATCACACATATAGAAAGGATCGGAATGAACTGATAGGGAATTGACAATTTTCATTTTAAAGTTATAAATAATAAAAGAAAATAAGGTATTTCCTTTCTATGAATGTCAAGCACAAATGCAGACCCCACGATAATATTGCAGCACCCTTGATCAGAATAAAACATACTTATCCAAGGGGTCTATCTTCAAAACTCTAAGGGTTAGAGTTAACCACAACTTTATATAGATAGGTAGATAGTTTTCTTCTAGTTTGTGTGTTTATGTACTAATGAGTCGCCGTTTATCAAGGCCCATAGGCCACTCGAGGATAAGGGTTAATAAGTTTGTCAGGTGGACAGTGAGACAACACCGTGAGGATTGGTAACAATGGTTGAGACTAGCCAGAAATAAAATTATTTAAGAGAACAGCTCAACAAGAATTTGTTAACATTGAACTTGAAAACGAGTCAGCTGGGAAACAGCCCCGTGGTATTGTGTTCCATAGACGGATAGCTCTTGGAAAGAAACTTTGCTCATGAAAGTTCCGTTTACTTTTAGGTACACAGAGGGAGAAAGGAAAATTATCTACAGTGGTTGTAGCTAGACGAGTTTTTATTGTAAATGTTTTACAGGGGGGACCATAGATTGGAGTTCAGTCGAGCACCTACCATGAAAAGCAGAGAAAAACTAGCAATGTCTCTTCTGTGAGAAAAAGGCTGTAGGGAAGAGAAGAGGACATCACCCACTTGGTTTCGAAGTCGGTTTTGTACTCTGTCAAGGCAAGAAAGAGTGCTATGAGTGGCACCTCCCCAGATGTGGCAACGGTACTCCATCTTAGGACGCATTTGACTCCTATACAGGTAGAGGATTGTGTCAGGAATGAGATACTTTTTGGAGCAGTTGCTTTATTGTTTGTGACAATCCTATACCATTTCTCTATTTATTTTAAACAATTCATCTTTCTTTCTCATATATAAAGTGAAGCTAGTTTTCAACCGGCCAGCTTTGTTAACAAAAAGTGGACACTTAAATCTGTTCCTAGTTACCTGCCCCCCCCCCCCCACGAGGGCAGAGTTAGACACAAGGTCAGTTTTTAATGTGGGGACAAAAATCCAGCTCCCCAAAACAGAGCACTCTGAAATGGGACAAAAGAATTAAATTGCCTCAGTCTAGAATGATTTCTCTTCACTGACCGAGGACAGAAAAGACGAAGTGCAACATCAGAATAGACATTAAATCTGTTCAGTCAGCCATTTTTGGCAAATATTGGTTCATGTAAAAAATGTAAAAAATATTTTCAATTGATTTTTATATTTAATCCTAATCAATATCTTTTTTTTTGTTTTAGTCACGAATAAAGGAAGAGGGGGGAGTTTTCATTCCCTAATTCCGATGTACTCCTGCTCTACCCATGGGCACTGGAGAAAATAATTTAATAAGACAAATCTTTAAAAATTTACTAATGAAAAAGCAGGAACGGAAATCTTGATTTGTGTTTTTCGGTTTTATTAGTCTCTCTCCTTTCTTTGGTTGCCTTTGGCTGACAGGGGAAAGAAAGAGAAAGTAAAGAGAGAGAGAGAGAGAGAGACCGTATAATTTGTTTTGCTTTCTTCTTTTTTTTAATTCTAACTCCAACTCCAACTCCTAGTATCCAAAAATACCTGACCCAAACTCCTAGTATCCAAAAATACCTGACCCAAACTCCTAGGATCCAAAAATACCTGACCCAAACTCCTAGGATCCAAAAATACCTGACCCAAACTCCTAGTATCCAAAAATACCTGACCCAAACTCCTAGGATTCCAAAAATACCTGACCCAAACTCCTAGGATCCAAAAATACCTGACCCAAACTCCTAGGATCCAAAAATACCTGACCCAAACTCCTAGGATCCAAAAATACCTGACCCAAACTCCTAGTATCCAAAAATATCTGACCCAAACTCCTAGGATCCAAAAATACCTGACCCAAACTCCTAGGATCCAAAAATACCTGACCCAAACTCCTAGTATCCAAAAATACCTGACCCAAACTCTTAGTATCCAAAAATACCTGACCCAAACTCTTAGTATGCAAAAATACCTGACCCAAACTCCTAGGATTCCAAAATATCTGACTCATACTTCTTTTTTTAAAGTCTTCCAATATTCAGTCTGTCGATTCTTCCGAGAGATAGTATTTTTTTCTGTCATTCGACTGAAAACGTAACAACTTCCGATGATTTGTCTTAATCGTTTTAACGTCTGTTTTATCCAATTTTCCTTGTTTTTCCAGCAACTTTATTCTCCTTTCTCTTGTAATTCCCAGACTCGTTAGCATCAGAATTACAACCATAAAATGATCTAAATAACACAGACAACCTTTTGCTGTTTTTATGTGTTGCTCAGAGATTTAAGTTAAGCTGGTCACAATAAAAAAAAAAATCCTACTTCGAGCTTTCTTACGAGTATGACTATAACTCCCTCCACCTCTGACTCCGCAACCCTGGTACAGATCTGTAATTAAGATACACCTCGCTTTCTTTTTTTCTGAAAACTGGATGCCAGTTGGGAACTTTTTTGCAATTAGTACAATGTCATAGGATTGTTAGAAACTGAAATGACCAATAGTGGTGGAGTATACAGACTTAGGAGGTTGTGCAATAAGCGCATATTAGAGGCGACCAAAAAGTAATGAAGAAGCATGCAATGAAAGTGAACAATGAAGGTGAACATATCTGTAATTTGATTGGCCCTACCCTTTCTTCTTCTCTGCACCCTCTCTTTCTCAGATGTGATGTTGCTAGTCTCGGTCTTTTCTATAAATACTATTATGGCATGTGTTCTTCAGAATTGTGTGATCTATTCCCTGCTCCTTTTGTTCCAGCTCGTTTGACTCGTTGGTCTAGTGGTCTCCATCAATTCACTGTTTTGATACCTCATTGTAATACAGCTTCCTATTCAAATAGCTTCTTTCCAAAAACTGCAGGTTATTTTTGCATCCGGACCATTGTCTCTTTTTAGGGAGATCGATTCCCTCTATAAACCGACCATGTGCCTAACCTTGTAGCTGTGAAGAGCAGGTAAAAAAAAACCCGGCCTTTTTGCTAATATCAAAGTGTAGTATCTGTTGTCTCAGGAGGCCATCCTCCTTTCTGAGGCGGCAGAGTGTTGACTGCCTTACATCTCCTCTTTTTGGAGAGGTGGATGGGTTTATTGTCTGTTGCCTGAGGTGATTTCATTTGTGAAGGAATGCCAAGGCTATGTTTGAATACGAACTAGAGTGCCCCCTTTTAGGGAGCTCGTTTCCCTCTATAAACCAACCCCATATCTAACCTTGGAGCTGTGGGAAGCAGGTAAACAAATCCAGCCAAAGTGTAGTATCTATTGTCTAAAGATGCTATACTCCCAAGCATAACTTCCTCCATTCTGAACAGAAATTATGTTAAAAATTGTTTCTCACGATTATTATTGATACATATCACAAAGAAAAACAATAAATATGACGAATGTAATTTATGAGTTTACAGGTCTATTTTATAAGTAATTATCTTTGCAAAAATTTGATACAATCAATATATCGGTGTTACAACAACCACCAACCACAAACACCTACATACCACCAATAGAAACTCAAAAATCCCAACACCCAAACAATAAAAACAAATAACAATCAATATAACCTGGTACCAGATCTCAAAACAATGAAACACGTTTTTTTAAAAAAAATTAAAATAAATTAAAAATAAACCTTAATTGAATCTAAAATGTTTGATATAGGAAATCAATACTTCATGGTATTAGTTTCAGGTTATATTCATTCGTCAGTGCATGGAAAACATATAAAGCACAAAACTGACAGTCACCAGAAAATGTTTATTCCTGTGTCAACACATTGAATATATAAAGTGGACCCCCGCTATTCGCAGCCTCACCATTTATGGTTTCACAAATTCGCAGATGTTCAGCATAAGCATTGACGTAACATTTTTTCATAAATTTGGTAGAACTTACAAATATGATAATCATTTAAGTCTGATTAAGGCCAAAATGACACAAAAAACGCAATTAAAAACGCTAATTATTCTGTAGGATTCATATTAATTTAATACAAAAGGCTCATACAAAAGCATTGGTATTCAAATTTTCACGAATTTTATACGAGACTGAAATATTAAAAAAAAAAAAATCAACTAAATTGCAAGCAGAAAGGCCTCATTTGCGCTAATTTGGTGGCTTTCATGCAAAAGAAAAATAAAAGAAAAAAAACACATGCTAACGTACAAAAACCTGATTTTTAGTTAACTTTGAGGTATCAAAATCTATTCGCAGATTTTTGATATTCAGGTGTGTGTCTCGAACGTAACAAACACGAATAGCAGGGGTCTATTTTTTTTTTTTTGCTTAATTGTGGTGGCGAAAAATTCACTGATGAGGCCTTTTTAAAAATACCTTGAATTTTGTTATCAAGAGAATGGTGTGTTTTGGAATGGGCAAAAACAATTGTTTAAATTAAAATGTTGTTTTTTTTAAACAAATTCGGAATATTTTGAGCTTGGTGGTATTCTTTTTTTCATGGAAATTGTTCCAGACAAGGCATGAAGCCACTTCATGTAATGAACTAACAAGAACAAATATAATTATTGAAAAGACAGGAGATGCCTATTGGCCATAGTCTTAAAAAGACCAAGGTTATAGGTATGATGAAAAACAGTCAGCAGGAACAGAGTTCAACAAGCCTGTGGTTCATAGAAAGAAGCTACTTGAATAGGAAGCCATATTACAATGAGGGATCAAAACAGCGAATTGATGGAGACCACTAGACCAATGAGTCAAACAAGCTGGAACAAAAGAAGCGAGGAATAAATCACATAATTCTGAAGAACACATGCCATAATAGTATTTATAGAAAAAACTGAGACTAGCAACATCACGTCTGTGAGAGAGAGGGTAGGGCCAATCAAATGACAGATACGTTTCTGCACTTTATCAACAACCCTCAAATGGGATGCAGATTCACCAGCTCAACAGCTGACAACAGTACTCCATACATGGTCTGATTGTAGATTTGTAGAGATAGAGAATAGCCTCAGGTGTGAGAAAGTGTTTGGAGCGATAGAGAGAACCGACTTTACAAGAAGCAGAAAGAGGAATGGATCTAATGTATGAACTCCAAGAAAGATTTGATGAGAGAGAAAGACCAAGAAGTTTCAGAGTCGATTTCTCCTCAAGAGCAGAGCCATCCATGAAAATCTCAGGAAAAAAAGGGGCACACCTACGATTGAAAGATATGAGCTAAGGCTGGATTAAATGAAACAAGCCATTTCATACCCCAATCCACAACTGAACCCAGGTCAACTCAGATCAGCTGCATATTTCGACTGATCCGAGGGAGATGAGTGAGAAACAACACCAGAATAGATTTGAACAACCCAAACTTTTGTGTGAATTTAAAGGAATTATATATATATATATATATATATATAATTCCTTCACAGATTTTATTTTAATGAGTCCCTAGGAAATTTTATAGGCCCTCGGGAAATTCTATGAGTGCTTGTTACGATACCAAATGGGCCTCCATTTTTCTTACGATTACTGAAACCGGCCTCTGTTTATTTGACGATACATAATAAAGTGGTTAAAGGTGAGAAAAACTTAAAATTTTAATAAATAAGAAAATAGTTTTTATCTAATTTATTTAAAAGTTACCGGTACAGCTTTTGAACCAGCCAAAATCGACTTTTTTTTTTGTTTAGCCTTTTCCAGCTGTAACCAGTCGGAAGATGCCGAAGCGCTTAGTCAGTAAGAGGACTTGAGAAGCAGACAACTTTACCTGTAGTAAAAAAAAAAACTTTAAAAAACTTGTACAGCTTTTGAACCGGACAAAAACCGAATTGATTTTGTTTTTCTAACGGTTCAAAAACTGTACTAGTAAAAACTAAAAACGAAAATAAAATCTGTAAAAATTGTTGTTTTATTGATTATGTTCTTTACAATCTTTAGGTTTTCATAAAAAAACAATTTATCAAAAAAAAAAAAAAATGTTAACCTAACTTTCTTGTGAAAAAGAATTTATTTCATTGATTTTCTTTGTCAAAAAGTAAATAAATTGTCATAAAAATAAACATACGGTGAGTATTTTTCTTTCATTATTGTTTTCTGTTGAAAAGCCGCCTCGTTTTGATTTTGACGCCAGTTCATTTTGATTCGCTTTTTCCGGGTGTTTATGTAATTCTGCATCGGCAAAAGTCGGGTTTGTCTGGTTCAAAAGCTGTACCAGTACATAAGAGTATAAATGTGAATTAACTCCTCCCCCCTCTCCTGAAATAGATCATGTGACCAGAATTCAAGAATGTATATTCCAAAGAGGGAGTGTTGTAAAACAGGGGAAGGGTATTTTGTGTTAGTAAAAAATTTTACCTCCGGGTCGACACTGCCTCTTTGAACATTGAAATTGGACAATGCATATTCTATATTTAGCAATTTAGCCAGACTTCTTGGTGCCACTAAGGATTGAGTTAACTTTTAGGATAGGGTTGCCTATAACAGTCCCAAATTAAAGTTAAAATTTAATAAGCTTAGAAAAATGGAACTAATTAATTGGGATACTTCCAACTTTACAAAGAAAATATTTTTCTGTGGAACGTAAATAACATCAAATAAAATAGGGGACCATATTGTATGTGGACAAAGCAAATTCATGATTCTGAATTTTTGAGATGAAGATTGATAATTTGGACTACTGTTCTCATCTTGAGTGTTATTCTTACAACGTTTCGGCCGCTGTAACCTCCGCCCTCCTTCAGTTGTATCTTTTCGAACTCGGGAATATTTCTGTTGAACTCGACAGAATTTTGAACGGAACCCTTTATTTAATCCACGAGGGTAGCATGCTCTCGTTCTGGGAGAAGCCTTCAGTAATTCGCAATTCTTCATATCGCCCGCAGCGAGAGTTGAACCTTCAACCATCAGATGACTATCACTTAGAACTGAACCATTTGAACGTTTCACATGCGCATACGAACGAAACCTTTTTCTCTACTAATGATATCAATGTCCATGAGGCCAATCTGTTCCAGCAGATCTTGCGACCGTACAGCTGCCACATCTTCTGGCTTCACATTGCAAACCTGTCTAATCATTGCGCTGTCGTTGCATTGCAGGTCTGCTAGGGCCAAGGGCCAGGTCTCATTTGCATGAAGCATTACATTTCGAACATAGAAGCTATAAGCACGCCAGGAGTTTGGTACGTGAGGTGAGTACTGGCTGCAGTTTACACAACTTCTTCGAGGCAGTTTTCACCCGTGTTTTGGTGGCCAGTTCACAGCCCCCAGAAGCTGATAGCATCTCTCCTGGATAGCAAAAGGAAGCTACCACCTCTAACTCATCAGGGCTAGCTTGAACTTCTAGAACAACAGAGATGCTGAGAGTCATGCAGAAAAATTTTCCAGTGAAAACCAAGATCTTCGCTGTCATCAGCAGTGAAATTCTGGATTGGCCATCTAGTTGCAGGTAGGTTGTACATGTGGAAGTAAAACTCAGTACCCTGTTATACTAGCTAAAAAACCCTGGCTATCAGAGATTTTTGTCGCCCGTACTTCTTCTAACATCTGGCCTCCCACCTTGCAACACTCTCAAGTTCTTTGAGCGAGACGCAGTGGAATGAGAAACCAACAAATCCAGCTGCAACACAAAGAGCCTTTGGAGACCTCAGTCAGGAGACAATGACGTGGCTGGTTCCGAGGTCGCTTCGAGTTATTTATCTACCTCCCACAAGGTAAGATGTGACACAAGGTCGAGAAAGTGGGATTAGATAAGCCAGCGCTCGAGGTGAGTATTCTGGCCATTTAAAAATTGCCTGGGCAGCCCCGTCGGCTTTACCGGTAGGGCGCCTCAGACAGTAAGCAATAAACTTACTCCTCCCCAAAGAGGGGAGGCGAAGCCTGGGAGGGTGCACCTCCTAGAACTGCACAGGACAAGACAACCCCCAATAGACCGGCGTAAATCCAGGCCCAAAGGCCAGGACAATACCGGTTTATTAGGTGGGGTAAATCAATGCCAAAGGTTAGGGTTCATTAAGTAAAGTTGACAGAACAAGTCATGAAGACAAACTGGGCAAAGTTTGATCAAATTAAAATACTGTGTTATTTTTATCCTAGACAGTAATCTGGCGAACATATATCATCCGCACACTGTAAATTGGTTCACAATGGCTTCCATACTGTGAACTGATTTTCATGTTTTTGACTTTTTCCATCAGGTTGATTCTTATTTACACCCTGCTTGTTTTTTTGACTCTTTGAACATTTTTCACAACCAATGTTAAATCTTCTATTTTGAGTGAGGGATGAATAAGCTTTTGATTCTGTGACAAACTTTAATTCTCTATCTTTACATCTTAGTGGGGTTCCCACAATGAGCAAATTTTCATTTTCACTTCAAGTTTTTGCAAAAGTTTAGTTTTTGGTACCAGGTCGAAATTTAGGGGCAAAGTAACAATTTTGGTCCGAGTGGACAAAGATCACATGGAGTCTTCATACATTTCTCACCATTTTCCAAGATGGCCACCATCAAAATTTAATAATGTCAATATCTTGGAAACTATTCAAGCTAGAATAATGAATTTAGTGTTTGTACCTTGGTGTTCATGGTCAAGGAATCAGATAAAATTTCTCACTAAATGAGAGTATTTATTTGTCCTGAAATGGTAAAATTCAAGATGGCCGCCACCAAAATCCTATATCAGCTATACTTCCAAATGAAAATTTGCTCATGATTGCCATCTTGGAAAATGGCGGGAATGTATGAAGACTCCATGTGATAGTTGTCCACTTGAACCCAAAATGGTTATTTAAGCCCAAGCTTCAAAATGGTACCAAAAATAAAACTTTTGAAAAAACTTGAAGTGACTGATGCCCCAGGCCCCCACTATATTGCTCTGAGGTTCTGAAAGAAAACTTTTTTTATAGCAAACTACCTGGACTTTTTGTTTACTTTACAAATTATTTGAAACAATTATAAACCCGATGACTTTTGGGGGGGGGGGGGGGGGTATAAATTATTATAAAATGATATTATAAGAAATGTTGAAATAAACATATATGTATAAGCTCTATTTAATGCTAAAGATTTAGTTTGTTTTTTTGTAATTGAAACTTGATCCTTTCGAGAATCAATTTTGATCTATATAAATTTAATTTATATTGAATTTTATACCTAATAGACTTTTAGTATTATATAGATTATATACATATATATATATATATATATATATATATATATATACATATATTCTACTCCCCCTCTCCCCACTGCTACGGCATTCACCCAGGGCAGGTTAAACCAGCTTCCTACTAAGGAGGAAGTTTCATGAGAATATCAAATTCATAAGTAGCCCCCAGTCGCATGTATATCATGGTTAGGGGAGATGACGACGTTAAGTTTTTGACTTTTTTTTTTTGGGGGGGGGGGGTATAAATTATTATAAAATGATATTATAAGTGTTGTGAAGTTGTCCCACAGTAAATAATAAATAAAGGAAGTCAAGTCGAAGGTTGGTTTAACAAGTGTATTAACAAAGTAAGAAACTGACTAGCTCTTAGCTAGACAGTTACAAGACTGTGTTTTTCTTCTGGTGACTCGCACTATTTATAGTGACAACCGGTGTAGTTTCTCCTGTGTAAGAACGGCCGGTGTAACACCCCCCTTTGAAAATATCCCCTCTGGGGATTAAGAACGTTTTTGTTGTTTTTTCCGTTCGTACTTATGATAAATTCATCCACCTCTGCCTTACTCTTAATTTCATGAAGCGTTACTGGAAGTTCTCTTATTGTGTCACATAACGTATTTTTTACTTCAGCTTCCGCTTGAATGGCTGCTATCACCATATCCTCCAATGGTTCTGTCTGCTTAGGTATCAACCTTGATAACCCGTCTGCATGACCAAATTTCTTAGATGGTACATACTCCATTTGAAAATTGTAGTTAAGAAGAATGGTACCCCATCTTTGGAGTCTATTCGCAGTGTGTTGTGTTAGTCCCTTTTTCGATCCAAAAATCGTTAATAAGGGTGTGTGGTCTGTTTGTAACAGAAATTGTCTACCATGCAGGAAACGATGAAATTTCTTTACCGCGAATATAATGCTTAGAGCCTCTTTCTCAATTTGAGAGTAGTTTTTTTCGGCTGGTAGAAGTGTTCGGGATGCATGGGCTATGGGTTTTAATTTTCCATCATCCATTTTGTGCAATATGCATGTTCCTATACCATAGTTGCTGGCATCGCTTGCAACTACAATATCACGCTTGGGATTATAATGTGCCAGAAACAAGTCAGACGTTAAGATATCTTTAATTTTCTGAAACGCTTCTTCGCACTCTTGCGTCCAGACCCATTTTTGGTCCTTCTTTAACAGTTCATTTAAGGGTGATCTTAGTTTATGCATGTTTGGTACGAACACATTGTAGTAATTTGCCAACCCTAAAAAACTTTGTAGAGACGCAATATTTTCTGGAGCAGGCATGTTCCGTATCGCCATTGCCATATCTGGGTCTGGCCTTCTTCCTTGCTCATCGATGATTTGTCCTAAGTATTTTATTTTTCCATGAAAAAAGTACATTTCTCATCTTTGATTTTAAACCCATAATCCTGGATTTTTTTGAATACTTGGTTTACATGAGTCTTGTGTTGTTCTTTGCTAACGCTGTTTATTAACACATCGTCCAGGTACCCTACTGCGAAATCCATCCCATTTAACATCATGTCCATAATTTGTTGAAAAATCGCAGGGGCGACCTTTACTCCAAAAGGAAGTCGGTTAAATTTGTATAATCCCTTATGGGTATTGATACATAGCAGTTTTGAACACTCTTCATCGACAGGGATTTGAAGATAAGCGTCGCTGAGATCGATTTTAGAAAAATATTTTCCTCCACTCAGTTTCGCAAATATTTCTTCAGGGCTTGGAAGAGGGTAATGGTGATCTTTTAATGCCTTGTTCAAGCCTGTGGAAAAATCGGCACAAACCCGAATCTCCTTGTTCTTTTTCTTAACATAAACTGTAGGTGAAGCCCACTCACTGTGATCAATTTTTGAAATGACAGCCATGTTCTCGAGTCTTTCTAATTCACCGTCTATTTGTTCTATAGCGGTGTATGGAACATTTCTTTTCTTTCTGAACACAGGTAGTTCATTTGTTTTAACTTCAAACTTTGCTACCGCTTTTGTACACCTTCCAAGACCGCCTGAAAATACGTCTGGAAAATTTTCTTTTAATTCCCTCTTGAGTTTTTCTGCCTCCACATTCGAATCCTCAACCTTTTGGCAAAAGGAGCTTAAAGGCAGATCCCATAGGCTAAACTTTTCAATCAGATCAGTTCCAAAAAGGTTATTAGATTTTCGCATAACAAAAATTTTGGCTTTTACGGTCTTATTCTGGAAAGAAATATTCGTCAATAATTCCCCTTCGAAGGTTATTTTTTCACCACTGACGCTTCTCGCCGTTTTTTGTGATTTGATCATAGTGGGTCTCCCAAGCTTCTTCCATGTCTGTACATTAATGATGGAAATGTCAGACCCACTATCAAGCTGTAGTCTTACTTTTTTTTTTAAGCATTTTGACCTGTACATATTTCTGGATATTTTGTTCTTCAGGTTCAATTTTTGTCAGTTTAATGGCTGTCTTTCTACCAGATTTTTTCCTACAACGTGATGCCTTATGTCCTTTCTGGTGGCAGTTGTCACATTGTTTGAATATGTAGGGACACTCATTGTACCAATGGTTATCTCCACACCTCCAACACGGTCCAGGTGGATCTTTTCCATGTTTTTTTCTCTGGTTATTCATTGAAGTCAATTTTTTCTTCTGATGGATTTTTTAATGTGCGACACTCCGTTTTCCTCTATGTCACGACTGTCCTGTTTCAACGCAACAAAACGTTCAGTCTTCCGCTAAGTTTTGTATTGTTAGACATGGCTCATTTTCGAGTTTATTTAAAACACGACGTCTGATTTCAGAGTCTTTATTTAAGACCAGACCTTGCAAGAATATTACACATTTAAAATTATCCGATGATAATTCCTCTAATTTAAAATCGTCGCAAAGTTTATTTACTATACTTGCATACGTAATGTAGTCGTCTTCCTCTCTTCTAGTGACATTCATACACTTATATCTCCTGTGGAAAAGAGATTTTGTAGAAAACAGTTCTGTTAGTAAAGTAACTGCCTCCTGGAAGTTCAACTCACTGGTCTTTTTTGGAAGGATAAAATTCACAAACTTTGTATGCTCAGCAGCTCCTAATTTTCTTAGCAAAAATCTAACTTTTTTAGAGTCTGTCCATGTACTGCAGTCCGATACAAAAATATCCTCATATCTTCTATAGAAGTGAGCAAAAGTGACATCGTCTTCTGGATTATAATTGAAAATTTCGATAGCGCTCCACACAGCCGTCTGGGAGAATGCATTGATTCTCGTTTGCTTTCGTTAACTGTGTTGCCTCCAGAAATTTTCTCTGTTCCTCCTATTAACACATCCTTTTGAGAATCAATTTTGATCTATATAAATTTAATTTATATTGAATTTTATACCTAATTATATACATATATATATATATATATATATATTCTACTCCCCCTCCCCACTGCTTCGAATAATTGAAAATGTCTTACGCGTTTTTTAGTTTTCAATTTTTGGTAGCAAGTTTTGAATTTGTGTTTTTGTTTTTTTTTCGCTTAACTACTCAGTAGTTAATTTGCTGTTAATCCTTGCGAATCCAAATATCTGACTAAGATGTTTGTTTTTTTTTCGTGAAGATCTTGCGAATCACTTTGGGTGATTTTTTTTTTTGCAGTGAAATCGTTTCGATTCCTCGTCGCCAATCTGTTGTGAAGTTGTCCCACAGTAAATAATAAATAAAGGAAGTCAAGTCGAGGGTTGGTTTAACAAGTGTATTAACAAAGTAAGAAACTGACTAGCTCTTGGCTAGACAGTTACAAGACTGTGCTTTTCTTCTGGTGACTCGCACCATTTATAGTGACAACCGGTGTAGTTTCTCCTGTGTAAGAACGGCCGGTGTAACAATAAGAAATGTTGAAATAAACATATATGTATAAGCTCTATTTAATGCTAAAGATTTAGTTTGTTTTTTTGTAATTGAAACTTGATCCTTTCGAGAATCAATTTTGATCTATATAAATTTAATTTATATTGAATTTTATACCTAATTATATACATATATATATATATATATTCTACTCCCCCCCTCCCCACTGCTACGGCATTCACCCAGGGCGGGTTAAACCAGCTTCCTACTAAGGAGGAAGTTTCATGAGAATATCAAATTGATAAGTAGCCCCCAGTCGCATGTATATCATGGTTAGGGGAGATGTCCTCCTACATACAGCGCCTGGTATTCCAAAACTGATCAGGCTCAACGTTGCGTAACTTAGCATTACAAGCCGATAACGTCTTTTCGTTGGACAACAGCAAAATTTCACACCTAATGTACAAATCATATCTCTATTATTTGTGGTCCAATATTTAAAACAATTATCTGAATGGAAATAAAATAAAATAAATATTCCAATGATATTAATTCCATTAAATATTTTTATGCTTCAACTTAAAAAAGAAAAAAAGCTAAAAATTGACGAACTAGAAAAGGAAACTGTTTGGGTTTTTTGTTTCAATTTTCTTTTTCATACCTTACATTCAAATTAAAATGCACGGATTGATTTGATTGGATATTCTTGAGATTTCACAGGCTAATTAAACATAGATGAACATGATTTGGGTTTTTATTACTATTAGAAACAAAGATACGACCGATCAAAATTGAATATGAATATTTCGAAATTGATAAGATATATCAACGGAAATCATCAAGTTCCATATAGAGAATAGTTTCAGCATTATTTTGATGTATAATATGTAAATATTTGATAATTTTTAATGCCTTGCAAATTTATTTAAAAACGTATATTCTGTCGAATTCTAAATAAAAATATGAACGCCATATTTAAATATACAAAATTTGTAAACATGCCTCCCCTCCCATCACCATGGTTGACAGCTAGTTGTAATAGTAGCCTTCTTTTCTTTCCCTTTTCTTTTTTTCTCTCTCAAGATTTTTAATTGACAAATAATATTGTTAATCATTAAGAAACCACAATACCCTTCAATTTTCATTTTTAGTTTGATTTTTATTATCCTATATAAATATAGATTTTGTCCGTCTGTCCGGCCAGCCGGCCAAATGTAAAAAATAAAATTAAGTAAAGCATTACATTATCGTGAAAAAAAACCCCCGGGCCATTGCCACCCGGACTTACAGACTGGGTAGCAGTGCTTGGGTTACAAATCTTATACAATCTTTTTTTTTTCCCAGTATATTATGGAGGAAATATATGCAGGACCTTACTGTGAAACACTGCAACTAACCTGCCGCAACTTTATTGGAAGAATCATTTTAGTGCATTTAAAAATGGTGTTGTGCTTGAATTACACAATTTCTTTAAAAAAGATAGTAATAGTGCGGTTACTGTTATACAGACGACACTCTGTAGTGACTTAAAAGAAATTAAAGTTATATTGAAATACATCACAATCTGTATGATACAACGTGTCAGTTTGAAAAGCTTTGAAATTTACACATCTTAATTTATAATTCATAGCTTAAAGTAAAGAGATACATAAAATCTGACTGCATAATCAGAAAGAGCACATAATTTTACATAAGAATACCAAGTTTCATAAGAATAGCTTAAAAAATAAATAAATGGTGGAGAAATTATTGAATTTTTTGAAATGATGAGGTCCATATTTTGGCCCAGTTTTTTAAAAGGATTATTAAAGAAAAAATTGTCCAATGAAAAACACAAATTTCAGCACTTTAAATTGTTATAAGTTTTGAACCGTTGATGCTATTTGTATGATTCAAACGGTTTTGAACTTCTTCTACACAGCTCTAGTCACCCAAGTTGATAAAATAACAATTAGTTAAAAAGAAAAAATTAACTTGTAATGCTACTGAACTTTTGTGATGTAACGAGAACCAGTGTGTCAACGTGATTATGCCGTTATATATATATATATATAATATATATACAAGGTATAAATTGTTTTATTTATACAAACATTTTTTTGTTACACATTTGCATATTTCAATCAAAATCATGGATAGCCAGAACTCTTCAGGCCAATGTCTTTTCTTTATAGCTGCATTGAGTGGAACATATATATATATATATATATATATATATAATCATCATCCACAGACAGCTGTTTCGCCACATCACAGCTTCTCAGTGTGGCTAGATATGGTGAAAATTTCAAGCTGAGATTTGAAACCCGATTGCTAGTATGTATGTAAAAGTGGTTACAACCGTGGATTCTAAGCTCAGCATACTGTGTTGAGTTCTGTCGGGGCTACTGTATCACTTACCCTTGTGAAAGGTATGAATCCATATATTCTTCCCCCAGTTATGTTCTAAATAGTAGGGTAGACTAGACTCTCAAGCCTTGGTTGTGCAACTGGTCTACGAAAAGGAAAACTCTGAAATAACACCTGCTTATCCCGGCATTGTTTTCAGTCATCCTGCACTTTTCCGTATCACTGAACTCAAGCACTGGAGAAATGAATATGACAATCACTCGTATATGGGGAATCCGTTGTCTCAAAAGACTGAAAGCAGGCTAAAGATTATTTATATACATATATATATATATATATATTTGTTTTTATCTACATATGTATACGTTTGATCTTTTTGGGAATCGTCAGTGTAGAGATGATTATTCATACCGATGGCCGAACTCGAACCCCGAAACACAAGTCATGTTTCGAAACTCAAATTCTGACGTCTTAGCCCACATGGCCAAAAACATGCTGAAACGTAATTGCATTTGCATAAGCCGATTTAAATGTTTTTATAATATTTATAAAGCTCTACCTAGTATTGAGCATTTTTGAAAAAAATATTGGTTTTAAGTTCATTTTACTAATAGTTGAACTTGTTTAATTATATATATATATATATATATATAGATAGATATATATATATATCTATATATATATGCGTGTGTGTGTGTGTGTGTGGCCTTGATGACAAACATAGTTTTATAAAACCCTAACCTTCTCCATAAATTGTGAATATTTATATTTAATAACGAAACCGAAACCGTAATTTAAAAAATTAGTTTGTATAATTTCTATTACTAATGGAGATTTGGTATCTGTCTGAAGCCGAACTTCTATTAATTGTACTATTCTATCTTTTAATGCTTAATTCGGTTTACTACTCTATTTCAGACTAATGTACTATCTTTCAATGCTCAATTCAGGGGATGGGTAGTGTAGTATCTGTTCTATTGTCATGAAACCCTCTTCTCAGGCATTACATCCTCCTTTGGGATGAGTAGTGTAGTATCTGTTCTGTGGTAATGATACCATCCTCTCAGTCATTATCTCCTCCTTTTTTAGGGTGGGAGGTAGTTTAGTATCTGTTCTATTGTCATGAGGCTATCCTCCAGGGCATTACATCCTCCTTTCCAAAAAGAGGGATTACTTTTTAAATATCCGTTTGCTTGTAATCTATTTTTTTTATGGAAGTCACTCCAGACAAGGCATGAAGCCACTTAATTTAAGGAGCTAATATGACAGAGTAATCAGGACCGATGGGGATCGGGTACCCTAGTTACGCACTAGTATGCATCTTGGTGATGATGCTAGGCCCTACATAGAAACGAAGTGGAGATATAAGGCTAGTACATATATTTAACATGAATCGACTATCCAAACAAGGAGAGAAAATGGTGTCAGTTGTCTGGCTAAAGTCGTGTTGTTGTTATTTCTGTTTTAACCTCACACAAAGCCGAGTTAAAACAGATGGACAAAGTTTGGGCAAAATCTTTTATCACCAAAACAAAAAACATGACCAGGTGTATCAGTGCTAGCCTAGCCGGGCGGTCTAAGCTGATGGCCAAAGATAACCATCTAAGCTGTCGTGAGTAATTAGGGCGAACGGCCTTTTGCTTCACAACGAAAGAGGAAGAATAATTGTTTTATCATAATAGCAATAAAAAAAAACAGAGAGAAATCTCATTTATCTGTATCGTTGAGAGAGGGACGCGACCCCCCTCTAAATCCCTGAGAGAGGAAGAAAGATATAGAGAAATATGTTGGGAGGGAGGGAAGAGTATGACCATACACCTTTTCAGTAAGAGAAAGGACTTTGAGTTAGAACGAGCTGGGCGCCGACACAAACGGTCGCAAAATCTTTGCGGCGCGTGTTGGTTCGACCATGAGATGCGCAAACGTGGCAAAGTAAACCCCCCATCGTTTCCTTTAGATAAGTTAGTTCAACTTGTGAAAATAATCGTAAGTGGATCCGCACACACGCACTGAGAGACGACGAAATAGCTTAGCGCCAAAAGACATTACCAAAAGATAGACTTTAATCCAGTGTTAAATCAATTCTTTCTTTTACCTTGTTTAATAATTATTTCATACAAAAAGACCTCGCTGATGTTGTTACATTATTTCTATTATTGATTTGTGCCGCTTGAATAGCCTTTGCCTTCACAGAGACGAGATCGACAAAGCCATCACTATCATCGTCGTCATCCCGCCCCAGAAGAATTCCAACAGACATATTTTTTTATTGCCACTACGACGATCGGCTGAAGAGTGTTCACGGTCTGGCAAGATCTCTGTGTAGAAATCCAGAGGCGTGAGCAGCGAGACAGAGACACGAGTAAAGTACCATGTTATAAGCGGTTCCGTGACAGGGAACAGAGTGGGGTATCTGTTATATTTGGCACCACGACCAGGATATCAAACACCTGTGCGTGAGTGGCGGCCAACGATACCCATGGGGCAAAGGAGAGTGTTGGGTCCGGTTTATACTAATTATAATAATAAACAGGGAGAGAAAGGTAGAATCACTTCAAGACAAACCAAGCCTGACAGAAACCGCACCACAAGCGTCCAATCCTCTGGACTTCAAATAGACTAACAAAACAAAAAGTAGGGCCTTCAATAGCCCAATAGGGAAGGAAAGAAGTTAGAAGGCTAGCCGACAAAAAAAATCTACCTCTAATGAATTGTACCTGTTTGTCTGAAGCCGAAACTATACTATTACTTCTATTAATCGTACTATTATAAAATCTTTTAATGCTCAATTCAGTTTATTATACTATTTCAGACTAATGTACTATTTTTTAATGCTCAATTCGATGGGGGAGGGGGTATCTGTTTTGTTGTCATGATACCATCGTAACAGAGACATCACCTCCTCCTTTATTTTGGAGGGAGGGTAGTATATGTTCTGTCGTCAGAATACCATCCTACCAAGCATTACCTCCTCATTTATTTGGGGAGGAGGATAGTGTAGTATCTGATATGTTGTCATGAGACTATCCTCCCAGGCATACCTTCTCCTTTCGGAGGGGGGGGGGTCAGTGTAGTATATTTTCGTTCGGCATGATACTATACTCCCAGCCATTACCTTTTTTTTTGGGGGGGGGGGGCACTGTAGTCTCTGTTCGGTGGTTATGATACCACACTGGATTACCTTCTCCTTTTTGGGTAGCATATGTTTGCTAGTTAAGTTAATTATAAAATAATTGGACACAACTACCCCCCCCCCAAACAACACACTTTCTGCATTTGCATATATTACTATACAATATAGAGTGTGCATCAAGAAGGTGTGTGTGTGCGTATATATATGGGGGGGGGGGCACTATACATATTTATGATCACCCATCGGTACCTTCGGTTTCACGGAAACACTGGAAACTCAACCCGCAGAGTTAAAGATACGAAATGTGATCGGTTCATCAGCCGATGTAATGATAGTGTGACTCACAAAGGTAATTCTCCGTCCGGTGAGTTTCCAGTGTTTCCGTGAAACCGAAGGTACCGATGGGTGATCATAAAAATGAATAGTGTTCATTAAAAAATACATATGCTGTCGCACAAGTAATTGAGCACTCTTGAACACTGAATTACAGACACACACACATAGTTCTTAAGAGAATTACGTGTTCTTAGTAGCCCCCTTCCACATACATACACACAATACATACATAGTATCCCAGGTGTACTTTTATTAATAGAGGTTGGATAATAATCCTATGTATCTTACTGTGTTTATGTAATAGTGCTCAATAACAAATAGAGCTGTATAAATATACAGCTAGCTCTATTTTTTTTTATTGAGCACTATTACACAAACACAGCAAGATACATCGTATAATTGTAATTTATATATATACCGGTCATTAATTATGCAACCATCCTTTATTTAGAAATGGTATTTGGGTGGAAGGGGTATATTTTGTATTTTACCATATTTTTATGAAATAAAAATCTTTTTTTACGACAGACGGGCAAAACAGAAATAATCGAAAAATAAATGAATTAATAATTAAGTTTATTAAATAAATTAATTATTTTCTGTTTATTGTTTGTTTGAAAAAAATAAATAAATGAAAAACGAGGAAATGCATTTCTACGGCTTCATTCCTTAAAATGACACAAGACGAGAAGAAACATGATTTAGGCAAAGAATAATTTTTTTAACTTTCTAAATAATTCGCATTATTTTTCATTTTTTCTCGCCATTATTTCTTCATTGAAAATTGATTTTTTTATTAATAATATTTTCTAATATAAGACGAATAATTAATAAAAATAGATTTAAGCCCCCCTAAAATGTTTTCTTTTAAAAATATAATTTAAAACGTTAAATCAGTCTCGACCATACTGTTATGATTGGCAACACTTTTTGTTTTTACTTATATAGACAACATTATTTACTTATATAGACAATAGCATTTCGTAATAATTTCAGTGATACATTTTATGATGTAATTTTGAAGCAATCTATTGAATAATTATTTTCTAAATATTTGCATACATCTCATCAGCGGTTCGTTTCTAACTA
The DNA here is from genome assembly GCA_963556195.1 of Sepiola atlantica. Classification (NCBI taxonomy): domain Eukaryota; kingdom Metazoa; phylum Mollusca; class Cephalopoda; order Sepiida; family Sepiolidae; genus Sepiola; species Sepiola atlantica. Next base: position 54,093,664 of record OY744532.1, on the reverse strand, counting down.
AATATTTTTTAATCTTTAATATAAAGAAAACGTATTAAATTATTTTAAATGTTTTTATTACTATTAATATTGTATTTTTTTGTTATTCTATATAACACAAAAATTGAATTACTAAATAAAGCTACATTTTTTTTATCGTTTTAAGATATTTAAGTTGTTTTGCGTTAAAAATATTAAAATGTATTTAAAGATTAATATTAAATAAACAAATTTTTAAATGAATGAAAAAATATTTTAATTCTCTTTTCTTTTTTTTTTTTTGCAAAAAATAAATCATGTGGTTTATACTTTTTTTTACCAAAGAACAGCCTACATTTTGACAATCTAAATTTTATTTAAGAGAGACAGAAGAAAACAAAGTATATAGAACAAGGTTGTCCTTTACAAGTTATAACAGTACATAAGTAAATCAAGAGACAGGGAGGAAGAAGAAAGAAAAGAGACGAAGAGGGAGATATGTGATATAAGTAAAAACATTTTGACCTAAACATAAAATTTGAAAGTTATTAAAAAATTTTTTAACTTATTCTAAATATTCTAAATAAAATAAATAATCATTTAATTATATTTTTTAAATTTTGATTGATTTTAAAAATATATATTTGCAGATATATCGCTTATAAAGTTATAAGAAATAAAAAATTGAGGCAATCTATAAAGAGGGGGGTAGAAAAAAAATTAGGAAGGTGTGTAATTACATGAAAGGAATATGATATAAGTAAAGCAGGATATACATTAGGATAATGAATGTGTACTCTTATAAGTAGGAAGTTTTTTTTTTTTTTTAAACACGTTGATGGGGCCCCACGATTGAAAAATAATATCTTTCTAAGTAGGTAAATTACAGTCGTCCGCCATTTTGGTTTGGAGAATGTGTGGGGGAAAAGGAAGAAAGGTACTAAATGCCAGTTTTCTGTCTGTTCGTCGACAACGGACACAATATTTACTTTTCTCAACAACAACAGCATCAAATAATGTAGATATGTATTCATGTATATAAGTATGAATATCCAGTAATGCTGTCGTTTTTTGTTTTCGAACATTCACGTCACTGGAAAAAAATTCTCCCGCGTTTTGAGAATTGAAAAAGGGAAAAATTACAATGGTGGAAAGAAAAGAATCGGAATTTTTAGAAAGAAAAAAAAAATTCTTTGATTTTTAATTTTGTTTGGCGATAAAATATAATTTATTTACATATATAACGAGAAATGGGGGTAAAGACAGAAGAAATAAAAAGCGGATATAGTGAGAATAGCCGAAAACGACCGTAGCGGAAAGGGAGAGAATAAAGAAAATGGGGGAGGGGGAAGAAAGGAGGGGGGGAGGAACATGAGACAACATTATTCCCCAACCCCTGGTTTTAAAGATAAAATAATAATACCACAACTACTACTAATAATAACAAAAACAAAAAAAAGTGGGTTTGTATATTATATAACTTACCCGCGTGCAGACATTATTAATTTTTAGTGATACTTGTTTTTGATGTCTGTCCTACAAGAAGAGAGAACTGAACTCGAGACATTTTAAGCTCACTGTTTCCCTCAACTGATTCGTCTGACCTTGCGCTCAAACTTGTACGCGCATAAGTTTTTTTTTTACTTGTATATATATATATATATATTTAAATATATACATATATATATATATATATCTATCCACGCAGCTATCCACTTAACTCTCATATGAACATTATATTTTTTACATTTACAGCGAATTTCATTTTCATTTTTTCCTTAATACCCCTCTCTCTCTTTCTCTCGCCTTCTTTATAAGGTTTCGACTATGTCGACTCATCAAGCGGTTTCTGATATTTTGCTTTTGTACTTGTTTTTTTTTTTCTTTTCTGCAACCCTTTTTTTTAACATAACATTTCCTTTCTTTTTCTGCTCCCTTTTTTTAAAAAAAGGACCTAGCTACACCAAAAAAACATCACCGGCACGTCCTGAAATGAAAAAGAAGAACGAGAAAATCGCGGAGATTTTTTTTTCTATTATATTTTTAATGCAACAAAATTTCAACGCGTCTTTCCACGAAGTACACACGAAATAAAAAATGATCGTGGCGTTCTATTTTCACTGCGAGACTTTAAAAGTGTGAGAATTCTCGGGTCGACCTTTTTATTTATTTATTTTTAACTTATATTTCTTTTGGGTAAAATTTGGTTTAATTAATTCTGACAATCGAGAATATAAATAAATCGAAATTCTTGGTAAATTTGTAGATTAACACTGTTTAATGCATTTGCCCCCCTCCCTAAAAAAAATTAGATTCTACTTTTTTAGGTGATTACGTGTAAACACTGATAAATTTGACGGAAAGGAGAACAAAAAACAACAAAAAGCAATTCTTTTATAATTTAGAGTGAGGAATCAGCTTCGTATATAAATATAAATGTTTTTTCCATTTTCGGGGGTGATTTAGCAATAATATCCAATTATTATTTAAATATTCCGTTTACTCTTTTGCTAGATTGAAATAGTTAAATTAACTGAGTCCACCTTTTATTTCTACCCTTGGCCTACGATTAGATTTGTTGGGGGGAAGGGGTGTCACCCGGCAATAACTCTTCCTTTTGGAGGTGGCGTCAGAAGGGTAGATCATATTGCCGATATCGCCTGAGCCCCCACTCTCTCTACCGAGGAATACCGACTGGCTATTTTTATCAGGGTTTCGTGGGGGGGGGGGGGGGACTAGTCCGAGTCGAATTTTTATGAGTGAATATTGGAAGATTTTAAAATACGAAGTCGGATATTTTGGAATTCTAAGAGTCGGAGTCGGACCTTATACCTTCCGACGCCGCAACCCTTATGTTTATACTGATTTAGAATGTTCCTCTTTTTTTTTGGGGGGGGGGGGGGAGGACGGTAACTTTTATAGATGATATTTAGTAAATATTATTTACCTTACAGCGGTAAGATGTGACACAAGGTCGGAAAATGGGATTGAAAAGCCAGCGCCCTAGAAGAAGAGCCTACGAAAAATGTTTGGGCAGCCCCGTCGGCATTCCCCTGTAGGGGCGCCACAGGCGATTAGCAATAAACTAACCCCTTCTCAAGAGGCGAGAAGGCAAAGCCTGGGAAGGTGGACCTCCTAGAACTGCACAGGACAATCCCTAAGACTGGCGGAATCAAGGCCCGAAGTCCAAGACATTACCGGTCTACGGGGTGTAGCATCCATCGGAACAGATACTACACTTTGCTATTCCAACGGATGGGTGTCTGAAACTTGACACGAGGTCGGTCGGTCAGTCGGTTTAATGTATGGAATTAAGTCCCCCCCCCCCAAAAAAAAAGGGGACACTGAGGATGGTTGCAAAATTTGCCTAGATCAAACTCGTCGGAATTCTGATGGGGGCACCCCCTCAATAATAAAAAAAATCTCTTTTCCCGAACAAGGAGGTAATGCCTGGAAGGATAGCCTCCTGTGGTCGAACAAAACCATACCCCATTCTGATATAAACCTCGAGGGCCCAAGGACTGTTATAAATACGAGATGTATGGCTGTAGCAGACTGAAATAGGATCTATTTCTTCTCGTCCCCTGCGAGCAAATTGGTCATACGCTGACCAATAGGCTTGTAGGGCGTATTGATATCAACTGTCCCCTCATGGACTATTTTCTACCACCTGGTCAGTTGAAGAATTCAGCAGAGAGAAATCGGCCAGCAACGAAGAAACATCTCTCTCTTGCCTTTCCCCTGCATCGTTCCAGCAGCAGCCATCTCCACTGGGAATATATTTGCTGACGACCCGGCAGTCTCTTTTCTTCACTGGGACACAGTTCCAACCCTCTGTTAAATAAACCCTTTTTTGTTGCCTGTTACTCGGTTGTTGCTCGTTCAATTCATTTCGTGCGATAAATGTAAGGAAGGGACCAACACCCCCCTTCAATTACATGGCCATGGTCGTAACCTGTTTTTTCCATCCCAGCCAATCTTCGTCTTTGCAGCATTCTGGGGCTAAAGGATATTTTAGGGTAAAAAAAACTCCTAGGACTGTCAAAAATTAATATTTTTTTAAATTGTTTTCATGATAGGACATCTTGAACCATAGTGAATCATATTCCATAAAAAAAAAATTTTTTTCAACAAAAAAATAATAACTTGGGAAATTTTTTTTTTGAACAAGTAGAAAATACATTTAATAAAATATTACAGTTTTTACATTGGATATTCTCGCCAGATAGTTACTATCAATGTCGCAAATACGTCCGTACGACGCATACTCCATCGCTAGGCGTGCTCATATAGATAGGTGTGGAACAAGGCTTCATTCGTTCCGCACTGTCGTCACAACTTTCGTTTACCCAATATAAAAACTGTAATATGTTATTAAATGTATTTAAAATTGTTGAAAAATTTTTTCCAAAATTATTTTTTTTTTGTTGAAAATCTTTTTATTTTTGTTGAAAAATATTTGTTTAATGGAATATGATTCACTATGGTTCAAAATGTCCTCATGAAAACAATTTCAAAAAATATTTAATTTTGACAATGCTATGAGTTTTTTATCCTAAAATTGTTAGCTCCTTACATCAAGTGGCTTCATGCATTGTCTGGAGCGATTTCCATAATATATATATATATACCTAAGGACTGGTTACCTAAGGACTGTTTTGCCTTCTTGGCAACCTGGGCCCCCTTTGTCGGAATGAGATATGGTTCGGCTCGGTCATAGAAGGTTATCCTTCCATGTATTACCTCCTCCATCGAAGGGAGGGAGGTACTGATAGCCTAAGGTGCCCCTACCAAAAAAATGCCGACGGGTTTATCTCAGCTATTTTTGTGTTATTTTGGTGAATCATTATTTCAGTCACCTAAATTATTTAGAGTGAGATGGGTTTTTTACTTACACTTTTAAACTTTTTTTGTCAGCCAGCCTAGTAAGCCTTGCTCTCCCTATTGGACTCTTGAATGGTTATTTTTTATTTTTTTAGCTAGCCTCTTTGGAGTCCAGGGGATTGAATGCTGATGGTTGAGTCTCTTTCAGGCTTGGTTTGTCTTGAAGTGATTCTACTTTTCTCTCCCTTTTTATCTACAAATCCACACAACAAACACCTTACTATTTCCTATAGTAACATCAGCGGTCTTCGGTCAAACTTTCTTGATGCTGAGCCCTTTCTCTTGGACAAATCTCCTCACATCCTTTGCTCTTTGTGAGACTCATCTGGATGCTTCTATTGATAGCAACGATCTACATGTGGATGGTTATTTGCCTCGTCCGCTTAGACTCTTCCACGCATTTGCATTTTTTCTTGGCAAGAATCTCCCCATTGCACAATGCACATGTCCCCAACCTTAAATCTCATGGGTGTCCTTTTATCTGTCTGAGGTTGTCTTTGCTGCACTCCACTTCCTATTTGTTCTTTTTGTACCGTTCCCCTTCTGACAATGGCTGCCTTGTTGTTGATGCTATATCCAGCAGTATTGATGAGCCATTGCAAATTCATCCGTCAAGCTCCATCTTTGTTTTTGGTGACTTCAATGCTCATTATTCTGACTGGCTCCCTCACTCTAACCGCACAGATCCAGCTGGTGAAATCTGTCTTAACTTTTCTCTGTCTCATGACTTGTCCCAAATTGTCACCTTCCCCACACGTTTTCCTGATAATGACCCTCATCAATCATCGTTACTTGATCTTTTTCTCACTTCTGTTCTTGACTCATGTTATATTTCCTCTTCTCCTCCATTGGGTTCTTCTGATCATGCTGTTGTTGATGTTGAGGTTAATTTTTCGGTTAAGTCTTCTATTGATCGTCCCTTCCATGGGAAGACGTTCAACTACAGGAGGGCTGATTAGGATGGGCGTCGCAGCTTTCTATGTGACGTTCCATGGTGTTCTATTTTTGGTATGTCTCCGAGCGATGCTGCTAGGGAGGTTACTAGCTGGCTTCTTGTTGGAATTGATACCTTCATTTCTCATCGTAAGTTTCAAGCCAAACCTCATTCTCCGCCATGGTTTTCATGTTTGTGCTTCTGCCATTGCCCATCGTAACCATTACTTTAATCAGTATCATCAGGATGGTTCTGAGAATTCTTGACAATCCTACAGAAGAGCTAGCAATGCCTGCAAGAGAGCAATCTCTGAGGCTAAGTCTAGCTATTCTCAAAGGATTTGGAACTCTGTCTCATCTCAAAGGGTTAGCTCTTGTGATTTTTGGACGATCTACAATAGTGTTATTAATAGTGGCAAGTCTGCTATTCCTCCTCTTTTTAATGGTCTTTAGGTTATTTCATCTTCTAAGAGTAAGGCTGATCTCTTTGCTCGTATTTTTGCTGACAATTCTTCTCTTGATGATTCTGGTGCTGTTCTTCCTAATTTTCCTTTGAAAACTGATCAGTCTCTTGATTCTGTTATTATTATTCCAAAGATGGTTGCTAGGGTTCTTTCTGATCTTAACCAATCTAAGGTCCTGATTCAATTCCTGTTGTTGTTGTTCTCAAGCGTTGTGCTCCTGAACTTTCTTCTATCCTCTCTAAATTATTCAATCTCTGTTTGTCAAAGTCATGTTTCCCTTCTTGGTTGTAGGAATCCTCTGTTGTCCCTATCTTTAAAAATGCTGGTGATCGGTCTGACACAACTCAGTATCGCCCTGTTAGTCTCCTCTCTGTTATTAGCAAAGTTTTTGAAAGGTTGGTAAACAGCAAGCTTGTCCATTTTCTGGAAAGTCTGGGCCTCTTTAGTGATGTTCAGTATGGCTTTCGTGGTTTTCATTCAACTGCTGATCTTTTAACTGTTGTAACTGAGCAGATCTGTCAGTTTATGGATAATTCAGGAGAGGGTAGAGCCATTGCGCTTGACATTTCAAAGGCGTTCGACAGTGTGGCATTCTGGTCACCTACACAAATTTCAGGGTTATTGTATTGGTGGTGAGGTTCTTGACATTATTAGGTCTTTTCTTTCTGATCGAAGCTTGGGAGTAACTTTGGCCGATGTCACTTCATTCTTTTTTTCTTATCAATGCTGGTGTTCCTCAGGGCTTTATTTTAGGTCCAACACTGTTTCTTCTCTATATAAATTATCTTCCACAGAATATTATTCAGAAAATTAACATCTATGCTGATGATACCACTGTCTATTCTGATGTTGCTTCTTGCCCATCTCCCTCGGATCAGTCGAAATATGCAGCTGATCTAGAAGGTGACCTGGGTTCAGTTGTGGATTGGGGTATGAAATGGCTTGTTTCATTTAATCCAGTTGAAGCCTTAGCTCGTGTCTTTCAATCATAAGCATGTCCCTTTTCTTCCTGAGATTCTCATGGATTGCTCTGCTCTTGATGAGAAATCAACTCTGAAACTTCTTGGTCTTTCTCTCTCATCAAATCTTTCTTGGAGTTCATACATTAGATACATTGCTCTTTTTGCTTCTCGTAAAGTCGGTTCTCTCTATCGCTCCAAACACTTTCTCACACCTGAAGCTATTCTCTATCTCAACAAATCCACAATCAGACCATGTATGGAGTACTGTTGTCATATTTGGGCTGGTGAATCTGTGTCCCATTTGAGGGTTCTTGATAAGGTGCAGAAACGTATCTAATTTGATTGGCCCTACCCTTTCTTCTTCTCTACACCCCCTCTCTCACACATGTGATGTTGCTAGTCTCAGTCTTTTCTATAAATACTATTATGGCATGTGTTCTTCAGAATTGTGTGATCTATTCCCGGCTTCTTTTGTTCCAGCTCGTTTGACTCGTTGATCTAGTGGTCTCCATCAATTCACTGTTTTGAAACCTCATTGTAATACAGCTTCCTATTCCAGTAGCTTCTTTTCAAGAACCGCAGGCTTGTGGAACTCTCTTCCTGCTGACTGTTTTTCATAATACCTATAATCTTGGTCTTTTCAAGACTAAGGTCAATAGGCATATTCTGTCTTTGCGATTATCATATTTGTTCTTGTTAGCTCCTTACATCAAGTTGTTTCATGCCTTGTCTGGAGTGATTTCCATAAAAAAAAAAAAACAAACACTTGTTTTACTTAAATTATGTTTTAGTAAAAAAAAAAACCTATTAAAATCGGTAAGCTAGAGCGAGTTTCATCGTACACGTGAAACGTTGAAATGAAAACGGCCAGAAAAATATAGTCACCATCTTTATAAAGTGGCTTTGTGTCAAACTATACTGCGGAGGAGCAGGTAGGTAAACAAATTAAATTCAATCATACAAGCCATCTTTAATTAGAAAGTTTTTAAAAAAGCTGTCGTTGAGTATCGGATAAGTGATTGTTCTTTCGCTGTGGCTCCACATGCCTTCCACAGTCTTACAAAAAATGAAGGTGCTTCTGCAGTTTCACAATAACATTTAAATATTTTTAAAAATTCATAAACTTTGTTATGTACTTATGTGTTAGCTGAAAACAAGATTGTGCATAAAACATTACGGAAATTCATCCAGTATTTATTAAATTATAAGAAAAAGAAAAAAAACGAGCTTACGTATCGTTAGACATTTCAGCTTACTAAGTAGGCAAGGGAGATAACTTTCGGAAAAAGTCAAAATACAAGAAACATGGCAACATATAGATGAAATCGTTTTTGATTTTTAATTTAATAAATACTGGATGAATTTGTGTAATTTTTGGTGTAGTCTTCTTTTCAGCTACCACGTAAGTACATAACAAAGTTTATACATTTCTTTAGCTATTTTTTTTTAAAGAAAGGCCTAACATGTCTGTGTGAAATAGCAGAAGCACCAAAATGAAATATAGTTTAACTTTTGAATATATCATCATATTCCCTTTTTCCCCTTTTATTTTCCATAAATTATTTAAATATTAGCTAAATCCTATTTGAGTCACCAAAATTATTTATAGCGCAAATAGGTTTTAGCATTATTCTCAAACAACTTATTTGTACTAAACCCATGTTTTAGTAAAACAAACGGAGGTGACGGTGGCTTAGTGGTTAACGACACGGACTGACAACCTGGGTGTACCAAGTTTGAATCCAGTTCGTTCCACAGAAACATTTTCACTTAGAATGTTGGCAACCTTCACGTGGTCCCTCCTGTAAGTACTCGATTTCTTTGTGACAAAGTATCCGGGGCCCCATGGGGATCGGGTACCCTGGTTACGCACTAGTATACATCTTGGTGGCGATGCTAGGCCCTGTGTAGAGACGAAGTGGAGATATAAAACTAGTATATATTTGACGTGGAAACGAACTTATTCAGACGACGGGAACAAGGCACCGGTTTGTATGGTGGAATCGTGTTTGGTAGTCAACACCGA
>OY744532.1:53906937-54079437 GCA_963556195.1 Sepiola atlantica | reverse complement strand
ACAGGATGACAGTTTTATACTACTTAGAAAAGCTGATACCTATTGGCTGGAGTGTTTTACTTACAGTTCTCACCCATCTAAGTACTGACCAGGCTCAATGTCACTTAACTTTGGTGATCTAGTGGGAACCGGTGTGTCAATCTGATTTTGTGGGATTCACGTCTGACAAAACGTGAGCAAGCTATTTAATAAAGGGTTCCATTCAAAATTCCGTAAAGATTGTTGAGTTTAACATAACAATTCCCGAGTTCGACAAGATGCACCTTAAGAAGGTTGGAGGTTACATCGGCTAAAACGTTGTGAAAATAAAATCCAAGATCATGATAATGATGATGATTTTTGACACAATATAAACTATAGTATTTATTCTTATTATATGCGTGTATAAGTTCTTCTGGTTGACATATCTTATGTAAATGATTCCCATGAACCGCTTTGTATTCTAATAAAATCTGAAATCGAAATGAATTTTACAACATGGAGGGTCATGTCCCCCCATCCCCCACACACCAATTTCTCTACCTGAGGGAGGGGCATTTAGGTGGAAAAGGCGACAGGAAGTTATTTTTTGATTAAACAAAAGTCTTCTACCTCCCCCTACTTGCGTCGTGAATCAGTTGAAGTATGGCAAAATAAACCTTTTCAGAGAGAGGGGAAAAGGAGTGAGGCAAGACAAGACAGAAGAAGAGAAAAAAAAACAGGCAAAAAGAAAGATAAAGCAAGAAAGAGAGAGAGAGAGGAAGAAAGGGGAAAAGAAATAAAATCGAGCAAAGGTAAAAAAGAAAGATAAATATCAGGAATGTGAGTTCTCGACTTTTTGTAATTCAGAAAAAGCAGAATTCCACTTAAATCTACTTTTTGTGTTTTATTAATAAGAAAACTTATTAATAAAACACAAAAAGTAGATTTAAGTGGAATTCTGCTTTTTCTGAATTACAAAAAGTCGAGAACTCACATCCCTGATATCTTTCTTTCTTTTTAACGATTGTGTGATCAAGAGCGTCATACAACTCACCAGTTATAATGTAATGAAGTGGAGTGTGACTCAATAAACCTATTGTTTGCTTGGCATAATGATTGTGTGTTATTTTGCGTGACTTTTGTGAGAAAGGGGTGTCCAACCTTAGGTTTTCAGCTTCTCAATTCCTACAACAAACTTGGATAGAGACGAGACATGCGCAACAAAAGATCACTCTTCTGTCATGGAAGGAGAAGCTAAAACAACATATAGTTTGTTAGTTGTCGAAGTTCGACACACTCAATTAGTCTTCTATATATATTAAAGTCAATGTTTGTTTGTGTGTTATAGAAATCAATGTGTTAACATCATCATCATCATATTCGGTTTAACGTCTGGCATGCATTGGACAGCTTTAAAAAATTGACTTCCAAAGTAACCTATCTCTGCTCAGGTCTTTATTTATCCCTCTTTCCATCATGTCCTCATGTCCATTTTTATCACTTATACATATACACATTGCTCTTTATATATGATGCTTACATCGCTCACACGCCATGTGACATAATAATTTTTGTTCATTTAACAAATTAAAACCATTCCTTAGAATGCATGTGTCATTCATCTGATGTGATCCCGCCAAATTGAGAATAGTTGTTGCTGTTTGCATATGCTTTTGCCATTCCTTCCATGAACAAGGACAATCTGTTGGCACGTCTCTTAACAACTGGTGCTGGGGTGCAGCTGAAACAAAGACCCCCATACATTAATTATGCAATTAATCACACAAACCAGTTTTAGAGAACGACAGATTTATTCAACAGCACACCGATAATTAAGTTACAATATAAGTCTCATCACTGGCGAATTATATTGTCTGCAAAATAATCGTCAAGCGGCAGAAAATGTGAAAAGAAGAGGGAGAGAGAAAGAGAGTTGATTACATGTTAAGCTCATCGCTCAATTACACTATCGTTCTGTTAGACTTTTAAAACGTTCTCAGCTCAGTCGATTCTTCCAAACATACAAAATAACAGGATCCATAGAGCTTTAGTAGTATATAGATTTAGTATAGACAGATAGGTAGATAGATAGCATGGATAAACATTTGATTAATTATGTGTTAAATGCATCGCTTAGACGATTTTTAAACATTCTCAGTTTGGTCGCTTCTTAAAAAACGACGAGAACTTTGCCTATCACTCTCTTTGTTGTCCATGTCTAACATCATATCTGCCTAAATATCGACTTCCTCTTCTCAGAAATCTAGCTTCTCGAGACAGGGACAACCGCTTGATCTCTACTGACCTTTCAGTCTACAGCACATCCTGCCTCATAGCTAATATGCACTAGCCAAAATATTTACTAGCAAACCTACCCACATCAATATTTAACATCCATCCAAAAACTTCTTTCTTTCTTTTCTTTGTTTACTTTGTTAGGCTATCATATTAAATTATTAATCACCAAATTCCCTGTTTGATTTCTTTGTTAGATTCTACTCAATGTACACACATTGGTTTTCCATGTATGCATAGAACATGGTGACGGCAACAGCAGTTATGTGTATGACATTAATTTATTCGAGTTGCACACCGATAATTAAATTACAATTAACTAATCAATTCCGGTCATTTTCTTTCCAGAGTTGTGATCGGACATAGACAGAGAAAGAGAGATTGTCATTTATTGTTGTATTATAAATTCGTCAGACCATTTTAACACGTGTCATCAGTTTGGTCGCTGTTGTCAAGACTGATTGAGTGGCTTTGTCTACCACTCTCTCTCTCTCGTTTATATCTGACGTCATATCCTCCTACATATAATCGACTTCCTTTTCTCACAATCTTCACTTATACAGAGAGCCAACTGCTTGATCTCTACAGACCTTTCTGCTACAGCAAATCCTGTATAATCGCTAATATGTACTAGCCAACATAACTATGATCACATTAATATTTAACATCCATCCAAAAACTTCTTTCTCTTCTTTTTCTTTGTTTACTTTGTTATCATATGAAATTATTCATCACATAAATCTCTGTTTGTTGTCTCTGTTAGATTCTACTCCTATATACATTCAATGTACGTACATTGGTTTGCCGTGTTTGCATAGAAGACTCAGTTGCTTCTTCCAAACTGATGAGAACTTTGCCTACTCCTCTCTTAAAGGATCCCTTCTCAGTGTCTTCAACTTGTCATATCTTTGTGATGTTATAAAGGATTTGCCCGGTGTCTTCCAACTCTGTTTAAGTGAATGCCGTCATCCTTAGTGATGCCATCGTTTATGACGTCATCCAGTGTGCACAGAGACAAACAAACATACAAGATCCATAGAGTTTTAGTAGTATATAGATTTAGTATAGACAGATAGGTAAATAGATAGCAATCAACTGCAGAAGATGTACCGTTGTCGCTTTTATCTCCAAAGAAAAAAAGCAGCATTCGCTGCCCGTGTTTCTGTTCCCTGGAACAGTCTGCCAAAGGAGGTTGTGATACCATATCCAGGTTAAAGTCCCCTTGGACAAACATTCAGATGATATATAGATGCAATATCTTGTTTTTTTACATGACTTGCTGCACTTTGCTATTTTTTTGCCAATAACATTGATTAATTGATACTTAATCCACTTCAAGATTTTATTTCTCTTAGTGATATTCAGAAAAGTCGGAGGTGATTTTACTCCTGCAGAAAAAGTACTCCTTCCACCAATTTTAATAACAGCTGTATTTCGCTATGCATAGTAAATGGAAATATTTTACACATGATATATATATATATATATATATATATATATATATATATATATATATATATATATATATATATTGGCTACTTCCCTGCCAACTTATCTATCCATGTAATTCCTCTGATGATAAGATTTCGATCTTTGAAAAGCCTAGCTTAAGGAAAGAAAAAATAAACATAATTTTATTGAATACAGCTTGCATTGAACAACTGAAGATGAAATAAATTTGTCATTTTTACATTTTTATTTCTCTTTTTTCATTTATATATATATATATATATATATATATATATATATATATATATATATATATATATATATATATATAAATTAATTAATTAAGTTCAAATATTAATAAAATGAACAAAACCATTACTTTTAAAAAGTGTTCAATATATATTAGAGCTTTTATATTAAAATACACATAGTTTGAGTATTCAACAATTGTTTCAGAACCTCTTCGGCTCCTCCTCAGGGATATACTGATGAGCAAAGATTAGAGGCGCCAATACATAATCACAAAAAAATACAAAACAAAAGACAAAAAACAAACAAACAAATTACGTTTCAAAATTTTCAGACGAGAAACCTTTTTGCATAAGATGACCCTTGTACATCTACCTATCGACGCATAAGAAAGTCGGTCAGCTCAAACTTTTGGCTTGACACGGCCGTCTCCCCTTTCCTAACTACTCTCACACACACCAAGATACACTCACACATACACACACCCACGCTTATACGCACACATTTATATACTTAAAAACACACTTATATACAGTTGTAAAAATAAAAACATATACACATACACACATATATATATATCCATTTTGTGTAATGTATTAAGGATTTAATTATTTTATCTTCTTGCTAAACATTTTCCCAATAAGCTGCCAAATAGAGTGTTGTATACATTAAGACAATCGCTATTTATCATTTAATTAAAATTCTTAACAAATATCAATCATATTTACCAACGAACTAAGTTGATCCAATCACAATATTATTCCCGTAATTAATTGAGAATTAGAAACCAGGTTTTTATTATCGACTAGTTATTATTTTTATCTAGTTCTTTATGATAATCTACTTAATACTTTATTATTTGTAATAATTTTGCGTTATTTTATAAAGGAATTGTATTTTTTATTTTATTTTATTTTAGATTAATTATATTCTCTCTTTCTGTGATTTAGGACGTTTAATTGGCATTAATTTAAGTTCACTAATTATGTCACTCATTATGTTCACCCTTCAATAAACCTCTTCTTTCAATATCAATTCTAAACCTTGTAACTTATTAATTTATAGATCTCCTGGTTGCTAATAGTTATCCCATCATCCGGAGGCATACCAACACAATCAGTTACATAACCTATTATGTATAATAATAACCCACCAAAATAATCTGAAAACTATATCTATAATACTAACATTAATATCTATACATTCCAAAATTTTAATTAATAGTGGTTTTGATTAACCTATCTTTATTTTTCTTAAGAAAAATGGATTGTTGTTATTAATTATATATTCAAGATCTCTACATCAAGTTATCCTATGATTAAATTAGTTAACTCAATCCTACTTATCATTGTTAATTATGATACATTAATTACGCAATCCTTAATCATTTGTAATAATTTAATGTTATGTTTAAAGAGATAGTGATTTTAATTTCTAATCTCTGTTTTTATTTTTTATTTATTTATTATTTATTTATTTATTTATTTTAATTTTTTATTTATTTATTTATTTTATTTATTTATTTTAATTTTTTATTTATTTATTTATTTTAATTTTTTATTTATTTATTTATTTTTAAGTTATGTTTACATCGTTCTCACAATACTTATCTAAGGTGAACTTTTTGAAGTGCCTGCAATTGTAACCTACCTCGTCCCTCTGGTTTAGTAAAGCATTCTTATTAGGAAACAAAACTATAGCCAGTTTTTCATTTAAACACAGAAAACAGGTAGGGTTGTTTAGTGTAGGTATTTCATTCTCATTTGCAGGTTTGTTGTTCAGTAGAAAAAATAGCATTATTGTAATCTTGAAAAAAATTTGTTTTATTTGTTTTAAATTGGAGTTATCACTTTATTTGAGACAATTCTTCTGTTGTAGCACTAACTGAGACCCCACAATTGACACTGCAACTGATGTCGGAATCGAGCAACAACTTTGGACCAGTAAAACGGGCGGACGATAACAGTATGTACAGTGAGCACACACAAATACACATTCATACACTCATTAATAATTATTGTTTATCAGGACTGTCTTACGACATTTATAGATAACATCTATTTCTTTGTTGGTAATGTCCGTAAACAATTGTGGAATAAACTCTTTCGTGATCGAAGGGTAATAATCCATTATATCAAATTCAATAAATGAACAATAGGTTTGAGTTGATATACTCTACCACTAATATGCACCATATTCATTATTGTTTTACTATCCAAGTTAATTTCATTAATAACATTTAAGTTCTTGGCTTGTTTTTAATTCTTCGTTAGGTTTTCGTTAATTAATTTGTCCATCCTATAGAAATTCCTCATTTTACCAGCTTTAACAAATAGCTCATACGAACGTTTAATGCTTTTCACTGTTTCCTTAAGTTTGTTTTTTAAAGTCTATGGTTTTCCTGTAGAATTCAAAATGATTATGTTCAATAAGTCGTTTTCAAACCCCTTCATTAGTTCTATACTAGGGCGTTTTTCAAGCTCTTAAAACCGTATGTTCGCTGCTGCTTTTATCAAATCTTCTGGGAGAGAATGGTTATCTCAAATCTCTAATTTCTGTTTCTTTTGTGGCCATTGAAAGATTTCTATTTTCATTATTATCTTTTGGCCCTGAAGAAGCATATTGCTTACTGAAACGTAATTGTATTTGTGTAGGCCATTCTAAATGTATATATAATGTAATATATATATATATATATATATATATATATATATATATATATGAATGCAAAGGGGGTGGCTGTATATAAGTCAAGGTGGAGGAAAGCGATTTTTGAAGGCAGCAAGCTTTTAGAAAAGAATAAGATAAACACCAGCAGAAGAAGAGAGCAGCGAGGAAGAGACAAGACGTGAGTCCTCCAGCACATGGAATAAAACATGGAACACCTAAGATGCAAAGTGTGCAATTTCGTAAGTATATCACGTGCAGGTTTGTTGAATCACAAACGAGTGCATGTTTTGCAAAATCAAGCACGGACAAAGGTGGCTTCATTTATGGCATCCCCTTAGATCATCACAACACCTGTCACCTCTGTGGTATGGTCTGTAAAAGTCTGGCAGGCCTAGAGAGCCATATCCGCGCCTCTCACTCGGGACTGTTACACTAATATCACATCGATACGCCAAAAGTGGGCATATTCGAAATCGAACAGGCAATCGCCATATATATATATATATATATATATATTTTTGGTACAAAAAATTATTACAACATTAGTACCATTGGTTTCAAGCTCAGAAGGTGTTAACCATCCGGCTCTCTTCAGCTTATGTTGTCACCTGGTAAAGAAATGAAAACTCGCGTATCACTCTCGTTTGGATACGTTATTTGCTATGGAGTGTTGAATATAATTGCTTAAAATTTTGTCTTAGGGAAAGAAATGTGAGGTTAAAAAGTTTAATAAAGTTCGAAAAAAATATTTAAAAATACAAGTCAGTGTTTATTAGGAGCGTATATTGGGCCGTTATTGTTTTGAAGTGTTAAATTAGTATCATCTAGAAAGTGCTAAGGAGAGAATGTGAGTTTAAAAATTAAACTTTCAAGAGAGTAAAAAAATATCAAGTTTAAATTCAAAGCCTGAATTAAAAGACTTTAAACGTTTTATCACTCCAAAATAAGATTTTAAATTAAAATTAAAATTTAAACCAAATCGAAACTCGTAAGCTGGGTATCAATCTAAGGGAAGTAACTCTACGAAATTCTTAATGATTCTGTATTCGAAATCTAACATTTATAACTAAGGTCTAATAAACATGTGAACTTATAATGGAAATAATAATATGATATATTGATTAAGTCTGATGTAGAGATAAGAACAAGAGATTGATACTGTTTAGGAGATTTTTAAACCCTGCTATTTTATTATCATGGGATTGGGGTATTTTCATCTTAATAACTGGAAAAATTATTTTCCATAGTACTAATTTTCTGTACCAAAAAAAAAAAAATAAATAAATACTACGCCCTTAATTTTGATTCTCAATTAATCAAGCACTCTTCTGGAATTTTTCCCACCATCTTACAAAATAATTATATATATATATATATATATATATATATATATATATATATATATATATATATATATATATATATATATATATATATATGGCTTTACGAGCTCCACTACTTTTGGAGCTGCTCCCGCACCTGCCCCAACCCCCAAAATCCTCTCACGCTCTCCATTTTCAAAAAGGAGCCGCTCCTGCTCAATCTCCTATCAAAAAGGAGCGGCTCTTTTTTAGCTCTCCATAAGGAAAATATACCTTGTTTTCATAAACGTTCTATTCTGCCAATAAGTAGTCGAAGGACAGGGTGGGCGTCAAAGGATCTCGTCAATATGGGTGGGGATATCACTTTAAGTGTAACACCGTAAAGTAATATTTGACGAAATCTCTCTAATATTTTGAGAGTTATAGGAGAACATGTCGGACGAAGTATAGGATTATACGTAAATTTTCGTTTTCTGGGGTATAAAATAGAAATAAAAAAATCACTGAAGTATTTTAAAATTTTTTACTTTTCATTACATCTATTTTTTCAGGAAAGAAAAATTTGACCCGATATTTAAAAAATTTATTTTGGAAGGGAATTTTGATTTGTTTTAAGTAAATAAAGTTTTACTTTTAAACATTATTAGTGATTATTTTCTTTTTAAAGAAAATATTTCTCTGGGAGAGGAGAGACAGCCAGGGTAATATTAATTGTTGTGTTGTTGTTTAATATTTGTTTGTTTTACGAACGTAACTATATTGTATAATGTATATTATTATTTACAACAGAGAAACGCGCAAGTATTTTTAAACAAATCGATTTATCTATTTTTTTTTTCAATAGTACAATTTGGGGCCAAAAAAAAGCAATGAAGTTAATTTTTTAAAGATTGAATAAAAAATTTTTTTTCATAAGTTGGCCAAAAAATATCAATAAATTGTCAATAATCAATTCAGAGATCCATTTAATTTCATACAAAATATCTGGCCTAGACCGGGAGTTGAAAAAATATTGGGGCAAATTTTCCTCCCCCGAAAAATTAACTGGAGCAAGTCGGGCAAAAACATTTATCAAAATTAAAAAGTTGAATAAAAAAGGTGAAAACGTCTATATTTGAAATCTCTAACAAAAACAAAATATATATTATCGAATATTAAAATTGTAAACAGTTTAAGATAAAGAAAGATATCTAATCTACTTTCGGTTCTAAAAAGACAACAAATTAGTCAGAAAGTCTAATTATTTGCTTTTTTTAAATTAAAATTTAAGATATTTTCTTTAATCTAATTAAGTTTAAAAATCGGTTTAATTGTAGAATAGGGACCTCTGTTTTCTTTCGCTCATTTCGCTTGGTATTCGCCCAAATTTTGGATAAAACTGATTGTTGGTCTTAATTATATTTTTGGTCCTGAAATAAAATTCTCATTTACTGTTTAAAGTGTTGAGAATCTAACTTTAATTCTCACTGGAGGCCATGTTGGTGTTTATTGTGTTGTTCCTTGGACTAAAGATATTTTTTCCTTGGACTAAAGATATTTTTTCTTTGGACTAAAGATATTTTTTCTTTGGACTAAAGATATTTTTTCCTTGGACTAAAGATATGTTTTCTTTGGACTAAAGATATTTTTTCCTTGGACTAAAGATATTTTTTCCTTGGACTAAAGATATTTTTTCCTTGGACCAAAGATATTTTTTCTTTGGACTAAAGATATTTTTTCTTTGGACTAAAGATATTTTTTCTTTGGACTAAAGATATTTTTTCCTTGGACTAACGATATTTTTTCCTTGGACTAAAGATATTTTTTCTTTGGACTAAAGATATTTTTTCTTTGGACTAAAGATATTTTTTCTTTGGACTAAATATATTTTTTCCTTGGACTAAAGATATTTTTTCTGCTTTAACATTTTATTACACACAAAAAAAACTTTGAACATTTTATTTATAAAAGCAAGTTTTAACGGAATTTATCAAATTTAAAAGCAAACATGAAAAGGTTCAAACATACTAGTCGTGAATTTAAGAATAACAAAATGTCGCCGAAAAGACGACAGGCAAAAATGTGGCATAAAAGTTCAATTTGATATATGCTAAAAAATAAATTAGAATTTTTTGTCAGGACAATATGTACCATTTCACCCCAAAAATCGATTTTATCAAACATTTGGGTGAATACCGAGCGAAATGGGAGAGAAAATCCAAAAAACACGAAATAAAAGAAAAATTGTATTTATTTATTAAATCAGCAATAAACATCCTTGTCATAAATACAAAAAAGTTCAAATCTGTAAGAAAATAACTTCAAAGACATCTATAGACTCGCTGGCGACATTTGTTGCCCAAAATGTCTTCTGCCTTAAGAAAAGTGTCCCATCAAATATTTAATATGTCGATGTAAAAATGTTCTGTTTTCAAGCTTAACTCTCTCGTTCTTTCTCCCTCTCTCTCCCTTCCTATCCCTCTCTCTCTTTCTCTCATATACATTTACCAGAGATATAATTTTTTAAAATAACTCAGAGTAAACTCTGAGACTTTATTTTTTTTTCCTTGTTATTTCTGAATATAAAACTAATGTTTAAACAAAAAAAAATCAAATAATTTTGGAGCGAGGAGTGCAGAGCGATAAAACCACCGCTCTTTAGTCCCAAATGGAGTTGCTCCTGCTCCACTCACGCTGAATATAAAATGAGCCCTCCTCTCCTTCGCTCCAGCAAAAATGAGCGTGCTCCTGAAGCGTGCTCCTTTTTGCAGGGCTCCATAAAGCCCTGTATATATATATATATATATATATATATATATATATATATATATATATATATATATATATATATATTATATAAAAACAGGTTCATTTTTATATTTCAATAACCATGGTTTTTATTTTCAATTTTTATTTTTTCACATTTTCAAAATACATAACATTCCTGTAAGATGTATATGTACGACTCGTTTCCCTGGAGGTGAGCCAACCAACATTATTATATTAATATCGGCTCTGCTACACCTCAAGATCATCAGAAAAATCCACAAAGAAGAAAAGTTCTCAAATTGAAAAGTCTTGAAAAACCTACACCATACTGTGGGTCATTGTAATAAAAATATAAAATAAAAACCATGGTCATTGGAATATAAAATTAACCTGTGTTTTTAATATATGCTCTGTTGTTACTGGTTGATAATCATCGAGCTGAATCTTTTTTGAAGAGAATACTAATTAAAAAGTACTTATAGTATATGCTAATACATTTATATATATATATATACATATATATATATATATATATATATATATATATATATATATATATATATATATATGTGCATATTGGGCTGAGGAATAAATAATGAGCATTTCTGACATTTTCCCGCTGAGTGAAGGTGAGTCACCCCAGTCTTTCTTTCACAGTTCATCTGCTCCGCCAAATCTCTGGTCGTTTAGCATGGATTTTCGTGAAGCAGTTGATTCAATCGCTCTTCATCGAACTCAATTTGTCAACCGGCGTGTGATCCGTTCCAGAGATAGAAATTCCCATTTTTGAAGTGCCAAAAACCAACAACGGGCGGCACTTTTGCACAAATCTTGCAAGCAGCTTCGGCTGCTTTGACACCTCGATCGAATCCAAAAAGCAAATTGTATCGTTTTGTCCACTTGACATTATGTTTTTATCGTCTGAAAATACGCAAAATTCAAGACAATATCTGTTGTGTAAAATTCTCTTTCAAATAACGTGAAATTAATGCATTTTATTTCTGCATCCATTTCTAAATTTGAAAAAAAAAAGAGAACGCTCATGCATTATTGGAATTTAATTAATATCTATATATATATATCTATATATCTATATATATATATATATATATATATATATATATATATATATATATATATAAATGTGATATTTAGAAGGCAATATATATATATATATATATATAAATGTGATATTTAGAAGGCAATATATATATATATAAATGTGATATTTAGAAGGCAATATATATATATATATTTATATATCTATATCTATATCTATATCTATATATATAAATGTGATATTTAGAAGGCAATATATATATATATATATATATATATATATATATATATATATATATATATATACAGTGGACTCTTGCTATTCGCAGGCTCACAATTCGCGGTTTCCCAAATTCGCAGATATCTAGCATAAGCATTGAGTTAACATTTTCTTCATAAATTCGGTAGAACTTACAAATATGATAATCATTTAAGTCCAATATGACAAAAAAACGCAATTAAAAACGCTAATTATTCCGTAGGATTCATATTAAATGCAGCTCATACAAAAGCATTGGTATTCCAAATTTGCGCAAACTTTATACAAAACTGAAATATTTTTAAAATATCAACCAACTTGCAAGCAGAAAAAGGGCTAATCTACACTAATTTGATGGCTTTCATGCAAAAAAAAAACATGCTTATGTACAAAAACCTGATTTTTAGTTAACTTTGAGGTATCAAAATCTATTCGCGGATTTTTGCTATTCACGGGTCTGTCTCCAGAAAGTACCTGGCTAGTGATACAATCCTCTACCTATATATCAAATCATATCAAATTTATTGGCAATAAATAGCAAAGTTCAACAAGACATGTAGAAAGGACAGTGTTGTGTGTATATATATATGGCAGACCAATAAATCAATGAGACGAACGGGCATTGAAGGAGAGTTCTAGCTTAGTTATCCCTTTTCTTTCTAAGTTCGTTTGGCTTACTCTCTCCTCTTCTTCCTCTTCGTTTCTTTCTTTCTTCTTGAAGAGGGAATCACCTTGCAGTCAATTGCTAATAAAATAAGTACATACATATGTCGGCCAAAGTTTGAACTCAGTGAAAAGTGTTCACACATGTTTTTTATCTGAAGGTAGCAAGTAGGTGCGGAAGGAAACTTTATAAAAACAGTGAATTAGTCAAAAGAAATCAGAGTTTGCTGGCGACACAGAACGACAGGGTCTCAACTCTCGATGAAGACAATAACAGCTTAACCCAAGTATGTAAACATACACACACACACACACATGCATACGGAACTTTGAAAACAAATTTAACGCTCGTGTCGTTTTCAAATGCAAAAACTTTTTCAACCTTCAACAAACTTTATCGTTCATATTTTACATCTTTGTAAAATTGTTGCTATATAAATGTTCTATTTTTTACTTTACAGTTTCTCTTTTTTTATTAACAACATTCTATTTTTAAAAGTTAGCACTCGCTAACTGGTGATCTATGCCAAACATATACGTTTTTATTGAATTGGTCCCAATTTAGCTACACAAGATTAATTGCTTAGTGTGGTGCTTGGCAATCCCTAATGACGCAACCATCGTCTAAAATACTCGATCCAAACCCGGGAATCAAGACAACTACATATATACTGTCTGAAACTTTAAAGGCGACTTTAAACCTGGATAAAATAGACATCTCACGGAGCAGAAAAACGGGCAAAGAATGCTGCCTTTGTTCTTATGGGCGTCTTGAAATCCAATGTCAAGAAATACCTTTCATAAACACATAAGTAATCAAATTTTGTTCATTCCATTCATCATCATCATCATCATCATCATCATCAATTTAACATCTATTTTACATGCTGTCATGTGATGGACGGTTTTAAGAAATTGACTTCCGAACTAGCCTATCTCTGCCCAGGTCTTTATTTATCCATCAAGTTCATTTTTATCACTTCTTCCCATGTTTTCCTTGCCCTGCCCTGTAAACTGAACTTGTTAACTCAACTGTTATACATCCACTAATCCAACAACCCTCATTCATTATTCTAACGTGACCATACCATCGAAGTCTACTCTTCCGCACACATCTCCCTATACTGTCCAGATTTAATCTTCCTCTGAGGTCATCAGAACTAAGCCTGTCATTTCATTAGAACTAAGCCTGTCATTGAGATTCAGATAACACATCCATCGTATCATTCTCATATCATTTCTCTTCATGCAACGCATATCCTCAACTCTCACTGACCAGGTTTCACTTCTATACATCATCACACTGTGTACACATGCCTGACAGACTCTTCCCTTGGTCGACACTGGTAACACTCTGATAGTTAGGAATGGCAGAAGTTCCCTGAACTTACTCCATCCATTCCTAATTCTTGCAATCACACTACCACCAGATCTTAATCTTTTGGACTACTATGTATGAAGCATAGTTAATGAGCCCCCCCCCCAACACTAAATAAGCTCTAAAATTCTTCATCTAAGTTAGAGTAATGTCCAATATGAACTGATTCGAGCATGTAGGTTAGTCATACTTCACATAAAAAGCGTTATTGAAACTGGAGGAGAATTTAATAAATAACATTTATGGCGAAGGAAGGATATGGGGATATATACGGACGTGCATGCATGTGGCACAACACGTGAACTCTTTTTGGGGAGCTGGCGCTCCCCGTTGCATTTCGCAATCCTTATGCCAAAATTGGAAATGGGTACCGTAATTCTCTGTGTTTCAGGGGCGTGTGGCTGCGCCTTGGTTGTATTTTGGAGAACTGAAGGTTGGTGTCAAACCACTTCAATGACAGGTGCATGTGATGGTTTCAGAGATCAGACCAGCTGTCATTCGAAATGCGTTGGGAAGCCAGAACTGGTTCTTAAATCATAACAAAACATTTATCGAAACTCAAAACAATGTCTTGTACATTGTGCCTTCTCTCTCCTTTCTCTCCCTCTCTCTCTCTCTCGCTCAGTCTGGAGTGAAATAACACAATCGACTTTTCAAACCTGAACGAAGCAGACGTGTGGCCAAATGCAGTCGAATCTTCAAGATTCAATTATGTTTCTTTTCAAAATATAATAAATTATATTTTTTATAAAAAGTAAAATGCCTTGTTCTGTTTCCTCTCTCTCTCTCTCTCGCAAAGAGATTGAACAAAGAGTCAGCATTTGGAATTTGTCGCGCTTTGACATCTTTGAGTTTAAATTATGTTTCTATTCAAAATATAATAAATCATATTTTTATATTTAAATATTAAAAATAAAAATGCCTTGATACATCATTTACAGAACGTTCTATTCCAGCTCAGTGTTCCCAGCCAGTTTAGTATACCAGCCAACCTAATACCCAGCCGAGTATGAACCTTTTATGTTAAAGGGCATGTAACGATCGTTTGGTCCAGAGAGCTTATGTTGTACAGTGCCCAAGACGTAACAGCTCTTCCAAAGACGTCTCCAAGGCTCACACACACTAAGTCACACTCCCCGGCAAACGGTTGGATCACATGCATATTAAATATAAATGAAAATGAAATGAAGATTTGAGAGAATATTAGGGTCATCAGTTAGCAAGCGCTAACTTAACATGAACAGAGTTTTGTAAATGAAAAATGAAGGAAAACATGATTAATCAACAAAATATTTATAGAATGACAATTTTACATGAATATAAAAGTCAGTTTTAGTGAAGAAATGTTCATTGGTAAAGTTTATACAACTCGTGTTCTTTGATAGAAAATGTTCAGTAAATAGCAGACACAAGGGCTAAAGATTTGTATGTCTATATTTGTTGGTGTGTGTAAGTGGGTAGCAATTTGTTTCTGTTCGCCTGACTTCTTGTCAGTGGGTGAGTAGCTGTGCGCAAGGTGAGGAAAGCTTCTACATGCGTTTTGAAGTGTTTTTTCTTCTCGCCGGGGGTGGGGGGTAAGGTAGAGCGTATGTTCTTGTTGGTTCTTTCGAGGCGCGCCGATTGAATCTGTCCTTTTTGCTGTTTACTTCCTCATTCTTATAGGGCTTGCCAATTTAACATGCTAGATTCTGGCTTTGAAACGATATTCATGAGTTTAAAAATATTGAGTCAACACATTTCTGTGAAAACTCCCTTGCTTTTTGGAATTGAAGAGGAGAGCGTATCCCAACGAAGTAAAGAAAGATGGGTAGCAATTCAAGCTATTTGCTTTTTGGCGTTCGTTCGGATCGCATCTCAGTCCACCACACACACACTACAAAACAATATCCTCAAATTGTTTTTCTGTTTCTAAAAGTCATATTTGTGTTTGTAGAAATCTGTTCTCAAATATGTTATACATCCTGTATATAAATATCGCGTCCATGTTTTGAATCTTGCTACGTCTAGCCACACTGGTGAGTCGTAGAGACGGTGAAACGTGCGTCTATGGATACATTTCTTTAGAATTAGCTAAACAAGTTATCCTTTAGGCCAATAAGCTGTATAGCCACACTGATGAGTCTTTGAAAGATGAAACAGGTACTTGTCTATGGATATAAAATATTTAATTATTAAATTATAATTATATATATATAGTAGTATGAAAATATATCTATAGCAATTAGGCTACACAGAGGCGTTCATGATTTATCCCTGCAGTGAATTATCAGGTTAAGTGTACATATTTTTATTATTAATTGTTTGGTGCTTATGTAGTTTACGGACCGGGCTATTTTTTTAAATAGGATTTTTAAGTTACATTCTATTTTTACGGTATCTTTTGTTTATTAAATTGTTAGGTGAAAGTACAGAATAGTTAATTAAACCCCACACCTCCCCATGTTAAGAATGGGTTTCTAAATTATAATGTTATTTTCGCCCAGTTCGTAAACTGCATAAATACCAATTGTTTTTTTATATATGTGTAAGAAGTTTTTAGTCTAGGTAACTAATCTAAATATTTAGAAAAAAAAATGGTACTTTGTTACATTAGGACCCACGCTAATTTTGACCATAACACTAACGCCCACTTTGACCCTAACGACGGGGGTCAAAGTTGACTCGGGTCCTAATGTAACAAAGCACCAAAAATTAAATTCCTTTCTTTTTGCGGATATTTTTTCAGGTTGTTTACATGTAATCGCAAAAAAGTAGAATTTTAAGTTTTTGCCGGATGTGGTAGTAAAAATTTACTAGGCATACAATCTCATCGTTTACCAAATAATTTATGTCGCCAATAGTAACGTTTACTGAAATGTTTTAAACATAAGATTGACACTTTCTTTCTTTTTCAATCAGCATTATATATTGTTTAACGAAAATAAAATGGTTGCCAACCCACGAGATCTCACGCGTCTTCTCGTCCCAAAAAATGGAAATTATAATTACAAAAATGAAAACAAACAAAAAATAATGAGAATTTATGTATTATAAATTTGAAACGACGTTTTTTCAAAAAAAAAAAGAAAAGCAAAATAAGAAAAATGAATTAAGTATTATTTACTCCTCTCCAGGAGTTAGGCACAAGGCCAGTTTTATCCTACTCCCACAAGTAAGATGTGACCCAAGGTCGGGTCGGAAAGTGGGGGTTGAAAAGCCAGCGCTCGAGAGGTGAGCACTCTGACCATTAAAAATTGCCTGGACAGCCCTGTCGGCATTCCCCGGTAGGGGCACCTCAAGCAGTAAGCAATTAACTTACTCCTCCCCAAAGAGGGGAGGCAAAGCCTGGGAGGGTGGACCTCCTAGAACTGCACAGGACAATCCCATAGACCGGCGTAAATCAAGCCCCGAAGGCCAAGACAATACCAGTCTATGGGGTGCAGTATCCATCGGAACAGATACTACACTTTGATCTTAGCCAAAAGTTTTTTTTGTCGTCTCGTTTTAGTGTTAGAGTTCACCCAGTTCAGGTCAACCGTACTTGTTTGCTGCTTTTGTAAACAAACTACGCGCTTTATCGGTCAATTCACATTTCGGTCACCTAAATTATTTAGAGTGAAATTGGTTTCGGCATGATTTCAACATTTCTCCCAAACTTATTCTTTTTACTTAAACCTTATTTTAGTAAGAAAAATTAGAAAATAATTGGCACTTGTTCGTCTTTTCCCACAGTCCGTTTTTCACAACTTTTTACTGACCAGTTTGTTTTTCTTTTTTCGGTGTACACTTACCTATCAGGCTGCTAGAGAATTCCAGGGTTTTTGGAAATAAATTTCAGAAAATTTAGATTTTAAAACGGGGGATCAGTTTTCAATGTAAATTCAACGTAGACTGATCCCCCTCTTTTTGACCATCTCAAATTTTTAAAATTCTTCTTCTGCTTACAATTACCTATCATGTTGCGAGAGTATTCCGGGGTTTTTGGAAATAATTTTTTAAAAATTGAGATTTTAAGACGGGGGATCAGTCTTGTTCGTCTTTTACCATAGTCCGTTTTTCACAACTTTTTACGTCTTAAAATCTCAATTTTAAAAAATTTCTTTCCAAAAAACCCGGAATTCTCTCTCGACATGATAGGTAATTGTAAGCAGAAGAATAATTTTTAAAAATTGAGATGGTCAAAAAGAGGGGGATCAGTCTACGTTGAATTTACATGTGCCAAATAATTAAAAACATTAAGTCATAGCAAGTCATTACACGTGAAATGTTGAAATAAAAACAAGATAAATTCTCTGCTTGCTGACCCCCATCCCCCCCCCCCCCCCAAAAAAAAAACGAGATTCTACTTTTCTTAGATGATTACATGGGAACATCCTGAAAAACTTGGCAGGAAAAAGGTTAAATCGTCGTTTCCTAGCCGAAATGGCGGACACTGAATCGTCTGCAGTTTTCCGCCCTCACAAATGTTTAAGTAAACCCAAATAAATTGTTTTGGACTTATTTCAAATTTACCTTAAATTATTTTGAAGAAAATACAG
Source organism: Sepiola atlantica (assembly GCA_963556195.1). Classification (NCBI taxonomy): domain Eukaryota; kingdom Metazoa; phylum Mollusca; class Cephalopoda; order Sepiida; family Sepiolidae; genus Sepiola; species Sepiola atlantica. The sequence goes on along the minus strand of OY744532.1, from coordinate 54,060,867 downwards.
TTGAGAAATTAGTCCGATTTATTTGGGTTCACTTACTAATTTGCGAGGTCGGAAAAAAATTAGAAATATTCAGACAATTCATTGTCTGCTGGGAAACGACAATTTAATAAAAAAACAAAACAATTATTTTAGAATTTAGAGAGGGGGATCAGTTTCGCATATAAATTTAACGTAAAATGATACCCCATTTCCAGGTCAAGCATGTCTCTTACTTAACCCTAATATTTTCTAAATTCACCCCTTGGTTTATTTCTGATGCTCGTCTTAAATTAAAATGCATAATGGTAAAATCCCTTTAAAGATAAATCCTGGGGGAACACTTTGAATTATCCCCCCCTGTCATTTGACTCTTAAAAATTAAAGATAACATTTTTTTTTCGGCCCTGTAATACAGAAGCACTGAAAGTTGAAATGAAAGAATAATGGAAGTAGAAACACAAGATATTTATATATATTTATAAATATATATATATATATATACAAAATTACAATACATTAATTGTTCATTTGAAATGTCGAGTTAGAAGTTAGAAGAGGGTAAGGGAAGTGGAAAACTTGTCCTCTGGTTCTGTGTGCTGATTTTTCCAACTCGGTTTAGCGACGAACACCTCACCTTAAATAAGGTTTCAATCGGCTTCAGTTTGGGCGCAAAAAAGGTATTAATCGCAGAGGTGTGGCAGACATAGGTGAAAGCATATCACGTGACAGCCATTTTTGTTTTTCCCGCTAAATATGCTTGTGAGAGCTGGCTTTTGAAAGAAAAATCTAATTTCGCTTTAGATGGAATTTTTGCACGTGGCTTGTGTTTTCACCCACTCTGTTGGTCAGTTAAAATTATAGGATTGGGATCCCTGTCAATCCTATACAAGTAAAACTAATAAGGTTGCGATCATGTCTTGAGGTGCATGATTTGTGTTACCTGTGCCATTATTACTATGCATCAAAATACCAAAGCAGGTTTACAACAACCTTCTATAGGGTTAGGGAATAAATATACAGGGGGAAGAGCAAAGTTCAGTTAACGGACATGTATGCCAAAAAAGGGGTAATTATGGGTAAAGATCGATGGTGTAAACAGTTTCTTCAAAAATTCAAATAAAATTAGTGTATAGGCGATAATATATATATATATTTTTGAATATTATTACACTAAGAACATTTTGGAGTTAAAATCAATGTATTATTACGTAGTAATAGAGCAAAAAAAGACGTTTTAATACCTTTTCCGTCTTGAGTGATACCAAAAAACAACATGGCGGTATCCCGTAAGACTCCATTTTGTGAAAATCACGATTCTTGTAGTATATTTACACATTTAAAACATGTTTTTCTTCCAATTACATGCGTAATACTAAATAGAGTTTAACTCAAAATGGTTCATCATTTAATAATATTAAAAAAATAAACAACAACATACAACCATTTTTAACGCCTATACACATTTTTATTCGCATTCTGTTTACACGGTCAATTTTTAAGATTACCAAAATGTGATATTGTAAAAAGTACCTGGCATCTCTAAGGGTAGATGGGGTTATAGACACTTGGTCTTCGCATTGACTGTAAGACAAACTCCTAAAGCAGTCGTCAAACGAAAGGAAAACAAAGCCTTTCTATAAATAAATAATATATTTATTTGAGTGATCTACACTGTTGGGTGTAGGTTGTCAGAGTAAAGGAAGTAATAAGATAAGAAAGTTTGGCTGTCGCTTTTCTTCGAGTTGTATGTCTTCCCATGGAAAAAGGCAGGAGAGAGGATGTCTTTCTTTATTGGTGTTGGAAAGCTTTCTGGAGCTGCTGTCTAAATCCCAAGGGGGGTCTGGAAGAAATTGATACACCCTGGAGTCTGATTTGTCCTTGTGCGACAAAATCATCTCACAGGTGCTGCTCTCTGCAAGGAGAAAGAAATATCAGTGTTTATGACTGCTAAAGGGTCATTCCTAAAATGAGGTACCTTGTAGTATTTTTGTAATTGAACTTGTAGTTCTTACTTTTAGACAATAAATATAATAAATTATAATTAGCAATTAATTATTATTTTGATTGGTTTGGTTTAGTTTACGGCATACCAACCACCAACGAGTTATTTAATGCCGAATAAAGTTGTCAAATATAATTATATAGGTAGGGTAATTATTTATATTCCTAGAATATATTGCTCGTAGAATACATTGCTCTCCGATTTTGACACAAAAAAAGATTATTAGAAAAATTGAAAAAAAAAAGGTATAATCAAGCAGGTGATTTCTGTTATGTTTAACAATGTTTGCTTAACTGAAAGAATGCTGCCTAAATACACACAATATATATATATATATATATATATATATATATATATGCATTACTATTGCAGAACTAAGGAATATTTTAGCGTGTATTTTGTGTTATTAACATATATAAGAAAAAGTCATCAGGTTTGGTTTGTTTTATGGCATATCAACCACCTATGGGTTTTTTAATGCTGAATAAAGTTGTTAAACGTAATTCTATAAGTAGGATAATTATTTTATATTCCTAGAATACTTTGCTCTAAGAATAAATTACTCTCAGAAAACATTACTTCTAAAAGAAAAGTTCACAATAAGACCGGGAACATTACTCTTAGAAAACATTACTTCTAAAAGAGAAGTTCACAGTGAGACCGGGAAGATTACTCTTAGAAAGAAATTTTACAGAGAGGGTAGGGCATTATTCTCAGAAAACACTACTCCAAAAAAACATCACTCTTTGGCATTGGTAATCTTCTTTGTTCTCAACATGATTGACCCTCAGCCATCGCCTTCTAGTATCTATTTGGAAAGAAAAATGAAAAGGAGAGGTAAGGTTTTGATTTTTTGAAGAATCAGATTGAATAATACAGTTTGGGGATGAACTTATAGATACTAGGGTATGACGTGACCAGCTGATTGATTGAATCGGGCCTCTCCGATCTCCCGTCTAGCCAAAGTAAGGGCCGAAGTGGAAGAATGGCTCAGTCACCATGATCCCATCTTAAGACATCAATTTGGATGTTTATAGTTCAATTTTTATCCATTAGTTATTAAGTCAATAATTTGCTATGTTGCCACTCGGTTTGGTTGGTCTTCGTTCGAAGTCGTGCGTGCTTAGGTTTGGTCTGATCGATTTTCTTGTAGTGGTGTTATACACAGATGTATCTACCCAACCTTTGTGTTACATTACGTCTGGGGTCATCAATTTTGTAGAAGGAGCAACGACACAGATGGCAATAGACAATGGCCTGTTGTTCAGTGTACCACAAGTGAAAAAATAAATATGGGTAATCGGTTTGGTTTACGGCATATCAACCATCTATAGGTTATTTAATGCCAAATAAAGTTATCAAATGGAATCCTCTAAGGTAGGATAATTATTTTATATTGTTTTGAAAAAAATGTGAAAAATAAAATCAAAAAATTTGAAATTAATTTTTGTTGAGAAGTCTAAGATTTTGGTTGGAATTGTGTCTTTAAACAGGTTCTTTAGATTTTTCAAGTTGTAGTATTTCCTTCGGTTTTGTTGCAGATCCTGAGTCTGTGTCTTACTGTATACGATTCTTGACATGATATACACATTTGAAAGTCTGCACCTTCCAATAAATGTTTGTGAGTAATATATGTATGCCCTCTACATAGTTAACTACAACAGCCTCTTCTCGTCTTGCCTTTGTGTATCCTAAGGGCCACTCATCAATAATTGGCCAAATCTTGTGTAATTTATTGCTTTGGCATTCATTGCAAGACGCTGGCGATTTTTCTTTGATTATCCTGTTTATCGAAGGTTAAAGATCAGTGTATGGAATCCTAGTCTTGGTAGGAATCATGTTGAGCGATTCTTTGGCTGCTCTATCTGCTTCTTTCATTTCTACAAATGCTTATATGACTCAGTATCCAGCAGAATTTCATTTTACACGGCTTCTTGTTATGTATGGAAGTGATCTTGTCAATAAGGGTGATGAATGTCACAAGAAGAAAAAGGAAGACGGACTCGTGTGTTCAAAAATACAAAGAATGGTATTTATTTCAGAGAAATAAAACACGTCTCTAGAAAAGAGCTGTTGGAGTAAGTGATGATGTTCCTGCGAGAAGAATCAGAAACCGCTGCTAGTCACAGAGGGCAGGATCCCTGCTGCTATTTTTAGATAGGAACAGAAAGATGATGATAATGGCAGTATTAGAAGGTCGCCGGCCATCTTGAAGTGGATTAAGGATCGTGATGTCAAGACCAGAGTTATCTCCCTTGGAGAGAAATGGTCCTCAGATGAGGTTTCAATGATCGCAAGATTTTAGCTACTCTCGCGTCCATCCCCGATTGAGAGTTAGATTTCTTTCCAGTTTTGGCTTTGCATAGACAGAATGTGTTCTTTTCATGTTCACTCTACTGTAAATGACAGCGTCAGGGAAATATAAGTTCTTATGCTGTGCAGCACACGTGCTTCCTTTGCTCTTTAAAATAATTAAAATGTGCACCTTCTTACTGTCATTTAGGACTCATTCCTGAGTCATTTCCCCGGTGTACCCTTTATGTATTAGATGCCCGTCTTACCATCCCTGAGAAACTGTTAATAAACTAAATGTCATTATTATCCACTCTTTCTCAATTATTTTCTTTTCAACACACATATTATATTGTTGTTAAAACAATAAACACACACACACACACAGAAGATCGAACTGACATCCGAGTACACTAGCTGACCCCAACTTGACACTATTTCCTGTTATCCTCAACTAACAACAATTATCACCGCCCAATATTTAACATTAATTTTCAGTGTGGATTCATGCTACTAGTTAATCAATGAATGACGTTAAAACATTAAGCAATCAATTAACAACAATACTCGATATATGATCGGTGCCAGTGTGAGTATAGATTATACATCGTCCGCATGTCGACATATACAAATGATAAAATGAACATCAAATATTTTAATTTTTCATTGGTCGAGGGCTACTTTTCAGACAGAGATACGACAACTACAGTGTAATCAGAAAGTAACTCCCTAGTATTAAGTGCTTGTAATTTATTACTGAAACTAAGGAAATGTGGAGTGAATGGTTGTAAATCTATTTCGACGTCGCTTTTACTATAACAACTCAAAGGAGAGATGAATTTTGGATGGTGAAAGAAGAGAGACAGAGGAGATAGCGCTGACGCCATATGCAAGGTAGTGTCATCATGGCAGTTCATATGACATCACAATCAAAATCAGTTGTTGATAATGGCTGAAAAGTATGTAGCATGATAGCATTTATGGGCAGATGATACCTGTGCTACATAAGCATCTCCTGACAGATGGAGTCCCCGCCACTTCAGAAAAGCACTCGAGGAATAGAGGCAGAAACTGTGAAGTGGTTCCTTCTGATGATGGTGTAGTGCTAGATCTGGTAGCAGAGCTGTTAGTTGCGAAGCACAAAAAGATCATGTCATTCAAATCCTAATTCTTACAAAAAAAAAAAATCTAAGAAATTGTATACCATGAGGTTTTATTGACAAATTTAATATGGTCGCAACTACATATGCTACCAGTTACTTAAGTCGCCTGGTAACTGCGTCAACTGATTTAACAAAGAACATCGCTTATAGAATGAGGACCAAAGGACAAATTGGGGCAAACTTGTAACTTGCGCTTCCTCCAAGATTTTATCCTCACATTCCATGAACGATGTTGCTGACAAAGGGGGAAGTATTGCTGTTCTGAATTGGTGGTATGTGGAAATTTTTAAGCCTCTCTTAATATTCATCATCATTCAACTGTCAATCTATTCATCTCATTAACCCGTCATCTCCAAGTGTTTTTGGTTAATGATGACTTTGAAGGGATTAAGTTTCTTCATAGGTGATAATATATTGTTAAAGATTATGACATTAAGAAGGTTTTGAAGTTAAAATCAATTTAGTATTATGTAGTAATAAGGAAAAAAGACGTTTTAATGCGTTTTGTGTCTTAAGCGATACAAAAAACAACATGGCGGCATCACATAAGACTCCATTTTGTGAAAACCATGCTTCTTGTAGCATATTTACACATTTCAAACGCGTTTTTCTTCAGATTACATGCGTTGTACTGAATAGATTTTAAGTCGAAATGATTCTTCATTAAATATTACTTAAAAAACAAAAAAACATAAAACCATTTTTATAGCATAAACAAATTTTTTTTTATCGCATTATGTTCACCCCTTCGAACTCATCATCAACCGGGTTTTTTAGTCTTAATAAGTGGTGGCTCATTAGCTAAAAAAAAGTGTTGACTTCACGTAATCACTTAATTCCCAAGTCATTTTCAAGCATTAGCACTTCGATCAACTCAAAAATCATACTTTGTGTTCGGGACGTATTTCGTACTTTATCTTCATGCGTTGGTCCCCCATTACATTAGCCGTAAATTTTTTTTAATTTTTTTTTTTTTTTTTTTTTTTACAAACTTAGCATCTCTCATCAAGACCCATATGCCACTCACGGATGAGGGTTATTAGGTTAAACAGGTAGACAGTAAGACACCGAGGCGATTTGTAACGATGGTTGTAACTGGTAGAAAAACTGATTATTTAAGAAAACGGCTCAACAAAAATTTGTTTACATTGAACTTAAAAACGGCAATGTAGTCAGCCAGGAAGCAGCCCTGCAGCTCCGTGTTCCACAAACGAGCATTTCCGCTTACTTGTAGGTACACAGAATTAGAAAGGAAATTTATTGACAGTGGTTGTAGCTAGACGAGTTTTTGTTGTGAATGTTTGAAGAGGGATGGGGGAGTTAAAATAAAATGAAGTTCAGTCGAGCACCTGCCATGAAAGTATTGATAGAGTAGAGAAGGACTAGCAATGTCTCTTCTGTGAGAAAGAGGCTGTAGGGTGGAGAAGAGGACATCGGCCACTAAATTTCGAGGTCAGTTTTGCACTCTGTCAAGGCAGGAAAGGGTGCTCCCCAGATGTGGCAACAGTACTTCATCTTAGAATGTATTTGACTCTTATACAGGTAGAGGATTGCGCTACGAGTAAGATACTTTCTGGAGCGATAGAATGATCCAACCATCTTGTCAAAGATCCACAGAATCTTAGCACATTATCATTCAATTAATTAATGCAACAACAGGATCTGAAAAGATTAGGTATAGAAGTATCCAATGTCAAAAAAAGGTGAAATCGAGATGAATTTCCCAACGTACACATTTTTAATTACCATTAATTGATTATTTAAGAGAGATGTTCTTCTTCCTCCCTTTCTCTACCTGGCTGGAGCAAACATGCTGGCGGGTAGCTGAAGACATGGGCGGCCACAATCAAAGGCGACCTGGCAGCATTATCAAATAGCTGTTCTTCGACTATGGAATTGGGATTGGCTAACCATATCGTGTCACCTAGCTAGATAATCAAGTCAGAAATGTTGTACTTGCTTAAGAAGTTGGCTCAACCCGAGCAGCGGATCAATTAATTAAGCGTAAAATAGAAAGAAATTTTAAAAATTCTATTTAAAACAATTAAAAATTTAAATCTAGCAGAATGCATTCCTCTTTCTTCATAAAGAAGTCACCTATTTTAATCTTTTGTTAATATTTAAAAAAAAATTACTTTATGATCGTTTGAAATTTATTTTAACCACTTTTTTTAATTACTATCATCTGAATATTTATTGAAACAAAAAAAAAATTACTTTATGATCGTTTGAAATTTATTTTAACCACTTTTTTTAATTACTATCATCTGAATATTTATTGAAACAAAAAATTTATTTTAACCACTTTTTTTAATTACTATCATCTGAATATTTATTGAAACAAAAAAAAAATTACTTTATGATCGTTTGAAATTTATTTTAACCACTTTTTTTAATTACTATCATCTGAATATTTATTGAAACAAAAAAAAAATGCATTAGTGTAAAGTAAAACAAACTTTTTAAAAAATCCTATTTAAAAAAAAAAAATTTAATTACAAAATTTAATCCTTCAGAATTGATCTTGGTTGACTTATTTATGAATAAACCATGTTAATTTTTTGACTGAATTAATTTGTGATCCTTCGATATTTGAAAGGAATTTGGAAGCATTTAAACCATCAAATACAAAGTCATTTAGACTTGCTTTAAACTTCTTAACAAATCCTCATTTAATTAAAAGACAAGAACTTTTGGAAGCTATTTACATCCAATAATTTTATAAATAGAGATTAAAACATTACCAGAACAAAATTTTTATTACAATTTGGTTCAATTGATAATTTAATGACCAAATGATACCATAATAAATTTAACTTTCAAAATCCTATTTAAAAAGAAAAAACAAAACAGTTTATAAAGTAAAAAGATTCCTGAGCAACGCCGGATAGGTTCATCTAGTTACAAATCAGGAATGGCTAAAAAAGCTGAAATCGAGACCCCCCCCCTCTTCAGTGTGTGTGTGTGCGCGCACGGGGGGGCAGCGCAAAAAACCTGGATGATGATGTGCTAGTGATAAGTAGTAAAAACACATCTAAAATAATTTGAAAAAATGTTTAATTAGTGAAATATCAATTATTTTCAGTTTTCAGAGAGAACTGTCATAAGAGGGAAAAGGAAGGAAAGACAAAGTGGAGATGGGAAGAGGAAGAAAGAAAACATGAAAAGAGAAAGAAAGATAAAGCAAGAGAGAGAAGAAAGTGAAAGAAATAAAATCCAGCCAAATAGCGACAAAAAAGTGATTTGACAGAAATCAGCTTTTTTCTTATTTAAAAGAAAGAAAAAAAAAAAAGCTAATTTTTACAAAAAAGAGAACTCGCATCCATCCGACTTTTTGTAGATTAACAAAAAAGCAAATAACTCATACTTGACAAATGATTTGCTTGTTGTCAGGGAAAGATAAATGAAAACCATTTTTTTTTAAATAGAATAAATAAAATGGTGACAAATTTAAATTACATTATTGAAAGTAAAAGATAAAAATTCGACAAATTCAAAATTATATATTTTTTTAATCTTATTTCTTAATCTTGATATTTTTTTCTCCAGATTCACTGTACGAATGTATATCTGAGTTGGTGATTCAGTCAAAAATCAATTTTTGTAAAAGTCAGGTTAAAAAAAGAAAGAAAGAGAGCCATAAGTAGGATTATTTTTCAACAGAATCTCTACTTCCGAGGTAGAGAATCAGTAATTTTTTTTAAAAGTCAGGAGTCAGAGTCAGATTTATTAAAACCAATCCTTGAGTCGGAGATTTTTTAGCAGACTTCCTCACCTTCGCTGTATGTGTAGGCATATACTGATGAAAGCCATGTGTAATTATTGGATGGATATGCAAGCTTCTAACTTTTGACCAACAGTCCAACCAACACTGAAAACAATGACATTAAAATGGTGATAATGGTTTAAATAAAAAAGATTTATTTTATGCAATGCGATCTCGAAAAGATGAAAGTCCATGTTTACGAGTTAAGATGAGAAACTTATTTCTTTAAGTCTGGTGTACTAAGTCCGTATTTCGTTTTCATTTTGTCCAAATCTTCTTTCTTTTTTTCTTGGTCGATTCTTTTAAACGCCTGCAAAAAAACAAAAAAAACAAACAACATTAGTTAGTTTGCTTTGTTTTACTGCAAATTAACCCTAACTAACACATTTTGGGTAATTTCATAGTTAAACAATTATAAACAATTCATTTTATATGATTAAGTAAACACACACAAATTATATCTATCTAAATGAATAAATGCAAAAGTTTTTAACATTCATCCAAACTATATTTATATCAAAACATCTTACGTTTATTTAATTCAATTATTCGGGGAATTAATTTCACCCGTCCTGAGACAGATATTCTTCTAATTTTGTTTTTTCTATAAAATAAAAAGACGACTTCACAAACGACATATTTTCACTTACCTTAACCGACTGGTAATATAGAACAATTAAATATCTGTTACACACGTTAAAGCCGGACAAGTGGTCACACGCCGTCTTAGCATCAAAGATGTCTTCATAAACTACAAAGGCTGTACCCCGGGTTTCTGCTGTGTTGCCACTGCAAAGAACATCAACACAATTATAAAAATCGTAAATTTTGAATCATGTATCATTTTGAGACAAAACAGATTTTTAAAATCTAGTAATTTATTAAAATTTTATTAAATTATGCAATTCAATTTATAAAGTTTTATTAAATTATGCAATTCAATTTATAAAGTTTTATTAAATTATGCAATTCAATTTATAAAGTTTTATTAAATTATGCAATTCAATTTATAAAGTTTTATTAAATTATGCAATTCAATTTATAAAGTTTTATTAAATTATGCAATTCAATTTATAAAGTTTTATTAAATTATGCAATTCAATTTATAAAGTTAAACCTTTATTAAAACCGCTATTTTTATATTCAGAATAGAAGAATAATAGCTTTCTAAAATACCGATCAGGTGTATGTGATTGACGACCTAAGGTCAACTAATTTGTATATTGCTCTGCAAAAGGACATCTCATTAATTCACTATTTGTAATTTTTTCATTCTTTTAGTATACAGTTCTATTTACGCATATTTAAAAAAAAAAATTTTTTTTATCGTGGATAGAAACTTCGCATTTCAGGAGAAAAGAGTCTATACTTTTCTGGTCAATTTACTTCTGGGAATTGCGATACAGTTTTAGATTGTATATTACCCCCCCCCCCCTCCAACACTGGCAAGCAAAAAAAGTCAGTAAGTAGTCCCAACCCCCATTATGCATTTTCATTCATTCATATAAAAAAAACATTTTACGTTTTTGATAAATTGTAAAATAAAAACAAAGCCTTCTCCTTCAACACTGCAGCCAATCACAAGTCAGTAAGTACCACCCAAGCCAGAGTATGAATGTATCCTCCACATTGATGGCTTTAGTGATATGGATCCTAATATCATTTCTTTAAAGTATTTCATGTATACATTGGTCAGTACTGGGGACAATCTATACAGTTCATCATGGAAACGGAACATAATAGCAAATTGTTCTTCTTAGAGATGTTGATAACTCTCACTGATCAGGAGTTCAGATCATCCGTAAATTGAAAGCCAACTTTCACTGGACAATATCTCAATTTTAACTATTACAAATGTAATCTAATCTTATGGTAAATAAAAATTTATCATAATGGAAACAATGATTATTAGACACCAAAACAGATACTCCCTTGGGGGAGGGAGTAATGTAGTATGTAATACCTGGGAGGATTACCCCTACCCCCCTAAAAAAACAAGGAGGTAATTCCTGGGAAGGCGGTCTTATGACAACAGAACCAATACTAAACTACCCACCCCCATTAAAAGCTAATACAATAATAGATTACATCAGTTTTTTTCATTCATTTAAAAATGTCGAGCCATAAAAAAACATTATTTTTATGGTTCCTTGGCCTTTTGGCTAAGATCAAAGTGTAGTATAACAATATTTCTGCAAAATAAAAAAATTCAAACCAATTTGGGGATATCTTAAGTAAGATAGCCCTAGAGTAAATGTGATATTGTGGTGATTGAGATGATTCAAGTTAGAGTAGGATAGACATTTATCATTTTTGACCAACCACCCTATTTTCTCCACACTTTTAATGGCCTTGTGCCTAATTTGTTCCGAATGTAAATTTTTCATATTTTCTGCAAATAAATATTTCAAGGTGTAGTATCTGTTCTCAGTATCTCAGTGACATCGGGTGTTGTACTATCGATGAAAATATTGCGTATACATAAGAAATTATGACAATGCAAAATTACAACTGCATATTACAGAATATTAATTTATTAGAAGCTGTTTATAAAATAAATATGCAAATTAAGAAGGGTCTTGTTGTTTCTTATGTTGCCCTCTTCACACACACACGGGGTCCATACTACCCAAATTGGGAAATTCATCTCGATTTCAGCTTTTTTTTTTTTTTTGCCATTAGCTACTCACATGCCTGTGTGAGATAGACCATGAGCATGTCAAGAACGTGCCAAAGTCTTATGTACAACATGAAAAGAAACTGGAATCTTAGGAAGATCTCCATCATTCCAGTAATCGTAGGAGCCACTGGGGTCATGAAAAAGTATTTTTTTTAAACTACCTGACGTATATACCCAGTGCAAGAGATTAAAACAATTGCGCTTAAAGGGACGGTAAGAATCCTAAAAAGATCTCTTAAAAATGAATATATTGCAAGATTTCTTTGGCATTATTGTAGATTAACACCTTCCGCTAACTCAATCCCTTACCTCCCCAAAATATGAGATTCTATTTTTTTTATTTAGGCAATTACATGTTAACACCCTGAAAAACTTGGCAGAAAGAAAGAAACAAAAACAATTATTTTAGAATTTAGAGTGGGGATCAGTTTCACATAAAATAATCCCCCATTTCAAGGCCATTCTAGCGTTTTAGGACAGTTAATTATTTTTTCTATGGGAGATAAATCCTGTGCGTTTTTCTTGTTTTTTTTCTTTTTTTAGACGATTATGAGGGTCTTTGTGGGAGGAGGGGGGGCTTACCACTTGAACTTCAGGTTAGTGGTAGGGCTAGGGGCAATTAAGTGTGAACACCCTGAAAACTTAGCAGAAAGAAAAAAAACGAATTTATTTAGAATTTCGAGTGGGGGATTAGTTTCACATATATTTAATGTAGAATAATTCACAATTTCCGGGCCATTCTAGCGTTTTAGGGCATTAATGAATTTTTTTCTATGGCAAATAAATCCTGTGCGTTTTTTTTTATGGGGGTCTGCTTTTTTATTGAAAAAATTTTTTTTTTTTTTCGACGATTATGTTTGGTTTTAATGGGCTTTTTTGTAGGATTAGGGCTTCCTACTCGGACTTAGGGTTATTGATAAGGTTAAGGAAGGGGTTTTGTTTTGGATGGAGGTTGCCATTCGGACTTAGTGTTAGGGTTAAGGGAGTTTTTTAGGGGGTGGCTTGCCACTCATATTTAAGGTTAATGGTACGATACATTCAAGAAGGCATTTTTAGGAGGTGGGCTTGTTAGTTGTACCTAGAGTTAATGGTAGAGTAATTATTTATTTTATAAATTTCACTAAAAGGCAAGAATGGCCGGGAAATCGGAGATCATTTTACATTAAATTTATATGCGAAACTGATCCCCCACTCTAAATTCTAAATTAACTTTTTGTTTTGTTTTTTCTTTTTTTCGCCAAGACTTTAAGGGTGTTTACACGTAATCGCCTAAAAAAGTAGAATCTTAATTTTTTTGTTTAAATTGGCGACTAGAAAGTCATTACTACTAGAAGTTTGAAAGTTGAGTGAAAACCAGTATTTTTTAAAGTATTTTTTATAAAAGAACCAAATAGGATTAACTTTTTTAAGCACAAAAATATTTTTGTCTTATTTTTACAAAGCTTTACAAGACTAGTTAGCTGCTGCTGATGTTATATCAGCAATACTAGCAGCCATTGTTGACTTTCGCTCAAAAAATGGACACTATTTTTTCGGATAAGGTAATTTAAAATTACTACTACGGAAAGACAAAACAACATACAATTATAATTTTAATGCATAAAAAAAGATAAAAGATTAATTTATTTACTAGTTGGGTACGAAAAATGTAACAACATTTTTTATATTCATATTTTAAAATTTTTCAAATTCGTTCTAGAATGAAAATAAACAAAAATCGCCTGCAGCTACTACAATGTTTTTCAAACTATAAATAGAAAACGCCTTTTTTTTCCGGATAGGGTCATGAAATATCAGGACTACCAAAAGAGAACACATATATACAATTATAATTTTAATGCATAAAAAAGTAAAATGATTGATTTACTTACTAATTGGGCGACGGAAATGTATTTTTCAAAAATGTTCGACCGACGGCGAGTTGAAGTCTTATTTTTAAAATTTCAAAAAAATGAATGAGCCGAATTACTTTGTACAGCGACAAACATTAAAAGTGATACTTTACCTGATTAGTCTCCAAATTTTAGGACGAAATTCCACATACAGCAATGGTACGAGACTTTTAAACGAAGGGGGGGGGGGGGGTTAAAAAAAATAACATTTTTTTGCCTTTATTTGCTCAAAACTCTTAAAAATATATAATGTATATTATTATTCATGAATGCACCTAAAAGGATATTCATTTCCTAACAAAATGATGGTATTTTGAGCACTTAAAGTGCTTTAGTTTTTAAGATATGACTATTTTAATAGAACTACCCTCAAATCTGCGATTATCCAAACAGTTTTCTGGTCGATGTGTATTGCTATTTAGAGTGATAAGGACTCTGCTGAAAAGGGGTAGTTGGCGCTGAAAAGGAAGTAGTTGACTGACAGAATCTTTGTTTTTGAGGCATCTATCATCATACCTGTGATTCAAGATACTGCAATAATTTGCATATGTGGTGGGTTAAAGAATATAAAAACTGTACTTTTTTGACTGAAGAGCTGAGTTGAGTTTGGAAGAGAAGAGAGTGAAGATTGGAGGGAGAACTGTGAATATTGGAGAGAGAACTTTGAATATTGGAGACTGCGATTGTCGGTGAAGAAAAGCCAATTTTATTTTTTCAAGTTTGGATTACAAGCTATTTCGGCATGAAAAGGAGAATATGGAGTCCGGAAAATAAGTTTGAGCAAGGATGTGATATCGCCTTTTAGTGGAGAAGATGATGTAGTTGGGTGGATGAAAAAAGTTAAACTGGTGGCGAAACTACAGAAATTACAAGACCTGGTTAGTTTCATTCCACTTTTTCTACATGGGGATGCGCTTGCTCTCTACCTCGAGATGAGTGATACAGACCAATTAGATGCGGAAATGATAGAGATGAGATTCGTGACAGCATTCACTGAAGATCCTTTCGAAGCCTATGAACAACTGAAACGATTCAGGTGGACTGGAGAATCGGTGGATGTTTATGCCAACAATATCAAAAGATTGGCTGGATTAGCTGGATACATAGGGATAGGTCTGGATCAGACAGCAAAACTCGCGTTCATCACAGGATTTCCAGATGACGTATCTGTGGCACTGCAACAATTGCATCACTTGGAGAGACTGGATGTTAGTCGACTGATACCGACTGCACGGCTATTGGTTAGCAAGAGAATGCGAGATACTGGGACAGTGGTAGCGAGTGCACAAAGTACTACACTGAAAAATGAGATTCAAAGAAAATCTTCAAGCATTCGGTGCTTTAGGTGTCGAGGACCACATCTTATTAAAGATTGCATGGAGCCAGCTAGAGTCAGAGTAAGGTGTTATGAGTGTGGAAGAATTCGGCACATTGCGAGATATTGTTCTCTGGCTCAGGGAAATGAGCAAAGGGGAGCTTCTGCGCCAGTAGCTACCCCAGAAACAGAATGAAGGCGCAGTACGGAACTCTACCCATGATAGAAATGGCAGTAAATGATGCTGTAATGACGGCACTTGTTGACACTGGATGCACCACTACTCTACTTAACTCCAAACTTGCGAGTGGGTGTGGTAGAAGTGGCACGATAAAAACAGTTGACAGTCGGGACGTAAAATGTAAGGGAACCCGGCAAGTGGAAATGAAAGTATGTGGAGTATGAGTGAAGGTGGAAGTGATTCTGATGGATCACATGATTGACAGAATTGATGTCATAATTGGAATGGACATTGATTGATTAATTGACTTGTTTTACGGCATATCAACCTCTTGTGGGTCATTTAATGCCGAAACATTAGTTGTAGTATGAGAGTTGAATGTTACAAATGTTTCAGAGGAAAATTTCGACTATATCTTGTTATATAGCTTCGTTGCTCTTAGCAATTTAAAATTTTTATTTGGGTCAACTTGGTTAAAGATTTCCTTCAGGTTATTTTCTTGGCAGTGTCTCAGTCGGATCTGTTTAAAGTCTATACAGCTTACCAGTATATGATGCACTGTGTAGGGTTCTTGGCATGATATGCAAATTGGTGCTGCTTCTCTTTTCAGCAAGTACGAGTGGGTGGCATAGGTGTGTCCTATTCTGAGTCTAGTTATTGTCACCTCTTCTCGACATCCTTGTATTGGTGTCTCTTATTCTGATGATCTGTGTCACTTGGTATAATTTATTTTCTATACAGGAGTTCCATGATTCCTGCCACTTTTTGAGAATATATGTATTAGTTTTTGGTTTTAAGTCCATATAAGGGATGTTTTCTGTTGTGGGGTTTAACTGTAATGACTCTTTTGCAGCTTTATCAGCTTTTTCATTCATGTGGATACCGATATGGTTTGGAATCCAGCAGATTATTTCTTTATTTACTGTTAGATCATTTATTCTATTCAGCAACTTTGTAATTTTTTTTTCCTTTATTGATATGAGCACTGATAAAGAGTCTGTAAGTATAAGGTATTTTTTGTGTTCTTGGGATGCTATGATATTTAGTGCCAAGTCGATGGCAGATACTTCTGCGCTATGCACGGAAGCCCCATCCGGGAGTCTTTTCTTTAATTTTCTCATGGATGGCCACGCATCCTACCCTATCTCCATCTTTTGATCCATCAGTATATATTTGTAGGTGTTCTTTGTATCTATTTTGAATGTTGAGCCGTTCTTCATGGAAAGTTGAAGGATGGGTTTTGATTTTAGAGTGCTTACTTAATTTTAATATTATGGATGGTTGTTTAATCATCTAAGGTGGAGATTTAGATTTGATGGATTCATGAATTTTTGTAGTGTCTATTTGGGCTTCTGTGAGGGTTTTTTTAATGCGAAGACTGTATGGTTCGATAGTAGTTTCTCTTTCGTTGAATAATTTTGCGTATTGTGGATGGGAAACACATTGGTATGCAGGATTTGATGGGCATGATGAGACTTTTAAGTAGTATTGTAGTGCTAGTTTTTTTCTTCTTAATGTCAATGGTGGTTCGTTAGCCTCTGTATACAGGCTTTCCACCGGGGAGGTTTTGAAGGCTCCTAAAGCCAATCTTAATCCTTGATGGTGTACTGCATTGAGTTCTTTTATATAGCACTTTCTGGCTGCTTCTTATATAGCATCCATAGTCAAGCTTAGATCTAACTAAGGATCGGTAGAGTTTTAGTAGTGTAGTTTTGTCAGCACCCCAGTCAGTGTGTGCCGGAACTTTGATTAATTGCATGGCTTTGTGGCATTTTGTTTTTAGATATTTTATGTGAGGTATAAAGGACAATTTTTTATCATATATGATGCCCAGGTACTTGTGCTGATCAACAACTGGGATATTACTGTGGTCCAGTTTCAGTATGGGGTCATGATGGATCTTTCTGAGTTTACAGAAATTTATACATTTTGTTTTCTCCTTTGAGAATTTAAAACCGTTTTCTACGACCCATTTGTTTATTTTATTTATACAGAGTTGGAGTTAAAACAATTAAAAAATTAAATCTAGCAGAATGCATTCCTCTTTCTTCATAAAGAAGTCACCTATTTTAATCTTTTGTTAATATTTAAAAAAAAAAATTACTTTATGATCGTTTGAAATTTATTTTAACCACTTTTTTTAATTACTATCATCTGAATATTTATTGAAACAAAAAAAAAATTACTTTATGATCGTTTGAAATTTATTTTAACCACTTTTTTTAATTACTATCATCTGAATATTTATTGAAACAAAAAAAATGCATTAGTGTAAAGTAAAACAAACTTTTTTTAAAATCCTATTTAAAAAAAAAAATAATTTAATTACAAAATTTAATCCTTCAGAATTGATCTTGGTTGACTTATTTATGAATAAACCATGTTAATTTTTTGACTGAATTAATTTGTGATCCTTCGATATTTGAAAGGAATTTGGAAGCATTTAAACCATCAAATACAAAGTCATTTAGACTTGCTTTAAACTTCTTAACAAATCCTCATTTAATTAAAAGACAAGAACTTTTGGAAGCTATTTACATCCAATAATTTTATAAATAGAGATTAAAACATTACCAGAACAAAATTTTTATTACAATTTGGTTCAATTGATAATTTAATGACCAAATGATACCATAAAAAATTTAACTTTCAAAATCCTATTTAAAAAGAAAAAACAAAACAGTTTATAAAGTAAAAAGATTCCTGAGCAACGCCGGATAGGTTCATCTAGTTACAAATCAGGAATGGCTAAAAAAGCTGAAATCGAGACCCCCCCCCTTCAGTGTGTGTGTGTGTGTGTGTGTGCGCGCGCACGGGGGCAGCGCAAAAAACCTGGATGATGATGTGCTAGTGATAAGTAGTAAAAACACATCTAAAATAATTTGAAAAAATGTTTAATTAGTGAAATATCAATTATTTTCAGTTTTCAGAGAGAACTGTCATAAGAGGGAAAAGGAAGGCAAGACAAAGTGGAGATGGGAAGAGGAAGAAAGAAAACATGAAAAGAGAAAGAAAGATAAAGCAAGAGAGAGAAGAAAGTGAAAGAAATAAAATCCAGCCAAATAGCGACAAAAAAGTGATTTGACAGAAATCAGCTTTTTTCTTATTTAAAAGAAAGAAAAAAAAAAAGCTAATTTTTACAAAAAAGAGAACTCGCATCCATCCGACTTTTTGTAGATTAACAAAAAAGCAAATAACTCACATACTTGACAAATGATTTGCTTGTTGTCAGGGAAAGATAAATGAAAACCATTTTTTTTTAAATAGAATAAATAAAATGGTGACAAATTTAAATGACATTATTGAAAGTAAAAGATAAAAATTCAACAAATTCAAAATTATATATTTTTTTAATCTTATTTCAAAATCTTGATATTTTTTTCTCCAGATTCACTGTACGAATGTATATCTGAGTTGGTGATTCAGTCAAAAATCAATTTTTGTAAAAGTCAGGTTAAAAAAAGAAAGAAAGAGAGCCATAAGTAGGATTATTTTTCAACAGAATCTCTACTTCCGAGGTAGAGAATCAGTAATTTGTTTTAAAAGTCACGAGTCAGAGTCAGATTTATTAAAACCAATCCTTGAGTCGGAGATTTTTTAGCAGACTTCCTCACCTCCGCTGTATGTGTAGGCATATACTGATGAAAGCCATGTGTAATTATTGGATGGATATGCAAGCTTCTAACTTTTGACCAACAGTCCAACCAACACTGAAAACAATGACATTAAAATGGTGATAATGGTTTAAATAAAAAAGATTTATTTTATGCAATGCGATCTCGAAAAGATGAAAGTCCATGTTTACGAGTTAAGATGAGAAACTTATTTCTTTAAGTCTGGTGTACTAAGTCCGTATTTCGTTTTCATTTTGTCCAAATCTTCTTTCTTCTTTTCTTGGTCGATTCTTTTAAACGCCTGCAAAAAAACAAACAACATTAGTTAGTTTGCTTTGTTTTACTGCAAATTAACCCTAACTAACACATTTTGGGTAATTTCATAGTTAAACAATTATAAACAATTCATTTTATATGATTAAGTAAACACACACAAATTATATCTATCTAAATGAATAAATGCAAAAGTTTTTAACATTCATCCAAACTATATTTATATCAAAACATCTTACGTTTATTTAATTCAATTATTCGGGGAATTAATTTCACCCGTCCTGAGACAGATATTCTTCTAATTTTGTTTTTTCTATAAAATAAAAAGACGACTTCACAAACGACATATTTTCACTTACCTTAACCGACTGGTAATATAGAACAATTAAATATCTGTTACACACGTTAAAGCCGGACAAGTGGTCACACGCCGTCTTAGCATCAAAGATGTCTTCATAAACTACAAAGGCTGTACCCCGGGTTTCTGCTGTGTTGCCACTGCAAAGAACATCAACACAATTATAAAAATCGTAAATTTTGAATCATGTATCATTTTGAGACAAAACAGATTTTTAAAATCTAGTAATTTATTAAAATTTTATTAAATTATGCAATTCAATTTATAAAGTTTTATTAAATTATGCAATTCAATTTATAAAGTTTTATTAAATTATGCAATTCAATTTATAAAATTTTATTAAATTATGCAATTCAATTTATAAAGTTTTATTAAATTATGCAATTCAATTTATAAAATTTTATTAAATTATGCAATTCAATTTATAAAGTTTTATTAAATTATGCAATTCAATTTATAAAGTTTTATTAAATTATGCAATTCAATTTATAAAGTTTTATTAAATTATGCAATTCAATTTATAAAGTTTTATTGAATTATGCAATTCAATTTATAAAGTTTTATTAAATTATGCAATTCAATTTATAAAGTTTTATTGAATTATGCAATTCAATTTATAAAGTTTTATTAAATTATGCAATTCAATTTATAAAATTTTATTAAATTATGCAATTCAATTTATAAAGTTTTATTAAATTATGCAATTCAATTTATAAAGTTTTATTGAATTATGCAATTCAATTTATAAAGTTTTATTAAATTATGCAATTCAATTTATAAAGTTTTATTGAATTATGCAATTCAATTTATAAAGTTTTATTAAATTATGCAATTCAATTTATAAAATTTTATTAAATTATGCAATTCAATTTATAAAATTTTATTAAATTATGCAATTCAATTTATAAAGTTTTATTAAATTATGCAATTCAATTTATAAAGTTTTATTAAATTATGCAATTCAATTTATAAAGTTTTATTGAATTATGCAATTCAATTTATAAAGTTTTATTGAATTATGCAATTCAATTTATAAAGTTTTATTAAATTATGCAATTCAATTTATAAAATTTTATTAAATTATGCAATTCAATTTATAAAGTTTTATTAAATTATGCAATTCAATTTATAAAGTTTTATTAAATTATGCAATTCAATTTATAAAGTTTTATTAAATTATGCAATTCAATTTATAAAGTTTTATTAAATTATGCAATTCAATTTATAAAGTTTTATTAAATTATGCAATTCAATTTATAAAGTTTTATTAAATTATGCAATTCAATTTATAAAGTTTTATTAAATTATGCAATTCAATTTATAAAGTTTTATTAAATTATGCAATTCAATTTATAAAGTTTTATTAAATTATGCAATTCAATTTATAAAGTTTTATTAAATTATGCAATTCAATTTATAAAGTTTTATTAAATTATGCAATTCAATTTATAAAGTTTTATTAAATTATGCAATTCAATTTATAAAGTTTTATTAAATTATGCAATTCAATTTATAAAGTTTTATTAAATTATGCAATTCAATTTATAAAGTTTTATTAAATTATGCAATTCAATTTATAAAGTTTTATTAAATTATGCAATTCAATTTATAAAGTTTTATTAAATTATGCAATTCAATTTATAAAGTTTTATTAAATTATGCAATTCAATTTATAAAGTTTTATTAAATTATGCAATTCAATTTATAAAGTTTTATTAAATTATGCAATTCAATTTATAAAGTTTTATTAAATTATGCAATTCAATTTATAAAGTTTTATTAAATTATGCAATTCAATTTATAAAGTTTTATTAAATTATGCAATTCAATTTATAAAGTTTTATTAAATTATGCAATTCAATTTATAAAGTTTTATTAAATTATGCAATTCAATTTATAAAGTTAAACCTTTATTAAAACCGCTATTTTTATATTCAGAATAGAAGAATAATAGCTTTCTAAAATACCGATCAGGTGTATGTGATTGACGACCTAAGGTCAACTAATTTGTATATTGCTCTGCAAAAGGACATCTCATTAATTCACTATTTGTAATTTTTTCATTCTTTTAGTATACAGTTCTATTTACGCATATTTAAAAAAAAATTTTTTTTTTATCGTGGATAGAAACTTCGCATTTCAGGAGAAAAGAGTCTATACTTTTCTGGTCAATTTACTTCTGGGAATTGCGATACAGTTTTAGATTGTATATTAACCCCCCCCCCCCCTCCAACACTGGCAAGCAAAAAAAGTCAGTAAGTAGTCCCAACCCCCATTATGCATTTTCATTCATTCATATAAAAAAACCATTTTACGTTTTTGATAAATTGTAAAATAAAAACAAAGCCTTCTCCTTCAACACTGCAGCCAATCACAAGTCAGTAAGTACCACCCAAGCCAGAGTATGAATGTATCCTCCACATTGATGGCTTTAGTGATATGGATCCTAATATCATTTCTTTAAAGTATTTCATGTATACATTGGTCAGTACTGGGGACAATCTATACAGTTCATCATGGAAACGGAACATAATAGCAAATTGTTCTTCTTAGAGATGTTGATAACTCTCACTGATCAGGAGTTCAGATCATCCGTAAATTGAAAGCCAACTTTCACTGGACAATATCTCAATTTTAACTATTACAAATGTAATCTAATCTTATGGTAAATAAAAATTTATCATAATGGAAACAATGATTATTAGACACCAAAACAGATACTCCCTTGGGGAGGGGGTAATGTAGTATATAATACCTGGGAGGATTACCCCTACCCCCCTAAAAAAACAAGGAGGTAATTCCTGGGAAGGCGGTCTTATGACAACAGAACCAATACTAAACTACCCACCCCCATTAAAAGCTAATACAATAATAGATTACATCAGTTTTTTTCATTCATTTAAAAATGTCAAGCCATAAAAAAACATTATTTTTATGGTTCCTTGGCCTTTTGGCTAAGATCAAAGTGTAGTATAACAATATTTCTGCAAAATAAAAAAATTCAAACCAATTTGGGGATATCTTAAGTAAGATAGCCCTAGAGTAAATGTGATATTGTGGTGATTGAGATGATTCAAGTTAGAGTAGGATAGACATTTATCATTTTTGACCAACCACCCTATTTTCTCCACACTTTTAATGGCCTTGTGCCTAATTTGTTCCGAATGTAAATTTTTCATATTTTCTGCAAATAAATATTTCAAGGTGTAGTATCTGTTCTCAGTATCTCAGTGACATCGGGTGTTGTACTATCGATGAAAATATTGCGTATACATAAGAAATTATGACAATGCAAAATTACAACTGCATATTACAGAATATTAATTTATTAGAAGCTGTTTATAAAATAAATATGCAAATTAAGAAGGGTCTTGTTGTTTCTTATGTTGCCCTCTTCACACACACACGGGGTCCATACTACCCAAATTGGGAAATTCATCTCGATTTCAGCTTTTTTTTTTTTTGCCATTAGCTACTCACATGCCTGTGTGAGATAGACCATGAGCATGTCAAGAACGTGCCAAAGTCTTATGTACAACATGAAAAGAAACTGGAATCTTAGGAAGATCTCCATCATTCCAGTAATCGTAGGAGCCGCTGGGGTCATGAAAAAGTATTTTTTTAAAACTACCTGACGTATATACCCAGTGCAAGAGATTAAAACAATTGCGCTTAAAGGGACGGTAAGAATCCTAAAAAGATCTCTTAAAAATGAATATATTGCAAGATTTCTTTGGCATTATTGTAGATTAACACCTTCCGCTAACTCAATCCCTTACCTCCCCAAAATATGAGATTCTATTTTTTTTATTTAGGCAATTACATGTTAACACCCTGAAAAACTTGGCAGAAAGAAAGAAACAAAAACAATTATTTTAGAATTTAGAGTGGGGATCAGTTTCACATAAAATAATCCCCCATTTCAAGGCCATTCTAGCGTTTTAGGACAGTTAATTATTTTTTCTATGAGATAAATCCTGTGCGTTTTTCTTGTTTTTTTTCTTTTTTTAGACGATTATGAGGGTCTTTGTGGGAGGAGGGGGGGCTTACCACTTGAACTTCAGGTTAGTGGTAGGGCTAGGGGCAATTAAGTGTGAACACCCTGAAAACTTAGCAGAAAGAAAAAAAACGAATTCATTTAGAATTTCGAGTGGGGGATTAGTTTCACATATATTTAATGTAGAATAATTCACAATTTCCGGGCCATTCTAGCGTTTTAGGGCGTTAATGAATTTTTTTCTATGGCAAATAAATCCTGTGCGTTTTTTTTTTATGGGGGTCTGCTTTTTTATTTAAAAAAATTTTTTTTTTTTTCGACGATTATGTTTGGTTTTAATGGGCTTTTTTGTAGGATTAGGGCTTCCTACTCGGACTTAGGGTTATTGATAAGGTTAAGGAAGGGGTTTTGTTTTGGATGGAGGTTGCCATTCGGACTTAGTGTTAGGGTTAAGGGAGTTTTTTAGGGGGTGGCTTGCCACTCATATTTAAGGTTAATGGTACGATACATTCAAGAAGGCATTTTTAGGAGGTGGGCTTGTTAGTTGTACCTAGAGTTAATGGTAGAGTAATTATTTATTTTATAAATTTCACTAAAAGGCAAGAATGGCCGGAAAATCGGAGATCATTTTACATTAAATTTATATGCGAAACTGATCCCCCATTCTAAATTCTAAACTAACTTTTTGTTTTGTTTTTTCTTTTTTTCGCCAAGACTTTAAGGGTGTTTACACGTAATCGCCTAAAAAAGTAGAATCTTAATTTTTTTGTTTAAATTGGCGACTAGAAAGTCATTACTACTAGAAGTTTGAAAGTTGAGTGAAAACCAGTATTTTTTATAAAAGAACCAAATAGGATTAACTTTTTTAAGCACAAAAATATTTTTGTCTTATTTTTACAAAGCTTTACAAGACTAGTTAGCTGCTGCTGATGTTATATCAGCAATACTAGCAGCCATTGTTGACTTTCGCTCAAAAAATGGACACTATTTTTTCGGATAAGGTAATTTAAAATTACTACTACGGAAAGACAAAACAACATACAATTATAATTTTAATGCATAAAAAAAGATAAAAGATTAATTTATTTACTAGTTGGGTACGAAAAATGTAACAACATTTTTTATATTCATATTTTAAAATTTTTCAAATTCGTTCTAGAATGAAAATAAACAAAAATCGCCTGCAGCTACTACAATGTTTTTCAAACTATAAATAGAAAACGCCTTTTTTTTCCGGATAGGGTCATGAAATATCAGGACTACCAAAAGAGAACACATATATACAATTATAATTTTAATGCATAAAAAAGTAAAATGATTGATTTACTTACTAATTGGGCGACGGAAATGTATTTTTCAAAAATGTTCGACCGACGGCGAGTTGAAGTCTTATTTTTAAAATTTAAAAAAAATGAATGAGCCGAATTACTTTGTACACCGACAAACATTAAAAGTGATACTTTACCTGATTAGTCTCCAAATTTTAGGACGAAATTCCACATACAGCAATGGTACGAGACTTTTAAACGAAGGAGGGGGGGGGGGGGGGTTAAAAAAAATTGCCGTAAATAGCTATAACATTTTTTTGCCTTTATTTGCTCAAAACTCTTAAAAATATATAATGTATATTATTATTCATGAATGCACCTGAAAGGATATTCATTTCCTAACAAAATGATGGTATTTTGAGCACTTAAAGTGCTTTAGTTTTTAAGATATGACTATTTTAATAGAACTACCCTCAAATCTGCGATTATCCAAACAGTTTTCTGGTCGATGTGTATTACTATTTAGAGTGATAAGGACTCTGCTGAAAAGGGGTAGTTGGCGCTGAAAAGGAAGTAGTTGACTGACAGAATCTTTGTTTTTGAGGCATCTATCATCATACCTGTGATTCAAGATACTGCAATAATTTGCATATGTGGTGGGTTAAAGAATATAAAAACTGTACTTTTTTGACTGAAGAGCTGAGTTGAGTTTGGAAGAGAAGAGAGTGAAGATTGGAGGGAGAACTGTGAATATTGGAGAGAGAACTTTGAATATTGGAGACTGCGATTGTCGGTGAAGAAAAGCCAATTACAAGCTATTTCGGCATGAAAAGGAGAATATGGAGTCCGGAAAAATAAGTTTGAGCAAGGATGTGATATCGCCTTTTAGTGGAGAAGATGATGTAGTTGGGTGGATGAAAAAAGTTAAACTGGTGGCGAAACTACAGAAAGTACAAGACCTGGTTAGTTTCATTCCACTTTTTCTGCATGGGGATGCGCTTGCTCTCTACCTCGAGATGAGTGATACAGACCAATTAGATGCGGAAATGATAGAGATGAGATTCGTGACAGCATTCACTGAAGATCCTTTCGAAGCCTATGAACAACTGAAACGATTCAGGTGGACTGGAGAATCGATGGATGTTTATGCCAACAATATCAAAAGATTGGCTGGATTAGCTGGATACCTAGGGATAGGTCTGGATCAGACAGCAAAATTCGCGTTCATCACAGGATTTCCAGATGACGTATCTGTGGCACTGCAACAATTGCATCACTTGGAGAGACTGGATGTTAGTTGACTGATACCGACTGCACGGCTATTGGTTAGCAAGAGAATGCGAGATACTGGGACAGTGGCAGCGAGTGCACAAAGTACTACACTGAAAAATGAGATTCAAAGAAAATCTTCAAGCATTCGGTGCTTTAGGTGTCGAGGACCACATCTTATTAAAGATTGCATGGAGCCAGCTAGAGTCAGAGTAAGGTGTTATGAGTGTGGAAGAATTCGGCACATTGCGAGATATTGTTCTCTGGCTCAGGGAAATGAGCAAAGGGGAGCTTCTGCGCCAGTAGCTACCCCAGAAACAGAATGAAGGCGCAGTACGGAACTCTACCCATGATAGAAATGGCAGTAAATGATGCTGTAATGACGGCACTTGTTGACACTGGATGCACCACTACTCTACTTAACTCCAAACTTGCGAGTGGGTGTGGTAGAAGTGGCACGATAAAAACAGTTGACGGTCGGGACGTAAAATGTAAGGGAACCCGGCAAGTGGAAATGAAAGTATGTGGAGTATGAGTGAAGGTGGAAGTGATTCTGATGGATCACATTATTGACAGAATTGATGTCATAATTGGAATGGACATTGATTGATTAATTGACTTGTTTTACGGCATATCAACCTCTTGTGGGTCATTTAATGCCGAAACATTAGTTGTAGTATGAGAGTTGAATGTTACAAACGTTTCAGAGGAAAATTTCGACTATATCTTGTTATATAGCTTCGTTGCTCTTAGCAATTTAAAAATTTTATTTGGGTCAACTTGGTTAAAGATTTCCTTCAGGTTATTTTCTTGGCAGTGTCTCAGTCGGATCTGTTTAAAGTCTATACAGCTTACCAGTATATGATGCACTGTGTAGGGTTCTTGGCATGATATGCAAATTGGTGCTGCTTCTCTTTTCAGCAAGTACGAGTGGGTGGCATAGGTGTGTCCTATTCTGAGTCTAGTTATTGTCACCTCTTCTCGACATCCTTGTATTGGTATCTCTTATTCCGATGGTCTGTATCACTTGGTATAATTTATTTTCAATACAGGAGTTCCATGATTCTTGCCACTTTTTGAGAATATATGTATTAGTTTTTGGTTTTAAGTCCGTATAAGGGATGTTTTCTGTTGTGGGGTTTAACTGTAATGACTCTTTTGCAGCTTTATCAGCTTTATCATTCATGTGGATACCGATATGGCTTGGAATCCAGCAGATTATTTCTTTATTTACTGTTAGATCATTTATTCTATTCAGCAACTTTGTAATTTTTTTTTCCTGTATTGATATGAGCACTGATAAAGAGTCTGTAAGTATGAGGTATTTTTTGTGTTCTTGGGATGCTATGATATTTAGTGTCAAGTCGATGGCAGATACTTCTGCGCTATGCACGGAAGCCCCATCCGGGAGTCTTTTCTTTAATTTTCTCATGGATGGCCACGCATCCTACCCTATCTCCATCTTTTGATCCATCAGTATATTTTTGTAGGTGTTCTTTGTATCTATTTTGAATGTTGAGCCGTTCTTCATGGAAAGTTGAAGGATGGGTTTTGGTTTTAGAGTGCTTACTTAATTTTAATATTATGGATGGTTGTTTAATCATCCAAGGTGGAGATTTTGATTTGATGGATTCATGAATTTTTGTAGTGTCTATTTGGGCTTCTGTGAGGGTTTTTTTTAATGCGAAGACTGTATGGTTCGATAGTAGTTTCTCTTTCGTTGAATAATTTTGCGTATTGTGGATGGAAAACACATTGGTATGCAGGATTTGATGGGCATGATGAGAGTTTTAAGTAGTATTGTAGTGCTAGTTTTTTTTCTTCTTAATGTCAATGGTGGTTCGTTAGCCTCTGTATACAGGCTTTCCACCGGGGAGGTTTTGAAGGCTCCTAAAGCCAATCTTAATCCTTGGTGGTGTACTGCATTGAGTTCTTTTATATAACACTTTCTGGCTGCTTCTTATATAGCATCCATAGTCAAGCTTAGATCTAACTAAGGATCGGTAGAGTTTTAGTAGTGTAGTTTTGTCAGCACCTCAGTCAGTGTGTGCCGGAACTTTGATTAATTGCATGGCTTTGTGGCATTTTGTTTTTAGATATTTTATGTGAGGTATAAAGGACAATTTTTTATCATATATGATGCCCAGGTACTTGTGCTGATCAACAACTGGGATATTACTGTGGTCCAGTTTCAGTATGGGGTCATGATGGATCTTTCTGAGTTTACAGAAATTTATACATTTTGTTTTCTCCTTTGAGAATTTAAAACCGTTTTCTACGACCCATTTGTTTATTTTATTTATACAGAGTTGGAGTTTGCGTTCGGCTGTGGGTACGTATTTTGATCGCTAGCATATAAATAAATCATCTATGTATAGAGCGCAGTCGATCCCAGTATTTACGTTTTTAATGATGTTATTAATCTTTATATTGAAAAGGGTGACAGACAGGATGCTTCCTTGGGGTACACCCATTTCTTGTTCTTTTAGGCTGAAAGTATGTTAACCATCCGCACTTGAAAGTGTCAATCATCTAAAAAGTTGCAGATGAACTCTGGCATTCTGCCTTTAAGTCCAAGTTCATGTAGGTCTCTTTTAATGCCGTATTTCCACGTAGTGTCGTATGCCTTTTCAATGTCGAAGAAGATTGCTATCAGATGCTCCTTCCTGACAAATGCTTCCCTTACGAGTGTTTCAAGTCTAATTAGGTGGTCAATAGGGCTTCTACTTTTCCTGAAGCCTGACCGATATTCTGTAATCAGGTTTTTGATTTCCAAATACTATGATAGTCTCTCACTAACCATTCTTTCGAAAGTCTTACACAGGCAACTAGTTAGGGTAATGGGTCGATAATTTATTGGATCTGTATGGTCTTTTTGGGGTTTGGGTATTGGGATCACTATAGCTTGTTTCCAGTTTTTTGGAATACTGTTATTTCTCCATATTTCATTATAGATTTTTAATAGGTAGTTTAGGGATGGTTTTGGTAGATTTTTAAGAAACTGATAATGGATTTCATCAGGGTCAACAGCTGTATCATGAGATTTATGTATTGCTTCTTTTAATTCTGTTCTGTTGAATGGTTGGTTGTACTTTTCTTCATTTTTTGACTTGAAGTTAATTATTTTCTTTTCTTCATTTTGTTTTATTATTTGAAATTTTTTGTTTTGGTTTTTGGATGAGGAATTTGTTGAAAATTGTTCAGCTAGTTTGTTTGCAATGTTTTCCTTGTTGGTGATCTTTATGTTGTTGCAGATAAGATGTTTGATTGGGTCCTTGTTGTTCTTCCCTGATATTTTTCTGACCATCTCCCATACTTTTTTGGTTATTGTGTTCACATTTTTAATACATAGTTTTTCCATGTGTTCCGTTTTGATTCTTTAGTAATTTTCCCGCTGTTTTTGTATATGTCCAAGTTTTCCTTTGTTGGGTTCTTTTTAAATTTTCTTAGGTTAGCGCGTCGTTTTCTTACGGCTTTTTGGCATTCTTTGTTAAACCATGGTTTGTTAAATTTTGAGGTAGTGGAGCTTTTTGGTACGTTTTCCTTTGTAAGGAGAGTATTGGTGAAATATGCAATGTTCTTCAGTGTTGGTGTTAGCTTCTTGAGTTTTGGAATTTTTCCCAATTTGCTTTTTGAAGGTTCCAACAGGGTATTTTGTCATCTAGTTTTGGATTCTCATTTTCCAGTATAATAAGGAAGTGACCGCTTCCACATGTGTTGTCATGGGTTCTCCAGCTATACTCTATGTAAATGGTTGGGTCGCATATTGTTAAGTCTATTGCTGAGAGAGAACCTGTTGCTGGATGTAGGTATGTGTTCTCTTTATTATTGAGCAAACATAAGTGGTTTTCGTTTAATATTCTTTCAATAATTCTGCCTCTTTTGTTGTTTTTTTTTTACTACCCCATAACTCGTTATGACTGTTAAAATCCCCCATTAGTATGAAAGGTTTTGGTAATTGTTGAATTAATTCATTTAGTTCTGTCTCATCCATTGTTTCGTTTGGTGATATATATAGTGAACAAAAGGTTATTTCTTTGTGTAGTGTTGCAGTTATTGCAACTGCTTGCATATTTGCTTTCAAGTTCATTTTGCTGTGTGGAATATTTTGATTGATGATCCACCAGTGGCTATGTTTGATTTTTTGTTGATGTAGTTGTATGAGTAGTAATGTTTTATATTGATTGTGTCATTCTCTTTTAGGTGAGTTTCTTGTAGGCAGATTATAGCAGGGCAGAAAGTTTTGATGACGAGTATTATTTCTTCAAAATTTATTTTTGTGCCTCTTATGTTCCATTGTAATATTTTGTTTGCCATGAGGTTTTTATTTTTATTTTTTTGTTTATGAGTTTCTGGGCTTTCTCCGTTATCTTTCATCTATCTCCATCTCTGAAGAGTTTGTAATTTTGTGTCTTGTTGGAGTTTGGGTTCTTATTTAAGAGCGATTGAGTTGTGGTTGTACTGTTGTTATTTTGGGGTCTTTTCTTTTTTTGTCTTGTTTATTTGCTTTTGTTTTCTTGATTGTAGTTTCATTGGTCTGAGCCGTGGAATTTTCAGTTTCCGCCTTTTCAAGGGTTTGGAATCTGTTTTGCGTAGTTATTGGTTGAGTTTCTTGTTTTTCAGCAGGTTCTTTGTTTGATTGCTTTTTTGTATCTTCTTGTACTTGAATTGGCGCTATTTTCTTTTTTATTTCTGTTTCAGGCATGTTTTTTCTTTTTGTATTTGGTTTTGCTGTTTGTTTTGATTTATTATTCATATTTGAATATAGTTATTTTAAATTTTCTTGGAATTTTGGCCATTCGTTTTGGTCTAGTTTGACTAGTTTTTCGATATTGGTCATTTGTTTCATTTTGTTGCCTTGATGGGCTTGTTTTTTGTGTTGCTTCTGCATATGTGTTGCTTTTCAAGTATGATTCCACAATCTTCCTTGCTTCTGGGTATGATATATTTCTTTTATGTTTTACCTCTGTAATTTCTTTTTCTTTTTGGTAAATTTTACAAGTTTTGGAGTAGGCTGGGTGGTTTTCATTACAGTTTGGACATTTTTTGTCGTTCTGGCATTCATCTTCTGTATGGTTGGGGCTTTTCACTACATTTCCCACATATTTTCATTCCCCTACATACATCATGGTGGTGCCCAAATTTATGGCATTTGTGGCATCTTAGGGGTGTTGGGATGTATTGCTCTACTTTTTCAATGAGATAGCCAATTTTTAGTTCTTTTGGGATTGTCGGGGTGTCAAAAGTCAATATATAGGTATTAGTTTGTATAGTTTGACCATTTCTTTTTATGGTTATGCGTTTGTGGTCAATTACGCTTTGTTTTTTTAAAGCTGTTCTTATTTCATCTGTCGTCGCCAAGGATAATTCTTGGTTTCTTTTAACTCCTTTAGAGGTGTTGAGTTTTCCATGTGGGAAAACTTTGCATTTGTAATTGTAGAAATTATACATTTTCAATAAGTTTTGTGCATCTTTATTGCTATTTACTTCGACAAGAAGATTTCCATTTCTAAGTTTTTGATAGCCTTTGGGTTGCTCTTACTCGTGAGAACTTTTTCAATTAAAAATGGCGATAATTTGCTCATTTTTTTCTTTCTAGAAGTTCTATTACTAGAAATCTTGGGTAATTTGTAGGAGAGCTGTTTTTTGGAAGGTTGTATATTTTTTCATCCTCCGAGCTTGAGATGTCCGAGACATGAGCACTTGTCTTACTTTAATTTTGCTTGTGTGTGAGTGAGAGAGAGAGAGAAGTTCTTTTCTGTGGTTGTATCTAGACGAGTTATTGCTGTGAATGCTTTAAAGGGAGGGTACCAAGTGTTAACTCACAGTAAAAATATTTTATTCTCGTTAGTTTTTCTAGTTATGTAATGTTTTATTGTGATATAGATTTGAGTCGACCCTAACAGAGGATATTCTGCCAATACATTAAATTCTTAATTTCATTTAGTCAAAGGATTTCACACAATCAGAATACAGCGTCATAACATTCGGTTTGACATCCGTTTTACATGGTGGCATGTGTTTGACGGCTTTTAGAAATTCAATTCCAAACTAACCCATCTCTGGCCAAGTCTTTATATCTCTCACTTTCTTTAGCCTGTCCGTGTGAACTGACCCTGTTACCGCAATTGTTTCTACATCTACAAGAGTTCTTCAAATGGGCTTTGATGAAAAAGCCGTTAAAATGTTGCAGTTTATCTATGATTAAAGAAATCTGCAAAGAAACGAGGTTCTCCGTCGATGGAAACAAAATATTTTTTATAATTTCACCATTATGATGCAGAAGGAGAAAAAGAAGGGCTCTTCCAAATCTCAGTCACAGCCTAACCAAGTAAGACTTCGTTATCGCTTCTCCAATAATTGTTTTTCACCCTAACCCACTCTTTGATGTCGGCAAGTGTTATTCAGCATATTTGGTTAAACACCTGTTTTACATGCGGACATGCATTAGATGGCTTTAAGAAATTGACTTATAAAGTAATCTATCTCTGGCCAGGTCTTTATCCCTTAAATCCATTTTTATGACTTCCTCACAGGTTTTCATTGCCCTTCCCCTGTAAACTGACTGCTACCTCAACTGTTCTACGTCTACTAACCAAAGAACTCTCATCCATTCTTTCAACCTACCCATACATTCAAAGTCTCCTGTTCTGCACACATCTCCCTATACTATCCAGATTTAATCTTCCATTGAGGTCATCAGAACTAAGCCTGTATTTAAGACTCACATTACACATCCATTGTATCATTCTCATATCATTTCTCTTCAGGCAACCCTCACTGGTCAGGTTTCACTTCCATACATCATCACACTTTGTACACATGCCTGATAGACTCTTCCCTTGGTCGAAAGGGGTAACGCTTTGCTGGTTAGTAATGGCAGAAGTTCCATGAACTTACTCAGTTCATGTCATAATAGATCCTTTCTCCCGCTACCCATCCCATCTTCTTCCTCTCTCCTCCCCCCTCTCTCTGAATTTTTTACATCATTCCATTCCTCTCACCTTTCTCATTCGCCCTTCCTCCCACCATCTAACCCATTCATGTACAGATGAAGTGTGCATGGTGACAAGCAAGCAAGCAACATCCTCAAAACGCAAATGTTTATTTTAATAAATGCTTATGACAGTACTAAATCACAACCTGTCAAAACAACTGTCTTGAATTTCAAAAGTACAGATGAAAAGTGTGCATTGTGAGAAGCAAGATAACAAACATCCTCACAGTCGGATACAGATAAGCTTATTGCCTAGCAACAGAACTACAAAGTTGGTTTCATCTGATCATTAGTTCAGTGTATTGTTTAAGAAAATGTTTCTAGTGAATGTATTTATAGTTAACTAGCAGGGTGACCCGACATTTCTTGGGATTGAATGAGATAACTACTATATACTTTCTCACTATGCTCATAAAACCGTATTACTTTCTTCGTTTTTAGACCTCCCCCCCCCCCTTCTCGCCTCCTAATATAGTTGTGAGAAGCTGAAATGTTGGAAAACTCTCTGAATTAGTGTCTTATACATATTAAACCAAATTTCATTAAAATCGGATATACATATTAGAAGTTTTAAGGGGGTTCTGTCCCCATGGGTCACTTAAAGATAGGAGCACGTAGATATTTGGCATATAGAGGGTAACAACTTTCATTGTCTTCAGATAATTTTATAAACATGATTTAAATTTCATAAAAATAGGATATATTTAAAGTTTTAAGGCGGTTATGCCCCCATAGCGGTGCACTTTGAGATTCGAGGACACTTCCATTGTCTTCCCCCAGTAAATTTGACATAAGAATACACTTTTAGATTTTATGTAGATTCTCTAACCTTTATTTCTATAGGGAACACACAAAGATGACACACACGCATTGAGATATATATATAAATAATAAAAAAAGACAAAAAAATCCAACATACAGTCGTATCTGTCGTATAGCCCCATACTTTCCAAATATATCGTACATCTCTTCTGTGGTTATTTTGTATGGCAGATTTCGAACATACAATATCCGGTTTACTTCTGGCGGAAGCCGCACCTAAAAAATAATTAAAAAAAGATTAAGTTTAATAATTTTGGGTTATTTAATGTAAACAATTCATTCAACACACAGTTGTTGTTTAACCTTACACATAGGTGTGAAAGAGTGTTTATAACTTTCGATGGTGTTACAGTACAAATGATTACAATAATCAGATTGAATTATTTTTACTTAGTACATTCAATCTCATAGTCTGTGTTTATATCCCTTAGACTACTTATCGCCACACCCTCAATAATAATAAAAGAAAAATGGTAAAGTTGTTTTAAAAATTATATATATATATATATATATATATATATATATATATATGCACATCTAGGCAGCATCTTCTCTTGCAGGCAAGTATTGTTGAATATAAGAGACAACTCATGTCTAGATATCCTTTGGTAGATCCTTTCAATAGTCCGAATCAGGATTTTAGTTTCGGAGGGGAATTAGTTGATGAATTTGCTATAGTTTCGATTTTTCTCTCATGGTCTGTACCTAATTAACCCTGAAGATGGACCCGGATGGGTCTGAAAGTACTTTGGAGACAAATCTAAACCATGGCAAATTCATCAGCCAATTCCCCTCCGAAACTAAGATCCTGATTCGGACTATTGAAAGGATCTACCAAAGGATATCTAGACATGAGTTGTCTCTCATATTCAACAAATATATATATGTCTGTATATAATAATCCAAGTAAGGTTTGTATCCACAGGTTAACATGTAGAGAATCTTTACTATGTTGATATAATAGTGCTCATTAATAAATAAAGTTATTTATATAATAGTTTTATTTATACAAATATTTGGTTACACATCATAACACATTTCAAGTTGAGCCGTTATATTTTCAGACCGAGAAAATAAAATTATTTAAACTTATTTTTTTCTATCTTGGCTTTAAGATATCAGGTTTATAAGAGTTCCGATTGAAACGTGTCATGTGTAGCGAAATGTTTGTATAAATAAAACTATTATATATGTATATTTGTTTTATTTGTGTGTGTAACATGTAAATATGTATGTTACACATCCATTTCATTGTGTACTATGTAACTATATTTAGTTTATATCAAATCTACATATTTATTTCTTCATTTTTGTGTACCATAAATTTCGAGAGACTCCTGCTCTTCTTCTTTGAGTGGACATATTGTAGTTAAATTTTTATCTTATGACTGTCCATCTGCACGTTGTGGTTTTGTTTGCATCTTAGACCGTGTCTTTTGTGTAAATGGATTTGCCGTGGGTTTTGCTTCTGTGTTGTGTGCATGGACTTGACATGGGTCATAAGTACTCCTTAGACTAATATATAATATATGTATATAATATATATAGATAGAGAGAGAGAAAGGAGAGAGACAAATAATTTATTTCAGTTCTAAAGATCAACAATGAAGGTTCAATCATTGGGCTGATTTCAATACCTGCAGTATTGAATGTCAATATTTTATACCAGCTTCCCATTACACTGGAAGTGATTTTTTCTATTGTCCAATAATACTCCACTCAAGTCTATCCTTTGACTTCAATTATATATTACTAGCAAAAATATGCGACCGGAGTGAGCATATTTTTGCTAGTTGTTTTATTTAATTGCTCTCTCTCTTTCTTGAAATAGAACTTTCTGTGTGTTCGAATAATCAGAGGGTAGCTAATCAAATGTTGGAATGGCCGCCGGCTGTTCCATCATATTCCATTACAATCTAATTTGATTACGTAATTCAATTATATAGATTTAAAAAAAACAAAGTCTTTAATTAATTCTATATTCATAATTTTTATTAAGATTATTATTGAGAAAAATATTTTAAATACATCTAGAAATCTGAAAAAACAAAAAAAACAATCATGAGTGTATATTTTCGAATATTAATTTAGAAGCTTTAAAGCATTAATTATGTAAATTTGAAAGACGCGTGATGTTTGGGAAAGTTTTGGAATGAATATATAGGAGCTGATAAGTAGATATAAAAAGAGAGCGATCAAAACTAATATAGTTTTGGCTTCAGACAGACAAACAGACATACATAATCTCAATTATAATTATATATATATATATATATATACATAGTTCCACTCGAGCAAAGAACATTATTGACAACATGACGCTTGCCCCCCGCCTCCTGGGTATGTGTACATTAATTTCAATTACTATCTGTGGTGATTCCTCGCAGCTGCGTCGGTTTGGGTGTTAAGCTCGTAATTCTAGGCCAAATCTGCAAACTGTGGTTGGGCCCATATGACCGCTTGCAACCACCACTCCTGCACTGTGAGAGTAGAAACCCGAAATGACGTCGTCTGTAGGTATAAAACACTTTAATATTTAATTAAAAATATAATTTCATTATCATTAAAATTACAATTGATATTGTCATTAGTGCCATCATTGGTATTACAAATACTGGCAATATTACTATTATTATTATGATTAGTATTATTATTATTACTATTAATTTATTACTATTTCATTTTATTAGTATTGTGTTAGTATTGTCTATTATTATCATCATTACTATTAATTTACTAGTATATTTTTTGTTTTCTTCACTTGTATTTCGTATTTTTTACTTGGCTTATTTTACTTTTTATATATTCATTTATTATTTCTTTATATTTTTTATATCTTTATTTCGTTATAATGCATATATTCCTTACATTTCCATATCATCTTTAATTTTAAAATATGCAAAATTAAAATCAATAAAGTGTAGACTTATTAATACTCTAACTCAACCGATTTGGGCAATTTGACTCATATTGCCCCCCCCCCCCCCCATTAATGCTACCCATCCCATTTGTGTCCCCCCCCCCTAACTATCAAAGATATATCAATTAAATACTGCTTTGCATTTTATTTTTCAACCATAAATAAATTTATCTATGGCTACTTTTGTTGTTATAGTCATTATCAGGCACTAATATATATATATATATATATATGTGAGTGTGTGTATAAATATAAATGTGTGTACATATAACATGCATCTATGTGTATATGCTTGTATGTGCACATGTTTATGAGTGGATGTACGTATGTTTTTTTTTATTCGTCTGTGTGCACATATCCTTGCAAATCTATGCATGTATCTAGGACCTGATACCTCAACTCGTTTTAACCTTAAATCTCTCGCCGTAGTTGCTTAATTTTCCTGTCTAGCCGATACCACATAGCCATACAATAGTCCCACCCCACTCTGCTTCTATATCCTTCCGGCCCATTTCCCTCAGTGTGTTCTTGTCTCTTCCTTTTTTCCTCTCTCTCAATTTAATTAACATTAACTTTCTTTAATATGCCCACCTTACAACCCTACACCCTTTTTCTTTTGACACTGTCTTATATCTAATATCCTCTCCTCCTATTTCTTCGTATTCTGCCATTTCCCGAACCTCCCCTACCTTAAATACATTTAAGTTTTCGTTTAAGTTGGTTCCTGCTGATTTTAAATTTAAGCCGAACATTGAACATTATATTTTTCATTTTTCAATCCCTATTTTATTAACCATTGTTTTTTGATCAGATCTTACTACTTATTTTTACTCCATCAATTTTCTTTTGTCTTTATATACGACAGACCAGGAAGTTATAGTTTGCAAAACTCCTACTATCAGTTCCTAAGAACCCTTAATTAGACATCATAATATTCAACACTGAGTGAGTCTTCTGAACTCTTTGTATGATTTTACTTTTTCTATGGTTTTATTATTGATTTGCATACACACTGAATACACTCTTCACTGTCATCTACTGCATCGATAGCAAGCAAATTTCCCGCCTGGATAACTTTTTCGTTT
Organism: Sepiola atlantica; assembly: GCA_963556195.1. Classification (NCBI taxonomy): domain Eukaryota; kingdom Metazoa; phylum Mollusca; class Cephalopoda; order Sepiida; family Sepiolidae; genus Sepiola; species Sepiola atlantica. Next base: position 54,022,994 of record OY744532.1, on the reverse strand, counting down.
TTTGGACTACCATTAACCACCTGGATTGCTTTTTTTTTAATCGACTTCTTTGACATTTTTCTTGAAATTGTTTTAAACTTTATGACTTGGATGAACTGTATAAGTTTAACAAAACAGTGTGTTTTGAGCCAATATATTAGATGTTTTATAAATTTTTAAAGCTTAATTTTTATTACCTGCAGTAATGGTCCTCTGAGGAGAAGATTTTCTTTGAAAACTCATGAGTTAAGGACGCAATATCACTCCTTATTTTTGAACTTTAATAAAAATCTGATTAATTTCTTATTTTATTATATCATTCAATTAATATTATTGCTCTATACACTATACTGGTTAAAGATATTATTTATATCTTTAAAGTATCATCTTATATATATATATATATATATATATATACATACATACACACAGCAGTCTTGTTCAGTCACTTGCTTCCCAGTTTTTCTTGGCCAGCCAACTTTCCTGCGATTTAAGGTATCCATGCTTCTGTAACGGTTTATCGAGGAGGATGAACATTCCACATGACCATACCAGCAGAATCGATTCATCCTTAGTATAACCGCTATGCTGAGCAAATGTAGCGCTATCAGCAAATCCTCTCACCTGATGTATTGGGTCAGATTTCACTTTTTCACCCTATTTACGACAAATTATATCACCTAAAACTTTTGTTGAATATTACATTTTTAACGCAAATAGGTTACAAATGAGTAGGTAAAGCAAAATAAATAGTTTTTGACTAATTTCCCAACGGTATTTCTTTTCAAATAATTTGTTGGTAATAGTAATGATTGCCCCCCCCCCCCCCAATGTCCCAGTCGAAAAGGACTTCTCTGACCAAGGATAAAACAGATACTACACTTTCTCTCGAATGAGGTATGATGTTTCTATCTACGTGGTTTGGGAACTTTTGAAATGAGGATTGATCATTTGTATTATCTGGACTAGTATTCTGATCTTGGTTGTTATATTCGAAACGTTTCAGCCAATGTAACCTCCGACTTTCTTCAACTGAACCCATAGCCTAACGGTTAAGAGTGCTGGTTAGCAATCAGTGAGTTTTTTGGAGGTTCAATCCGTACTACAAGCGATAATAACTAAAAATAACATAAAAAATTGAACACTTCTCCATGGCTGAAGGAATGAGAACAATCTACTTTTGTTGATTAAATAAAGATTTCAGTTCGAAATTCCGTACAAGTTTCAGAGTTCCCAAATGATTGATTGTTGGGTTTTACGGCATGTCAACAGTTGGGTCATTTTATGCCGAAATCGGACATATGCATATGATATGATTTGTAGATTCATTTGTTTTGTAGGTGTATATTTTGTAAATAAATCGAGGGCATTTATTACAAGAGCGAACGGGTCTCTTTTACAATAATCCGCAGTCGCCAACGGGGTTACAAAAAACGAACGAGAACGGGGTAAAAATAAATAAATATGCAACAAGTGACAGTGGCCTACGTCCAGAATAGATATTTTCCTACTTACCTATGAAATTTGTTTGTATTTTTACGTACTATAAATAGGTTTTTATTAGATGTAAAAAAAAATTTTTTTTGCACGTATTTTTACTAAAACAAAATAGCTGCCCAGCCATATCTCATTACGACCCCCCCCCATCGCTTGTCCAATGTTCGTGTGACAAAAATATTGATTTCTAACAAATAGCAGTTGAAACGGCTTAAAAATAAACAAATGTCACAGATAAGTTGGAAAATAACTTTTATCGGCTACAGTTACTTTTATTTGTTGTATATTTGTTTTTTTATAGCGTTTTCACTCTACGGATTATTGTAAAAGATACCCCTCTTCTACCTACCCTACATTTATTTGCGTTTTAACTGATTTTAAAGTGTTTTTTTTTGTAAAAACAGTGTTTAGTTAGAATGAAAAAGATGGCGTCGATAAGCAATGCACGTGTACTCCTGGACCCCTGATAATCGTTCAAAAATCGAAAATTAAACAAAATAATGGGAAAGGATGATTACAGGGTGGAGTAGAGGCGAACGAACACCTTGCTCAAGGTTGTACGTGTCCTTAAAAAAACGGATCCCTAATAAGAAGCACTCTGGATTGGGACAAAAATTTAAATTGCCTCAGTCTAGAAAGATTTCTCATTCACTGACCGAGGACAGAAAAGATGAAGTGTGGTAGCAAAAGAGATACTACACTTTACTTCAAGCTAAATCTTCGAGTGAGTGGATAATCTTGAGATTTGCGTCGGGGAGAGATTGCTATAAAAAAACTGTGTCTAGGTAATATTTTTTTTTTTAAGATTATGACATGGTGAACCTTTTGGAGTTAAAATCTATTTCGTATTACACATGAAATCTGAAGAAAAACACTTTTTTTTAATGAGTAAATATGCTTTTAAAATCGACGGATTTCCAAGAAGGCATCATGCTTGATGCTCGTTTTTGGGAATCTTTAATAATAGCCCTACAACTCGCGAGTCGGGTTGAAAAAAAGTTGTAGAACGTAGTCAAAAAAATGAATATGCAACAAATAAATTCGACGTACGTAGACACTGGAGATTTTCCTAGTTATCTATTCCATTTGTTTGTATGTTTACGTAGGATAAATGGCTTTTTATTAGACATGAAAAAAGAAAAAAAAAATTTTCAAGTCATGTATTTAAAAAACAAAATGGCGTCATTAGTTTTTGTTATCGGTGTCACGTGTGTGTGTGTTTTTTTTTTACCGGGACTCATAATCAAAGTGGCGGTTTTTTTTTTTTTGGGGGGGGGGGGGGGGTGCAGTTTTGAAATGTAATTTTATGAAACGAACATTTTAACGATCATTTTGATCACCGAATGAGCGCGCATGTCGTTACGTCATTGGAAGACCAGGGATGACTGTTGTTTTGCTTTGTTCTTTTGCTTGCCTGAAATATGAAAACTTGGGGTTTTGATTAGGCTTAGGGCTGGGTTTTGATTAGGGTTAGGGCTGGGTTTAGGTTAGGGTTAGGGCTGGGTTTAGGTTAGGGTTAGGGTTAGGGTTGGGTTTAGGGTTAGGGTTGGGTTAGGGTTTAGGTTAGGGTTGGGTTTAGGTTAGGGTTAGGGTTGGGTTTAGGTTAGGGTTAGGGTTTAGGTTAGGGTTGGGTTTAGGGTTAGGGTTGGGTTAGGGTTGGGTTTAGGGTTGGGTTTAGGTTAGGGTTGGGTTTAGGTTAGGGTTAGGGTTGGGTTTAGGTTAGGGTTGGGTTTAGGTTAGGGTTAGGGTTGGGTTTAGGTTAGGGTTAGGGTTGGGTTTAGGTTAGGGTTAGGGTTGGGTTTAGGTTAGGGTTAGGGTTGGGTTTAGGTTAGGGTTAGGACTGGGTTTAGGTTAGGGTTAGGCATTTTTTTAAGAAACAGGAAAAATAAACATTACGGTGTGACGAATGAAAATAATATGTAAATAAAAGCACACTGACATGTAAATAAAAAGAAAATTATTTTATTCCTTTTGCTTAAAATGTAGTTTTGTTTTGTTCTTCTGCTTGGCTGAAAAATGCAAACATTGCGCTTTGACTATGAGTCCCAGTAAAAAACCAATTGAAACGAGACGAGAACGAGAGCGGCCATTAATTTTTTTTATTCATTTCACGTAAGCTAAAACTATTAACTTATAGAAAATAGCACTTTTAACGGATTATAATCATTAATAACTGTCACAGTTAACTTGGAAATTCAGTTTTATCGGCTACGGTAACTTTTATTTGTTGTATATTTGTTTTTTCAGCGTTTTCGTTGTTGGGCTATTATTAAATATACCCCTCGTTTTTTGTTATCGCTCATGAGGCAAAAAGTGTTAAAATGTGTTTTTTTCTATTACTATGCAATACTAAATTGATTTTAACTCCAAAACGGTCACGTCACAATCTTTAAAAAAACAATTATTATCGTCTATACAATCAGTGAAAAAAGATGGTGTCTAATTCTCCGGATTATCCTACAGAGTAAGTTAAGTGTAGTGTCCGGGACAAACCAAAATTAGAATAAAAAAAGTACTTTGTTAGATTAGGACCCACGCTAACTTTGATCCTAACGACGGGGGTCAAAGTTAGTGCGGGTCCTAATCTAAATAAGCACAAAAAATGCACATGAAGAATGTCAAAGGTTATTTTGGCTGAAACGTTGTGAAAAATAACAACCAAAATGAGAATAGTAGTCCAAATAACCTGAATCCTCATCTAAAAATTAAGGTTCATTTCTTTCACGTGCCGATTTCGTATCGAAAACCCACGAGAAAAAGGTAGTTTACAACATTTTCGCGGTTAAGTTTGAACAAACAAATTTACCCAGAGTATCTATAACAGACTTAAAAAATGCTTTAAACATAAAACTTACGTTTCCTTTTCTTCCCATCGCCATATTGACTGTTTATATATTAAGAGCTCACGATCAAAAGTGAAACGACAATAATAAAAATGGTTGCCAACTAGGGAGATCTCGCGTATTCTCGTTCGACGTGCATTAAGCAATTACAAACTATTAATTTTAAACATTAAAAGAAAACTTTTTATTTTGACCGGAATAAATAATGTAATGGTGTTTTATGAACTTTAGCGTAGTTTTAACAAAAAACGGTGATTGATTAATTTTAGTTTGTTTTAGTCTCGTTTTGAATTTCGTGTTTAGGTTGTCGAGCGTCGCCGTGTGTTTTTGTTACTTGACTAGATCCATTCGCGTCTCAACAAACCTCTAGTTTTTCTCCTCACCTTTTTTTGTGAGGGGGGGTTGCCTACGTGGAACAACCTTTTTATCGGAAAAAAGGACAAGTGATATACATACCTATATCAGGACACACTCTAAAAAAGAGTGGTATTTCGAATTGAAAACTTTTTTTTACATAAAAAGGAAATTTAAAAAAAAAATAAAAGTCATGTCGGCAGCAACAACAACAAACAACAAAGACGACGAACTTTTTAGCCCGGAACGCGAAACAAGTAAGTAAACACGTTTTAATGTTTCATTATTAATTAATTAATTAAATAAAATGATTAAGTTATTATTTAATATTTTAAATTATTATATTACTACCAATCTGCGACAAACAGCCCTGGACCGTTTGTTGTGATCTGCGCTGACCCGATACTGACCGGCGATGGCAGATCGATTTAATATTTTATTTGATATTTTATATATTTATTTAAAACAAACTAAAAAAAAAAAACGGCCATTCTCAATTTTATCCAAAATTGTTAAAGGTAAAAAAATATATAGATCATTGGCAAAAAATAAATGGAACATTTTTTTATTGAAATTAGGATAAAGATCCTATTAACCCAATTAAACAATAAAACTTGTATTACACCTGTTGTTGTTGTTATTATTATTATTATTATTATTATTATTATTATTATTATTATTATTATTATTATTATTATTATTTATTTATTTATTTATTTACTTACGTTTTGTAAACTTGAAAATTGTCTTCAAAACTCCGATCAAGAAACCGAAAATGTAAACTAAATTGTCGGAATAGGTATCATTATTCTTTCAATAGGGTCGCTTGGAAGAACAGGTATGATGTTGGAAGTCCTGAAACATCGAATCGCTCCAGGTCTATTATATAATAACAACTATATTTAAAAAGAAACATACTATTTTCTGAACGGTATAATTTTATTTATTTATACATTATTTGGCTACACATTTGCAGACATGTTTCGGTCATGTTTCACTAGATTTTACCATGTGGATTTAAACCTACCTGGATCACAATATACACTTAACAATATTTATTAAGTAAACATTAGATTATTTTGTTTATGTCAGACGGCGTTTCAAGCTTTTGCTATCATCAGGCGGTCGGAGGATTTGAACCCAGTTACAGAATCAGCCTAGACCCCGCAATGCCACGGGGAATTACCACGTGAAGAAGGGGAATTAAGTTCTATTTGTGTCTAAGAAAACCGGTAGTAGACAATCGAGAGGGTTCAATGAACGTTGTCGGAACTTTGCGTAATATATGTAAGTATTTGTTATTTCTGTTGGGTAAAAAGAAATCCAATAGTGCTCGATTATTGGTACCATGTGATCTAAACCTCTGTAAAATGCATCCACTTTCTATTATCTTCTCATATTTTTTAAATTTGGGCCATTTCCCTGTCAACTTATCTATCTATGGAATTCCTCTGATGATAAAATTCCAATCTTTGAAAAGCCTGGCTTAAGGAAAGAAAAAATAAACATCCTTTTATTGAACAACTGAAGATGAAATAGATTTGTCATTCTTACATTTTTGATTTCTCTTTTTTCATTTATCTATATAATAGCTCTATCACGTATATTAAGCTTAAATAATTTCACGATAGGTTAAAATTTCTAAAAGTATACATTCCACTTTTAGTTTCATACTTTATATATATATATATATATATATATATTTCGGGATTTTGGAACTTTGATTGGACTTTCTATATTATTTGATTTAACATTGAATATTGACACATTTCGGGACTGGATAACTTTGTCGGCACCTTCAATTACACATATTTGAACTGCTGTTTGTAACTTGGAGTAATTGTCTTTCCTGATTATGCTTCTCAATATGTATGAACTGGATGGACTATATGGATTCAACAAAAAGTATGTTTTTGGGTTGATATGTTTTGATGTTATGTATTTTTGTGTATTTGTGTATATAATTTTATATATTTTCAAAGCGTAATTTTATTACCTGTAGTAGTATAACTGCGGTAATGGTCCTCTGAAGAGAAGAATTATCTTTGAAAACTCATGAGCTTAGGACTTAAGAATACTTTGCTTGAACTTTGAATTCTAATAAAATTTGATTGACACCTTATTTTATTACCTCATTTTATATTATAATATATATATATATATATATATATATATATATATATATATATATATATATATTCCCCTTAAATTGTTTTGAAATTTTTCGTTCACTGACCGAGGACAGAAAAGATGATCTGTTCTATCAGAACAGATACTACAATTTGCTCATAACCAAAATATATTTTTTGCAACGATTATTTTTGATAAAAAGATAAATACAGAAATATGTTGAAAAAATTAAAAACTAAATTAAAAAATGAAACTTAAAATTTTTATTGTTAAATTTCAGATAACTTTTTGAAAACTTTTAAAAAAGTTTCCAAACTCACAATTATTTATCTTACTTTACAGATGTTACAACTTCGTCTATGACTTCTCTCTCTCCCTCCCTCTCTCTCTCTCTCTCTCTCTCTCTCACATATTAAACTGGAACTCGCAGGAAAACCCGGCGTTGTTCGGGATTCGATATCCTTCTACCCCCCCCCCCCCCCCTCCCTCGGCCACAACACCACATTACCATTTGGGCGATTGTTCAGTATAGTTAACAAGAAAAACGGGTGGCAAAACAACAACAAAAAAACAAATAGACAACAAATAACTGTTACCAAACACAAGAAAATTTTCTTTTCTACTTACCTGTTCACTAAAATAGCGGCGATGAAGAAGCGTTCGTAAAGACAATTCACGATGGTCTCCGGTGTGACACATTAATAGACCGAGGATGTTGAGGAAGTCCCCCGTGGTAGGGCCCTATCACTCCACTCGTCTTGTTGGAACAACTTAAGTCACAAATTATCAACACCCACAAACTAAGGAATATATTCGGTTATATTTTATTTTATTAATTGCCGAGTCGTTTTTTCTTTGTTTTCCCACGAGGACAATAAATGTCAACTTAAACGTGAGGACCCACATGTTCGTATTATCCACTGAGGGGAGAGATGAAAAATAATTAATAGGGTTGACATTGTTTTTTTTTTATGTACTAACTAGTCACCGCTAATCAGAGCTCAAAGGCCACTCGAGGACAAGGGTTAATGAATTTGTCAGGTGGACGGTGAGACAACACCGCGGTGATTGGTAACGATGGTTGAAACTGGGAAGAATCTGGTTATTTAAAAGGGCGGCTCAACAAGAACTTGTTTACACTAGACTTGAAAACGACTATGTTGTAGCCAGCTAGGAAGCAATCCCATTGTATTGTGTTCCACAGACGGGTAGTTCTTCGAAAGAAATCGTTTAGTTTTAGGTACATGGAGGAAGAAAGGAAAATTATTTACAGTGGTTGTAGCTAGACGAGTTTTTGCTTTTAATGTTCTATGGGAGGAGGGCTATAGATTGGAGCTCAGTCGAGCACCTAGCATGAAAATAGCGATAGAGTAGAGAAAGACTAGCAACTTCTCTTCTCTGAGAAAGAGGCTTTAGGGAAGAAAAGAGGACATCCTCCCACTAGATTTCAAAATCGATTTGAATTTATTTAAAGTCCATTTTTAACACACACAAAAAAAAATTGGCGTCTTCTGTTACAGAAAGTTTGTGAATTAAGTCCAATTTTCTAGTGTATTACAACTCATGTGACAAGTAAAAATAAAAAGAGTGTGAACAAGGGTTGTGAAGTGGGAGGGAGTCGGAGGTTTGGGTCAGAGTCGAACTTGTATGAGTATTAGGAATCATATTTTTTAATCTCCGAAGAATTAATAGGCAGTCTGAATTTGAAAGACTTTAAAATAAGGAATCTGAGTCGGATATTTTTTAATTCTTGGAGTTGGACATTATACCTTCCGACTCCGCAACCCTGGTGTAAACATGACAACAACTCGTGTGTAAGATAAAAAAAATAGATGTTTTAATTTTAGCGAAAAAACCCCACGTCTCTTCATTAACGGTTCATGAATCGGTAGGATCAGGGCTGCTGATCATTTATGGCTGTGTTGGGATGTCGCATATTGTCTTGAATCACTAAGGGTTCTTTTACCATTCTAATGATGCTGATCTGTCCAGCACTCTCAAGGGAGCTCGTTCCGCCCCATGTTAAACTGAATTCATGTCTAACCTTACTGTAGTGGGAAAGGAGTAAATAGTGGTTTAGCCTTGCTGCTGCTGCTAGAATTGTAGTTGCTGTTGTTGTTGTTGAGTGAGTTGAACCTGAATGCAGTGTCGAATATAGCAATGTCGATTTCGTCTGCTTTTGGTCAAGGTCCTTCCTGTAGATCTGGAGTACTTTATGTTCCTGAAGGATTTCAAGTTACACCTGACACCAGGATCAACAGGGATCAGCGGTTGCTGTAAGTTGTCGAGGAAGGTTGTCCTTTGTCGCCATTGAGTGGCGGTTATCCTCACTCTGTATTGTGATAGATGACTGAACGTTCTTGCTTGCTGTAGATTATCCGCAAACGCATTGGCAAAAATGACCAGAGGCCGTCAGATGCTGATGCATATTTTTTTGGATTTAACCCGAGCCCATTTCTATAAACGTTTCGCAGTCATCTTCTATTTGGTTTCAGCAAATTAATTTTCAAACAAAATTCCAAAACAACCTGTAGTTACAGTCCAAAAATGTATTGTTTTGTTTTGTTTCTGGATCCTGACGCAGACGCCATTGGATTTCACCAGACCCCCTTTAGCTAAACTGTGTTTCTAATACCGATGCATGTCAGACCGATCTGATTTGGGTGGGCCTTGCCAGAAACTGAACTTTCTAACAGCATAACTCTTACACTACTCATTGCTACAGCTCTGTTGCGTTGAGGAAGGGTTGGACTTTATGTCCAGGTTTGTTCTGCTGCTAGGATCAGTAGTGCTGCTATCATCGTAGTCATCATGGATTGCCATGCTGCCTGACAAGAGTGTAAGTCTGAGCTCAAGATGAGAGTGAGTGTTAAAACTGTCTATCTAGCACAACTGCTATGGTAGTGTTGTTATCTGATTGGTAGATGGAAAGGTAGATGCCTAAAGAGAGACAAAATTATGTCTTACTATCACATGCACTCAAGCTGTGGAAGGGTTAACTTTTGTTACTAAGAGTGTTGAGTTGTAAACGGACCATGACAACCTAATCTGAAACAGATCTGAAACTTTTACATTTTATTAGTATCTTTGGTACTACCTTTCTTATTGTTAGATAGTGATGGGAGGGTTTCGATGGAAGGGTTTGAACGACACCCTAAAGACCAAAGGTGACCTAAAGGCAGAAGTTGATGAAACTGTGACTTCCGGCCGGGGCGTGACTTCGGTCTTTTTTGGCTGACAACTGAAGCAAGCAGAAGAGAGACGTTGCCGTTCCTGAGGCGGTCACGCACCGTGTGGTGAGACAAGCTATCTATCTATCTGTCTGTCTCATGCATAAGAAGTCAATGTGTTTTCTGTTTCTGTTTTAAACAAATACTGTTAAAAAAATGTTTTTTATCAACAGCCGAAAGCAACCTGAGTTTCACGGTGACAGCGATCGTCAGCATGTTTTCTCAACAACCTGGGTTCACAATGAAACATGGGTATATAAAAGACTATACACCTACAATAAGATACCAGCTTCCTGACTTAAAATGCACCAACCATTGATGTTATTGTTTTTTTCCTTTCCCTTCTCAATCATGTTCTGCAAAGCCAAAAACAAAAACAACAATTTTCCTCTACAAAACAACCAAACCAAACACCATGAATAAATATTTGAAGATATATAGAACTTGAAGCATAAAATTTTTTACCAAAATGACTGGATTTAGTATTAAATAGCCCGAAAAGGGTTGATATGCCGTAAAACAAAGCAACCAAACTATTCATGACTTTTGTGGATGACTAAGTGTGTTTATTCAATGCTGTCTCGTAGTCTTGTCTCTGAGAGAAACAGCGAGTCATTTTTTTATGTAGAGACAGATGTTGTTTGTGGCCACTGTCGTCTTTTTCTGTGCTCATCTGTGTCTGGTCATAAACACAAAACATCCACATTTATCAAATAAGAGTTGCTGCATAACTTCAAGTTCCTTTTATATGCATGGACCTGCAACAACATCTGATCAAGAAGACAACAGTACACGTTTTATGGTTCACAGATTTATTGAAGTTATTTCTTTCCGACTAATATTAAAGGACTCTCAACTCTTCCCTCCGAAGCTGGATTATGGGTGAGAGGAAAGGTCGACATGAGCCCCCCATACACATCTGCCTTGGACACTCGCTGCTGGAAAAAGGGCTGACTGTTATTGTTGCAACTCTCGTCATGACGTCACTCACAAAATCACGTCTCCTCTCTAATTATATAACAATAGTCCAATACAGAGTTATCTTCTCTTGTTCATAAAAAATGTTGCCTTTTGTACTTCCGATTAGAAAACTTTAAAAAGAAAATAAGCGATTTTTAATCAAAGTTGGAACAATAATTGTTTATGACTATTTGAGTCGACACACAATAATTGTTTATGACTATTTGAGTCGACACACAATAATTGTTTATGACTATTTGAGTCGACACAATAATTGTTTATGACTATTTGAGTCGACACACAATAATTGTTTATGACTATTTGAGTCGACACAATAATTGTTTATGACTATTTGAGTCGACACACAATAATTGTTTATGACTATTTGAGTCGACACACAATAATTGTTTATGACTATTTGAGTCGACACACAATAATTGTTTATGACTATTTGAGTCGACACACAATAATTGTTTATGACTATTTGAGTCGACACACAATAATTGTTTATGACTATTTGAGTCGACACACAATAATTGTTTATGACTATTTGAGTAGACACACAATAATTGTTTATGACTATTTGAGTCGACACACAATGGTGATGGTGCTAATGATATGTTCAGTCCTAGTTGAAAGAAGAACCTGCTGTACATGCAAGGTTATCATTACGTATACAATCGTTTCGATTTTTTATAGGAGCAAACAAATATCGATATCATTGATTTGACTCGAAATGGTAATAGTTTTAATTTGTATTTAATCTTTTTCTAAATTGTTGTGACAACAGCTGTATGAAAAGAACGTGGATGTGAAATGAAACGTGTCTTTTAGTTCTTTTTTAATTTTTTGACAATCTTTGTTTTTCTCATTTTTTCTGTCAGTACAAAACCTGGATCTTTTGTAGAAGACACCCCCCCCCCCCCCGAAAACAAATCCTTGCTACCGAAAAAATCTGACAAAATGTGGATTGTAGTAACATAGGCTTTATTACTTACTCAAGCGGATGGGATCCATTCATCTCATTTAGTATTTGAATAAAAAGATCGTTTCCCTTATATTTCTGCCTTCACATAAACTCGCATAGATAGCTGTCCATTGTTCCACGATGTGTTCTACAGTGGCATTTATTCTGCATTTTGTACAACCTAACCTGATGCATGTCAAAACAATAAAAAAACAAGTACAGAACCCAAATTTATTATATATTCTGTAATTTGGAATAAACACAACGATTAGTCAAATCTATGCTGATTAGCCAATCAAAATGCTTGAACTATGAATTAGTATCAGTGAATTTGCAAAAATGTCTGTTTCTAAATTTGTTCTTAATTATTCATGAGTAGTAGTTTTTGTAGATAATTATTTGAATGGGGTGAACTCTTCTTTTTTCCTTCTCTAAAATATCACTAAGCAAAATGAAAGTGTCAATCCAGATAAGGTATGTAATCAATTAGAAATAGATTTTTTATTTTATACTCAGTTTAAAAGCATGTTTACATTTAAACAGAATTAAATATTGAGGTTGTTTCTGCTAGTCTTATGCACACACACGCACACACACGCACAAAAGAAAAAAACGGAATTAGACTGGCTTTACTTTATATATAAGAAAATGGCACACTCAAATATGTTCAAATATTTAAATAAAAAAGTTCGTTTCGTTTATATTTCTGCCTTCACATAAACTCACATATATAGCTGTTCACCATGCCACGATGCATTCCACCATAGCGTTTATACTGCATTTGTACAACATAACCATAACTGTAATATTACCCTGTTATTATTATCCTATTTTATTTTTTATTTTTACTGATGAGTCACCACTTATCAAGGCCCGGGAGCCACTCAAGGATAGGACTAATCTTTTTTTTTTTGCAAAACTCTGGCTTAGATCTGATGATTTCTTTATAATCACATTGACACACCGGTTCCTGTAAGATCACTGAAGTTAAGCAACGTTGAACCTTATCAGTGCATAGATGGGTGACCATTTGGGGTGAATACCAGGTGCTGTATATAAAATCCGTTTCTAGTGGCCTTGCAAGCTGAGGACCGACTATCAATCTACAATGAACTGTCCTGTGCTGTGCCGTTGTGATCTGCACTGACCAGACATTGACTGGTGATGACAGATCGATTTCAGAAAGAGAGCCAAATTTAAAATTTTTTTTTATTTATTTAAAAAATGTTTGTAATAATCACCAATCAGGTATTTTAGCGGCAACTATAAAATTAAAAAAAATGTTAATAAAAAATATGGATAAAATTTATTCAACAACAAATAATAGTTAATTAATAAAATGTCCTTTTTCAAAACCAATATGCAAATATCAGGTAGTTTCAACAGATGTATTTTGCTGTTTTGGCAGGCTAAAGGCGTTTTCTCTAATAGAAATGAAGATGAAGAGGTGTTCGTAAAAATAATTCACGATGGTCTCTTAACCATAATCTTACCCTAATCTGATCCCATTTTTATTTTTTTATTTTTACTGATGGGGTCACCGCTTGTCAAGGCTCGGGGGGGGGGGGTGCACACAAGGATAGGACTCATTTTTTTTTTTTTTTTCAAAACTCAGGCTTGGATCTGATCTCCGAGGAAGATTAAATCTGGACAGTATAGGTAGATGTGTGCAGAACAGGAGATTTCGATGATATGGCCACGTTGAAACAATGGATAAGAGTTCTTGGGTTAGTAAATATAGAACAGTTGAAGTAGCAGGGTCAGTTTTCTGGTGAAGGTCAAAGAAAACATGTGAGGAAGTGATAATGATGGATCTGAGAAAAAGATGGATAATTAAAGACCTGGCTAGAGATAGGTTAGTTTGGAAGTTAATTTCTAAAAGCCATCCAACACATGCTATTATACCATGTAAAACAGAAGATGATGATGATGATGTTTCCATCAGAGGCGGGACACTTCTACAAAAGATCCCAAAACTGGACAAGAGATTAAAAAGATATTTTTCATCCAAGTCTTTTTGTAATAAAATAGCCTTTTAAAAAGATAACCTTCCATTGTTTAGAAGATCTAAGCTGTATGTGATCGTGATGATGGATCGATGAAAGGAACGAGATAATAGGGGGGAGGATGGGGGGTCACCACTATCAATGCTAATCCCCTTATTTGATTGTGACGGCAAATACATTGGAAAAAAAACAACAAGAATAAATGTGTTGAATGAAAAACATTTAATTTTATTGTCAATGGATTCATGATAGTGTGTGGTGTGGAAAGTAGTGAGATAAAATCTCAGTCACCAACAACCAAAAGGATTCGTGCGGCAACATGCACCACGCGCGGGCGTAGACAAGCCCCGCTTCGGTGTGATTGGATCTTGGATCTTGACTTTCGAATTCATGGTTGATGCTGATTTTGCAAAATAAGTGATTTTTGTGGACTAAGATTTGAGATGCCGGGATGTTGGGAGTGATGCAATTTGCGTACGTGCAAATGCATTAAAGGCCTAGATCCTCGTCTTTGACTGACTATATAAATACATTAAAAAAACGATTACTAATGAAAAAGGAGCGTATGCAAGACAAATGAGAAACTGCAGTGTTAAGTAAAGCAAACATTAAAAAAAGCGACGTCTCCCGGATTTTTGTATCCCGTTAGAAGATCGCCGTAGACTTTTTTATGTGTTGCTGGGCATTTTTAACCAGAGCCAACAAAACAAAAAAGGGTTGGAAAAAACCCCAAATAAATGTGACCATAGGCAAGATAAATTACTTTCTACCTACCTGGATAAGTTTATTTGTGTTTTAACATATTTTAAAGCGTTTTTGTTCAAAACAAACCTGTTCAGTTAGAACGAAAAACAAAAAAATTGCTGCTCATGAACCCTGCATGAGGACCCTTGATAATCGATCAAAAATCGAAAAATAAACAAAATACTGATAGAAACACATTCAATGAATATCACCAATCGTGGGAAAATGCAATGTTCTACCAGTATTTTGTTTAAATTTTCGTTTTTTGAGCGATTATCGAGACTGTAATTCCAACCATTTTTTCTGTTCTAACTGAACAGGTGGACACCAGGTTTGTTTTGAATAAAAACACGCTTTAAAATAAGTTAAAACACAAATAAACTTATTAAGGTAGGTAGAAGAGTAACTTATCTTGCCTTTCGTAACGTTCATTTGTTGCCTATTTTTTTTTTCATCCCTTTTTTTGTTTTGTTGGTTCGGGTTAAAAATGACCATGTTGCCGTTTTTTCATATACTAATCTTGGTATGAAGTAGGAGTTGTTAGTTGTAGTTGTTGTTTTTTGTTTTGTTTTCTGGGCATTTGGCATTCTTTACTGTAGCCAGGGTTGCGGAGTTGGAAGGTATAAGGTCTGACTCTGACTCTTAGGATTCCAAAAATGCCTTCTCTGATTCTTAGTATTCCAAAATATCCGACTCCGACTCCGACTCCTTATGTTATAGTCTTCCAATACTCAGACTGTCTGTTGATTTTGCAGAGATTTAAAAAATCTGGCTCCCACTTCTAGCATTCTTACGAGTCCAACTCCTTCCAAAACCTGATTCTGCAGCCCTCGTTGTACTGACGTGAGCATTCTTACCTGAACTGATTATTTGGTTGGCAATCTGGTGTTTATATGGGAATCAAAAAGCTTGCAGAAGATCTTGGATCAGTCTTTCAAATCATGTGGGAACTCTTTTCATTGGTTAAGAAATCGCCATGTAACACCTTTTTTGCAAAAACAAGCAAAGAAAAGAGTGAAACAAAACAAGATGACCAAAGGGAAGCTAAGTGAGTTAGGGTTAGCCCTTGTCACAAATGGCCAAAGGGAAGTCAAGTGAGTTAGGGTTACGGTTAGCCCTTGTCACAAACGGCCAAAGGTAAGCCAAGTGGGTTATGGTTAGCCCTTGTCACAAACGGCCAAAGGTAAGCCAAGTGGGTTATGGTTAGCCCTTGTCAAAAACGGCCAAAGGTAAGCCAAGTGGGTTATGGTTAGCCCTTGTCAAAAACGGCCAAAGGTAAACCAAGTGGGTTATGGTTAGCTCTTATCACAAACGGCCAAAGGGAAGCCAAGTGAGTTTGTACAATATAGAAAACTGGTGGGCAAAGTTAAAAAAAAAAGTATGAGTAGGATGATTCTAGATCGTCCGTCCGAGTGAACTCAAGTCCTGTTTTCTCATTTTTCGTTCTCCATTTAAAAATTAGTTTCTGGTGTTACCTACTTTATTTCACACTTGCATATCGTCAATGCTGTCTTCAAACCTAATAAAGCAATACATTAAAAACAAAGGTCATAACATGTCATTAATTTTTAGAATGTTACTAGACGTACCCGTGACGCGTTGGGTCACAACCACTATTCTTATTTGTTCCACTTTGATTTCATTCGAAAATTCAAACTCTGACATATTTGTTAAGAAATTCTTTTTACATAATTAAAAATAATAAGTCACTTCACTTCTCTATTATCCTTATCATCCCTATTAATATCAGTATTATTATTGTTATCAATATTATTATTATTAATGATATTATTATGTACTTACTAGGAGTTATCACATGTCATCATCAGTGATTTCTCACCGACAACAACTGATGTTGTTCCCTGGAGTCTGAGTGACAACAAGTTTCCCCATATTTCTAGTACTCCCACCTCTTTTTGATAATCACCGCAAATGACCTTGTGGTATCGCAACAGCCGCCTACCATTGATTTCTCGCTGGTAACGATCTGGTTTCCTCTGGGATTTGGGTGGCAATAAGCCTCTCAAGGTCCCTCCCAGTACTCTCCGCATTCTTCCAGTAGAGGTCTGGTTATTGCTCTCCCTCCTCGGTCTTCCCATCCTCCTTGACCCTTCACAACTATTTTGCGTCGTATCAGCCGAGATTGGTGCCATCACTTTATTTTGTGGAGGGAGAGGGGATTTATGATATTTCTTGCAGTTTCTGTTCCTTAGGTTCATGTGGTAGTGTTCTTCCTGTGGTTTTGTTTTCTTTCTATTGTAACTTCCATATGACTGGTTACTGTTCGTTGCTTATGCGGGCTGGTTTCCGCATTCGAGGATTTTCCTTAAGATTGCAGCTGTTTTGATCATTGCCGTCCTTTGTATGGTCTCAGTGATCCCTTTGATTCCAATTTCTCCCAGTCTTTTTTTCCAGTTTTTTGGGGACTGTTCCTAGTGCTCCTACGATTATTGGTATTATATTGACTTTCTTTATGCTCCATATTCCTTTCAGTTCTCTGTCAAGTTCCGTGTATTATTATTATCATCATCATCATTATGTGGATTATTATTATTATTATACTGAAGTAAAGAGACTTATTATATTGCTTCCTAATTTACATATGTATTTGTGGTGTGTCCAGACATGTATACAAATTAGATGACGATGCTCGAAAGAGAGTCAGTCTTTCTCTAAATGCTAACAGACATTAAGAAATATTAGAGATGGGTTGCATCAACATAGAATGATAGAGGGCAAGAAAAATACATAGACAACTAAGAGATGGGTGAGTTGTTCACTTAATTATAAATTATGAAACAATTTTTTTTTCAAACCTACCTCAATCCCAGAACTAAAGTATATTTTAGCATTTATTTGGTGTTATTAAAGTATATCGGAAAAAATCCTTAGGGAAACAAACGTTGATTAACTCACATTTAGTATAATAAGAATAGATATACATTTAAGAATGAAACCTTGTGACCACTTCTCGTGTGTCTGTATCTTGCCTCTAACTGCTTTTAGGTTATTAGACGCATAAACTTAAAATTTGGTCAGAACGCAGATTGTCCTAAGGGGGAGGGGATCTATTTATTAATCTCTATATTAATGAAACCTTGTGACCACTTCTCGTGTGTCTGTATCTTGCCTCTACATGACTTGTTGCAATGTACAGAGGAACGGATGTTCACCCTGCGACATCCAAATAAAACGTGTGTAAGATGCTTTTTGGCTATGTGGATTACCGTAAAACATCTGATAAAAATAATAAATATAAGATTATTATATAGAAAGTACTGACACTCCCCTTCTTTATTCAATGAATTATCTCAAGTAGCATCTAGCCTCAACAAATATGATGGTAGTACAAGTACAATCAGGCCATTCCCCGTATACATTACAAGCCAGTTACCCAACTTGTAACTACCTATTGTATTGTTCACTTACAATAGTAACCCCTTCTATATTTGTATGTTGACCGTTTTATTAAATATCTTTGGATAACATTACAAAAAGAATGGTTGCATTTCAAACTAATCCGGGGGGGGGGGGTGCTCCCACTTTAATATTATTTTTATTATTATATTACTTTCATTTTTCGTCTTCTTGTCTCAAACTTGAAGTTAGACGTTTCGTGAATGATTTCCAACTTTTCCTGTCTGTTGCTATTTCGCTTGTGTCGCCCGCCAGGATCAGATCGTCATCAACTGATCCCCTCCATGTCCTAAGCGGCCTACCACATGGCTTTCGGTCATTGACATTGATGTGGGACACACTTTGGAGCATTTCGGATGACTGCCGGTCGACGACATTGCTAAACCAGTTGAGATGTTGTTGTGCGACATACTTTCTCATGGAGGCCAGTAGATGAGACGGGCAATTTTCTATATCCGATTTGCTGCAGCCAGGATCATGTCATTCTGAAGTTTCATTGTTGACCATGTTTCGCAGCCATACAAGAATACAGGTCGGACATGTGTATTGTATGCTGCTACTCTCGCATAGAATGGAATCCCTGCATTTTGTAAAATTGTTGACAGCTTCCTGAAGACTCTCCATGTGGCAGATATACATCATCCTACAGTTGTGTCAGTTCGCCCACTGGAATCAGTTGTTAACACAAGGTAGGTGAATTTATTGACTCTATGCAGATTTCGACAGGTGCTGCAAATGAAATTAGCTTCATCTGCTACATGTAGCACCGGGAGGTTGGTGCACCTTTTGTGACACCACTTATTACATATTCTACATTTGATGGAGTTTGAGCCAGTTTCAAGCTTACATATGCTGCATGGGTTTTTGCCTTGTGGAACAGATATCATCTCTTTAACGTCAGATATCATATGTTTCATCTTTGCATATTAACTCTGAAGCTGCCCTCTTTCAAGCACTGATTTCCACACGTTAAATGCTGTACTCACTTCTGACGCATTGGATGCACTGATAGCAATATCATTTGCATACAGAATTTCTCATGAAGCGCCATATGAAATTATATGTTCGGGAACCGCTCTGAATTTATTTCGGCTTATCAAGGGCTGGGGAATTCAGAAATGAATTAGAATTTCGACAGCTGGATATCATACTAATTAATTTCTAGATTCCATAGCCTTTTATAGTCTTGAATAAATTCAGAGTGGCTCCTGCATCTATAATATAGTAAAGTGGCGTCACCCCCACAGTTGGTTCTAAATACATTTCTTTATTCAAAAAGTTTTTACCGGATGTTCTGCTTCAATCCATATATGCCCGTAATGGGGGTTTATTCCACAAAATGCAAACTTAAATTCATAACTTCAGATGTGTAATCCTACAGTACTGCTGTAATATAGCCCATTACTAATAAGAGGATTATAGCGTGCTGATTTATTGTTATTTCTTTTTGTAATGCTCACTTTGTTGCTAGTGTTTATTGTTATAATTCCTGGTTATTTATTGTTAGTTAAAATAAGACATAAAAAGGAAAATTGTACAATTAATATTTATTTCATAACAAAAAGGTTTTCTCATGTTTTATTCATGTAGGCACACAGAAACAGGATTTGTTTGTTACTTGAATCTTTGTGAACATTTGTGTATATGTTTACAAGCATGTATGCATGTGTCTACTAATGAACGGTGGTGAACTTCTGTGTGTGTACCTGTGTCTGCTGTCACTCATGAACTGATGGCAGTAGTGTACGTTTGTGTCTGTTTGCCTGCCCTTAACATAAAGTTGTCTTCTCTGGCGAGTGCCTTCACTCGTTTGCTCTCTCCGCCTTCTTTTTAAGTTCTTTTTCTCTGTCTGTTTATCTATTTATCTATGTTGCTTACGTTATAATTGACATTAATAAACGGTCTGTTCATTTCCCTTTGTTCAATTGGAATTTGGATATTGTCTGTTTTCGTTTTGGGGATTTTATTTTGTTTATCAAATCCTAACAACTATTTTATCCATTATCTGTTGACTGACATCATAACTAAAATCCCAACACAAAATTACATTTTCAAAATTACTAAAGCAACTGCGTTTCAATAATGTTTAAACATAAGGATTCAACTTTTTATTTTTTTATAGTTTGAAGTTCTTTGTCAGTGATGTATGACTAAATTATATGTCTACTGTCTCATCGTGTTACACTGCTGCTGACTACTACTACTACTACTGCTAGTAGAGAACCTTACTTGGATAATGAAGTGTGCATGGCCAGTTGGACGCCTATGCAACTTTTTAACCAATCGGAACATAGCACACAAAAATCTTAAAGGTTCTGAGGGAGCTCTATAAAAACCCACTAAAATCTTAACACTAATCAGTCCAACTATCTGCTTGATGACTCCACATCGAACTATTTTAGAAATTTCCCACCTAAAATTAGCCCTCTTACAAGAATTTTATTACCCGATGTTGGCATGTAAAAAAAAAACTAATGGATTGCAGCAGCAGCAGCAGCAGCAGCAGCTATTTTGACAGACGCACTTTCAGACTAACGGCAATGAACAATTTTGCCTTTTCACACACATTTTTGTTAAGACTAAGACTTACAGTATGTTGAACGTATTAAAGCCAAATTCAAAGTACACACTTAAATGCCTTTGTATGAACGCATGCATATACACATGTGCATTAAACTAACCCGATGCATATATTACGCATTTGTCTTCTTCTCCATCGGTTCTTTTATATTAACTGTTCTCCATCGGTTCTTTTATATTAACTGTTCTCCATCGGTTCTTTTATATTAACTGTTCGTTTAGTTGTCGAACTGCAGGCATGGAAGATATCCATGAATGTTTATTTTGGAGCAAAAGTTCTATGGAAGATGAGTGTAAGTATATTTATTTAAAAAAAATATGTATGTCTTCCTGTCAGTATTTTTTAAATTTTATTTTTATTTTATTAAAAATGTTCCAGGAGCAGACGTCTTGTGAGAGAGGGTATTTTAACTAGTTTGATGTAAACGATTTTTTAAAAAAAATAATAATACAATTACTACCCCCCCCCCCCCATCCCGAAAATACACAAACAAAAACAACAAAACTTGTGGATCTCTTCTGGGTTAAAACGTGGCCATCATCAAGCTGTCGTCTGGGTGCTCTACTTAAATACTGATGAATAATAAATAACAATAATAAGAGTTGATTAGGGTAATTACAATAAAACAGGTGTGCACGTAGCATCTGGTTACATGTGATCATCAAATTAATACCTCTAGTCTAAATTCATCACATTTAAGAAAATTGTCGAAAGAAAATTAGTTTCTATGTAAAATAATCACTGAACCTATATCTATTATTATATTGAAGCTGAGTAAATCAAAATTCATGTCCGAAATGCCTTTTCTCGCCTTGTCGGCAGGGCCACAAATTCGTCGACTGCAACCCCATGCAGAAGAGTACCCCTCCCCCCATCGCACCGAAAACGGCTCCACCTGTAGGCCGTGGGTTGCAATCTGTGATGCCATTTTTCCACTTCGGCTCTTGAAGAGAGGCGATTTGATCAATCGGTTGGTTACATCACACCTTAGTATCTCTAAGTTCATGCCCAACTGTATTATTCAATATGATTCTTCAAAAAATCAAAACCTTAGTTCTCCTTTTTATTTTCTTTCCAAATAGATACTAGAAGGCAGTCAATTGTATTGAAAACAAAGACAATTACCAATGCCAAGGAGTATTTTTTCAAAGAGTAATGTCTTCTGGGAGTAGTGTCTTCTGAGAGTAATGTCGGATCCCTCTCTGTAAAATTTCTTCCAAAGAGTAATGTTTTTTTTCTGGGAGTAGTTTTCTGGGGATAATGTTTTCTTGGAGTTGTATTTGCCCTCTTTTTAAAATTTCCTTCTTAGAGCAATGTATTCTAGAAATATGAAATGATTATCCTACCTATAGAATTACATTTGACAACTTTATTCGGCATTAAATAACGCATAGATGGTTGATATGCCGTAAACCAAACCAAACCTAAAGGCTTTTTCCTTGTATATGTTAATAACACAGAATGCATGCTAAAATATTTCGTATATGTATATATTGTGTATTTAGGCAGCATTCTTCTATTTAAGCAAACATAACAGAAATCCTCTGCTTGATTCTACCTTTTTCTTTTCAATTTTTCTAATCTTTTTTGTGTCAAAATGAAAAAACAATTAATGGATGTTCCATATGTATCAGAAGCACTTTAGATTCTTTATCGAATCATCTTCAGGTGCAATAACCAAATCAGCAGAAAAGTTGGAAAAAAAGAAGAGAATTTCAAATATCAACCGAGAACGTGCATGTGAAGTCAGACGTCAAAAAAACAAACCGGTGTAGTTCCAGAAAGAAACGTTAACAATTTAAATTCCGAGACGCCAGAATTATCATCACAGGATAAATTGTTTTATGTTAAGCATTTTAAAATTTTGTTACTGGTTTTATACGTAATATTATTGATTGTAGGTTGCTGGGCTTTAGTAAGGGTAGCTTCGAATATTTTTATTTTAAAAAAATTGTTTTCAAAATATATTATTTTCATGTTATTTAAAGACAAATTTTAGTTAATAACACGAAAATAATACATTCTGAAACCAATTTAAAATAATAAAAAATACTCAAAGCTGTCTTTATTAAAACAATTAATAACATTGCTTCACATAATACAGGTCATCTTGTGACACAAATTCTGGCGCCCCGGAATTTTAAATGTAAACATTTCTCCTGGAACTGCACCGGTTTGTTCTTTTGACGTCTAACTGACTTCACATATGTGTTCCCTTGCTGCTTTTTCAAATTATTTTTTTTCTCCAGATTTTTTGTTCATTTGCTTTCCTTACCTGAAGATAATTCGATAACGAATCAAAAACGTTAGTAATACATATGGAACATTCATTATTTATTTTGATTTTGGCACAAAAAAATTATTAGAAACATTGAAAAAATAAGAAAGGTATAATCAAGCAGTTAATTCTGTTATGTTTAACAATGTTTGCTTATATATATATATATATATATATATATATATATACATATATATATAACAGAGGCAGAAGAAAATCCGATAAAGAGGCATATATCGGTTCCCTTTCTTAAGATTTGAAACCGACGGTACCGATGTTGTTCTGATCTTCTGTAATACAAACATTAATATATATATATATATATATATATATATTAGTAATCTATAGCAATAAGTAGTAAGCAGGGCTTTATGGAGCTCTCCAAAAAGGAGCACGCTCCTTTTTGCTGGAAAGGAGGGCTCATTTTATATTTAGCCGGAGTGGAGCGGAAGCAACTCCATTTGGGACTAAAGAGCGGTGGTTTTATCGCTCTTTGCTCCAAAATTATTTGATTTTTTTTTGTTTGAACATTAGTTTTTTATTCAGCAATGAAAAGAAAAGAAAGTCTCAGAGTTTACTCTGAGTTATTTTAAAAATTGTATCTCTGGTAAATGTATATGAGAGAGAGAGGGAGATAGGAAGGGAGAGAAATGGAGAAAGAATGAGAAAGTTAAGCTTGAAAACAGAATATTTTTACATCAACATGTTAAATTTTTGATGGGACACTTTTCTTAAGGCAGGAGACAATTTGGGCAACAAATGTCGCCAGTGAGTCTATAGATGTCTTTGAAGTTATTTTCTTACAGATTTGAACTTTTTTGTATTTATGACAAGGATGTTTATTGAATAAATAAGCCAATTTTTCTTTTATTTCGTGTTTTTAAATAAAGAATTTTAGGTTCAATTATATTATACGGGCCGTTGGATTTTCTCGCCTATTTCGCTCGGTATTCACCCAAATGTTAGATAAAATCGATTTTTGGGGTGAAATGGTACATATTGTCCTGACAAAAAATTCTAATTTATTTTTTAGCATATATCAAATTGAACTTTTATGCCACATTTTTACCTGTCGTCTTTTCGGCGACATTTTGTTATTCTTAAATTCACGACTAGTATGTTTTAACCTTTTCATGTTTGCTTTTAAATTCGTTAAATTCCGTTAAAAATTGCTTTTTTAAATAGAATGTTCAAAGTTTTTTTTTTGTGTGTAATAAAATGTTAAAGCAGAAAAAATATCTTTAGTCCAAGGAACAAAACAATAAAACCAACACGGCCGCCAGCGATTAAAACCTGGAATTAAAGTTAGATTTTCAACACTTTAAAATGTAAATAAGAATTTTATTTCAGGGCCAAAAATACAATTAAGACCAACAATATGTTTTATCCAAAATTTGGGCGAATACCAAGCAAAATGAGCGAAAAAAAAACAGTGTTCCCTATTCTACAATTAAACCGATGTTTAAACTTAATCAAATTAAAGAAAATATCTTACATTTTAATTTAAAAATGCAAATAATTAGACTTTCTGACTAATTTGTTGTCTTTTTAGAACCGAAAGTAGATTAGATATCTTCCTTTATCTTAAAATATATATTATCGAATATTAAACAGTTTGTTTTTGTTAGAGATTTCAAATATAGACGTTTTCACCTTTTTTTATTCAAATTTTTAATTTTAATAAATGTTTTTGCCCGACCTAGGAAAACTTGCTCCAGTTAATTTTTCGGTGGAGGAAAATTTGACCCGATATTTTTTCAATTCCCAAGGTCTAGGCCAGATATTTTGTATGAAATTTTAAGACATTAAATGGATCTCTGAATTGTTAATTGACAATTTATTGATATTTTTTGGCCAACTTATGAGAAATATTTTTTTTTATTCAATCTTTAATAAATAAACTTGATTTGTTTTTTTTTCACTCCAAATTGTACTATTGAAAAGAAAATTGATAAATCAATTTGTTTGAAAGTACTTGCGCGTTTCTCTGTTGTAAATAATAATATACATTATACAATATAGTTACATTCGTAAAACAAACAAATATTAAACAACAGTATGACGATTAATGTTGTCCTGGCTGTCTCTCCTCTCCCAGAGAAATGCTTTCTTTAAAAAGAAAATAATCACTAATAATGTTTAAAAGTAAAACTTTATTTACTTAAAACAAATCTAAATTCCCTTCCAAAATAAATAGAAAAAATATCGGGTCAAATTTAATGTAATGAAAATTAAAATTGTTTTAAAATACTTCAGGGATTTTTCTATTTTTATTTTATACCCCAGGAAATGAAAATTTACGTATAATCCTATACTTCGTCCGACATGTTCTCCTATAACTCTCAAAATATTAGCGAGATTTTGTCAAATATTATCTTACGGTCTTACACTTAAAGTGACATCCCCACCCATATTGAAGAGATCCTTTGACACCTACTCCTGTCCTTCGACCACTCATTAGCAGAATAGAATATTTATGAAAGAAGGTATATTTTCATTATGGAGAGCTAAAAAAGAGCCGCTCCTTTTTTATAGGAGTTGGAGCAGGAGCGGCTCCTTTTTAAAAATCGAGAGCGTGAGAGGTGCCAGCTCCAATTTGGGCGTTGTAGCAGTAGTTCCTCCACCGAAAAATTTACTGGAGCAAGTTTTCCTAGGTCGGGCAAAAACATTTATTAAAATTAAAAGTTTGAATAAAAAAGGTGAAAACGTCTATATTTGAAATCTCTAACAAAAACAAACGTTTTACAATTTTAATATTCGATAATAGATTTTTTAAGATGAAGAAAGATAGCTATGCTACTTTCGGTTCTATAAAGACAACAAATTAGTCAGAAAGTCTAATTATTTGCTTTTTTAAATTAAAATGTAAGATATTTTCTTTAATTTAATTAAGTTTAAACATCGGTTTAATTGTAGAGTAGAGACCGCTCTTTTCTTTCGCTCATTTCGCTTGGTTTTATTTATCTTCCTCCCACAAGGTAAGATGTGACACAAGGTCAAGAAAGTGGGAAAGAACCAGCGCTTGAGAATTTGAGCACTCTGGCTGTTTAAAAATTGCCTGGGCAGCCCCATCGGTATTCCCCGGTAGGGGCGCCTCAAACAATAAGCAATAAACTTATTCCTCCCCAAAGAGGGGAGGCAAAGCCTGGGAGGGTGCACCTCCTAGAACTGCACAGGACCGATTACAACCAATAGACCGGCGTAAATCCAGTCTCAAAGGCCCGGACGATACCGGTTTATTAGGCGGGGTAAAAACCTCTGGGGCTCATTTCGCTTGGTATTCGCCCAAATTTTGGATAAAACTGATTGTTTATCTTAATTATATTTTTGGTCCTGAAATAAAATTCTCATTTACTTTTTAAAAGTGTTGAGAATCTAACTTTAATTCCAGGTTTTGATCGCTGGTGGCCATGTTGGTTTTTATTGGTTTTTCCTTGGACTAAATATATTTTTTTCTTTGGACTAAAGATATTTTTACTGTGTTAACATTTTATTACACACAAAAAAAAAACTTTGAACATTCTATTTACAAAAGCAAGTTTTAACGGAATTTAACAAATTTAAAAGCAAACATGAAAAGGTTAAAACATACTAGTCGTGAATTTAAGAATAACAAAATGTCACCGAAAAGACGACGGGTATTCAATTTGATACATGCTAAAAAATAAATTAGAATTTTTTGTCAGGACAAAATGTACCATTTCACCCCAAAAATCGATTTTATCTAACATTTGGGTGAATACCGAGCGAAATGGGTGAGAAAATCCAACGGCCCCTATAGTATAATTGAACCTAAAATTCTTTATTTAAAAACACGAAATAAAAGAAAAATTGGCTTATTTATTCAATCAGCATATATATCCTTGTCATAAATACAAAAATAAGTTCAAATCTATAAGAAAATAACTTCAAAGACATCTATAGACTCACTGGCGCACTTAAAGACATTGTCTCCTGCCGTAAGAACACTGTCCTATCAAAAATGTAACACTTAGATGTGAAAAAATCCGGAAAAGTTCAGTTTCTGTTTCCATATGTAACTCTCTCATTCTTTCTCCCTCTCTCTCCCTTCCTCTTCTTCTCTCTCTCTCTCATATACATTTACCAGAGATATAATTTTAAAAATAATTCAGAGTAAACTCTGAGACTTTCTTTATTTTTCCTTTATATTGCTGAATAAAAAACTAATGTTTAAAAAAGAAATCAAATAATTTTGGAGCAAGGAGCACAGAGCGATAAAACTACCACTCTTTAGTCCCAAATGAAGTTTCTCTCGCGCAACTCCCTCTGAATATAAAATGAGTCCTTCGCTCCAGCAAAAGGAGCGTGCTCCTTTTTGGAGGGCTTTGTAAAGCCCTGTATGTATATGTATATATATATATATGTATATATATACGTATATATATATATATTATCGGTGCATTCCAATGACCAAAGGAAAAGTCAGTCCATACCCAAACCTTTCATCTGTTCTTTCAATTTCTTAATCCTCATATAACGTCGGACGACCATAGCCATACTTTTCATCTGTTCTTTCAATTTCTTTACTTTAATATATCAGCAAATACCTGTAATTGCTCCTTCCCCCACAGACAAACAAAATACTTAAATATATATTTTTTTGTAAGAACCCATATATATATATATATGTATATAAATTGTAAATATTTGTTTTTATCTACATACATATACGGTTCATCCTTACGGGAATCATCAGCATAGAGAAGAATTATTCACACCGGTCAGCGGACTCGAACCTGGAATACGAGTTATATTTCAAGTTCAAATTCCAACGTTCCGGCCCACACGGCCGTTGTCAACAACTAGGTAAATCAGCGAGAGATTAATCCTATTTTAAAGGCAGCTGTCTTAAAGTGTTCGATTTTTTAAAGAAACACACACGCATATATATATATATATATATATATATATATATATATATATATATATATATATATATAATTAAATAAACATTGGTGTCAGCCGACACTAATTCATTTGTGTTTCGATGCTAATTGTGTCTCATCAAGACCATATATACATATATATCACCGTTGGAATAGCATACGGATTTTTCTAGCGACAACATGCCACGCAAAAATTTTTTTTTTATTCTTGAAGACGTATATCGTCAAAACTAAGTTGATTTTAATAAATACATTTATTAAAAAGAAAAATCTGCACATTTTTGCCTTATAAACTTATTAATCTATATATATATGTGTGTGTGTGTGTGTGTTAGATTCACTTGTATTTCTGTCCAGAGGATGCATATATTAGTAATAATAATGTTGACATTGTACAACCCTTTCTTTGTCATGAATCTTTTCGTCACAAGAAATTGCCTATATTTTTCCAGCACATTGATTGACGGCACTTGTAACTGAGAGAACAGATAACTCGTTTCACTACGAGACATTTATTTTATTTCTCATCTAACGAGTAGCTAGACGTGTTCTGCCTGAATAGGTTTTTTCTTTTTTATTTAACCTATTAAGGACGACTACAAAACTGTTATTTCTACTTTGATCGGGTACTTATCATGTTTTCCCAAGATAAACAAAGTTATCTTTGATTGAAAAATGAAAATTTATGCCTGAGAACGTGACACCATTATTGACCTGGAGTCTCTCGTGGTACGCCCTTGCCCATCAATGGAGACAATGGATATTGTCGGTTTAAACCATTAAAATTTTTTTTTTTTTTACTTTTATTCACTCCAAACGAGGCATATTGCCATTGAAACTTAAGGGACTTCTGTGATAGAGGCCAGATTTAAGGGGGGGGGGGGGCAGCAAGATGTTTGTTCACATTAAATTTAAATTTCTGCATGCTGGTACGGTTGGGGAAATGGAGCAGGGAAGGAATTCCAAAACAAGCTGTTTGAAAAAAGAAGCTATTAATAGAAAGTCTTTCAGCATCTAGAGACTTCTACAGTGAAAGGGGTGGAATTTTGCTACTAGTCGAGTAGGTCGGGGATATATACGTTGAGGGGGTTATAGTGTAAGACGACATGCTGCCCTCTCGACAACCGCCAACCCCAAGGTTGTGTGTGCCATGGTTTTCGTCTCCTTCATCGACTATTCTGTCCGTGTCGTATTCTTAGCGATTGCCGAGGGCACGACGAGCACTGGTTTACAAGTTGAGAAAAACAAAACAATGCAACTCACAAGAAAAACACAAACTCAGATTTTCATTTTTTTTTTAATATCGAAATCGCTCTAGACAAGGCATGAAGCCACTTGATGTAATATGCTAAAAAAAAATTATCACTTACAGATCAAAAACTAGCCAACAATAAGTGTCGGATGGATGAATTCCGACCCAGAAAACAGCAAATCTTCCCCCTTTGTCGGAAACATCGCTCATGAAATGTGAGGACTAGAGGACAAAATAAGGGAAGCGAGAGTTACTCAAGGTCCACTTTCTACTCTCCTTATACATTGTGTATAAGTCAGTTGAAACTCTTGGGTGTGTGTAACACTGTCACGGACTGTCGAGGCCTCCATTGTTGGTACCTGAAGTCGTCAGCTCATCTTGAGTCTGCTCAGACACTGCCCGATCTAATCCCATCTGCTCTCCTTTGACTCAAATCTGCTGCCAACTGAAAACTAACGGAAACTTGTCATAAAACTCAGACTGTCGCAAAAGCTGTCACAAACAACTCTCACTCCTAAATACACTCAGTCATAGTGGAAATCCTATGTTCAGACTTTTGTCTCCCCAGCCACTCCTCAGCTGACTAATTATTCTATCTCCGATTGCCTTTGTGTGCGTTGATGAGGCATTTCCGATCATTATCCGGGGTCTCAGCTTTAGGCGGTAGGAGGCAGTCCATAGTATCACACAAGTATATCAAGTTCATCGGAGCACATTCCATGGAAGTACTTGTTAAACACGCACAGGGATACAACATTGCGATGATATGACAGGGTCTTGACAGGCAGTGCGAGGCCTATTAGGGACAGGCTAGTAGTCAGTGCACCAGCGCAGATGTGGCAACAATACTCCATGCAACAGGTCTTGCATTTAATCAACCAACATTGGATTATACATTTGATTAGAAATTCGGGGGTGTTCTTGTTTGTAAAACATGCTGATATATAGAAATTTGAATTATTAAAAATAATAACCGTTAGAAAACAATACAAAACAAATTTCAAATTTTATTTTGAGCTTAAACTTTTCAACGATATATGTCTTCATCAGAGACGGATCGAATTCAAAAACTAAATCAGGTTATGAAGCCGACAATAAAGTATATAATAACCATTAGAAAGCGATAGAATTACCAACCAAAAAGTCAGAGACTGCACTCACCAACAGGTGACATCGTCAATAATCTGCAAACAACATCTAGGCTGGCTCGGACAGGCTCTAAGATTGGCCCCAGAGAGATTTGCAAACCATATGCTTCAGTGGACCCCTTATGGAAAAAGAAGAAGAGGAAGACCAAAAATGAACTGGAAGCAAACAATCGAGAGAGATTTGATCGCAACGGGGAGAAGTTGGAGGGACGCTGTGGATCTGTCTTCAGACCGAAAACGATTGCAGGACGCGGGAGTTGCTGAGTTTGAGTCTGAGAGTAGAAAGCCATACAATGCAATTTTTTAATTTTCTTATTTTGAACCTAAATTTTTCGACAATATACATCTTCATCGGAGCTAAAAACATTGTTTCATACTTCTTTTTTCTTTTTTTTCTTTTGATTGGAGTCGATCCGTGTGATGTATCTGGATGAAATATCCCGGTCAAGAATGCGCGTGGCAACGTGCAATGAAGTAGAAATTTAGGAGTGTTATTGTTAATAAACATTGTTGATATATAGAGAATTGAATTTTCTACTTCATTCTGCGTTGCCACGTGCGTTTTTGACTGAGACATTTCATCCAGATACAATCTTAACGTCAGATGGATCGACTCCAACCCCCCAAAAAGTAACTAAAAACAACAAAAAGCTATGAAACAATGTCTTTTAGCTCTGATGAAGACATATATCATCGAAAAAAATTTAAGTTCAAATTAAAAAAAATTGCGTTTTATGACTTTCAAATGGTTATTATTTTTACATATTTTATTGTCGGCTTCATAACATGGTTTAGTTTTTTGAATTTGATCTGTCATCGCTAACCAGTGTCTGGTTGGCACAGATCACAATGTACAATTTGTACATTGGTACCAATTCTCGGTTTGCAAGGTAATGGTAAAAACATAGAAGCAGTCCAGGAGGAATCGAAAGAAGACATTGAACAGTATATCTTCTCTTCTTCAGGTGTGCTTGCAATGCAGAGGTGCATATCATTTAACAACTGATTTTGCCTGTGAAGGCCATCTTCAGTTCAGGAATAATCTGAGGATTGTTTCGATAGACATTATCTTTGAAATAACCTGACAGATAATAATGTGGGTGTTAAGGTCCGGTGACTCTGAAGCCTGTTCAAGATCACACCTCCTATTGATGAGACGATCACCAAAGTGTCCCCGTATGTCACTGAACAGCAATAAAACAAAGACTGTTGGACATTCAGGAGTGTAACTTGGTGGACAAGTCAGGCATAGACTGAAGTTTATTTGTACCAAATATGGTTGGATTGCAGAAAAGATCGTGAGTTAATTAATGATTCAATGGGTGGATGGCATATTTTGTTTCTTTGGACACCTATACAGTAACATGATTCTGAGATTTCATAAAAATTAATTTGCGGCTTTTGGTAAAAAACAAAACAAAACAAAAACAAGTTTTTTGGAGTAAAACTTAAAAAGAATAGCTAAAAAAATTTCCCTCGACCCTGAAATAATCTATGGTCTTAATTTTACTAAATATATCGGTTACCTCCCTTGGACTCATTAATTCCAAGTCATACTCAGTGTCCAATTGATTAGTATCTGATAATATTGATCGTATTCCCATAGTGGCTTAATTAGCATGACTCGAGTTATCTCCCTTGATTTTGTGACATAGTTTACACAACTGAGTCGTTTTATTTATTTATTTTTTAAACTTGGAAACTTATCTTATTAGCGTTTCCAATAATGAAACTGAAATAATCTTCTTATAATTGGAGGAAAATCTTTTTCTGCTCAGTCTATCTTAAAAAAAAGAAAAGAAGAAAAAAAAAAGCTATTTTTTGAAGCTCCAAATATGGCTTCCATTGATTTGGTTTGAAAGAAGTATTAATACCACACGTAGGTAGCCGCTGATATAGATATCTTAATGGAAAATACAGGGTTCGTAAGGTATTTGAGGACGTAGGTTATCATTATAGCAGGAATATTATTCGACTATATTGTCTATATCTTGGAATTATCAATGGCAACCGCTATGATTACACAAGAGAGGAAGAGAAGCACAGTTATTGTGATTATGAAAGTTGAATATAACAATTTAGAAATAGAACCATTTTTAAAAGTCGCTTGATCTTTCGTTTGCAAAAAGTTACAGGCTAGAGATGGAAATGTATCACCATTATAAAAACTTTTTACACATTTTAGGAACACCGATAGCATTAGAACACCTGAATTTATTCAGCAAGTACAGCACACCGTTGGTGGTAATCCTAGAAAATCAATGAGGTCGATTGTAAAAGAACACCAGGTGTCAGAAGGTACAATCTGAAATGTTGTCCATAAACGGCAGATGAAGAGCTCTTTAGTATCGATAAAAGCACTGGTCCCCATCACCTCACTGGGTTGGTGTCAAGAAGGGCATCTTGCCTCAACTAAGAAAATGACTTCCAAAGAAAATCTATCACATTTTAGCTTATGTAGTTTGATTAAAGCCCTGGCCGCAGATAGGTTAGTTTGGAAGTCAATTTCTAAAAACCGTCCAACACATGCCAGCATGTTAAACAAGTATTAAACTGAAGAGGATTTAAAATATCTAATCCTTTAAACAAACGCTTTATTATACATTTTATTTCTTCTTTTTTGATATTTAAGCGTCAATATCATGTTAAGTAATAATGTGTGAGTTAGTATTTATGAATACAAACAACTCCGGTTATAAGGATATGAAAGCTGTTTGCGACCTGTAACAACTGGTAACTTCCACCTGTTCACGGCACACCAGTATGCCGTGGCACGTTGGTTGGGAACCACTGTTCTAAACAAACTATAGGTTTCTACAAGGTTCGAGAAATTTTTAAATGAGGATTGATAATTTGTATTATTTCGATTACGACTATTCGCCTGAATAATCCAAATAATACAGATAAATAACAAGTAAGATGGGTATAGTAGTACTATCCTCATCTTGGTTGTTATATTCACAACGTTTTGGCCGATGTAACCTCCAACCCCGTTCAGGTGCATCTTTTCTAACTTGGAAATCTTTGTCAAACTCTGGAATCTGTATGCAATTTTAGGTACTGATATCGAATATTAACCAGTTTCCGGTAACTTTGTGTCGGCAGCATTCGGGCATGTTACGTAAACACCAGAGATATGCCGAGACGAATGTTGACAGATGATAACTTCGATATGTTGCTGCGTCGTATTTTTTTCAGTTTTATTTTCAGGAAAGATGGCAAATAAAAAAAACGAACAAAACATAGTGAAATCACTGTTAATAAATAATTTTTATTTTTGTAACAAAACAATGCTAAACAACTGTTAATAAATAATTTTTATTTTTGTAACAAAACAATGCTAAACAACTGTTAAATAAATTATTATTTTTGTAACAAAACATTGCTAAACAACTGTTAAATAAATTATTATTTTTGTAACAAAACAATGCTAAACAACTGTTAAATAAATAATTATTTTTGTAACAAAACAATGCTAAACAACTGTTAAATAAATAATTATTTTTGTAACAAAACAATGCTAAACAACTGTTAAATAAATAATTATTTTTGTAACAAAACAATGCTAAACAACTGTTAAATAAATTATTATTTTTGTAACAAAACAATGCTAAACAACTGTTAAATAAATTATTATTTTTGTAACAAAACAATGCTAAACAACTGTTAAATAAATAATTATTTTTGTAACAAAACAATGCTAAACAACTGTTAAATAAATTATTATTTTTGTAACAAAACAATGCTAAACAACTGTTAAATAAATTATTATTTTTGTAACAAAACAATGCTAAACAACTGTTAAATAAATAATTATTTTTGTAACAAAACAATGCTAAACAACTGTTAAATAAATTATTATTTTTGTAACAAAACAATGCTAAACAACTGTTAAATAAATTATTATTTTTGTAACAAAACAATGCTAAACAACTGTTAAATAAATAATTATTTTTGTAACAAAACAATGCTAAACAACTGTTAAATAAATTATTATTTTTGTAACAAAACAATGCTAAACAACTGTTAAATAAATAATTATTTTTGTAACAAAACAATGCTAAACAACTGTTAAATAAATTATTTTTTCGCATTTTTGCATTCAGTCAACTGGTTAAAAAGTAGTTTATTTTGTGTTTCTTAAAACTGAAAAATAATTTTTTTTGTGTGTGTTTTTGGAGCGCTTTTTTGATATTGTTTTTTTTAATCAGTCGTGCTAGGGTTAAATAGAGACTCGTCTATCTCAACCGTATGCCCTGGGCATCTGATCTGACAAGGATTTTGTAACAAATGGTCTTCGCAGACCTCCCTCAAAAAATTCTGCCAATGTTCTGGTTAGAAAATTTGTCGTATACCAGCTGACAGCTATTTGGCTAATCACCTCAGCATCTCTCGGATGTTTACGAAATGAGCCAGAACGCTGCCGACGCGAAGTTCTCGGAAACTGGTTCATATTCGATATCAGTACCCAATTTTGAACTGAACCCAGAAGTAGATTGTTCTCATTTCATCAGCCATGACTGACTGGATAGAAGTGTCGATATTTATGTTATTTGATTGTTATCGCTTGTAGTAAGGATTGAACCTTCAACCTTTAGAAGACTGTCACTGATTGTTAACTAAAACTTTTAACTGGTTAGGGTGCATAATACACATCGAGACAAAATTAGGTTTAAAGTTTCCCAAATTCATAGGACGTCCTATGAATTTGGGAAACTTTAAACTTAATTTTGTCTCGATTTGTATTATTACGGAAAAAAAAATGATGTTTTGCTAGTGTTCGCACTGATTGATATTCATATAAAATCGTAGAATTACGTCAGTAATGTAATGTTTCATATATAAATTATCATTTCTGATGACCTAAAGAAAAAAAACCACCAAATTTATTTCAGCGTCGGGGTTATCTGACATGCTATTTTTTTTTTTTTGCCCTCACCACTTGAAATAGTTACGTCTGGGACTAGAAAATGGCACATTCTTTTACTCTAACTTTTGTGCGATTGGATGGATTTATGTTTATTTATATACACATATATATATATATATATATATATATATATATATATATAATAAAAGGTATTAAGAAGGCTGAAAGCAATGCAGAGAGCCGGATTGATGAGAAGCTGGAAAGAAAGATAAACAATCGAAGGAGAGGTCTTACAACTATTTATCTTTCTTCATTAATTCTATAATTAAATTTAAGAAAACCTACAAACTATATTCTTACTTGAATATACGATAATCAAAAGAAAATTGAATAAAAAAAATATAAGATTTATAAAAATAAACAAATAAAATTATGTAATTACAAACAGTTGATTACAGACCATATAATAACCAGTTTATTAATTTAATATTACACTTATTTTTAAACACCATATCTATGTGTAGGATATAATTTAAAAATTTATTGATTTCTTGATTTTGCTGCGGCGTTCCCATCTCCATCTGCAGGCCTGTTCCTGTTTTTATTTCTACTTTCTGGTATCTATCTTGCTGAATTCCACACAGTCGGACTTTTGTGTTCAATTTTAACAAGGGGAGGTGTCTCCGGAAATATCAAATGATTCCCAATCATCCGGACATTACACACAGCTAACAACATACTTGCTGTTTATTATGTAGGATTGAAAGGAAAAATAAATGCATAGTTGTAAGTCCGCTCCTTCGAGTGTTTATTTTTGTTCTTTCCAGCTTCTCATCAATCCGGCTCTCTACATTGTCTTAAGCCTTCTTAATACCCTTATTACAATTCCCAGCTATATATATATATATATATATATATATATATATATATATATATATACTTTATTTTTGCATTCCAATGACCATGGGAAATCAATCCAACACCATAATTTTCATTTGTTCTTACAATCTCTTTTATTCCGTATTTCAATGAAAGATTATTTTTCTTCTTTCATCTTACACTCTTTGATGTAATATATCTTCTTTCACAATTCCACCATTATATACTACTACTCTCTGATGAGGTTGGACTAAAAAATACATTTATCCTGACTTGCCATGAAACACGTGTAAGTAAAATGAGCATTAAATTTGAAAAAAAATATTTTTGAGTGTAAAGAAGAAATATAATAAGAGATTGTAAGAACTAATAAAAATTATGGTTTGGGATTGATTTTTCCCATGGTCATTGGAATGCAAAAATAAAGTATATATGCTCTGAATCTTGTAACACAACTTCATTGAGCTTGCAATTGGAAACATTTCGGATATTAAAAAATATATATATTCTTTATAAAAACACATAAATATATATAGTTTTATTTTTTTAGTGTTACTCATATTTTAACTTTCTTACTGGTGTTTTAAACTACAATTTATAATTATTGGCTCCCATACTGTATTCAAGTCGATCAAGATGAGAATAGTAGTCCAAATAATCCAAGGTTTCATGTTACTAGCAATAACGAATCGAACCATATTTGTCTTCTTCATATCAAACCGAAAAACTAGGAGTGTTCAAAGACAGAAAGAGGTCAAACATAATATTTTCTAAAAACACGATCAGTTTATTCGTTCGTGTGTATTTTGAATAATTATGATAATGATGGCATCGTGTAATGGTTACAGGCGCAGACTGTGGGCTTTTTCAAATTCTATTTATGAAAAAATAATTCTGCACCTCTGCCGCATAGCTTTTTTCTGTATGAATCAAACTATCAGACAAGATCTCATGTATGTGTTTTTGTTTCTCGCATATACGTAACTTTGGTTGATACACATTGAATTATTTTCTTTTTTACTATTAATTGAATATTTATTGAAGTTAAAAATAACATAAGGGAAAACTAAAGACTGATTTTAAAAAATCCTATTTAAAAAAAAATTGCAAATAGGACTATACTTTGAATTATTTTTCTCTAAACCTTCCACGCGGAACCCTAACACCGGGTAAATACAGCTTGTTATTTATAAATTTAAGAGTTAAAAAAGAAAAACACAAAAGTATTTATGCGATTTAAAATTCTAACATTTCGTTCGATCGATTTTATTGCAAAGCCGATTTTTTTTTTTAACAAAAATTCTTTTATTAAATGATTTAAAAAAAAAAGAAATGTAAATATTTTCTTGCCAGAAATAATGAGAAAAGACAAATGGAAAGGTAGAATGTGATGATGATGATGATGATGATGATCATCATCAGTTTAACATACGTTTTACATGCTGGCATGCGTTGGACAGTTTTTAGAAATTGACTTTCAAACTAACCTATCTCTGCCAGGTCATTGTTTAAACTACATAACTTGAAATGCAACAGGTTTTCTTTGGACGTAATTTCCTTGGTTGAGCCAAGATTTTTTTTAGAGGCTGGATGCCCTTCCTGGTGCCAACCTAGTGAGGTGATGGGGACCAGTGCTTTTATCAAGACACCATCTCTAGGTGATTGCTTACCAATGCTAAAGGGTGCTTTACCTGCCCTAAATAGTGAAACAAAATTAAAGTGAAAGACTCCCAGGCAACACCGGGTAGTTATTTATAGCGTTTTCATTCTAATGATGACAAACATGTTTTGTTTTTTATGGTATAATAAATTCATTTTTTTTTCTTTTCTTAATTAACGAAATCTAAAAAATTCAATTGGAAAAAAAAACAACCTCACATAATGAAAAATGTTCAAAATATGTATTTTTTATTTATTTATTTATTTTTTTTAGTCAGTTGGTTAATTTTAGCAGACTCAAACTTTGACTCCTAAAATAATCGTTAAATACTGCAATTGAGGGGGGGGGGGAGTGAGCTGTCTGTTCTTTTCCTGACCCCCCCATGCTTGGGTACTTAAAACAACCACAGTTCACTGTTTTTATTTCTGTAAATATACTAAACAATGTCAACTGTAAGAAATGGTGTCATTGTTTCTTTGAAGAAATTTATTTTAAGGTCAACAAACGCATGTGGTCTAAATCCAAGATGGCGGACTGGAAGAATCAAATTATTAGGAGATTACGATTGTCATCATCATCATCATCATCATCATCATCACACTCGTCATCAGACTAGTACCGAATCGAAGCATGGTTCCGTTTGTATTTGGCCATCCCTTCACCTATGCAATGTAATGAATTTGCACTGACTCTGACTGCTCAGCCCTGGCTCGGATCCATTTAAAAACTAAACGTCCACTGTTTATTGGGATATTGTCTGGTTTTGGTTTCCTAGTACATTTTTGTTAGGTCACAATACTAAACTCTTTCGAACACCCTTGGGCAAAGTGTTCATCTCTATCCCTACTCAGCACACCAAAATCCATCTTTTCCAGCCTTTTTTTTCTGTCTACCCTATTTCCCAACCCTATCAACTACTTAAACTCTCCCCCCAAATTCTTCTGGATATCACACAAAACTGCATCCGGTGTTGATGCCCCGATTTGGGAGTTTTGAGGAGTATGGAGACACCCCTTAATTACCACTACTCCCATGTCCACTCTGACCCGGAGTGGTAGTACTTATTAGGTCTCTATCTATGGATTGAATAGAAATTTATTGTTTCCAGACTATTTGTTTACAAAATGCACGTCTACAAAACAAATTATTCCACAAACCAATCGTACACAAAACATGTACGGTTTCGGCATAAAATGACCCAACGATGGTTGACATGCTGTAAAACCAAACAACCAATCCTTCAAGCATTACATCAGGTTATTTAGCCAATAGGATACCAAAGTTTATCAAACAAATGATTACACTGAAAACGAATTACACATAAAATGAGCCAATGACTATTGACATGCTGTAAAAGCCAACAACCAACCAACCAACCAGCAAAGTAAAGCCATCTATAAACCAATCGTATGGTTTTGGTATAAAATGACCGAATGATCATTGACATGCCGTAAAATGCAACAACCAACTAGGTGCAAGCGATAGGCATTTGAAAATGCAACTTAATTAAATCTGCTATAAACCTCCATCATAAGATTTTGGGAGTGTAGAATCACCCCTGAGTTACCGCCAGAGTGAATCACATCCCCATGATTGATGGATGGGGTAGAAGGCTCTCCAGATACACCAAGGGAAAGTATGTAAGAAGCAGCCAAGACAGTGTGGATTTTCGGGTCGTAAAACACGTAATAAAGCTTTCCAGGATGCAAGTCACAGTGGAGAGATTAATGCTACAGAATTGGCAGGCTTGACCGAGAGGAAGGAGTTGAGAATCAATCACTATGATTTTTGGATGGAGAGTTAAACGTTACATAAACTAACCAGTAGATCTAAGAGTATCGCTTAAGAGGGCTAATGCGCATGAAATCTGTAGAGAGGTAGGTCCTGAAACGGAGTACATTCTCGCCTGATGAGCCCAACTATGCTGTTAGTTACCCGGTAATCGGGAGTATCTGCTGGTTGCACTATAACGAGCTGTATCTTTTATCTTGTAAATTTATGGTTCAAACCATTGCCATCTTGGAATAAACAGGATGACGTCTTGGAATAAGACAAGATGACTGCTTAGAAAGACAGGCTGACTATAGGAAAGACTATTAGCGCGGGAAACACCGACCAAGCTTACAAAGCTTACAACCCTAGCTTATCAAAAATAACTGACACAAAGAGAAAGTATGTAGGAAGCAGCCAATGCGGTGTAGATCCTCGGCTCATAAAACATGTAGTAAATCCTCCCAGGATACAAACCACAGAGGAGAGATTAATGCTAAAGCATTGGCAAGCTTGAGTCCACCAAAAGAAGTTAGTATGGATGATATAAACGTTAAATTGACTAACAAGTAGATCTAAAAGCAGGGGACTCATATCGGTTAGGGTTAGGGCTGGTGCGCATGAAACTATAGAGAGGTAGGCCCTCGAAACAGAGCACATTCTCTCCTGATGACCCCAACTCTGCTGTTAGTTATCCAGTATGCGGGAGTATCTGCTGGTTTCACTCTAACGAGCTTCATCGTTTATCTTTTTTATTAACGTGTCACCATTTATCAGCTTTATCTTCTATTTTATATCTCCCAGGTCCACCTCGACCCGGACGAGTGGTAGTACCTGTCGGAGTTCCATCTCTGGGCGAAATAGAATTTGTCTCTGGCATGACACAAAACGGCTTTGCATACCCTTGGACAAGGTGTCCACCTAACCACCCCAAAACCCATCTTTCTCAACTCTTTCTACCTCTGCCTACACTATTTCGCAATCCTACCAACTACTCGACCCCAAAACCCATCAACTCTTTCTACCTCTGCCTACCCTATTTCCCAACCCTACTAACTACTCGAGCTTCTCCATCCCTCAACCATCCTAGGTAAGACAGAAAACTGCATCTAGTGTTAAAGCCCCAATTTGGGAGATTTTGAGGAGTATGGGGTCTATCTTAAGTAAAAACTACTCCCAGGTCCACTCTGACTGAGGAGGAGTGGTAGTACCTGTCATGACCCCTTTCTATGGGTTAAATAGAAACTATCGTTTACAGACTGTGTTTACAAAACATCTGCCGACAAAACAAATTAATCTACAAACCAATGGTATACAAAACAAATGTATAGTTTTGGCATAAAATGAAGGAACTGTGGTTGACATGCCATAAATCCCAACAACCAACATTTGTGTTTAAATCCAGTTTATTTCTTGTTTCATTGCTTTTAACTGAGAGTATAATTCGATCGACCAATAAATTGCTGTTATATATTCTTAAGCGAGAGAGGGGGGTGTAAAAGATTAAAGATTAAGAGTTTAATGTTGCTACTAAATAATTGCACGGTTATTATTAAGTATTAAATAGGAGCGAGGCCTGCTATTTTGGGTGATGTTAGCAAGAATAAAACTCCCCTCTCCTCGCCCACTTCCTTTTCCGACACTCCTTCACGATTAAATCTCATTGCATATTTGTATTGTTGTCTGCTTTCTTGTGCTTGTAATCCACCTACTATTAATAATGTAGAACTGTAGCCTGTCGAACAATTTATTCGGAAGAACAAGTTATTTTAGCTTTGTCTGTTTTAAGACTGTCGTGCATCTCGTAAAATACATGACAAGCAAAAATAGAATAAGATGCCAAGGTCAAACAACAAATAAATTATGATAAAGCAGTGATTGTAAACATAACAATATTTTATTTAGAGAAAAATGTTTTTTGTGTCTGAGAGTTTGTGCTGGAGATGGTGTCTCAATAAAAATACTGGTCTCTGTCACTTCACTGGGTTGGAGCCTGGAAGGTCATCCAGCCTATAAATTTTTTGCCTCAATTAATGAAAGTTTTTCCAAAGTGAATTTGTCGAACTTCAGGTTGTGCAGTTTGAATTTTGGAAGCTTGTGAGAGAGGCCAGGAGAGATCATTGTTAGTCCGACACATGCCAGCATGTAAAACGGACGTTAAACCAAATATGATGATGTGGTTATCTCTTGTGGTTGCTTTATGTAATCATAAAAAATTGCTGATAGGGAGATGTGAGTTTTATCAGCGGTAATAGTAATAGTAGTTTTAGCTGTTTGCTGGTTGTTGTTCTTGCTGGTTTAATCGTAAATAAAAATAATGATTCAATGTTTAATTATCTAAGTTGAAGCAAGAAAAATACACACACTCAAACATATGAAGTTGTCTCCTAATTTTATTAAACACTACTTTTGTAAAATTGCTGGTTTCTAACTCCCCAACACTGGTAAAAATAAATCCCTCCAGTCATCTAAGATATGTTCTAATTCTAAAATTTCTTGCTGTTGTATAATTTGATTGAGGGAAAATGAGATTTTGTGAGTGATGTTATGCGAGAGTTGAAGAAATAACAGTTGGCTCTTTTTTTATATCCTTAGGCCAACATGTAATTTAGAGTTCGGTCGATTTTTTAACTTAAAATTTTTTTAATTTTTATTTAATCTTGTTATTTTTATTGATTTGTTTTATCAATTAAATTTTTTTTTCTCTTTCTCCAAAAGCCAGCTTGGGAGAGGGGAAGTCCTTTAATGTCGGTTGATTAACAACTGCTGTTTCACGAGTTCCTGGCCAGGGAGATATAACATCAATAAATCTGTGAACCATAAAAATGTGTCATTGTTTCTTGGATAAGATTCTATTGCAGATACACGCACGTGAGTTCTGGATTCAAGATAGCCCTTCTGTAATTTGGAGTTCATGCGGTGACTCTGATTTAAAACTGGGATTGCAAAATCTCGACACTTCATGTTTACAACCTCATATAGAAGGATGAAGATGACAATGGCTACAGAACATCTGACGACTCGTTCGTCTCTACGTAAAAGATAACTCTTTACCTCTCTAAAAGACAAGACTATGAGACAGCGTTTGACCAACGCACTCGGTTATCCACGCAATGTAACATTGCAACAAACACTTGGATTATTATTGTCTGTGGCAATTTTTTTTATGAATGGCTTGGCACAGTTGTCTATCGATTTTTCTCAATGGGTCAATAATCAAAATTTAATTTTCGTGTGTAACAGCTGGAGTGATTCTTGCTTTAAAGTATAACTTTTATTCTGATCAGCTTTCAATACTGTATGACCCAAAATGACATTTTATTATTAATTAGCTGTATTTACCTGGTGTTCCCTGAGTGGAAGGTTTAGAGAAAAATGATTCAAAATATTGTCTGTTTACTTTTTTTTAAAAATTCGTTTTAATTTCCCTTATTTTATTTTTGATTTCATTAAATATCCGATTAATAGTGAAAGAATTATTTTTTCAAAAGTCAATGTATGTTTATCAAAGTTACGTGATGAGAACTACACATGTGGGCTCTTACCTGAGAGTTTTATCAATACTGAGATGGTGAAACGTTTCTTGGAAGTCATGTTCAACAATTATTTGGATTATTCAGACTACTTTTCTCACCTAGGATGTTATTCTCACAACGTTTCGGCCGATGTAACCTCCGACTATCAGGTGTATCTTGTCGAACTCTGGAATCTTTCTGTCAAACTCGAGAATCTGTACAGAATTTCAAACATAACCCTTTATTTAATCCACGGAGCTAGCTGGCTCTCGTTCCATCGGTCATGACCGGGTAGAAGTCTTCAATAATTCGCAATTGTATTCTTAGTATCGTCAACACTGAGTATTAAACCTTCAATCTACAGAAAACTGTCACTTAGAACTGAATATTACTTAGCATTTATATCCGTTATGCCACATATTTATATACGTATATATATATATATATATATATATATATATATATATATATATATATATATATATACTAATGATAATAGAATTAACAATAAGTGAAGTATCGTAAAACTGATTTCGGTGAATCCAGTTCTATTCTCTTTAGTCGGCGGAGATCCTACCAAAACCGAATATTTAAGATAATATATAAAACTTTTGAAACATCTTTCTGCCCGGGAAGCCAGGTTTTGAAGACAGATATGAACCGTGTCATATAGCGCCTTTTAACAGACAATCTTCACCCCGGATCTGCCGAATTGGATATTTAAAATATCAGTCCAGGATTTTTACTTGTAACTCTATGGAACTATACACAAAACTGAGACACGAATCCCTACGGACCAAGTGGGATAATTTTGAACCCTCTACCTTTTATTTGAACCCCTGTAAAAATTGTTAAACTTTTTCACAAATTGACAAACTTTTTCTTCAAATTTACAAACTTTTGCTATTTTGCTATCTGTACCATAGCGTCCCCTTTTGTCTTCAAAAATGGCTACTCAATACTGCTTCCCTCCCGGTCATTTATTTCTTTACCCCCAACCATTCTATTTTTTATTCTTCAATTTTTCAAAGTGAAATGGAACTAGGTAATATCTATCTATTATAAATACCACATTACCAAATTTTATCCTCTGACGAGAAGAGTTTTATCTTTGAAAAACCATGGTTTAAGAATTAATGTAACTCCTTGCATCTGAACTTTTGATGTAATAAAATTTGTATCAATTTTATGTAATTTTATGCAATTTTTTTATCTTCATGTTTCCTTCTTTAAAAATATATATATATATATATATATATATATATATATATATATATATATATATATACAGGGCTTTACAGGGGGGGGGGGCCTCCAAAAAGGAGCAAAAGAGAAGAGGGCTCATTTTATATTCAGCAGGAGTGGAGCTGAGCAACTCCATTTGGGACTAAAGAGCGTTGACTTTTTTTTTTTAAACATTAGTTTTTTTATTCAGCAATAAAAAGAAAAAGAAAAAGTCTCAGCTAAACCCTGAAGAGTTATTTTTTAAATTATATCTCTGGTAAATGTATGTGAGATAGGGAGAGGAAGGGAGAAAGAATGAGAGAGTTACACATGAAAACAAAACATTTGAACTTCTCAGGTTTTTTTATAGACACAACTAGATTTTTACATCTACATGTTACATTTTTGATAGGACAGTTTTCTTAAGGCAGGAGACAATTTGGCAACAAATGTCTTCAAA
The DNA here is from genome assembly GCA_963556195.1 of Sepiola atlantica. Taxonomy (NCBI): domain Eukaryota; kingdom Metazoa; phylum Mollusca; class Cephalopoda; order Sepiida; family Sepiolidae; genus Sepiola; species Sepiola atlantica. The sequence goes on along the minus strand of OY744532.1, from coordinate 53,978,323 downwards.
TGCGCCAGTGAGTCTATAGATATCTTTGAAGTTATTTTCTTAAATATTTGGACTATTTTTGTATTTATGACAAGGATTTTTATTGCTGATTGAATAAATAAGCCAATACAGACAATTTATTTTTGTACTCAATTTTACTGCTATTATTATTATTATTATTATTGTTATTCAAAGAAAGGTATTAAAAAAATCTTTAAGAGTAATAATAACTAAATAAATGTTTGTTTTCATAACAATTAATTAAATACGTCTGTTTTGAAGCCATTTGACTCCTACCCATTATATATTATTCCCCACCCCAACGAAATAATACCACATATCGCTATAACTCTTGAAAATAGAACTGTGTTTTTGTCTGCTGTTCAAAGTGTAGTATCTTCGCAAGTCCCTCCTCTCCTGCTACACCGACGAAAATATTTTTTTGCCCCGAAACTGTAAGTTAACTAAAATTTTACGATACATCTATCAACATCTTTTAAATGCTTATCTGTATATTGGTAAAGTTTATACTTTCGACGCCGTAAAATATTTTCAACTGATTTTTTATAAATTCATATTATTTTGTGATGTTTTCTTCCTTACGATAAAACCGAGACTTTCTAAAAATGTATTTCTTTTATTTGTTCTAACATTGTTTTTAATAAGGAAACTTGGTATTACTGGATCATTTAGTTTAATCCATCGTATTTTAATTTTAGCGAAAAATAAAAATGAGATTCTACTTTTTTTAGGCGATTACATGTAAACAACCTGCGAAAATATCCGCAAAAAAGGAATTAAAAAAACCCTCAATATTTTAGACTTTAGTGTGGGGGATCACTTTCCTATATAAATTTAACGTAAATTGATCACCCACTTCCGGACCAGATAGCGTAGGAAATAACTTGTAACCGATTTTTAATAATTTTTAAAATTAAAGTTTTATATTATAAATCTTAACTTCTTTAAATATAAACTTTTCAAATAGTATTCTTCATGTAAATAAAAAAAAATAACATTGATTTTTCTAGTAATGTTTTTACATTACAAGATTAACTTAACATTTTTAAATATTCTTGATCCAATATTTTTTCAACTCCCAAGGTCTAGGCCAGATATTTTTTATGAAATTTTAAGACATTAAATGGATCTTTGAATTGTTTATTGACAATTTATTGATATTTTTTGGACAACTTATGAAAAATATTTTTTTATTCAATCTTTAAAAAATAAACTTCATTGTTTTTTTTTTTTCGTCCCAAATTGTACTATTAAAAAAAAAAATATGAATAAATCGATTTGTTTGAAAGTATTTGTGCATTTCTCTGTGGCAAATAATAATATACATTATACAGTATAGTTACGTTTGTAAAACAAACAAATATTAAACAACAACACAATGATTAATGTTGCCCTGGCTGTCTCTCCTCTCCCAGAGAAATGGGTTTTTTTAAAGGAAAATAATCACTAATAATGTTTAAAAGTAAAACTTTATTTACTTAAAACAAATCTAAATTCCCTTCCAAAATAAATAGAAAAAATATTGGGTCAAATTTTTCTTCCCCTGCAAAAATAGGTTGCTAATGTAATGAAAATTAAAATTGTTTCAAAATACTTCAGGGGTGTTTCTATTTCTATTTTATACCTCGGGGAAACGAAAATTTACGTGTAATCCTATGCTTCGTTCAACATGTTCTCCTATAACCCTTAGCACATCTCAAAATATTAGCAAGATTTTGTCAAATATTATCTTACGGTCTTACACTTAAAGTGACATCCCCATCCATATTGACGAGATCCTTTAACGCCCACCCTTATCCTTCGACCACTCATTGGCAGAATAGAACGTTTATGAAGGAAGGTACATTTTCATTATGGAGCGCTGAAAAAGAGCCGCTCCTTTCTTATAGGAGTTTTAGCTGGAGCGGCTCCTTTTTGAAAATGGGGAGCCGGAGAGGAGCCAGCTCCAATTTTGGCCGTTGGAGCAGGAGCGGGATCAGCTCCAAAAGTAGTGGAGCATGTAAAGCCCTGTATATATATATATATATATATATATATATATATATATATATATATATATCAGTCGAAACGTGAGAATAACACTCAAGATGAGAACAGTAGTCTGAATAATCCAAATAATAAAGATTAAGCTAGTCATGTTTACCATTTTTTTTTAAATAGGATTTTAAAAAAATCGTTTTAGTTTTCTCTAATTTCATGTATTTCAATAAATATTCAATTGATAGTAAATAAAAAAAAATAATTTGATGTGTATTCATCAAAGTTACATATAGACGAGAAACACTCTCACGCACAAGACTTTGTCAGATAATTTTATTAATACAGATATGATATGGAATTTTTGTCTTTGTTGAATTCGCCTACATTTTGCTAATAAATGACCTTTACTTTGCAGCGATAAAAACTGAAGCATGTTTGCAGCATCGATTGTTATACTAAAGCAGAGTTCATCAACGTTTGTTTCCCTAAGGCTGTTTTTCCTATATATTTTAATCACACAAAATACATGCTAAAATATTCCTCGATTCTCAGATCAAGTTAGTTTGAAAAAGAAACTTTTATTTTAATTGTTCTAATTAGCCGTAATTGAAATTAATACACTGAGTGACCCATTTCTTACTAAATTTCTGTCTATCACTTTCACTCTTTCTAATTATTTGTTGTTTGACCCACCGTTCTTATTTTATATCCTGTATATCATTCCTCCTCCTTCTCTCTTTCTTCTCTCTATTAAGTCAAAGGTTATCACTTTCTCTCTGTAGCCACCTCATTTGAACTTTCTCCTTCCCCGTCTTTCTATGTTGATAAAGAGAGATGGGAGAAAGGAGTGGTGATACTATTTAACTCGTAGCTGGAGAGAGAAAGATGGGGAAATATTGCAAGCAGAAAGGGAATAAGTTTGGATTTTGTCTTTATTTTTGTTAAAATTTAACTGGTTTTGCCAACTCATTTTATCCTGATTCAAACAATCTCATCTGAGCTCAATAGATGACCATACGGGTCATCTGTTTTTCTAGTATTATTTTATTTGTGAATTTTTAATTATCTCAAACAGTAAACCGACAATTAAAAGGTTTAAGATTTCATTGCCAGTTTTAGTTTGACTTTCATTAAAGCATTTTATACTGGAAAAATTATATATAAAAAAAAATCAATAAATGACATCTTTAAAAAAAAATTTATTTACTTTTTTATTTAAAATCTATTTTCTTTTTTCCTTTTTCCTTTTCTTTCTTTTTAAAACTGTGATCAGCGTTATGAAATTGGATTAAGAACAAATTCATTGCTTTAATCGTCGGACCGTTTAAAAAATTTCAGGATTGAATAAAGGTTATCAGAAGCCCAGAAAGTACAGTGGCAAAAACATTGTGAATATGGCAACTATGATGAAGAATATGGCAACTATGATGAAGAATATGACAACTATGATGAAGAATATGACAACTATGATGAAGAATATGGCAACTATGATGAAGAATATGGCAACTATGATGAAGAATATGGCAACTATGATGAAGAATATGGCAACTATGATGAAGAATATGGCAACTATGATGAAGAATATGACAACTATGATGAAGAATATGACAACTATGATGAAGAATATGACAACTATGATGAAGAATATGGCAACTATGATGAAGAATATGGCAACTATGATGAAGAATATGACAACTATGATGAAGAATATGGCAACTATGATGAAGAATATGACAACTATGATGAAGAATATGACAACTATGATGAAGAATATGGCAACTATGATGAAGAATATGGCAACTATGATGAAGAATATGGCAACTATGATGAAGAATATGGCAACTATGATGAAGAATATGGCAACTATGATGAAGAATATGACAACTATGATGAAGAATATGACAACTATGATAAAGAATATGGCAACTATGATGAAGAATATGGCAACTATGATAAAGATAGCACGATGAAGAGCTAGTCGATTAATTTACAATAAATTACTGATGAAGGAGCCGAAACTATGAAAAATAAAGCCAAAAGAATTATTAAAACATAGTTTGATTCAGAATTTGGGAAATGCAATTTTGTGTTAGGCCCTTGGTTATGACATAAGTTAATGGACAATGAGCAATTAGAAATTTGGTAAACAAATGGTATTCGCAAAAATATTGGAATTAACACAAAGAATAGTTAACGAGAGAGAGAGAGAGAGAGAGAGAGAGAGAGAGAGAGAGTGGAACGAGACTGAATGAGAGAGAGAGAGAGTGGAACGAGACTGAATGAGTTTACATTAAGTCAGGTACAGAGAGTAGTTCGCTCACCTTCTGCAAATATATGCACAAGTCTTCACAGATAGTTGAGTGACAATCAAATCCCGTATTTATGTTCACATGAATAAACAAAATGGAACTTTTTTTTTTACAACCAAAAGCAAATTGTACATATTTTTCCTCTTTATGGTGTCTTGTGTATATTAACAACAAATAACAAGAAATTAGAAACAATCAAGAAAGCAACACACTACGGTCAGTCGTTTGGATTTTAAAACCCCTTTGATTAGCCCGGGCTACGCTACAATAATAGTTCAAAACATGTAAATGTGTTGTAAAATACGTCTTTCAAATGCTCTAGGCCACATGATTAGTGATGTGCGCCTGAAATCATTTTGTTTCTGGTTTTGCAACAGCATTCCCTTTCACTCAAGTAACTCAGTTGAGATTGATCAAATACAAGCTTGCCACCCAGTGGCAAGTTACAATCTAAAATTCTGACATCTCTTCCAATGAAAATGACAGGCTCTATTTTGCCTAGTTTTCTAAGGGCAGTGCTATATACCTGGTACGGCATTCACCCTGGTTGGATAGAACCAGCTTCCTCTGAAGGAGTAAGTTCCCCAGGAATTAAATTTACAAGCAGTCCCCAGGCGCGTGTATATCCCAATATGGAAAGATAACATTGTTTTTTTGTTTTGTTTTGCAGTGCGGTATCCTCGTCCTCCCACATACAGTGCCTGGTATTCCTAAATGATCACCCATCTGGTTCTGGCCAGGTTCAACATCGCTTAACAGTGTCGTGTGTATATATATATATATATATATATATATATATATATATATATATATATATAATGTATATATTAGTGATGGGACGATTTAAAAAAATTTCCAGATTCCAATACAATTACTGATTCTGTTCTAAATTCCCGATTCCAATACAATTACTGATTACGATTCTTTGGAAATTTCTGAATATTTAATTAGAGATTTGTTGCTTTTTTTAAGTTTACTGTAAACCCCCCGTGTAATGTTCGCATATATTTTTGCAAACGTAAAAAATACACTTAGTGGAGGTTGGGTATATTACACAAGTAGATCTTTCTAAATATTTTTCTCAAATGTTTTTCCTTGTAATTGATTGAAAATTCTGAGACAACTAAAGATTTTTTTTTTTCAAAACAGCCGATGTGTATTAGTTCGCTGTTAGTGTACAAAATGTTATTTAAATTTTTTCATAAACAATTGAAAATAGTCGACGATTGGTATGCAAAATAAGAAGACGGTGTAGGAACAGAATAGTTAATAAAGTCCTTCCTCATGTTAAGAACGAGTTTCTAAATAATAATTTTACTATTTAGAAAACCATTCTTAACATGAGGTGCTTTGTTAACTATTCTGTGTCTTCCCTCTATCAAAAAATGTTCATATTTTTTATCTTAATTATAATTTTAAAAAAGAAAAATGCGATTCTCCATTTTTTTTTTAGGTGATTACATGTAAACAGTCTGAAACAACAAAAAATCAGTTTCGCATATAAATTTAACATAAAATAATCACCACCTTCGGACCAGACAGCGTTTTAAGGACATGTAACCAATTTTGTTTGTTTTAAATCGATGCAATGTTAATGTTCCTGATCAAACTTTACTATAAAACATGTCATTGTTAAGTCATAAAAATGCTTCCTTCCAACTAATAATCCCAAGTCCGGGTGGTAATACGAAAAATAAAGCGAATGTGTGGTTTTATGCCTTTGTCGGTTGGACTTAATGTTAGTGGTAAAAAATTTAGTTAACAGCTCTAAAAAGCTATAATGACCCGGAAATGGAGGATCATTTTATGTTCAATTTATATATGCAGCTAATCCCCCACTCTAAATTCTAATTATATTTTTTTTTCAGTGTATTCACACATAATCGCCTAAAAAAAAAAAAAAAAAAAAAATTAATAAATAGAATCTCATTTTTGAGGCGGGGTACTTTTAAATGTAGATATAATTTCTTTTTTAATTTGACAAACTTCTAAATTTTTTCCCTTTATGTATTGTATCCAAAGTTTTGATAAACACATTTTTGCTTTTTACAACCATTTTCTTAGACTAATGCTACCATAAGTAAATACCACCTATCGTTATCTTTGAAAATTATCTTTGAAAAATATCGCCAAATATTCAATCAGAAATATTTATAGCTTGTCTAATTTTATAATCAATTAACATCATCTTAGGTGTTTATTCTACACTGGATTTCTCCTTTCACCATAAACGGCCAAAGGTTTGGTCAGTCCGGCCATCTTGACATCTTGGTTTATTGTGTCCAACCACCTTTATTTCAGCCATACTCACAGCCTTGACCCAGGGGCTTCCATCTTGAATCTTGTTTTCACAACAGTGTTGTGTGTCTGCGCAGTACATATCCGTAGCAGCGCAAACGATTTTCCTTCATTTTGTCGAAGATGACGTTAGAGGAATATTAAATCTATACAGTATAGTGAGATGTATGCAGAACAGGAGACTTCGATGGTATGGCCACATTTAAAGAATGAATAAGTGTTCTTGTGTTAGTAGATGTAGAACAGTTGAGATGGCAGGGGAGAGCCAAGAAAACATGGTAAGAAGTGATAAGAATGAACTTGAGAGAAAGAGGGTTAAACACCTGGTCAGAGATAGGTGAGTTTGGAAGTCAGTTTCTTAAAGCCGTCCAAAGCATGTAAAGACATTCATTTCGTATGAATCAGATGATTCTATTGTTGGCATTTATTTCTCTGATATCTTTCTAGTTAGAATTCTTTCTAGAAAGACATCGGGTACTTACAGGCAACATGAAGGTTGCCAATATCCAAGTGAAAGTGTTTCTGTGGAACGAACTGGATTCGAACTTGGCGCATCCAGGTTGTCAGTTCATGTCGTTAGCCACCGTCACCACCCAGCATGTAAAACACATTAAACCGATGTTGGCATAACGTCATAATTATACGAGTGAATATGGACATTTCGGACCTGGTCGAGTCTAGCCCGATCTGAAGTCCGATGCAACATCTTTGTCTCCATAACTGATGGTATTCTTTCTGCCTCCTTCACTGACGGCCAACACCCGTTGCTGTAAAAAGCAACAGATTGTATGTGACATAAATGTGTGTGTGTCGGGGAGAAGGAGGGTATGCTAATTAATATTCTGACGATTGTTTTAATGAATCCAAAGTGTGTGTTTACGTTTCGTAACTTGTTTATTTTGTAATGATATATTTGTCAATGTCCACTCATTGTTTTAGTTTTGAAAGATGTTTATTTTTTTTGTCGTTGAACTTATAAAAAATATTCTATTCCTATATGTTGAACTGACACCATTTCTACGTGACTTTATTATTTATATGGAATAAAAGTACAAATTATGGATCAGTTTATTTTTATCTGATTAGGAAAATTGAAGTGCCCCTTGCTATTTGTGGCAAGGTTTAAAAGTAAGTAATAGTTGTATTTTTTTTATTAGAAAAGAAAAAAGAAAAAAAAAGACCTACCTTCAGGAGTGGCTCCACTCCCAGGCCATGGCAAAGTAGGTGTCAGATAGAATGTCAAGGAAGTGTAAGTCTTTTAAAAATGAAAAAAAGTATCTTTTGTAGAAGAGACCCACCACAAAACTCCCCCCCCCCTCAAATTCCTTTGCCACAAAAAAAAATCCTCTTTAATTTATCACTTCTACCATCAAAACGGGTTACTATTATTTAAACGAATAATGCAACATAGCATTTTGAGATACTCTATATATAGTACTGACGAATTACCCCAAGACAATCATTTGATTGTCTAATTTGCATAACTATATTGCCTTTCTTCTCTTTAAGAATAGAAATAAATAGTCTAATATCATCTTTTAGAACTTTGTTCATGTGTGAGCCTCCATTAAACCTCTCTCGTAAATCGGCTATCACCTAGCATAATTTGTATTTTTTCACTTTCTATCTTTATTTCTATACTCAAATATCTTCTTTTCTGCAATATCATTAAATCTATGGCTCTCTTTAGATTTTTAGTAAACTCATCATCTCTGCTTCATCTTCATTTTGTATTTCCGTGTTTCTGAATTGTTTTCGTTCCTTTTCCGTTTTACCTTATTCGATGTTCAATAAACCTGTGTCTAAAATATACAATGCCTCAGAGTTCTGATTGTCGATAGGAGTTTATCTGATTATTGAGGTTTGCACACGTTTCAACAAAACGTACACGCATCCCAGAAGCAATACACTCACCATAGTTTTTCTGCCATATATGAAGGACTTGTCTAAAAGGCTTCAGGAGATATGTAATCCATATGACATCAGGAGCGACTCATCTCTCTGAAAATATCTTGTCCAAATCAAGCCTCTTACAGAAAACATAATGACCAAGAACTGTGCGTATTTCATTTCATGTAAATGTGGAAAAATATATACAAAAGTAAAACATGTCATCACCCACTAAGAATAAAGCTAGAAGAACATCGGAAAACCGTAACATGTGGAGATATTGAAAAGTCGGGTTTGGTTGACAACACGTGGAGGGGAAATGCAAACCATCTGCCTTTGTAGGACAAAGTTAGGATTATAGACAGAAGAACAGTGGAGAGTAAGACGTCTCAAAGAAGCAGAGTATATGTTGGCCGACAATAACCTCCTAAGTAGACCTAGTATAGAATTTAATAAAATATGGGAACCATTAATAATAAATAATATTTGTCATTAACAACATGGAGATCTGAACCCTAATCATAACCGTAATCAGATGCTTTCCACATTGTCGTTTATTCTGTATTTTGTACACCCTAACCCTAACCCTCTCACCCTATATCCCTAAACCTAACCCTATAACTCTAACCCTAACCCTAATCCTAACCTGCATCACAATTGTCTTGTTTGCATGAAGTTCTCCTTGTTGGCCGTAGCTATTCGTTTACCTGCAAGAGTTCAGGTTTTGCTCCCAACACCCATAGCGGCAAGGACCAACAGTTGTATATGAAGTCAGGGAAGATTTGGCCAAGAAAACATAAAGTAATAGCGGTTGCGCATGTGTTGGTATTCTGACTCCATGGATTTGTGGTTCCGCACCTGACATGTCTTTGCTTGCCCCACACAGAGGCAGGAGCGACCAGAGGAAGATAGATCCTGATGTTCACTCCTCCTGCATTTCAACTAGAGCCTTGTTAGCCACTATCATGTTGCCATCACCCCTGCCACTGTCAGGAAGTGTTGTGCTTTTAGGGAGTGGGGAATGATTCTGGTTTGTGAATTGGTGTTCTTTTGGAGTTTCCCTTTCCTAAACTAGTTGCTTTATCAGAGCTTGATAGTTCAGTTTATTATTAAACTCATAGCTGGAGAGAGGGCAGATGAATTCATAACTTTCTCAAGAGTATTACTGAAACTGATGCTATCGCCACAACATGCCCAGTCCATGCTGATATTCAATGTATCGTAACTTCTCACGTTTGTGACCGAAACAATTTAAGCATAATTGCTTGACACTCGTCTACTTGATTTCGATTGGAAGGTGATAGCATTGTTGCCTTTAATCAAATGCTTTGTCATTTCGCCGTTTCTACTGTAACAGAGTTTATCTTGTCACGGTTGGAGTACAAATTCGTGCATTTATCAGTTATTTATTTTTTTTATGGAAATCGCTCCAGACAAGGCATGAAGCCACTTGATGTAAGGAGCTAACAAGAATGAAAGATGATTATCGCAAAAACAGGTGATACCTATTGGCCTTAGTTTTAAAAAGACCAAGTCTATAGGTAGGAGGAAAACAGTCAGCAGTAAGAGAGTTCCACAAGCCTGCAGTTCTTGGAAAGAAGCTACTGTAATAGGAAGCTGTTTTACAATAAGGTGTCAAAACAGCGAATTTATGGAGACCAACGAGTCAAACGAGCGTGAACAAAAGAAGCAGGGAATAGATTCGACAATTTTGAAGAACACATGCTATAATAGTAAACACTGAGACTAGCAACATCACGTCTGTGAGAGAGAGGGTGTGGGCAATCAAATTACAGATACGTTTCTGCACCTTATCAAGAACCCTCAATAGGATAGAGATTCACCAGCCGAAATCGAACAACAGTATTTATTACGTATTATACGTATGTTGCCAGTATTGGTTAACGACACACAGTTTTTAGCTTCATTAAATAAAAATGAGATGATTTCAATATTAACTTTAACGAATCACATTTTACGTCAGTCACTTTTTGAAGATGTCTAAACACCTTTCTCGGAGACTCGGTCCATCAGTGTATCTTGCTTCAGTTTGAAATCACGTTTTCATTGTTGAATGTGTGGATTGAATGAATGCGTCGTATTTTAGAGTAATAATTCGATAAGAGGCGCGCGCTGTCTATCTCTTATGTTTCGATAAGAGGCTGTCTATCTCTATGTTTTAGAGTAATAATTCGATAAGAGGCGCGCTGTCTATCTCTTCTTTGGGTTATTTGTGTACTACTATTCGCGTCTTAGTTGTTATATTCACAACGTTTCAGCCGATGTAACCTCTGATCCTTTTCGGGTTCATCTGTTCAAACTTGGGAATCTTCTAGTTGAATTCTGGAACCTGTATGGAATTTTGAACTAAACCCTTTATTTAATCCACGGGGTTAGATTGTTCCCATTCAGTCAGCCATGACCGTGTAGAAGTATTAAGTTTTTAATGTTATTATCGCCTATAATAAGAATTGAACTTGGAACTGATTGTTACCGGTTATTATTTTTATTACCGGTTATTATTTTTATACGGACTTGAATGTGTCAACTGGACTGTAAAATTATGTCACAAAGTAGAAACTTTCCAAAGCCACATTACTGATCATAAACTATCTGATCACATCAGTATTGCAGAGTTGCGAAAACTCACTGGCATCTCGTCAATGTCGTCAAATATAAAGTATTGAGATTATTTGGTCACGTTAAGCGTTTCAGTGTAGGGCTATGCAAAATATGCGTTGAAGACATAATACAAGGAAGTCGGTCGAAAGGTAGACAAAAGAAAAGATGGAGAGACAACGTTTGTGAATGGATGAACATGAACCAAGCAACCACGTTGGATCAAGATCATATGGATTGAAGGGCACTCAGTCATGTTAGTGCGTATTCTGAAGCTAGTGGAGAAAACGTTTAATAAAAAAAATGATTGGTTACGCTACGTGTCCAATTCTCATATGAATTTTGGGAGCCTTAAACCTAATCTTGTCTAGGTGTGTAGTATTACTACTTATACACGCACTCACACACCATTAGCGATGATGCAAAGCTTTTTGTAAACACAATTGGAGCACTCTCCGATAATTGTGAATGTTTATATAAACATTTAGATTTCACTTACTAATGACGCCTGCCTGGCGGCCGAATAGTTAAAATCACTGACTGTCAACTAGACAGTCATAGATTAGATCCTGGTTCAAAGCAGTTGCTTGTCTAGCCACACTAAGAAGCTGTGAAACAGTCTGTCTGTGAATGACATACATATATATATATTATTTTTTTTTTTTACTGGTATTCTAATCTAATATTTATTAGGTACTCTTATGGGGAACTCACCATGTTTCCGTGACTTTGCGTCGTCAACGTTCGGGCAGGTCTCAGAAACACTCGAAAGTTGACAAAACTATTAACCAATCAGGCTACAGCAAGTAGCCGATAACTTTTGCAAGAAATTAATCGTGTTCAATAACAAAAATGAATTTCTATAATCGCTGTCAGCTCGTTGAATCTTCCGAAGGACTAATTGAGTTCTGCCAGAAAACAGAACCAGTACACAAGGAAACTTTTAAACCAGCTGCAACCCTAACCCTGAACCAGAAACTCATAAAAGGGGAAAAAACATAGAAAAAAGTTTGGAAAAAACCCAACATTTTCTTTAAAACAGTTTGTTCGTTAAGAAAAGAAAAACAAAATTTGCTTAGAAACAGTTGTTTTAGTGTTTATGTTAGCAAGAAATAACACATTGAAAAAAAAATGTTAGCTTAAAATATCAAACAAAATCATCTTATATATTTAAAAACATTTCCTTAACAATGTGTCGGTTGACAAAAAAATAAATAAATAAACATCTAATTAATAACAGTTGTGTAGCTATGGTTTGTTATTATCGTCTGCTAGTCTTCAATTTAGCATTTGACGGTTTTTGCCTATTTTTTGCCTCGTCAACTCTCAGGCGCTTCCGAGACCTGCCGCAATGTTGACGACACAAAGTCACCGAAGACATGCTGCATTCCATATAAGAGTACCATTTATTATTAATGGTTACCATATTTTATACATTTTTTTACTAGGTCTACTTAGGTCATTGTCGCCCGACATATGCTCTGCTTCTCTGAGACGTCTTTCCGATGTTCTTCTAGCTTTATTTTTAGTGGGTGACATGTTTTATTTTTGTATATATTTTTTCACATTTACATGAAACGGAATACGGACAGTTCTTGGTCATGATGTTTTCTGTAGGAGGCTTGATTCGGAGATATTTTTAGAGAGTTGAGTCATTTCTGAATACTGTCCTGATATCATATGGATTACGGATGCTCTGAATCCTCAAAAAACTATGGTGAGTGTACTGCTGTAAAAATGCAGTAGGCTGTATTTTCTTTGGTGAATGTATATGCATGGCAGATGTTACAAGTGGTATATGCTCAGCCAGAGGTAAGAGGAGGAAGCACAAAAGAAAGCGAAAATATCTTTGGTTTTATTTGGGCCACCCCAGAAGTTTGTTTCCCTTTACGGTGAATTAAGTATCTCGTAAAAACAGACAATGATGTTGAAACACAAAAGTGATGTTCAAATCGTCTCCATGATAAAACCGCTCTGGGTAGACTGTCTGACAAGTTATCTCAAGTTTAAATTAACATTTGGCCAGGGACAAAGGACCCCGAGTGACAGGAGGGGTGAGACCTGGCCCACTGGGCATGACAGGAAGTTGGGGTTTGTTGGGAGAGCTAGCAGTCAGTTGAAGCTGGGTGCCCTTGGAGGCAGGATGGCCCATCTGGGTCTCTTAGCTAAAGGGTTGTGCTGAACTTATGTTCTATTTCACCGGGATAGAGAGATCTCATTTGCAACTCTGCCATTCAACCGGGGAACACGAGTTTCATTTGTAACCTCTAACAAATAAATTTGTTACTTGTTTATAAACTGGAGTTGTGATTCTGCTTGCATGAGTCTTTATTGCAGCAGCACAGAGACGAGATTGCACAACCTTGGGACTGGCGCAACGTGTGGAGACGATTACGGACAGTGCAGTGAACACACTAACAAATACACGCATGCATATATGTTCACACTGCTTCTGGGATGCGTGTACATTTTGTTGAAACGTGTGCAAACCTCAACAATCAGATAAACTATCGACAATGAGAAATCTGAGGTATTGTATATTTTAGACGCAGGTTTATTGAACGTCGAATAAGGTAAAACGAAAAGGAACGAAAACATTTAAGAAACACGGAAATACAAAATGAAGATGAAGCAGAGATGATGAGTTTACTAAAATCTAAAGAGAGCCATAGATTTAATGATATTGCAGAAAAGAAGATATTTGAGTATAGAAATAAAGATAGAAAGTGAAAAAATACAAATTATGCTAGGTGATAGCCGATTTACGAGAGAGGTTTAATGGAGGCTCACACGTGGTGAAAAGGTGAACAAAGTTCTAAAAGATATTAGCACTATTTAATTCTATTCTTAGAGAGAAGAAAGGCAATATTTGTTGCAGGCGATGCTCAAAACGTTAGAATATTTAAAGAGTTAGAAAACTGCACCATGGAGCTTGTGAAGTATCAGGAGACGGGCAGAAAAAAAAGGTCGGCTAAGGGAGATAAATGCTAGGGAATCTATACTACGTTAGACAGAACAGTGAGTTTACTCATATTCTTCTATTTATGCTGTTATGAATAACTAACAAAATCTCATGGTGCATATTCTGCTAGTTAATAATAAGTTTTGCACCACCTTTATGTCCCCTTACAAAGATTAAAATCCAGATATATATACAACTACAATCTGTCTTAAAATTTTGATTAAAATCCATTAAATGATCTTGTTTCTAGAAAAATGTCTAAAATCAATAAGGACTACTTCCATTCCCGGACAACACTGGGTGTCTCTGCTATTATATGATAATTAGAAAGTAATTTTGGATTATTTTTAATCGACTTTATGTAAATGACTCTAAGTTTTTAGCGTAAATTTTATCGACTTTTGTATTCCCTTCGCCTTAAGCTTGCTTGTCTGCCTCACATGACATGCACTGTTAACCTCCGCTTCTCTCGACGACTTTAATCTCTCAAATAACTTCCACACCTCACACTCAATCCTCCAGCAATTCCAATCACTTGTTAATTAAGTCCACAATTTACAAGCATCTAATCCTCTTAGACTGCACGTATCTAACACCATTTTTATTTTGCTAACATTTCTAAGGAGGCTATCATTTCGTCATATTAGTCAAGAATTGATTTGTTAATTTCAAGTGTGCATGATTGGTATAGTGAATACAATTGCAGAATATGGAATCTGATAAACTGAGTTAAATGGAGTATTGTTGCCACATCTGGGCTGGTGCACCAACCACTAGCCTGCCTCTCTAGAACAGTCTCTAACCTAATAAGCCTCGCACTGCCTGTTAAGCTGCAGTCCCAGCTGCATTCCCGCAAAGTTGCATCCCTGTGCCTGTTTTACAAGTACTTCTGCAGAATATTCTCCAAACTCATTGCACTTGTACCCTCCACAACATAAATACTCTCGACCAGCAGCAAAACCCCACCTCTTCACTGTAGCGGTTCCTAGATGCTGGAAGATTTTCTACTCTGATAGCTTCTTTCGTTGGACTGCTTACCTTGGGAATTCCCTCCCTGCTATATTTCCCCGACCATACCAACATACAGAAATTTAAATGTAATGTGAACAAATATCTACCCCCCCCCCCCCATATCTGACTCGTATCGCAATAGCCCCTTATGCTTCAGTGGCAATATAACTTGTTTTGGGTGAATAAAAATAATCTTATTGTGACATAATAGCCGCTTCTCTCCTTTTTTTGCATGGAAGAAAAGCCTAAAACTATCGAAATGGGGTAAAGGCATGGTGAATTCATTGCACAGGCTGTGATTGCCTTCTCATGTTTTTGTCCGAATTTGGTGCTTTTTTTCGACACCGGCCATAGTGTCAATCATGTGGTCTCAATCACTGCTGTAACAAAGAGGTTTTCCTTCAAAAAAACTCACATCTCAAGTTTAAAACAAACAACAATGTTTTATTTTCAGGTTACAATACACTCGGTTTCTCCACCGAACAACAGACTAGCAAAATGGACGAACATCTCTTCCAACCAAACACAAACAGTCTTTCAGCTTAGTACCCAGAGAACCCTCTCTATACCTCGGGCCAACAGAGACCCAACCGACCCCACCTGCCCACTCTGCTGGAATATATATAAATATTGGTGTTATTTGGGGTAGTCCACCCAACAAGACCATTTAAGAATCATGGGCTTTTTTATCACTGGACATAAAAACTTACTGACCAGGGTGACGCTTATCTAAAATAGACATTAATCCTGTAATATTTCATGTGGTCTGATTTCTCAGCAAGTAGACATTATTATTTCAAAGAGCCAGCAAATTTTATTATTATTATTATTATTGTTATTATTATCGGACTTTATTTTCGCATAGTATCTAGTATAGTTTTTCATACTATTATGGTATCTAAGTTAAGGCTGACAATGCTAAGCTGTTCCCAGATAATTATCTGCTATGTTAAATGTTTTAAGCACACACACACACACACACCTACACTGTGTGTGTGTGTGTGTAAGCTGTACATAACTGGCATTGCTCGAGATTCCTTGCTTTCACATTTTAAAATTAATTTTGATTAAGGTAAAATAATAAAAAGATAGGCAGGAAATAAAGTAAAATAAAAAATTTGTAAGTCACGTATGGACAAGAAACACATATACACAGAAATACGCAAAGTGATCAGAAAATGTTATTAAAATGAAGAGAAGAAAAATGCTCAATAATAACTCCAATAATATAAGGAAGATAAGTCATATTTTAAGCGATAAAGATTTATCTCCCTTATATTATTTGAGTCATTATTTAACATTGCCGCCATCATAACATTCTTCCTAACCGAAATTTCCAAACAAATTGAAGTATTGTAAAAGTCATGCTTGGATCTTCATTCTAAAATCCAACAAGATAACTTTATATATATTGTGTGTGTGTGCATGTGTGTGTGTTTTCCAAAGAAAAGTAATGTCAGTTGACATTGAGGTTGAGAGAGTTCGTGCAAACTAATTTCATTCATTTATTTGTTGTAACTACCCGATGTTGCCCAGGAGTCTTTACATTTGTAGCATTACCCACCCTTTTCTATACACTTACATACATTCATCATGGGGCGTTTTGGATCCAATTATCTTGCCTTTCACAATGGTTGAGCACATTGCAATTGGCATATAAAAGGAGGCTTACAAGAAAATTCTCACTCTTTCTTCCTGTTTCACCTCGCATGAACACACGCTAGTGCACATGCGCTACACACATACATTTAACGGTGTGTAAAACATTTACCTCAACTTCCACACATACACACACACACACACACACACACACACACCCTTTTCAGACTTTATTGTATGCATTGTAAACTGTGGATACATTTTTATGGACACAATCTCAAAGCGAACTCTATTGGGTTTGCAAGGAATAAATGTTTTTTGCATGCATTATCGTTTCTGTGTTGTTTTATTGTTTCATTTGTAATTGCTTGTGTTAGAACGTGTATAGAGGATTCACTTTCACCGTTTTTGTAAAAATAGGATTTTGAAATTTAAATGTAATTATTACGGTATCATTTGGTTATTAAACTATTAATCGAACCAAGTTGTTATAAAACTTTAACTACTTCTGGTTCAAGTAAATAACTTTCAAGACTTGCTAAGAATTTTAAGATCAGTTTAAATGGCTTTCTTTTCGACAATTTAAAGGCTTCCGAATTCCTTTCCAATTTTTAAGAGGTACGGATTAATTCGTTTTTTTTTTTCCAACTATTAACAAAAGATAAAATGTCTGACTTGTTTACAAAGGCATTATGGTGGATTTAATTTCGTATGCATTTTTTTGTAAATTTATTTATTTATTAAATTATTTTTGGTACTCTATGTGATGACATTTTTTATTTCAATAAATAATTGATTAATAGTCAAAATAAAAAAAATGTGTAAGTCACGTAGATACAAGATACACAAACACACGATATTTTAATATAGAGATTAGGTCAGATATTAGCATTCAAAAGCTAAAAAGTAAGCAAACCAAAAGCAAAACTTTCTATGAAATGTGAAAAGCAATTGTGTTTGGACATTGGATGACAAGCGAAAAACCAAATGGAAACAGACGGACTCAAACAATTCGTCTCTCTAACAGCTGTTCATCTCTTCTCTATATTTATAAAGTTAGGTGTGTGTGTGAGATATATAAATATATATTTGAAATAAAAACAAAAAACGTTATTTTTTATATATATTTATTAAATGAATAAAATCATTTGTTTTCATAAACATGTCTGAGACTTTCGCTGATAAAACAGTTTTATCAAAGAGTAATTTCCTTTCTTTCTTTTTGTTCTCCTCTTCATCTTGCTGGTGTTAGAAAATCTCCTTGTGGTCCCGAAAGAGTATTTAACGTCTGGTCTTGTTGACGAACTTGTAGAAAGTGAAAATTCTATAATACAATTCACAAAACGTTTTCCTAAGTATATGTGACCCTTCTTCTATTCAAATCTGCGTAACCACGCTCTACACATCTAATTTTCACTTTCTACGAGTTTGTTAATAAGATCAGATGCTAAATACTCTTTCGGGACCACGAGGAGATTTTCTTGTGATTTTCTAACACCAGCATAATGAAGAGGAAAAAAAGAAAGGAAATTACTCTTTGATAAGGCTGATTTTCAGCGAAAGTCTTAGCCATATATTTATGAAAAATAAAATGATTTTATTCATTTAATATATATATATATATATATATATTTTTATTTAATTTTTTAAATTTATTTTTAAAATAAAATTTTGAAATTTTTTTTGAAAATCTTTTATTTACTAATAAGTTAAAAAGCCACTCGAAGATAAGGGTCAATGAGGTGAATAGATTGACAGTTGAATGATTAAGAATATTATGAGAGGATTGAAAATGATGAATGGAATGGTCAAAATTTGATTACTTATGATGATGGTTCATGACACTTATTTATTAACATTGGATTTTAAGGCGTCTATGTTGTAGCCAGCAAAGAAGCAATCCCATGGTAACGTGTTACACAGATGGGAAATTTTTGTAAAGAAACTCTGTTCATTAAAATTCCGTTTGATGTTAGGCATGTGAAGGGGGAAAGGAAAGTTCTTTGCAGTGGCGGTAGAGAGACGAGTTTTTTTTGTAGAAAGTTTTACAAAGAGAAACAAGGCCAAACCAGAAGAGCAACTCAGTCAGCAGCAAACGGTGTTCTGTCAGATTTAGTTCCTGATATCAAGGACGTCCTGTTTTGGGTTGCTTACTCTTCTGGTTTGCCAAGTTTTGTACTAATTTTTATTTATTAATTGATTTATTAAATTGTTAGGTGAAAGTACAGAATAGTTAACAAAGCCCCCCCCCCCCCTTCCCATGTTAAGAATGGCTTTCTAATTTATAAAGGAAAATATAATAAAATGTCTTTTTTTTATTTTAAATAATTTCTTTTACTTATTTAAGTAATTGGAAAGGCATTCTTAACATTGTGGGGTGGGCTTTGTTAACTATTTTGTACTTTCACCTAACAATAATAAATAAATTAATTAATTTGGGAAACTGAAACTCTCGCCAGAAGTTATATTATGGATGAAATTTAATATCAGGAACTAAATCTGATGGAACACTGTTTGCTGCTGGCTTTGAGTCACTTACTCTTCTGGTTTGCCATAACAAGAGATTGAAGCTCATTCGAACACCTTCCATGGAAATAATGACGGAGTGGAGAAAGACTAGCAACGTCTTTTCTGTGTGAAAGAGGCTGTAGAGAGCAGAAGAGATCATCCCCACTAGATTGTGAATTCGATTTTGTACTTTGTCAAGACAACAAAGAGTGCTCTGAATGGCACCTCTCCAGATGTGGCAGCAGTACTCCAGGTATTTAATTCTCACCGCAGGAATATGTGGCACAAGGCTGGAAAGTAGGGAAAAGTCAAGCCAGCGCCTCTAAAGAAGGAGCACTGTAGCCTATAAAAAATTACCTGGACAGCCCTGTCAGCATTCTCCGGTCAGGGCGCCTCAGGCAGTAAATAAACTTACTCCACCCCAAAGAGGGGAGGCAAGGCCTGGGAGGGTGCACCTTCTAGGATTACCCAGGATTAATATCTCAGCATGACATATAAAAGGCCACCGAAGTGGCCCAGTTTTTGCTGGACTGGTTGTTGAGAACGAATCCTTGACTGGTATTTACCAGTCCAAAGTCTCTAAGCAACTGATGTTACAGAAAGACCACACGGGCTGGTGTGAACTGAAAGGATTATCTAACTCTTATATAGGTAGAGGATTGCATCAGAAGTCAGCTACTTTCTGGGGCCGTAGATTGATCCAACCATTTCTTTCTGCAACTTATTTTTAAAAAAAATTTTTTTTTTCCCAATCCATCACTTTTTTCACTATAAATCTTAATATTAAAAACCACCAAAAAACTATGCGGTCAAAGTTTATGAATATTTGTGTTGCTTGTAACAATTGTCCTTAACTAGCAGGAAGAACTAGCATTTCCTAGAGAAAAATAATTTAAAATATAAATAAGTTTACAATTTTGTAAAAAATAGGATTAGAAAAAAATTCGTTTTAGTTTTCTCCTGTTTTGATTTCAATAAATATTCGATTGATATTGTTCTATTTTCACTTACAGATGGGTGTACCCTTTATACACATCTGTGTCGTCGTCGTGCGAACTCAGATTCTTGATCGTATGTAGATAAAACACTCGGATGCTAATGTTAGTTTATAAGAAAGGTTTATTTAAAAAGAGAAAGAGTCACAAAAAACATTAGAGCGACAATCCACTTGTGTGTGTATGCATATATATATATTATGTATGTAAAGGTAAAAAACATAAAAGAAACAAAAACACAAACTTATTTGAACACAAAGATATTAACACAGGGTCATGATTTGATGCAATATTACGTACCAAGTCAAAGCTTTATCAAGACTGCTTCTAGATTTACGGTATAATCAGCTTGACACACCAATTCTCATAAGTCTAATGCTTGATCAGAATTAGTGCGATTTTTGGAGGTTTCTCCCTGCATCTTAAAATTTTTAATGGTCTTTTATATGGTTACCCTTCAAAAAAAAAGCAGTTAAACTGTTTTACTGATAGAAGTTAATTCCATACGAACTCCAACAATCTGAAAATAATCTTTCAGTGTGCTCCGGTTTTGGGATCTACAAAATTTTGCTGATGATTTACGGAAAAATTACGAAAATTAAGTTAGTTTAAATTAGCGTCAACTCTCCATTCATCAGAATAGATTACTGAGCCATCAGCGACTTTTCGTTGAATAATTGGCTGAAGTGTTGCACGGTCTTTTCGTTGAATAATTGGCTGAAGTGTTGCACGGTCTTTTCGTTGAATAATTGGCTGAAGTGTTGCACGGTCTTTTCGTTGAATAATTGGCTGAAGTGTTGCTGCACGGTCTTTTCGTTGAATAATTGGCTGAAGTGTTGCTGCACGGTCTTTTCGTTGAATAATTGGCTGAAGTGTTGCTGCACGGTCTTTTCGTTGAATAATTGGCTGAAGTGTTGCTGCACGGTCTTTTCGTTGAATAATTGGCTGAAGTGTTGCACGGTCTTTTCGTTGAATAATTGGCTGAAGTGTTGCACGGTCTTTTCGTTGAATAATTGGCTGAAGTGTTGCACGGTCTTTTCGTTGAATAATTGGCTGAAGTGTTGCACGGTCTTTTCGTTGAATAATTGGCTGAAGTGTTGCACGGTCTTTTCGTTGAATAATTGGCTGAAGTGTTGCACGGTCTTTTCGTTGAATAATTGGCTGAAGTGTTGCACGGTCTTTTCGTTGAATAATTGGCTGAAGTGTTGCACGGTCTTTTCGTTTAGTGTTAGCGATTAGGGTTTCTAGTCTCGGTAATCACACATTCTTTCGATACCAATTATGATAAGTGTTTTCCTTGCTCTTGTACCTTGTTGGTTGCAATATGAGGTGCCGACAGCATACCAAAGTGTAGATATCATACCAAAGTAGATTCATGATACGTAGATAACAAGCGAAAGCGGCACCCCTTGTCAAATCCTGGGCAACGTCGGGTTTTCTTGTCCGTACATTGATAATTTTTTTTGCTAACTTAAAAAAGAATGCATTCTTCTTTCATAGGTAAAATATTTGGTTGGTGTTTTCCGTTATTGTTCTGCTCAATACCTGTTAAGCCTCGATCAATATATTATGCACGTGTTCTCTTATGTCTTGCACACACAACTGGAAGTATTGATTAATAATATTATAAATAGCAGCCCACGAACTGGCCTCATCGTCTTCGATATCTGTTTTAACTGTACAGTTGAGACAAAGAACAGTTTCGATTCGGCATATCTAGCGGGATTCTCGAACCGGCTGAGTTGGCTTAATTTTTATGGTTCACTGATTTTTTTTCACATTGAAACACCATTTTTCTTTTTTCTCTTCAGTCTAATTTATTCATTAAGCCTCTTTGGGGATCTCTTTATTTTATTCAATAATCTTGATTATTCTCATCTCGGTTGTTATCTTCACGTTTTGTCGAACTCGGAAACCTATATGGAATTTCGAACTGAACCCTTTATTTAATCCACGAGAGTAGATATACAGCATAACTGTGTTGACACATCCGTTCTTGTTAGATCACCGAAGTTAAGCGACGTGGAGCGTTGCCAGTACCAGATGGGTGACTATTTAGGAATGTTAGCCGCTGTATGTCATCTTCCCATTACCGGGATATACATGTGGCTGTGGGCCGCTTGTGAATTTGATATTCCTTGTAAACTTCCTCCTTCAGAGGAAGCCAGCATAGCCCGCCCATGGCTAATACAACACCAGATATTACCAGTTCGGTTAGTTCTTGATCCGTCAGCCATGACCGGGTATAAGTGTTGATTTTATGTTATTCTTAGTTATTATTGCCTCTAGTAAGGATTGAACCTTCAATCTCCAGCAGACTGTCACTTAGAACTGATTGCTAACCACCTCTTTTAACTTCCAAAATTCATATGGGCCTGTGGCACAATAGTTAAAGGCGTGTAGTAACAATCAGTTCCAAGTGACAGTCTTCTGGAGGTTGAAGGTTCAATCCTTACTATAGACGATAATAACTACGAATAACATAAGAAAAAAAAATTAACACGGATAAAATTAATTCCCTAAACAGAACAGTTTTGCACCACTTTTATGTTCTCTTGCAAAGATTAAACTCAATATATAAGGATACTAAACCTTATGTCTAGAAATTTTATTTTTATTTTGATCAAAATTCATTACATGATTTTGATTCTAGAAAATGTCTAAAATTTAAGGCTTTAGCTGAAAGGGTCTTAACAAGAAATTGAAAATCAGGGAATTTTGCTTAATTGGTATCTGATGACTATGGATAAAATTTAATGCAAATCTGAAATATTTGAATTTTCAAATGAGAGGTTGTGGCCATATTATGTCCCCTAAAACCCCATTAAAATACTCCAAAGAAACTGAAATTTTGGGAATAGTTATTAATTTATGTCTAATCATCGTCATCATCATCATCCAGTCGTGGTTGTGTCACGGCTCCTCCTGTCTCTCTCACGCCATCTCGCTCTATTCTCCACCACACCTGGTAAGTCTTCATAGGTGCATTGAGAGTCTTCTGTTAGTTGTTTGTAGGTTCTGTGCGGTCTACTCAATGAGCCACATCTCTATTTTGGCATCCACATTAGAACATCGCTGATGATTTCATCCTTGGCCCTCCAGCAATGTCTCCAGCAAATCTGGATCTTGTCTCTCTGATCAGGGATGAAATCGTAGGGAGGTGTCCATAGAGTTGCTCTCTCTCGTGGGGTGCTGTCTCCAGGAGATGTTAAAAGCATCTCTCAGCATTCTGGTGTATACACCATCAATTTTCTTCTCCGATCTTTTGGTAAAAGTCCAAGTGCTACTTCCATATACGAGTACCATAGCAACGATGGCATCAAAAAAGTCACTTGGTTAAATTGACAGACTGTCTTATCCCCCTGTTTTACGCGTATATCAATGGCAGATCGGCAAAATACGCTAAAATTGATTTTTATTTTTAATTAAAATTATACCCGATTAATTCTCCCTAATTTTTGGTGTAGATACCAAATTTTTGCCTGATATGTAAGTATATCAAAGAGTTTTTATTTGGAAACGCGATTTTCACCTGTGCTTTTAGATGTATAAATACCAAAATAAATTTGTAGATGGTTAACCCATGCTGATTTTGTTGTTGCTTGCAACTCTCCCCAAAAAAGTTCCGGAAAATTTGAGAAACTAAGCTAGTTACACACACACACACACACTATTTTATTGTGTAGGCTTATTTGGATCATTTTCGTTATTTTTATAACCCTGTATTAAAAGAAAAAAAGACAGAAAAGCACTTATCAATGACAAATCATTTCTCACCGCCCATTGCTCCAAAAAAAAGTACTAATTTTAAAGATCATTGGACCTGAATAGTTGACAGGTTGATTGGCGAAATTGGGTCTTTCAACACTACTGACAAAAGAGACCGAGAAAATGTGTGACTAAGCCACTGCAATTAACGGCTAATTATACATTGATGAAAGATTTATATTCGGTTTAAACGTAAATTCTTTGCTATTAGAAAACAAAAAATAGTATTTTTCTGATTGCCAATTATATAATTTTTCTAATAGGAGCTGGTGTTTTATATATATATATATATATATATATATATATATATATATATTATGAATTACTATCTGTTAAAAAAACTCAACAGTAAAGACATAGTTGTAAACACATCAAGCCGAACACAGTTTGATGATGATTTGATGAATCAAGTTGAAAGTAATTGCAAAAATAGAAAGAAACATGGAACAAGAAACCCATGGAACTTACTTACACTAATTTGACCGAAATACTAAATGGACTATTCGGAAAATTGAAAAAAGTCTTATCAAGCAAAAACACTCTGTTATTTAATAATGTTTGCCTAAATACACACAATATATATATATATATATATATATATATATAATGTAAAAATAAAAATGGAATAAAGAATAAGCAATTCAACAACTAACAAAAATAAACTCAAAAACTCATGTTGTAAAGTTCTACTGAGATATTTCGGCCGTCAAGATACGATCATTTTCGTTCGAACGAAAATGGTCGTATCTACGGACGAAATATCTTGGTAGAACTTTACAACATGAGTTTTTTAGTTTATTTTTGTTAGTTGTTGAATTGCTTATTCTTTATTCCATTTTTATTTTTACATATTGTCTGAAACATTGTTTCTTTTTTCTCATATATATATATATATATATATATATATATATAATGCAAAACGTTTTGTAAATAAACAAATAAAGCACTGTCAAATGGTGGTCAATGTTTATATAAAAAAACATTGTAAATATCATTTACCAACATCGCCTGTCCTGTGGTCTAGTGGTCAGAGCTACTATCAACTAGATGATTGTTGATTCGATCCCTGGCTTGGGATGGGTGCTGGCCTAGCCACGTTAAAGAGCTGTGATACAGCGAAACAGTCTGTTGATTACTATATATATATACAGGGCTTTACGCGCTCCACTACTTTTGGAGTTGCTCCTGCCCCTACTCCAACGCCCCAAATTGGAGCTGGCTCCTCTCACGCTCCCCATTTTCAAAAAGGAGTCCCTCCAGCTCAAACTCCTATAAAAAAGGAGCGGCTCTTTTTCAGCGCTCCATAATGAAAATGTACCTTCTTTCATAAACGTTCTACTATGCCAATGAGTAGCTGAGGGATAAGGGTGGGCGTCAAAGGATCTCGTCAATATGGATGGGGATGTCGCTTTAAGTGTAAGACCGTAAGATAATATTTGACAAAATCTCGCTAATATTTTGAGATGTGCTAAGGGTTATAGGAGAACATGTTGAACAAAGTATAGGATTATACGTAAATTTTCGTTTCCCCAAGGTATAAAATAGAAATAGAAAAACCCCTGAAGTATTTTGAAACAATTTTAATTTTCATTACATTAGCTACCCATTTTTGCAGGGGAAGAAAAATTTGACCCAATATTTTTCTATTTATTTTGGAAGGGAATTTAGATTTGTTTTAAGTAAATAAAGTTTTACTTTTAAACATTATTAGTGATTATTTTCTTTTTAAAGAAAACATTTCTCTGTGAGAGGACAGACAACCGTGCAAAATTAATCGTCATGTGGTTGTTTAATATTTGTTTGTTTTAAGAACGTAACTATATTGTATAATGTATATTATTATTTATCACAGAGAAACGCGCAAGTACTTTCAAACAAATCGATTGATCCATTTTTTTTTTCAATAGTACAATTTGGGGCGAAAAAAAAACAATGAAGTTTATTTTTTAAAGATTGAATTAAAAAATATATTTCATAAGTTGGCCAAAAAATATCAATAAATTGTCAATAATCAATTCAGAGATTCATTTAATGTCTTAAAATTTCATACAAAATATCTGGCCTAGACCTTGGGAGTTGAAAAAATATCGGGTCAAATTTTCCTCCCCTGAAAAATAAACTGGAGCAAGTTTTCCTAGGTCAGGCAAAAACATTTATTAAAATTAAAAATTAAAATAAAAAAGGTGAAAACGTCTATATTTTAAATCTATAATAAGAACAGACTGCTTACAATTTTAATATTCGATAATAGATTTCTTAAGATAAAGAAAGATATCTAATCTACTTTCGGTTCTGAAGCAAATTAGTTAGAAAGTCTAATTATTTGCTTTTTTAAATTAAAATTTAAGATATTTTCTTTGATTTAATTAAGTTTAAACATCGATTTAATTGTAGAATAGAGACCACTGTTGTTTTTTTCTCGCTCATTTCACTTGGTATTCGCCCACATTTTGGATCAAACTGATTGTTGGTCTTAATTATTTTTGGTCCTGAAATATAATTCTTATTTACTTTTTTAAGTGTTGAGAATCTAACTTTAATTCCTGGTTTTAATCGCTGGAGGCCATGTTGGTTTTTATTGCTTTTATTTTCCTTGGACTAAAGATAATTTTTCCTTGGACTAAAGATATTTTTTACTGCTTTAACATTTTATTACACACAAAAAACAAACTTTGAACATTCTATTTACAAAAGCAAGTTTTAACGGAATTAAACGAATTTAAAAGCAAACATGAAAAGGTTAAAACATACTAGTTGTGAATTTAATAATAACAAAATGTTGCCAAAAAGACGACGGTAAAAATGTGGCATAAAAGTTCAATTAAAATTAAAAGAAAAATTGGCTTATTTATTCAATCAGCAATAAACATCCTTGTCATAAATACAAAAAAGTTCAAATCTGTAAGAAAATAACTTCAAAGACATCTATAGACTCACTGGCATATTTGAAGACATTTGTTGCCAAATTGTCTCCTGCCTTAAGAAAACTGTCCAATAAAAAATGTAACATGTAGATGTGAAAAAAACCTTAGAAGTTCAGTGTTCTCTTTCCATGTGTAACTCTCTCATTCGTTGTCCCTCTCTCTCCCCTCCCCTCTTCCGTCTTCTCTCCCCCTCTCTCTCTCCCTATCTCACACATTTACCAGAGATATAATTTTTAAAAATTACTCAAAGAGTGTAGCTGAGACTTTATCTTTTCCTTTTTATTATTGAATAAAAAAAAATAATGTTTAAAAAAATACATCAAATAATTTTGAAGCGAGGAGCGCGGAGCAATAAAACCACCGCTCTTTAGTCCCAAATAAAGTTGCTCCCGCTCCATTCCCGCTGAATATAAAATGAGCCCTCTTCTCCTTCGCTCCAGCAAAAAGGAGCATGCTCCTAGAGCGCGCTCCTTTTTGGAGGGCTCCGTAAAGCCCTGTATATATATATATATATATATATATATATATATATAAATAAATTAGTAAGTTATGAAAATATATTTATATCAATTAAGCTACACAGAGACTCCCGCGTTTCATCCCCGGGGGGAATCTGCAGGCTAAAATGCATGGAGTAAGTTTTGGTGTATTTATATACACAGCTAGCTAGTTGACCAATCAGATTCTTTGTTGTTCTCTTAGCCAATCGTTGGGCTTCTCACGAACAAAGGTCCGGTTAGTTTTACTTCCTATTTCCTGTTCTATTGTTCAGAACAACAAAGAATCTGTTGGTTAACTAGCTAGCCGTGTATATAAAAACACCCGGGCAAAACTAACTCCATGCATTTTAGCCTGAAGATTCCTACTCCAATTTTCTGCAATCATAGAATCATACATTTAAAACAGAATCTGTTTTTTTTAATCATTTTCAATAAGAATTAATAAAAAAAATACTACTCAAAAAGAGAAAAAGATTGAATTAAATAGAAGCAAAAATAATGTTTATTTGAATATTTCGTTGAGGAAAATAACATAATGTTAGTTCTGTTCTCATCATTAAAGCCCCGGTCACACGAGGCAACTTTGCTCGCTGTTACTGCAGTAGCAGCGAGTAGTAGTAGCAGCAACAGCCTAGTCGCATTGTGTGACCGATTAGTCACAAGTAGCACATCCAACTTGCGACTTGTTTACTCGACGCAAGTAAAGATGAACTTGTTCAACTTTAGTCGCAAGTAGCGCGTGATTTTATGATCACGTGACCTGGTATCGCGCGATTTTATGATTTTTTTAAGACCTAATAGCGGCTGCTACGAATCAATATTCGGTTCATATAACCTCACAGTGATGCAGTTTGTTGCCATGACAGAAAAACAAAGTTTGAAGTAGTCAGCTAATGAAATCAGTAGATTTCTGGATATTTACAGAAACTACGAAGGTTTGTGGGATACAAACAATATAGAGTATATGAAGAAAAATGTGAGGGAATACAATTTTAAATATTTAATGAATGAACTAATTGAGGCTGGTTTTGAGATTCCTGGAGAAGATAATTTGAAAAAGAAAGTAAAGATCTTGAATGATGCATATATGAATGGAATGAATAAAGTGAAGAAATCTATGAAAAGTGGAGCAGGAACCGACGATGTTTATAAACCAAAGCTTGTTTGGTTTATAAAAAAAATCTGGCGCCTGACCCGTGGCATGTCTGCACTGTAAACAGAGGCACAAATTGCTAGACGGATAGTCGACTCACTACTTCAAGTAGCGGCGAGTGAAATCGTCCTGTGTGACCAGCTCAGTCACTGCAACAGGTACTCGCTGCTGCAAGTAGCGTCGAGCGAAGTCACGTGAAACACTCATTAGCCTTGATGAGCAATCACCGAGAGATGGTATCTCGATAAAAACACTGGTCCTCATCACCCCACTGGGTTGACATCAGAAAAGAAATCTTGCCTATAAATTTTTTCCATCAATTAAGAAAATGACTTCCAAAGAATCCTGACCAGAAATAAGTTTGGAAGTCAATTTCAAAAAGCCGTCAACCACATGTCAGCATGTAAAATGGGCGTTAAACCAAATATGATGATGATGAATAAGAAACGGATGTTCGGCTGCATGTCAGTAATGACAGTATGATTTCAGGTTCAGATTTGTTTCTACAAAGATTAGTCTCTATATATTATTGTTTTCGACTATAATTATTGTAATATTTTTTTATTTTTCTAGGTATATCTCAATTTAAGGAATCTACTTTAAATTAGCCAATGAAAGCACTTAAAATATGATTTAATTCCGGTGAATATGGAAAAATTGTTGTAAATTACATTTGTTCCCAGTCTTATGGGTGACAGTGAGAGAACTTCTGAATGTGAAAGTAAAAAAACTCCTCCCTCTTCCTGTATTTATGACTAATCAAAAAAAAATATATCGATCAGGATTAAACATCAAAATTGATCGGAAATACAATTTTAATAAATTTTTATTTTTTTAAAACAAAGATCAATATTTGCCTCATGTGAAAGACGAAAAAGATTTAATTGTAGTAAAAGTTATGAATCACAAATATACGACGGAAAAATTAGTTCTGTTTTATATATAAGATGAGCTGAAATACTCGTTTATGCCGGGTTTCTCAACTTTTCTTGAATTTTATATCCAAGATTATAAGTTAAGAATATCTTTTAAATATATTTCATCCATTTTTTATTAAAAAAAAGAATTATTCCGATTTATGATGATCGATATTGGTAAAGAAAATAACTGAAGCAAAAAAAAAATTTTTCTCTTCAAGTAAACAATTCGTCAAATATGCACGATTTGACATGAAAAGTAAATCTTCAGACGGCTAAAAGGGAACGCTAAAAATTTTGGAACATTTGTTTCTAATATTCTTTTTACATACTTTTTAGAACTACATGTTAGGACATTGCATTAAAAAGTTGCCAGAGATATATAGCAGATAAGCTGAGATAATCTTCCTCTTTTTTGTGGACTGCAAGAGAGAGAGCGGTCATGCTGTAAGGAGCTGTCGACATGATGAGCCGCCGTTGGGATAATCTGCTGGCATCAAAGAATTGCTCACCGTGGTGTGATGCTTATGCACATCTAAGAAAAAAGAAAACAAAAAAAGAATCTGGCAGAACAAGCTGTATTTCAGCTTTTTGTCTGAATAGTGTTATTGAAGAAAGCCATTTCACGAATCAGGCGTAACACAGTGAGAACAAAATAACCGAAAAGAATTTAATTGTTGTCGAAAAACAATGGATGATTGTGTTCTTGTAGACAAAAAAAAGTTTGAGAATTGTGAAACCTGAAATTCAATAACCTTTCTATTTGTTCATTTTGTATTATCTGGACTGTGAAACCAGGTCAGTCTCCGACGATCGTCTACCCCAATGATTGCGCTGTGATTTTCTCTTCTTCTTTATCTACTTGTTCTCTCTGTGTCGTCGCTCGTCTTGGCGATCGCCGAAGACACATTCACTGGTTTACAAGTTGTATTCACAGCAAGTAAAAAACAAAAAAAAAATGCACAGAGATATACATTGATTATTTGACTTGTTTGTAACGGGCATATGTGTGTGTGTGTGTTGTTGGGCCATGCTGTTAGCGTCCACCTTTCAGTTAAGTTCCAGTATATCAGCTAAGATGTAACTAGAATAATTTGTCTGTCGAGATCATCATCATTGTCGTTTGCTCGAAATCATCTACTCGTAAGCTCATCTCTTCTATCTAAATCTATGCCGAACTCTCACTGACCCTCCTCTGTTCTGTCTCCTCAATATATCTACTTTCAACCGGAAATCCTAGATGTCCAGTATTTCTCTCAGTTACCCCCAGCTGATCAGCAGAACAGATTACATCTGCTCGTTCTCTTAGCCACTCTAGGCTGACCACCCGGAAACTAACAAACAAAACTGTCAGGATCCATCTCATCTAAGGAATTAAATAGATACGTGGCCTCTCCATTGTCACCCACCTATCTTACTTCTTCATCACTCTTCCTTTTTTGTGAATCATTTCTCTAACATTCTCCAGGGTTTTGGCTGTGTGTGTGGGGCAGCTCATAGTATCACAAGACTATTCTTGTCTTGGTTGATATATTCACAACGTTTCAACCGATGAAACCTCCACTCTTCTTTAGGTGCATCTTTTCAAACTGGAATTTTGAACTGAATCCATTGTTTAATCCATCTTGTTCCATCAGCCATCACTTGGTGTGATACTATGGACTGTTCTCCCATCTAGAGCCATGGAAATGATTCACAAAAAAGGAGCTGTCGGAAGTAAGATAGGTAAA
The DNA here is from genome assembly GCA_963556195.1 of Sepiola atlantica. Lineage (NCBI taxonomy): Eukaryota > Metazoa > Mollusca > Cephalopoda > Sepiida > Sepiolidae > Sepiola > Sepiola atlantica. Next base: position 53,947,160 of record OY744532.1, on the reverse strand, counting down.
AAGACAATGAGAAGAAATGATTCCCCAACGCACACAAAGGCATTCGGAAGTGGGATGAATAGTCAGATGAGTGTGGCTGACAGGGCGAGCACGGAAGTAGTCAGTTTGTATTGTTCACAGGATCGGTGACTAAGACAAAAGGCTGGACTTAGGATTTTCGGTGGAAACTAAATATATTTAGGAGTCAGTTGTTTATGACAGTTTCTATGATAGTTTTTGAGTTTGTGACAGTTATTTAGTTTTGGGGCAGTTTGCAACTATATTTATATGTACAGGATTCACTCCTAAACCAATTTAATGATCATTATGAATTTTGGAACTCAGCTGCTCGGCATAAAGGCTCCAAATTTTGGCTTACTTAGTTTGAGTTTTATGGAAAGTGGGTAAAAAGTGGGTGGAAGCCCTTTCGTGAAAATTCAGATTTTTATGTTAATGGTTTTTTTTTAATGGAAATCGCTCCAAACAAGGCATGAAGCCACTTGATGTAAGGCGCTAACAAGAACGAAAGATGATTATCTTGAAAAGACCAAGGCTGTAGGTAGGATGAAAACAGTCAGTAGGGAGAGAGTTCCACAAGCCTGCAGTTCTTGAAAAAAGCTACTGAAATAGGAAGCTATATTATAATGAGGTATCAAAACAGCAAATTGATAAAGACTACTAGACCAACAAGTCAAACGAGCTGGAACAAAGGAAGCAGGGAATAGATCAGACAATTCTGAAGAGCACATGCCTTAATCAAGGATCAAGGGTACATAGAGCAATCGCAGGAAAGAAATAGCGCTCTCTCTTACATCTTGATGTAGAAGCCAACAAAAAGGGAGCCTTTGTGTTAACCTAGACTAGGGTCGGTCCGTTTTTGTTTTATTATATTCTATTGAATTTTATACTAGGTCTTAGGCCTGTTGCTACCAGATCAAGTTGTCTGAAAATATTGGCTTCCTGACCCAAAATGCACCAAACATTGATGTTTTATTGTTTTTTTTCTCTTTGCAAAACTCAAACATATTCTGCAAAGCCAAAAACAAAAAAACAACAATTCTCCCCTCCCTTTCTCTCTCCTTTCCCCTCTCCCTTTTTTCCCAAAACTTTTACCAAAATGACCGTATTCAGCATAAAATAATCTGAAAAGGGTTGATATGCTGTGAAACAAAACAACCAAACTAGGTCTTAGGAAGCCATTATTGCCCAATATATGTACTGCTTCTTTGAGGCATCTCACTTTCCATCCTTATTTTCTGCCTATAATTTTTACTTTGTCGTATAAGGGTAGTTAGTAACAGAAGGCAGAAACAGCCCTGAACAGAAGTGACATCATTTCTAGTTTCTCTGCTACTCCCACCACCTTTGAGGGGCACCCTTTCTCTGTCCCCCCTCACTATCTAACATACAATAACTATTTGCAAACAATTCATTGAACACAAGGATGGTTCACTTGATGAGTTAATTGTAAATTATCGCTAATTAGAACAATAAATAAATGGAAGCTTTTTCAAACATAACTCAATCCCAAAACTGAGGAATATTTTAGCATACATTTTGTGATTAGAATATGTAGAAAAAAATCTTAGGGAAACAAACGTTGATTAACTTAGCTTTAATATCACAATAGATTAAAAAAATGTGTACATGAAGTGGATTTATCTAATATATATAAGTAAAATAAACACGTAAATGTGAATCTATATATTTATTATACACGTTTTTGTCGAGCCTTAATTTAAATTTCTGTTTCATTATTAACACTTGGCATACTATTGACATTCTTCTTATATCAACGATAGTCTATTTGGAATATTGAATAATAGCAAAAATAACCCAGCGTTCCATTTTTTCTTACTAACACAAAGAGGGAGTAGGAGGAACTTTTTAGAAAAGTTTTTACGTTTTACTGAACAATAGATATTTATACCTCTGCCCCTCTGAAAAACGTTTTTCCACTTCGAAAATATTGAATTTGAATGTGCAATCATAATGCTTCTAATTAATCCACTAAAAAAAAATCATTATTTGTTTTAAGATGGGTGGGGCAGAATGTGTCGTATAAAACACTAAATAGTAAAAAGCTTTTTTAATTATTTATTTTTAATTGAAACTAAGATGAAATTTAATTCCTGCCTGCTTTTTAGTCTCAATCTTTTAGTTTAGCTAAATAAACAAAGTTTAATTTACCAATTACTGCAATTTGCTCGTTGTTCTATGATAACCGAGTTGTACTTACCCGGCATTGCCCGAGATTTATTGACTGCACCTTTTTAATTTAGATTGAAAGTAAAATTTTAAAAAAAAGCTGAGGAACAAAGTAAAATAATAGTAATGATAATGTGTCAGTCACACACATCCGCATAAACACATGAAATGGTTGCAAAATGTTACTTATATAGAGAAGAGATGGAAAAAATGCGGAATAATTAAATAAATAATGTAAGTGGAATGAGTCATATTTTAAGCGATGAAGATTTATTTCCCTTACATTTTTTTGATTCATCATTTAAGATTTTTCACCATCGTAATACTCTTCCTAACTAGAATAATTTTGTCTTCATCACACAAACTAAAGCCAAAAACATTTTGGTATTGTAAAAGAAACATGATGGAAGGAATACAAAGACCAGATAATTAAGCAAAATCAAATATCGACGTGTCAGATGCGATGTTTTAAATTCTAAAATCTGACAAGATAATTTTATATGTTAGATTGAATAATAATAACTGTTAGACTAGTTGTACTTGCTCGGCATTGCCCAGGAGTCTTTACTTGGATTTATTTTTTTAAGCAAATTATACAAATTAAATAGGATTAAAATAAAATTTTAGGATAGTAGAAAATGGACCTTAGGTTTACTTTTGGCAGCCTCGTAACTCTCGCTTCCCTTATTTTGTCCTTTAGTCCTCACATTTCATGAGCAATGTTTCTAACATAGGGGGTAGAATTACTGTTTTCTGGGTCAGAATCTATCCATCGAACACTTATCGTTAGCACGTTTTTGACCATGAAGTAGTATGTTTTTTTTTTTTTAGCTCGTTACATCAAGTGTCTTCATGCCTTGTTTGGAGCGACTTTCATAAAAAAACAAAAATAAATAAAGCTGATTATTAAATTTCTTATCAAACTCCAAATTGTTATAAAATTATGACTATAATTTTGCCATTAAGGTAATGTTATTGTAACCTCTTTTTATAAAATTATTAAATGTAAATAGCTTCCAAATCTTTTACTCAACTGGGGATTTGCTAAGAGTTTGTAGCAGTTACATGAGTGGCCTATTTTGTTTATGTATACATACAGTATCTTATAACTGTGTGGGAGTTAGGATGTGACGGCACAGACTTAAAATCAATGTTCGAATGAAGCTTGGCACCAAAAATACAATTCAATTGAGTTCCAGAGTTGATTGCCTCATGAGAGGATGTGTTATCCTGTTCTCTTCGTTTCACCACAAGTGACCTGTTGAGACGGAACTCCAGGATACATCATTCGTTTATCAACAAAAGCCAGCCGACCAAACAATTCTCATTATGTTCCAGTGTTCCCGTCAATAAAAGTTGATGCATATTAGTAGAAAGATGGGTTTTTTTTCTTTTTATAACTTAGTTCACTCCAAACAAGGCAAGTTGCCACTGTAGACGTTGTAATATTGCAGAGACGATATTAACATAAAAATGTTGTTTGGCACAAGACAAATGAAACGGACCGTAAAAAATATATCTCACAAAAATGTTACGTCTTTTGGAAATGTGAAAAAATAAAAATAATAAAATAAAAACATGGTTATTGGAATATAAAATGAACCTGACTTATATTTGCCCTGTTGTCATTAATTGACAATCATCAAGCTGAATCTTTTAAGGAGACTGCAAACTAAAAAGGCACTGATAGTATATGCTAATACATATATTGTCATTAATAATCATATATATAGATATATATATATATATATATATATATATATATATATATATATATATATATATATATATAGATAGATAGATATATAGATATAGATACAGATATAGATATAGATATATATATATATATAGATAGATAGATATATAGATATAGATACAGATATAGATATATATATATATATATATATATATATATATATATATATATATAGATAGATATATATATAGATATATATATATTTCTATGTACTTGCATGACATTTTTCTTAAAATTATCATCCTGAGGAAGTCTTACAAATAAAGACGAAACGTTGATGAATACATAAAAAAAACATCTTTTGGTTTTTCCTTTTTCATTTCCCATTACGTCAGATTACCCTCATCCTTATATATATATATATATATATATATAGATATAGATATATATATATATAGAGAGAGAGAGAGAGATATATAGATAGATAGAGATAGAGATATCAAGGGAGGCGCGAGAGCACTCTATCCCTTAATAGACCACACGAATGGCCTATGCTGGAAATCTCATTTCTTTGATCAATCATAACTCATAAACCAAATTAGTTAAAACTTTGCACAAAATGTTTATTTGATAGGTTCTATAAGTGTGTAGAATGTGAGTATCCTTAGTCAAGGCAACCCAGAGATCCAGAAAGTTCAATCATGAAATCATGTTATCCGTGTATACGTATGTACGTACGTATGTGCCACCCTGTATCTCATCAACTATTTGATGAATTCAGCTGATTTTGGGCAGAGATAGAGGTTCTAGAGTCTAGTTGATGGCATTTTAATTTCAGTTCACCATATACCTTAGTTTTCCAGAAAATTCAAAAAAACCTTAAAAATGACCAGTATTCATACACTTTATTCTATATCTTATCGACCATTTGATGGATTCAGCTGATGTTTGGCAAAGATAGAGGTTCTAGTGTCTAGTTGATGGCATTTTAATTTCAATTTACCATATACCTTGATTAGTCAAACTACCAACTATATCAGTTATGAGAAGGCATTGTATTAAGGCATAGCCTTTACAAAAGTAGTGACATTCCATGATAAATGCCAGTATACTGAAATCATATGCCCTTAATAGGGTTAAGATGAAAATTCATATACACTAAATGTACAAAAGCAAGGAAATTCCCAAATTTTTACACTTATACTGTCATTAAGGGTATGACTATATATCAACCAAACCATTTCATTATCACATCACTACAGTATAAATCTCTATGCATGAGTGGATGAAGTGTGTGAGGTGTGCTGAAGAAAATTCCTACCAGTAAAATACATAGCCCTGTTGTGCTCGCATACCCTTAATGACAATAAAAGTGTAAACATTTGGGAATTTCCTTGCTTTTGTACATTTAGTGTATATGAATTTTCATCTTAACCCTATTAAGGGCATATGATTTCAGTATACTGGTATTTCTCATGGATATATATATATATATATATATATATATATATATATATATATATATATATATACAGGGCTTTACGGAGCCCTCCAAAAAGGAGCACGCTCCTTTTTGCTGGAGCGAAGGAGAAGAGGGCTGATTTTATATTCAGCGAGAGTGGAGCGGGAGCAACTCCATTTGGGACTAAAGAGCGATGGTTTTATCGCTCCTCGCTCCAAAATTATTTGATGTATTTTTTTAAACATTAGTTTTTTTTTTCAACAATAAAAAGGAAAAGAAAAAGTCTCAGCTAAACTCTTTGAGTTATTTTTAAAATTATATCTCTGGTAAATGTATATGAGATAGGGAGAAAGAGAGGGGGAGAGAAGAAGGGGGAGGGGAGAGAGAGGGACAAAGAACGAGAGAGTTACACATGGAAAGAGAACACTGAACTTCTCAGGTTTTTTTCACATCTACATGTTACATTTTTTATTGGACAGTTTTCTTAAGGCAGGGGACAATTTGGCAACAAATGTCTTCAAATACGCCAGTGAGTCTATAGATGTCTTTGAAGTTATTTTCTTAAAGATTTGAACTTTTTGGTATTCATGACAAGGATGTTTATTGCTGATTGAATAAATAAGCGAAAAAAAAACAGTGGTCTCTATTCTACAATTAAATCGATGTTTAAACTTAATTAAATCAAAGAAAATATCTTAAATTTTAATTTAAAAAAGCAAATAATTAGACTTTCTAACTAATTTGCTTCAGAACCGAAAGTAGATTAGATATCTTTCTTTATCTTAAGAAATCTATTATCGAATATTAAAATTGTAAGCAGTCTGTTCTTATTATAGATTTAAAATATAGACGTTTTCACCTTTTTTATTTTAATTTTTAATTGTAATAAATGTTTTTGCCCGACCTAGGAAAACTTGCTCCAGTTTATTTTTCAGGGGGAAGGAAAATTTGACCCGATATTTTTTCAACTCCCAAGGTCTAGGCCAGATATTTTGTATGAAATTTTAAGACATTAAATGAATCTCTGAATTGATTATTGACAATTTATTGATATTTTTTGGCCAACTTATGAAATATATTTTTTTTATTCAATCTTTAAAAAATAAACTTCATTGTTTTTTTTTCGCCTCAAATTTTACTATTGAAAAAAAAAATGGATCAATCGATTTGTTTGAAAGTACTTGCGCGTTTCTCTGTGATAAATAATAATATACATTATACAATACAGTTACGTTCTTAAAACAAACAAATATTAAACAACCACACGACGATTAATGTTGCCCTGGTTGTCTGTCCTCTCACAGAGAAATGTTTTCTTTAAAAAGAAAATAATCACTAATAATGTTTAAAAGTAAAACTTTATTTACTTAAAAAAAAAAAAAAATTCTCTTCCAAAAATAAATAGAAAAAATATCGGGTCAAATTTTGCTCTCCTGGAAAAAATAGGTTGTTAATATAATGAAAATTAAAACTGTTTTTAAAATACTTCAGAGGTGTTTCTATTTCTATTTTATACCTCAGGAAACGAAAATTTACGTATGTTTCGTCCGACATGTTCTCCTATAACCCTTAGCACATCTCAAAATATTAGCGAGATTTTGTCAAATATTATCTTACGGTTTTACACTTAAAGTGACATCCCCACCCATTGTGACGAAATCCTTTAACGCCCACCCTTATCCTTCGACCACTCATTGGCAGAATAGAACGTTTATGAAAGAAGGTACATTTTCATTGTGGAGCGCTGAAAAAGAGCCGCTCCTTTTTTATAGGAGTTTGAGCTGGAGCGGCTCCTTTTTGAAAATGGAGAGCGTGAGAGGAGCCAGCTCCAATTTTGGGCGTTGGAGCAGGAGCGGGAGCAGTTCCAAAAGTAGTGGAGCGCGTAAAGCCCTGTGTGTGTGTGTGTGTGTGTGTGTGTGTGTGTGTGTGTGTGTGTGTGTGTATATATATATATATCTCAATTTTCTTATCTTTTTCTTTACTATGATGGGGCTTTCTACCGGATGCCAGACCTTTACCCGGTATTTCAGACGCTCCAACCGAGAGATCCTTTAAAAATTGTAACCGCCCTGTTAAGTGCGATTGTTTGTATCTCTCTTGCACTTGGTTCACCGGGTATATTCGCCCGGTAGTTTTTAAAATTATTTTTCATGAGTTCGGTTACTCCTATAATTGGAGTGATGAAGATCTTCCTAAGATTCCAGTTTCTTTTTATGTCGTGCTATACATATAGTGTTTGTTTGTTTTGTAAGACATTTTCTCGAATAAGTGACCTTAGCGACCGAGAGATGTGGAGTTCACGCCCGAGCAGTTATACTCTCTACATCGTTGTCCCAATACGAACATTGTTTTTGCAACAACGATTACTCAACTAAGAAACGCTGCGAAGGAGAGAGGGGGGGGGTTGATATTATTAAGTACTTCAATAAGAGTAGAGTTGCCCCTACGACTAATGCAACTACTACAGCTAAGAAAAGGATAGCTACTACTATTTATTACTGCTCTCTTTCTTTGCCTCGGCTGCTGCTGATCATGATGATGATGCTCGTCATCATGATCATCATCATGATTTCAAACATTTCGCACAGCTGAGTCGGGAGTTCATTACACGTTTTTCGCTTTGTTCCTTTTCAACTCTTATTTATTTTGTGATTTCCCTATAAATAAGCGATCCCTTCTCCGTCGGAACAACCATGATGGCAGAAACCATTGGAATATCGGATTATTCTACTCATTTCGACGTCACAGAACAAAACGGTAGATTTATTTATTTATTTTAACTTACCGTTCTATTTATTTATTTATTTAATTGTATTTTTTAAATTAATTTTTTGTTCTTGTATGTTTATTGCAATATATGTATGATTGGCCGCCCTACCCGGTGTTGCCCGGAAGACTTTTTACTTTCCATTTTTTTTTTTTTCGTTTTCATTTTTTTTCAATTTTCTTAATTTAATTATTTTTTTTTTTTTCGTTTTCACAAAATTATTATTTAAAAAAAATAGTTTAAGATTTAAATGTAATTATGGTATCGTTTGGTAATTAAACTATTAATTGAAACAAATTGTTATAAAACTATAATTGTTGTTAAGGTAATGTTTTAATCTCTATTTATAAAATGATTGGATGTAAAAAAACAAAAAAACTTGCAAAACTTTAGATCTTGTAATTAAATGAGGATTTGTTAATAATTTTAAAATCAGTTGAAATGACTTTCTATTCGACAGTTTAAAGGCTTACAAATTTATTTCAAATGTCGAAAGTTTCACATAGTAATTCATTTTTTTTAATTAAAAAATAAAAATAAAATGGTTTACGAAGAAATCGAAATGCATTCTAATGGGTTAAATTTCGTAAATATTTAAATATATTTTAAAAAATTTCGTTTTATTTTATATTATTGCTTTTCTTATTTTAATAAATATTTGATTAATAATAAAAGTATGTAAGTCACGTAGAGGCGATAAACACACAGACAGACGAAAAGTAACCACGCAATTTTATTAATATAGAGACATGTATTGTATGGATATAAGAACTTGTGTCTTTAGGAAAGTATTATTTCACAAAAAAAGAAGTATTGTAAATATTTAATTAAAGTTACAAATTCATTAAACTAAATTGTTTCCCCTCTCTAAAAATTAAAAACAGAAAGGTTATATTGGCATCTGTTTATTTAGAAAAATACTGAATCGAAATTTATTCTCAAAATTATCGCGCATTTGTTTTAAAAATACACTTTTGTTTTGTTTTCATTTGACAAAAGAGAAACACGTTTTAAATTTATTTTTTGAAACTTGTTTACAAAGAAATCGAAATGCAATATGGTGGATTTTGTATTAAAAAAAAGAAATTTTAAAATTTCGTTTTATTTTACGCTATTGAATTTTTTAAAAATTTCAATAAATATTCGATTAATAATAAAAAATTTTTTAAAAATTAAGCCACGTAACACGCACACGAGGAGTGGTCAGATAATTATTAATACAGACTTGCTGTATTCAGCAGTTTTAATAATTAAAAAACTTGACATTCACTATATATATATATATATATATATATATATATAAATATTAGATTTCGAATTTTATTTTGATTAAAACGTATAAATTAGTTCTGATGTATTTTGCCTGTATCTTTTTCATCTGCCCCCCTCTAAAAAAGCAGCTGTTTTTTTAATTTTTTTTTTTTAAGTTTTACTATTTTATTATTGTTATCAAAGAAATAGATTACCGAATTTATCGCACTTTCCCGAAAAACATGAATGAGAGGGGGTAAAAAGGGGGAGACAACTATGAATGAAATTTGATCTTCCTCAAAACATGGCAACCAAACCTAGTGCTTGTTTTTTGTTTTGACACGTTTTATAGTAATTTTATTGTTGACTAACAGATAAACCCAGCGTTGCCCGGGATTTAACGAGGAAGCCGGTGTCCTTGTAACACCATATATTACCCTTTTTATTCTTATTAACAATTTGGTAAAATTGTCTTTTCCCAACCAAAATGGCGGACAATAAATCGTCTACTATTTTCTGATATTTTTTTCCGACCTCACAAATGAGTAAGTAAACCGAAATTAATTGTTTTAGACTAATTTCCCCAAAAAAGTAAATTGGAAATTATTCCAAAACAATTGATTTGGGGTTACCTACTCATTTGTGAGGTCCTTTTGGCTAAGATCAAAGTCTAGTATCTGTTCCGATGGATACTGCACCCCATAGACTGGTGTTGTCTTGGCCTTCGGGGCTTGATTTACGCCGGTCTATGGGTCTGTCCTGTGCAGTTCTAGGAGGTCCACCCTCCCAGGCTTCGCCTCCCCTCTTTGGGGAGGAGTAAGTTTATTGCTTACTGCCTAAGGCGCCCCTACCGGCAATGCCGACGGGGCTGCTCAGGCAATTTTTAAACCCCACTTTCCCGACCCGACCTTGGGTCACATCTTACTTGTGGGAGTAAGATAAAAAACTGGCCTTGTGCCTAACTCCTGGAGAGGAGTAAATCAATACTCATTTGTGAGGTTGAAAAACTGCAGACGATTTATTGTCCGCCATTTTGGTTAGGAAGCGACAATTTTACCAAAAATTCTTTTTTTTTTCACATTTTATAACATTAAATTTTGGAGATCCAAAGGATTGATTGGGTGGGAGAGGTGTGTCAGTAACGTGGCCTTAATTTCAATAGATTTATAGTTTTTAATCTACCCAAGGCACACTCGGCGTTTCCCTCGAATCAATGAGAACCTCCGTGCACTCCTGCTCAAAGTCCTACACCCCCCTTAACATTGAAAGTTTTAAAATTCCACTATACAGGAGAAGGAAAACTCCGAAACAACGCCAGTCTTACTCTGTTTATCCCAACAGACTCGACATTGTTTACCGTTATCCTAGACTTCTCCTTACAACTGGGCGGGTGGCACCTTTTTTTTATATGCCCGCCACTAATCACATTCAAGGACTTGTTTCACGTGACTCAAATTAACCAATCAATCGCAACCGTTTGAAATTAAAGAAAATCGTCTGCTTTGAATATTAAAAAATAAAAATAAAAACCGGTGCTTATTTTTACGTCTACTCTGAATATTTGTCGACTTTACAATAATTTTTTTCGGTTTATTTTAATTTTATTTTTACTTTTCAAAATAGAATTACATTAACGTTAAAGTGTATGTATATTTTTTGTTCTAGGTCAGTGAAGGAGAAATTCTTCTAGACTACGGTAATTTTTATTTTTGTCCCAATCCGGGGTGCCCCTATTCCGGTAGATGGATTTTCGCCACATTTAAAACCGACCTTTAGAAAGATTTCTCTTTCACTGACCAAGGACAGAAAAGATAAGTATAGTATCAGAGAACAGATACTACACTTTAACGTTAATTCTATTTTGACAAATAAAAATAAACCAAAACAAAAATTATTGTAAAGTCGGCAAATATTCAGAGTAGACTTGAAAATAACCACCGGTTTTTATTTTATAAATATGCAAAGCAGGCGATGTTTCTTTAATTTCAAATGATTGCGATTGATTGGTTAATTTGAGTCACGTGAGCCAAATCTTACAGGGGTTATCCATTGTTTCTCAAGACGGAAAGAAGGTCTATAAGACTGCCACGTGTCTAACGTTCTTCTCCGTCCTCATTAGATTCCTTGTCGACGCGGCAGTTCTGTGTCCAAGAGAAGTGGTCACGTGTACGACGCCAAAAACATTGCCATTCTTGAATCTCTGTTTAAGGGCAGTAGGCGTATTATTAACAAGCTGTCCCTACCCAACTTTATTTTTTGTTTCGTCTCCCACCATTAAAATTTTTTTTTATCAACTTATTGTTTGAATTAAGACTTTGAAAGTTAAACTGTTATTATTTTAGATGAGGACACTTAGCCCCCCCCCCCCACCTCAAATAGTGTGATCTTTACCTCTTTTAGCTGATCACGGGTGAACACCTTGAAAAACTTGGAGGGGGGGGGGGTACAAAAAACACAATTATGTTGGAATTTAGAAATGGGGTATCAGTTTCGCATATGAATTTAATGTAAAATGATCACCCACTTTCCGATCAGATAGCGTTTTAACATGTAACCGTTGTAGTTAAATCTTCGATGTAACCATGTTCGTGTTTTTGGGGAGGGGGGCGGCTGTTACCACTCGGGCATAGGGTTAAGGGAGAGCTTTTTGGAGGAGGCGTTTCCACCTGGACTTAGGGTTAGTGGTAGGGTTTAGGAAGGGATTTTCTTTGAGAGGAATGAGCTGTTGCCATGCAGACTTATGATTAAGGAAGCCCCCCCCCCCAAAAAAAGTTATCTCCCTTAACAAAAAATAAAAAATTCTTATTATATGCTCTTTAAATGCTATCTGACCTGTAATGGGTGATCATTTTACGTTAAATTTATATGCAAAATTAATCCCCACTCTAAATTCCAAAATAATTGTTAGTTTGTTTGTTTTTCCCAAAGTTTTTCAGGGTGTTCACACGTAATCGCCTAAAATAAAAAAAATAGAATCTCAGTTTTGGGGTGGGGGTGAAGGACCTCATCTACAAATTTACTGTGAAATTTAATTACTACAGTATTGTTTGGTCATTAAATTAGTAATCGAATCAAATTTCATTTTTTAAACACCATAGCTCAGGCGAATTGATTTCTTCTGTCTTTTCATTTCTTTACGGCCTTATTTTAAATTTATTCCAAAATGACCGAAATGTTAATATTTATATGAATAAATGCAAATGTTTTTGTCTTGTGTTTGCAAGGAATTATGAATAATGAAATGTTTATTATTTAAAATGTTAGTTTCAAGTAACGAAGTCAGCTAGTATGTGTGTATATATATATATATATATATATATATATATATATATATATATATACACACACGCAGAAAATGAATCATGAAAATAAAAGTTGTACAATTACAATATTTATTAAATCATCACAAGTTCAAAAACAAGGACGGATCTCATTATCCTTAATCCATGGATTTTCAAAGAAAAATTCTTTTCATCAGAGGATAAAAATCGGTAATGTATTACTGATAACATTAAACTTTTAAAATTAATATATATATACATATATATATATATATATATATATATATATCCTAAATTAGAGCAATCAACCTCAATAAAAATGTTAAGGTAAAAAAATTGGAAAAAGGGAATACTCAAAGTACTAAAAAGTTCAGATGTTGTCGATAAAATGCTGAGTATTCCATAGCAATCAGAACAGTTTGTGTAGTCTGTATGCGTAAAGATTTTTATCCTCTGATGAAAAGAATTTTTCTTTGAAAATCCATGGTTTAAGGATAATGAGATCCCTCCTTGTTTTTGAACTCCTGATTTAATAAATATTGTAATTGTACAACTTTTATTTTCATGATTCATTTTCTGAACATATTGCTCTATCCAATATATTGAGCTTTCTATTATCACACTAGATTATTATTTAACGATACATCATTTACCTTTAAATCTTTTTTTCAATGTTTATATATATATATATATATGAATGATCAACTTTGTTAGATAAGCATTGGAATCAGTGTATCACCCTAGAAAGAGACTGTTTATGAATGAAGTCGAATTTTGCCTAAAAGTTGTTATATTAGTATAATTTGAGGTATCTTTTAGCGTGTAATTTGTGTGATTAATGTATATAGGAAAACAAATGTTTGTTGATTTAGCTTTAGTATAATAATCGATATATAATGTATGTTTACAAATACTGGCCGTTGAGTAAAAATAATTGAATGCAGAAAACTACGACACTTCTTTGTTTATTAGTCTCTCTCTGCCCGGCATTTGGTTGGACATTTAGAAGCACGTATTAATATATTGAAGTATATTGGAAAGAACTTGAATGCCTACTAGACACTTACCTTGAGTATTCAAGGTCACTCTGTACAGAGGTTTGTCAGGACAACCTGACATAAGGATACTTCCTCCTGCAAGTAAACCCTGACTAAATATTCAAAATAACATAGTGTTCGAAGCCCATCCCCCCCCCCCCCCCCATCGATATGGCTAATCAACACTGGTATATACGAGGAATGGTGCGCCTTCTCCAAGTGATTTTGTCTTTAGTAACAGCACTAAGCTGGAGGCTCCACCAGACTAGATGAATTCTTGTCCTGGAATCCGATAAGACAAAGAGACCACAAGCAAGATATACTATAACACAGTAAACTGGTCAATTGAGGAGAGGAAAATTAATATTAACTTCTTTACTAACTCAACATTTGACATGTAAAGGGGAACTTCAACGGAATATTCAAATATCTATGTATCTCATATAGAAATTAAGTATAAGCACCAGGAAGGAAGCCCTTTGATTTCTGAGAACTTCGACTGAAGTAAAATGAACCAAAACAATATATTGTTTTTTTCTTTTCTTTCCTATTGAGGAGTAAGAAATTTGGGAGTACCTTCCCTCGGATGTTATCTTAAGCCTCATCTATTTTGAATGGAAATAGGATTTTATTTTTTGATTTATTTATTTTCGTTTTATTTCCTTGAGGATACGAAAGTGATTTCATTTTCTTCCACCTTTTTGCCGTGTGCCAACATCAAGCTTTATAAATATCTTTGTAAACATCGAGCTTTATTAATATCTTTGTAAACATCGAGCTTTATAAATATCTTTGTAAACATCGAGCTTTATTAATATCTTTGTAAACATCGAGCTTTATTAATACCTTTGTAAACCTCGAGCTTTATTAATATCTTTGTAAACCTCGAGCTTTATTAATATCTTTGTAAACATCGAGCTTTATTAATATCTTTGTAAACATCGAGCTTTATTAATATCTTTGTAAACCTCGAGCTTTATTAATATCTTTGTAAACATCGAGCTTTATTGATATCTTTGTAAACATCGAGCTTTATTGATATCTTTGTAAACATCGAGCTTTATTGATATCTTTGTAAACATCGAGCTTTATTAATATCTTTGTAAACCTCGAGCTTTATTAATATCTTTGTAAACATCGAGCTTTATTGATATCTTTGTAAACATCGAGCTTTATTGATATCTTTGTAAACATCGAGCTTTATTAATATCTTTGTAAACATCGAGCTTTATTGATATCTTTGTAAACATCGAGCTTTATTAATATCTTTGTAAACATCGAGCTTTATTAATATCTTTGTAAACATCGAGCTTTATTGATATCTTTGTAAACATCAGGCTTTATTAATATCTTTGTAAACATCGAGCTTTATTAATATCTTTGTAAACATCGAGCTTTATTAATATCTTTGTAAACATCGAGCTTTATTAATATCTTTGTAAACATCGAGCTTTATTAATATCTTTGTAAACATCGAGCTTTATTAATATCTTTGTAAACATCGAGCTTTATTGATATCTTTGTAAACATCGAGCTTTATTGATATCTTTGTAAACATCGAGCTTTATTGATATCTTTGTAAACATCGAGCTTTATAGATATCTTTGTAAACATCGAGCTTTATAAATATCTTTGTAAACATCGAGCTTTATTGATATCTTTGTAAACATCGAGCTTTATTGATATCTTTGTAAACATCGAGCTTTATTAATATCTTTGTAAACATCGAGCTTTATTGATATCTTTGTAAACATCGAGCTTTATTAATATCTTTGTAAACCTCGAGCTTTATTGATATCTTTGTAAACATCGAGCTTTATTGATATCTTTGTAAACATCGAGCTTTATTAATATCTTTGTAAACATCGAGCTTTATTAATATCTTTGTAAACATCGAGCTTTATTGATATCTTTGTAAACATCGAGCTTTATTAATATCTTTGTAAACATCGAGCTTTATTAATATCTTTGTAAACATCGAGCTTTATTGATATCTTTGTAAACATCGAGCTTTATTAATATCTTTGTAAACATCGAGCTTTATTGATATCTTTGTAAACATCGAGCTTTATTGATATCTTTGTAAACATCGAGCTTTATAAATATCTTTGTAAACATCGAGCTTTATAAATATCTTTGTAAACATCGAGCTTTATTGATATCTTTGTAAACATCGAGCTTTATTGATATCTTTGTAAACATCGAGCTTTATTAATATCTTTGTAAACATCGAGCTTTATTGATATCTTTGTAAACATCGAGCTTTATAAATATCTTTGTAAACATCGAGCTTTATTAATATCTTTGTAAACATCGAGCTTTATTAATATCTTTGTAAACATCGAGCTTTATTAATATCTTTGTAAACATCGAGCTTTATTGATATCTTTGTAAACATCGAGCTTTATTAATATCTTTGTAAACCTCGAGCTTTATTGATATCTTTGTAAACATCGAGCTTTATTGATATCTTTGTAAACATCGAGCTTTATTAATATCTTTGTAAACATCGAGCTTTATAAATACCTTTGTAAACATCGAGCTTTATTAATATCTTTGTAAACATCGAGCTTTATTAATATCTTTGTAAACATCGAGCTTTATTAATATCTTTGTAAACATCGAGCTTTATTAATATCTTTGTAAACATCGAGCTTTATTGATATCTTTGTAAACATCGAGCTTTATTGATATCTTTGTAAACATCGAGCTTTATTGATATCTTTGTAAACATCGAGCTTTATAAATATCTTTGTAAACATCGAGCTTTATTAATATCTTTGTAAACATCGAGCTTTATTGATATCTTTGTAAACATCGAGCTTTATTGATATCTTTGTAAACATCGAGCTTTATTAATATCTTTGTAAACATCGAGCTTTATAAATATCTTTGTAAACATCGAGCTTTATTAATATCTTTGTAAACCTGAGCTTTATTAATATCTTTGTAAACCTCGAGCTTTATTAATATCTTTGTAAACCTCGAGCTTTATTGATATCTTTGTAAACCTCGAGCTTTATTGATATCTTTGTAAACATCGAGCTTTATTAATATCTTTGTAAACATCGAGCTTTATTAATATCTTTGTAAACATCGAGCTTTATTGATATCTTTGTAAACATCGAGCTTTATTGATATCTTTGTAAACATCGAGCTTTATTGATATCTTTGTAAACATCGAGCTTTATTAATATCTTTGTAAACATCGAGCTTTATTAATATCTTTGTAAACATCGAGCTTTATTAATATCTTTGTAAACATCGAGCTTTATTAATATCTTTGTAAACATCGAGCTTTATTGATATCTTTGTAAACATCGAGCTTTATTGATATCTTTGTAAACATCGAGCTTTATAAATATCTTTGTAAACCTCGAGCTTTATTAATATCTTTGTAAACCTCGAGCTTTATTAATATCTTTGTAAACATACTTGAGTTTCAGATTGCATTTATAAGTATCTTCTTACGCACACATTTTTAAGTGGTTTTGTTCTTATTAAACCAATTTTACAAGGTCATTTCTTTTTGCCTTTGTGACCCATTTTCAATTTTTGATGGTCAATTTATTTGGTTTGTTTGGAAAAATAGTGTTTTTTTTTGTTGTTTTTCTAGCGATGAATTAATACTGATAATTGTTTTCTCTGTCAACCAAGGGAAGAATCTATCAGGCATATGTACACAGTGTGATGATGTATGGAATTGAAACCTGACCAGGGAAGGGAATGTTGAATATATGTCTTGCAAGGAGCGAAATGATGAGAATGATACGTTTTGATGAGTAATGTGAGTCTTAAAGATTGGCTTAGATCTGATGACCTCAGAGGAAGATTAAATTTGACCAGTATAGGGAGATGTGTGCAGAAAAGTAAACTTGGATAATCTGGCCACATTGAAAGAATGGATGAGAATTCTTGGGTTAGTAGATGTAGAACAGTTGAGATAGCAGATTCATTTCACAGGGGAAGGCCAAGAAAAACATGGGAGAAAGTGATAAAAATGAACTTGAGAGATAAATAAAGACTTGGCCAGAGATAGGTTACTTTGGAAGTCAATTTCTTAAAGCCGTCCAACACATGCTAGCATGTAAAATGGATGTTAAACCGATGATGATTCACAGGTGAAAATCGTAGTTCCAAATAAACGAACAGGAAAACTTTGATATACTTATGTATCAGGAAAAATAGGTATCTACACCAAAAATTAGGGAAAATTATCGAGTAGAATTTTTATTAAAAATAAAAATCAGTATTTTGCCGATCTGCCATTTATAAGAACAGAATACTCGTAAAACAGGGGGAGATAAGTCAATCTGTCATTTAAACAAGTAATAATGAATGGTAGATCGGCAAAATACGATAAAACTGATTTTTATTTTTAATTAAATATCAAAGAGTTTGTATTTGTAACTGCGATTTTCACCTGTGATTTTCGATGTATAAGCACCTATGAAAGGTTCTGTCCATCGTGTATCAAGATTGAGTGTGGGATAAGTAGGTTATTCAAAAATAAAATTTCCTTTTCGAAATTAAGGTTGAGAAATTAAGCTAATGTGTCAAGGAAGTGACATAAGAAAGAATGTGGCGAAAAGAGAAAAGTAGTGAATTCTTTTGGGTTTTGGGTCTGCGAAGGAAGCAGACGTATTTTGGAGGTATTTTCCCCTTTCTCAACAGGGGACGGGTTTTGGAGGAGACTAATATGATGTCATTATGACATCAGTTATTTGGAAAATAGAACAACAATGTAGCTGTGGTTTTTCAATTGGTGGACATCTTGTGTCTGATCTAAGCTATGTGGATGACATAGCTGCAACAAGTAACTCCAGCTCTGATTTGCAGTTATTTCGGGATAATCTTGTGAAGTACTCGAAACAAGTTGATCTTTCTATCAACATGCCCAAGACTAAATGCATGACCACTGATAAAAAAAAAAACTCCTTCACATCAACATCAACGGTCAACAAATCGAACTAGTTAAAGAGTTTGTTTACGTTGGACACAAGCTGTCTTCATCTTACAACGGGCAAACAGTTGTAAACCACAGAATCGGCTTAGGTTGGGCCACTTTCACAAGAAATAAAACCGAAATCAAAGCAAAAATCTAGAACGCATATGTCCTTCCTGTAGTCTCATACGGACTTGAATGTGTCAACTGGACTGTAAAATTACGTCAGAAAGTAGAAACTTTCCAAAGCCACATCATGCGCTTCATTACTGATCATAAACTATCTGATCACATCAGTATCGCAGAGTTGCGCAAACTCACTGGTATCCCATCAATATCTCCCGTCTCAAATGTAAACTCTTGAAATTGTTTGGTCACTTCAGCGTTTCAGTGTAGGGCTATGCTAAATATGCGTTGAAGGCAAAATACAAGGAAGCCGATCGAAAGGTAGACAAAAGAAAAGATGGATACATAACATTTCTGAATGGACGAACATTAACATAAACCAAGCGAACACTCTGTCAAGATCGTAAGGCTTTGTAGAACACTCAGCCATGTTAGTGCGTATTCTGCAGCTAGCGAAGAAAACGTTTAATGATAATAATAAAAATACTATGTAATGCTCTAGAGGAGTGTTGTGGCCCTGTAAACGATCCGGAAGGAAAACACGAACTTTAGAAAAAACAAGTATATTGAAAAACGTATAATACAACAGAGAACAAGAGTGATTGTACGTTAGTCTTGACTGCCAGTATAGATTGGTGTGGTTTCAACACTGAGAGGCAGGTGCTCCAAGTATTTATGGTAAGTGGAAGAGTCCAAGTAGTCCGTATAGGTAAGGTACCATAACAAGGAGTTTATTAACTGATTGTGTAATGCCGTAAAAAAAAAAGATTAAAACCCCTAGTGATAACGAGTGTTGTTTTCATTACTATGACAACTATTACAGCGATGGGAGTTCTCCGCCTTTAAAAAAACAAAAATAAATGGCCAAATCGCTAGAGCTTTACATCCTTATTTTTTCTCCCGATTTGGCTCGATTTTCTTTCTTTCTTCTCTCTCGCTTTATCTTTCTTTCTCTTTTACTGTTTTTTCTCGCTTCCTCTTCCCGTCACGTTTTGTCTTACCTTGCTTTGCCTCTCTTTCCACTCTCTCTGAAAATGTTAATTTTGTTTAACTTGAAACGATTCATGGGTAGGGGAGGTAGAAGACTTTTTTTTCATCAATGAATAACTTCCTCTCTCTTTTAAAACATTAGTCGATATCTTCAGTATGAAAAATAAAGGTATTGTAGCTTAACGCCTTTTACTAATCCCCCCCCCCCCCATAAGATTATACTTTTTTAGGCGATTATGCGTAAACATCCTGAGCCCCGTAGGTTGGGAAATTTATCTCGATTTCAGATTTTGGAGGCATTGGCCACTCACATCCCTTCTATTACAACCGTTTCTATTAAGGAAAGAGAGAGGCAGACAACTTTACAGTCACTACTACTACGGATACTATGAAGAGAAAGACAAATAATTCTATACTCGCTGTGACTACAATTAACACTTAGACATCACATCAATCAGACACATGCAACTATGTTCGCTCTACCACTACCAAACGTCACAGTCAACTCTACACAACGTAATGTTATATATGACGGTGTGTCTTTATCGATTCAGGACTTCCATACTTGGACTTCTCGTCTCATCATGATGGCTGTCGTTAATCATCGATCGATCGATGATGGGTGCGGTATACAGCCTGGGCAAGTTGAGCCAGCTTCCTTCAGAGGAGGAAGTTTATAGGAAATATTAAATTCACAAACGGTCCCCAATTGCAAATATAACTCGATCAGGGGATATGATTTTGATTACATTAGTTTTGCAGTTTTTCGTAGGAAGGTGTTGCCGTTCGCCGACATACAACACCTAGTATTCCCAAAATGCTCACTCATCTGGAACTGACCAGGCTCAACGTTTCTTAACTTTGGTGATTTAATGAGATTATGCCGTATTGATGTGTGATTAAGGATCAAACTACTAGAAACCTGAAACAAAATGCGTTAAGAAAATCTCTTTCTAATCAAGTGAAATGGAATAAGAGCAACTCCATTCTTTTAGTATTTGAACAGATGGTCTTTTACTTGTGGTCTCACATGCAGTCACAGCCAGGAGCTGCACGAGTACTCTTAATTGTTTTAATCTGCAAGCCAGTCTCTTAATTGTTTTAATCTGCAAACCAGTCTCTTAATTGTTGTCTGTGTCTGGCTTCGTTTGGTTTGCTTTTCATTTTTGGCTGCAAGAAAAAATAATAATCGAGACACTAAAAATGAAAAGCAATCAAAACATATGAAATCAACATTTAATTATCAAATTTAAAACTCATTCTCTGCTGTACTAATCTTTTGCACGTTTGAAACTGAAGTAAAACCCACTTCGGAAGAAGGGAATTTTTTCTGAAATATTATGTCATACAAACCTTACATCAAACCGTATTGATAGCAAGTAAGATTGTAATTATAATTATAAACAAAACAAAATTATGTTTCTGAATAGGTTTAAGATTCCCCAAATTCATACTAGAACTGTCCATAACGGATCCGTGGCATAACGGATGAAGTACTAAGTAAAATTCAGTTCTAAGTGCAGTCTTCTGAAAGTTAAAAGTTCAATCCTAAGTGGGGGCAATACTAGGAATTGCGAATTACTGAAAACTTCTACCTGGTCATGGCTGACGGAATGAGAACATGCTACCCCCGTGGATTAAATAAAGGGTTCCGTCTAAAATTCCGTACATATTCCAGAGTTCGACAAGATACACCTGAATAAGGTCAGAGGTTACATCAGCTGAAACGTTGTGAGAATAACACTCAAGATGAGAACAGTAGTCCGAATAATCCAAATTATACAAAACAAAATTATATTGATAATAAAAGGTAGAAAATTAAAAAACTCATTCCACTTTCACTTTTTTATGTTAATTTGTTTTCAATCCATGATTATCCATTACATCTCTGCATTGGAATCCCTTCTTATAAATTATCTTTATATATACACTACACACAATGCTTCAAGCAACCTACATCGACCTATTATCAACATTTGATTCATTGGCCACCTCCATTCTCAAGAGAATAGATACTTTCTGAAAGATGTTTCCAGGAATAGAAAGTTTTAGTGAAACAAGTGTTGTGTAATCTCCAACCGCACTTCTCTTGAGCCGATTGGGCTAATTGGAAAAGAACTGGTGTTGTTTTGGAGTTCTCTTTCTCCTCGGCTAGTTGCTCTAACAAAGCTTACGGATGCCTTACAAACTCAACGTCTCGGGTGGTCCAGCCAGGTACAGTGTGCCCCTTCTTGCATCAACTCCATAACGCGTCTGGATATCTCGGGTACTCAGGAGCATGGAAGACCTGGCTCGACTGTGTAAGAAGCGATATGACTGCATGCAACCTGATTGATGGCAACCCTTTGGATTGGACTGCATGAAGAGTAGGCGTGAAATGTTGCCTGGTGTTGCTCACTCTGGAGTCTGGGACATTCGCAGCAACCTAAATACCAAAACCGGATGAATATTTTCATGGATAGCTTTGTTCTTGAGGGGAAACCAACATTGAAACTCTTTGGTCTTTCTTTCTCATCAAATCTTTCTTGGAGTTCATACATTAGATCCATCGCTCTTTCTGCTTCTCGTAAAGTCGGTTCTCTTTATCGCTCCAAACACTTTCTCACACCTGAGGCTATTCGCTACCTCTACAAATCTACAATCAGACCATGTATGGAGTACTGTTGTCATATTTAGGCTGGTGAATCTTTGTCCCATTTGAGGGTTCTTGATAAGGTTCAGAGACGTATCTGTAATTTGGTTACCCCACCCCCTTCTCTGCACCCCCTCTCTCACAGATATGATGTTGCTAGCCTCAGTCTTTTCTATAACTACTATTATGGTATGTATTCTTCAGAATTGTCTGATCTATTTCCTGCTTCCGTTGTTCCAGCTCATTTGATTCGTTGGTCTAGTAGTCTTCACAAATTCGCTGTTCTTATACTCCACCATAATACAACTTCCTATTCCAGTAGCTTCTTCCCAATAACTGCAGGTTGTGGAACTCTCTTCCTGCTGACTGTATTCAAGGCAACGGTTTATAGATACTTCTTGTCTTAGCGATAATCATGTTTTGTTCTTTTTAGCTCATTATATCAAGTGGCTTCATGCCTTGTTTGGAGCGATTTCCACATTCCATTAAAGAAAAGAAAATTTGAATACTTCGTTTTTCTTGTCTCAATCACTTTACGTTTAGTGTCATCCCACCAGGTCATAACAAAATGCATATAATTCATTGCAGGTTAAATATATAAGACATGTTAATCTTGTAAAGCTGTTTCTTTTTCCACTTGAAAAAAGAAAAAGAAAACCCACATGCAATCAGTTATAATTTTGTTTTGTATTTTAAATACATTAAGAGATTAACATAGATGTTTGATTAAACCTAAATCAATTGAGAACATTTTACTAAGAGATGTTGAATGCAAAAGGATTGCACTTGACATAATCAACTCGGATTAGAATTAACGATGTTTTGCCAAATAATCCTCATGTAATTTGACTGTAAATGGTAAAATCAAACTGCTGTCTAGTATTTACTTTTAGAAGAAACAAAATTTACATAAAATGACACGTATATCATTGCCCGACTGTTTCTGGAAAGGTGATCGACCTCCTGTATGCATGACATTCAGTGTTCAATTTACTATTTGTGAAGCATTCCAGTTGACCAACTATCTAGACCGTGGCTCATCACATAAATAGCTGAAGTCTTGTTGTATTGATGACATGTAGCAGTGTGTAGAGCTGACCTGTCTGTATTTCTTTCTTTTTCTTGTCATTGTAATAATTAAAGCAATAACAAAAACAACAACCCCATTACTTGCTCTGGGCTGTATATTATTTTCTTGTTGATCCGTTTAAGTTTTTACAAGTTCATCTAGATGATTGCATCTTCCTGCTCATCCCTCATTTGAAAAAGATGTCCATTCGCTTTGATGTTGAACACCCAAGAGAGGATTTTATTTATCCTTAAAATTTTACAAAAAATTTCACAGTATAGTAAATTTTCTTTATAAAATAAGATGTGGCACAAGGCCAAAATTGGATGGAGTCTGCTGGGAGTCGGCTGTCATCCTCTAGGTCTATTCTCTAAACTAGTTTCAGTCACCAAAAAAACACATTCACTCTATGGGTAAAACCTACTTAACACTATCCACAATGGTTTGATGTTTTTTATTTACAAAAAAATATATGTACAACTTCATCCGTTGGGGGTGGAGGTGTTAAAGAATAACAGAGATTGCTGAAAAATTAAAAAAAATGCTAAGTGTGGTAGTTAGTAGGACCCTCCCAAATTCATCTAGGTATGAGCTGCTCACTGTTTTCAGGGTTGTTTCAAGAGCCGAAAACAAACAAAACAGTTTATAAGTGGGGAGAAATAAGGGGATTATTGGGGGATAAAAAAAGAGAAAAGCTGAATGGGATTCAGAGGCATGGATTGTGTGATGTCCTCAAAAATAGGTACCATTTTTGGTGGGGTAGGGACAAAATAAAAATGAAGTGTGGACATCTCGGAGGATCTCTCAGGTCGGCGTGCACCATGCCTAGGCAGGGAACACGTACTCAAACTTGGTTCGTCCAAACAAACATAAGCTAGCGGTGTGTATCCACCTCCTTTTAAATAGTGCAGAGTGCAATCTCCTTCTACCGCATCTCATTTTGACTGTCAGCTGATGTTTAAAGTGCAAAATCAGATCGTAATCAGAAAACGACCCCCTCTCCATATGTCTAAGTGGGAGGTTCACACTACAAGTCTAGCTATGATCATGAGAAACGCCGTTCGTTTCTCCCCGGACCACAAATGCATCATTTGTACACTACGGATGTTACATTTAGGAGTACCAACTGTTCGGGGACGATACAAGCTTGCTGCAATTGAAAAAGACGTGCTCAGACGTTTTTTCCTCAACATCCATGCAGTTTTAGCTTTGAAGAGTTCATCATTAAGGGGCAGGGCACCCCGGACCAATTGCCAGGTCAAAGAAAACTGAATTATTGAGATGACTTTGGCTTGGCGCCCAACTTCACCGAGAGCGGATTTCCTCCTCCGACCATCCCAGCCACTCCCCAAGCGTATCTGAAATGGTCCCCACCACTCGCTTTCGATATAACGTCTTTCTAGACCGTGCAAGGTCACTGGACCCAGGCAGTAATCTGAGTGCAGCTCTGCATTCGTTGAAGAACTGCGATTGTCCCCTTGGTCTACGTCGGCCTTCAACCAAGTAGTCGGGGATAAGGTTGAGAAAGGCCTTCTCAACCTCAGGGCCCTATGCAGACTCCTATATCAAGGTTTGGCTCAGGAATGACAATTTCTTGGCATGTTGATGACTTGCCAAGTCAGGTATCCCCAAACTCCCCTCATTCAGACATTGAGTACAGATCTGTCTACGGACTAGCAGCTTCTTGCCCTGCCACAAAAGTGAAAAGAACTGATGCGTAAGCACCTCCTAGCGGTCTGCAGACAGAGATAGTACAGCCAATCGGTAAAGGATGAGAGGAAAGACTTAAGCGGTGTACGTCTCAGTTCTACCTTTAAGAGAAAGCCCCCTTCAAAACTAAATTCTCACTGATGTTTCAGCCTTCGATTGACCAGTCCTTTTTAAGCTGGAGGCCGGTCCAAACCAAACACCAAGGATCTGAACCGAACCATCTGACCAGTTGAAAAAGCCCTGCAGTGCAGGCAGCCAACCATAGACCATTGGATTTGCTGATGTTGACTACGACCCCTGTGACTTTTTCTACCGTTTGAGTACCTTAGTCACCAAAAGCTCGACACACACACACAGTGACATCATTGGCATACATGGAGACCAAGGCTCGCATACCACTGGGTAGAGTGATACTGTGTAGGGCTGGTCTTGCTGCCCTGTCCCTTAGCTTGTGCAAGAAGCGCTCCAGCACAAGGACATAAAGTAGGGGGTGAAAGCGGACAACCCAAACGATCTTGACCTTATTCCGTTTACCTGCACCACTGCCATTGGCTGGCGATACAGAATGAAGATCAATTTGTGGAAGTTTGGATTAAAACCGGCAGCCTCTAGAACAGATTCCAGGAAACAAAGGTTGACCCTGTCAAAAGCTTTGGACTGATCTAAATTGATCAGCGTAGCTTCGGTGTCGTCTTCTACTCCCTCTATAATCGTGCGGATCAGATGCAAATTGTTCTGAATCAATCTTCCCATCACATCATAGTTCTGATCGGGTTAAAAAAGTCAGCAATAATGAACTCTTGTCAATATCTTTAATTCAGTCTAATTTTAGTCTTTAAGGTAACCCACCATTTAGTCTCAGCAAGGAGGTTTTTTAACTTCCAGTACCCAGCCAGCTTAGATCTATTTCCTCAAGTAAAATGGGCTACAACCAATTTATGATCTGAGTGTGCTAACCAGTGGAACGTGGGGCAAGATAGAAAGTTTACGTCGCTTCTTCTGACTGACATCCTGTGCAAGAAGGTACTTAAGCAGGAAGGCGCACTAATATGCTACGTCCACATCTTGCACCCCAGGTGATCAAGACTGAAACTGTCAACAAGATCACACGACGCCATCAGGTTAAACATCCTGCTCTCACACCTATTCAACCTTTTAGTCTCACCCACCCTATCGATCTTTGGAATTAAGGATGGCATTCCAATCACCCATTAAAATTAGTCGCTGTGAACACATGAAGGAAACCTAGAACCGCCGAAAAAAAAGGAAACCCTCTCCCAAGGTGTGTTGGGCACATACACTGATGATCGAAAACTTGCTGTTGCTAACGGCAACATTGGCCATGACCAGCCTACTTTCTGCATCTGTGTGTACAATGTTTATGTTTGTGGACAAGGTACGACTCACTAACAAGGAAACATCCCTAGCATCGCGGCTGCCGAATGCTGAAAGACATTGTCATGTTTAGACAGCAGGCGACAGTCATCAATTGAATCAGAGTGTTCCCTGCAGCGCATCCACATCGATGTTGTAGGCCAGGAGATCCTTCAGCACGCGAACAGCCTTGCTTCGAGATCTCATGCCCTTGGTGTTCAGACTTGCCAAGCCTAAATTCATGAACATGAACACTATTCAGTGTTGATCATCGGCCTGAAATGCTCAGGAGTGAGGATGCTGCAGGTCAGGCCCAAATAGCCTGTCAGCAATTCAGTCGTAACTCGACCGCCTTGGGCCACACCTCCGACATCTAGAGAGAAAGGTAATTTGACAAAACGATAAAAAGAAGGGTGAAAATAAATGGGAACTATACCTTCTGCCCATTGTTAAAATGTTTTCGGCGATGGATACTCCTTTACCACCAGCTTCACACCGGTTATTGCATCGACTGCTTCATTAACCATTCGCCACAGGCACTTGGTCCCTTCACACTGCTTGGGCCTCAGGAAGGACATCATCATTGGGGTGTCGGAGAAGTTTGGGGGATCGTCCACTGGCTGGTCATCTATCGTTATGATTGTCTGCCGCACTATTAAATTAGCTGTTGCATGCAGAGGATCCACTTTGCAGATCTGCTCCTCGGGTAAAAATGGGAGCTTTCTACTTTCACCAGGGGGGGGGGGGGCACAGATTTATTTCTGGTCCTCTCCGTTTCAGTCTCAGGTGCTTTCTGTACAGACTGAGAGCGAGGTAAGGCTGAGGGGGTGTAGTAGGCGTGGGTGTGGGAGTTGATATTGTAAGTTCAGCTGGGATTGGAGTGAGGGTTGGCGTTTGGGGGGTGCTTTCATCTATTTTTTTTCTTCTTGAATGGCTTGGGGATCAGCCTCTTTCATTTTCTTATTCTTTTATGTCAGTCTTGTTTGGTCTTGCACAACTGAACAAGTCTTTTTGGTCTGTCACGGTTTCATCTCCCTCCATGTCTGAAGAGAAACTATCAACTTGCGCTTGATCGCAACTGTCCTGTTTGACGTTTCTGCTCTTATTACCGTTGACTGCTGCGGTTGAGGCTGTTGTACCTCCTGCTGTTTTGTTTTCTTTCCAGCAGAGGCCTTCTTTTCTGGGGTCGCCGCTGGTTTTTCTTTCTAGATAGAACTGGGCGCTGGTTCCATATTTTCTTTAGGCATTTCTCCGTACCATTCTGTTCCAGCTCCCCCTTTTGCTGTCCCCCCCTCCCCAAAGAGAGAGGATGTAGCGCCAATCATGCACTAGTATAGTTAACAGCCAAGAAATCAAAATTAAACAAAATATGCAACAAATAACTTTTATCAAATGCATCAAAATTTTATTTTGTACCGACCTGTATAGTTTTAAAATTCTTAAACTGTCTATAAGTTTTGTTATTTCAAAATTTGCTTCATTACTCTCACTTAGCC
Source organism: Sepiola atlantica (assembly GCA_963556195.1). Classification (NCBI taxonomy): domain Eukaryota; kingdom Metazoa; phylum Mollusca; class Cephalopoda; order Sepiida; family Sepiolidae; genus Sepiola; species Sepiola atlantica. Next base: position 53,919,137 of record OY744532.1, on the reverse strand, counting down.
GAACACTAGTCAATCAAAGATGGCAGTCGATTTAAAAAATTTACTTATTTTTAATTTTTTAAGACGGTCGTTAATTTCAAGCTTAAAAGATAGTAAAAAAAAAAAAAAAAAAAATTGGCGACCACCATTTTTTTTATAGACTCGTGTTTGGCTAAGTGAAAGAAACCCCCAAAAATTTCAAAATAACGGAACTTACACTTTCAGAACTTTAAAACTATACAGATCGGTAGAAAATTAAATTTTAATGCGTTTGATAAAAATTATTTGTTGTATATTTTGTTTATTTTTAATTTCTCGGCTGTTAATTATACTGCATAATTGTTGATATAGCTCGCTTCTTTATCCAATCGACTTCCTGCCTTGCCGCAACTTCCTGTACACATCAGCTTAACCTCTAATGGGAAATTCCGTTTTTGACTTAATCTAACTTTATGTGATAAATTTCGTTTTTAACATTTTAAACCACCCACATTGAACAGACTAAAATGTACTTAGCTGGATTCAACAGGAATAAAATAATTTCAAGCCAACAACGTAAAAGAACTATTCAATGGAACCAAACCAAATAGAACAACCAACATGTTGAAAGAAGCAAAAGGTGTATCATAAAGAAAGCTGGGCGCCCTAGGAAGATATGGAAAGAAACCATCAGTGGCAAATGGGCACGGTCAATCCCCACAACCGTGATCACTGGACAATTAGCATAAGGACAGCCATACAACATCAAACATCTTGTCAAAGGGAACATAGACGATAAACTTGGATAGTGAGTGAGTGAAACCAGACAAGGTTCTAAAATACTTAAAAGTAGTAAAACTCTAAAATCTAAAACATATTAACAGTTGGAGAAAAGGTACTGACACTCCCTTTCTTTATATAATGAACTATCCTGACTAGCATATGAAAAACTTCGATGCTAGACTTGAGGAGTATAATGGTAGTATGAATACAGCTCAGCAGCCCCCATATACATCACAAGCCAGTTATTCAACTTGTACTACCTATTGCATTATTCACTTACAACAATAAACCCATTTATATTTGTATGTTGGCCATTTGATTGTTATTAAATACCTTCAAATAAGACTACAAAATTAACAAAATAATGATACAACTGTCCTGGGTATTGTTAAATATCCAGGCCGTGTGTACGGAAAAGTCATGTTGACAAGAAGAGATGCACCTGACGATTGTCAAAAGATAAGATGACCTTGGAATAAAAACAATGCACGTAACATCAACGATCACCTGTTGGATGTATTAAAGGTCATTGGAAAGAAGACATGCAGGTGCAATCAATTCGTACCGAGGAAGGTAAACAAATCTGTTGGTTGTTAAATTGATTGAAACAACCGTCGCCAGATAAAATGCTCATGGGGGGGGGGGTGCTACAGTGACAATGCCGTCCCATGAAGACGTTTGAGGTGGTTACAAATTGTTATATAATAACAACACAAAATCGATATCAATAGTTGGTTTACGCTTGGGCCGAGAAGAAGCGATCATCAAATTCCTGCGCGTGCATTTTCCTCCTACCAACCCATCATCCCTCACCTTCACCAACAATAAAGATATATCGTTATATTTTCATATATCAATGTGTTGTCATTCCCTTTAAGCACTGCAGTAATACAACTGTACTACACAAAGTTTCACGCAGTTGTGGTAAGACCCCTAATTTTGGAACTTTGAGGAGTGTGACGTCATTAGTTACTGTTACTTTCAGGTCCACTATGAGTTAAATAGAAACCTTGTTTACAAAATATACATCTACAAACCAATCGTGTGTATCATTCGCCTACTATTATTTGTCTACTATTTGTATTATTATTTGTCTATTATTTGTCTACTATTTGTATTATTATTTGTCTACTATTTGTATTATTATTTGTCTATTATTTGTCTACTATTTGTATTATTATTTGTCTACTATTTGTATTATTATTTGTCTATTATTTGTCTACTATTTGTATTATTATTTGTCTACTATTTGTATTATTATTTGTCTATTATTTGTTTAATATTTGTATTATTATTTGTCTATTATTTGTTTAATATTTGTATTATTATTTGTCTAATATTTGTATTATTATTTGTCTATTATTTGTCTACTATTTGTATTATTATTCGGACGACTATTCTTAGCTTAGTTGTTATTGTATTAAAGCAAAAATATACATTCACAACAAGGTTTTTTTTTAAACAAAAACAATCATAAAGTGTACCCTTTGTCTTAAGCATGAAGTCCAAATCGTTTTGGGGGAGAGGGGGGGGGGTGATGGTCATCTAATTTGTCAAAAACTTTTGGGCTTACTCTACGCTAGACACTCTTGCCAAAATATCACATTAATTCTGTGGCTTGATCTTAGATGATCCTCAATTTGTTTTTAAAAGATTTTATTTGCAAAAAGATTCATCGTGGGGAGTTGGACAACATGTACAAATATTTAAAAAAGAAAGAATGTAGGTTAGCAGTACCCTCCCAACCCTCTACGAAGTGTTAGGTCACCAACTGTTTTCCGGGTGCTCCGAAAACAAGCAGGTCGGTCTCTATATGGGAGTGGGAGCTAAGTGGGATGTCAAAAATAAAACAGATCAGGGTGAAATATGGAAATGGATGGTGCCCTCCAAGATATAATACAACAGTTTAGGAGTGACCGTGGGCAAAATAAATGTGGGGAGTGGGCATCCTTGGAAGATCTCTAGTACAAAAAACAAAACAGGAGCAAGACTCATTTACTCCACTAGCTAAGCATCTTTTAAGTTTGAAGGGTGGATTCCGCAGAACCCAGGACTGTGTGTGCCTTGTCTATGCAGGGAACACAAACTAGTACCCAGCTTCTTAGACCGAAACGTAAAAATAACAACTAAGCTATGTAATCCCCAAATTTTTTCAGGTGCATTTTTTCAACCTTTTTGAGATGAGGATTGATTTGTATTATTTGAAATTCTGTCTGAGTCGCAGAGTTCAATTGAGTAAGTTGAATTAACTTATTTCTGTTCGTACCAATCAGTGATTCGTCCTTGACAATCAGTTCGACAATGATTTTGTTGCTGTTACGCTGAGGTATGGTCCTGTTCAGTCTCAGGAGGTCCACTCTCCCAGGTTTCCACTTCTCTTTGAGAAGGGGTTAGTTTATCACTAATCGCCTCAGGCGCCCATATCAGGGAATGCCGATAGGGCTGCTCAGGCATTTTTGTAGGCCAGAGTGCGCTAATTCTAGTGTACTGGCTTTTCAACTTAATCCCTAAACTTATGTCTAACCTCCTGTTGAGGTAAATAAAATAAGTCACAGAGTTAAAAAAAGATGCACCTGATGTAGGTCGAAGATTACATTGGTTGAAACATTGTGAAAATAACAACAAAGATGAGAATAGTAGTCCGAATAATACAACTCATCAGTCCTTATCTCAAAAATGGTGAAACCAATCATATACAAACATGTACAATAGGATTCCGAACAACTTGACATAAATTGAACTGAAGGATACAATACTAATCTTTACTAACAATTTCTTTAGCGAAAGGAGAGTCTGTAATACATGCAGATCTTTTGTCAGTGAGGTTAGGGTTAGTTTTGCATTAGACTGTAGAGCTAACCTCAAGCCAGCGAACATGCAGATTGTTTCCTTGCGGGCTACCACATGGTCATCTTCGAATCTAATGTCAAACATTTTTCATAAACCAGCTTCAAATCATCAAATTTGATTAATTTCATTCATAAGTTTCAATCCTGCCATAATATTCCTGATCATTTAACTGACAATCTATCCATCTCATTATTTAAGGTCCTGCTAGATAGTTGCTTTAAAACCTTTTCTATTAACCTTTTTTTTTCTTCTGTTAATGATATCCTTTTTTAAATTTAAATATGTTAGTGTGAGTTAATAAACAAAGATATGAGAAAGAATTTGAATGAGGAAACTTCGTATGGTCAAGAATTAATTATTTATTTACTTTTTACAATTGAAAGAAGATTCATTCTGGGAGCTGATATGACAACGTCTATACAAAATGTCTGTCTCTGTTAGAAGTCAAGGGGTTGTTACTTTCCAATCGAATGCAAGGGAAGCAACTCTGACAAGTTATCTCCCTTTAATATGTCCATTCTGAATGTCTCATTATTTTCTAGCAAGAAATGCTTCTAGCTAACAAAACTAAAAACAAATCTCCCCCTCCCTCTCAACACACACACCCTGCTGCAAAGCAAACAGGTCAGTGAGTATCCCACATCCATACCCTAAAATAAATTTTTGAAAATATTTTTTTATATCATGGATACTTTAAATTTTGGGTGAAAAGAGTCCCTATTTATTGCCATGATGGCAGAGTTTGATACAAGGTCGGTTTTTAATGTGGGGAATCTAACTCCCCCCCCCAAAAGGGGCATTATGGATTGGGATAAAATTTTTTTAAAATCCTCAGTCTAGAAGACAGAAAAGATGAAGTGTAGTATCAGTAAATATACCACTCCCTGCTCTTAACCAAAAGACCAAGGAAAAGGAGTCTTTCCAGTTCTTTCCGGGCAGTTTACTTCTGCGGTTTGCAATTCTTGGCTTCCTCAATTGTTATTGGTTATTTGCCCAAAACGAAATGTCTCTTGTAAATTTCTCGGTATGTTAATGAGATATCAGGTGCAAAGGTGGGTGTAGAGGTTGGGGTGTGGGGGTGAACATCACAACACTTATATAAAATGACTAAAGAATTGACAGATACAATGTTGTTAATTAACACAGACCGGTTCAGGTGTAAAAGCCCACCTGTTGACTTGAATAACCTCATTCGCATCTGATATTAAACTATTTAAAAATCTGGAAAAAAAAAAAAAAAAAAAATAATAATAATAATAACACTGTTACAAAATTAAAACAAAAACTGACTGCAACACAACTGCATTTTCGTGCTCAATACCTGAAACATCTTTTACGTAGAATTGTTTCTTTTCTTTTTCAGTCCCAACTTGTATGATTTTGTCATATACAGTGATGCTGATAACTTTTTTATTTACTAAGTCCTGGGACCCATGAATTTGATTTTAATAGGTCTCTGGGAAATTCCATGGGTTCTCTGAAAATTTTAATGGGTTTCAGAAGAATTTTAATAGGTCAGCTGGAAATTTGTCATGATTCCTGTTTCTGGCATGATAAAGTGATTGAAGATGAGACAAAGCAAGAATTTAAAAATCTAATGAATAAAAAAAAATTCTCTCTGACCATGTGACAAATGAATTCATTTTTGTGAATCCTGTATATCCACACGGAATCCTCTCTGCCTCTGGACGGGTTCAAAGTATATAAACATGACAGGTTTTGTTATAAAATCAGATTAAAAAAACTTAAACGAAGACAACACCAGAGTGCAAATTTACATAGAGCTTACAAATGCTGGGAGAAGCTAAAGAAAGCTTTCTTTTAAACAAGTTAAAACATCTGTTTAGTGATTAGATGCTTGTTGAAGATAACCATTTTGTAGTAGTGTCAATGCGTCTGTATATATATCTGACTGGGTTTGTTTGAGAAGAAGAAGAAAAAGGAGTCACCAGGTTCCAGTTAAAAAGACAAACATCTTCTCCTCTACAATTAATATTAACTTTATTTAACAGTTTCAGGAACACAGGATTATAAGACAGGTTGGTTCGGCCGGCAAGCATGTACTCTCGAAAAGAAACTGAGTTTAGGTTTTTAGTCTTCCCTCTGGTTCAAGTAATGATGAGGCGAGCTATGAAATATACGCATCTCGACTGGAACTTGTTTTTGTTAGCTTCTTAGATCAAGTGGATTCATGGCTTGTCTGGAGCAATTTCCATAAAACCCAAAAGAAAAACTTAATAATTTGGCGCCAAATGGTTTAGGCAGAACTAGGAAAAAAGCATGCACGTGTAAAGTGTTTTTAATCGCCCAGTTTATCACTAACTTGTGTTATCTCGCCGAACCACATACCAATCACTACGCAAGAGATTACATGTTAGTGCAAATGTGAATAGGTTTTAACCATGTAACTGCTACACATCTAACCCTAATCCACCTTTTTGTACCCGTATGATTATGATTTCTCCTGACTCTAGCCTTTCTAGCACTTTCTCTGTCAGTCAGAATTTTTGTAAACGTAAGAAATACATTGGGGAAAGAGACTAATTTCGAAATATCAGATATCTTAACTACTTTTTTTAGGGTAAATTATAAATGAATTAAGAATAAACAAATTGGACGACTAGACTGGGAATCGAAACAGGAATCATGTGGTCTGCAGTCTTTCTCCCTACCAACTGAACTATTTTGCAAAGATTATAAAAGCTGATTAAATTAACTTACTTATTCATAAACAATTTAAAACATAGGCGATAAAAACATATCAAAAGTGGTTCTTTAATAAAACATGGGCGCTTTTGGTTTATGGGTTAGTTTCATTTGTGCAATGTATGAAATGTATTTCACTGATTCCTGTCATAAAATGAAATTGTCCAGTTACAAACGATGAGTACGGTTTAGGGTTGACTGGTTAGGGTTAGGGTTAGTTAGCTTGAAATGGTGGGGAATAAAAGTGGGAAAAGAAAAATGGGAGTTAAATGCACTTGAGGAAATTTCCTATTACAAAGCGAGAAAAAAACAACCCTATCCCCCCCCCCCCAAAAAAAAACTAAGCTACTTTCGCTGATTAGCAGAGAACCCACACCCCTGACCGTTTTTTGTGTGCCTTGCAGTGTATCATATTTTATGAAAAAGTTGACGTACGTCCTTGGGACGCATGGATATGATTTTACTGCATGTTTTAAATTTTTATGCGACCTGATGAAGGACGTGTAGCTATCAGCATCTTTGCATTCTATTTTATTATGTTTAAATGTTATATGCATTGCATCTTCGGGGTATCTAGGGGGGGGGGGTCAAAAATTAACTTGGTTGTAGCAAGATTGAAGAATAAAATAATGTTAAAAAAATAAAAAATAATGTTAAAATGGAATTTTTCACAATAGGCTAAATTCAGGAGAAATCATAAAGAAGTTAAAAGATTAGAATGAGGGTTACATGTTATAGTATTGCGTAGCAGACAGGAAGTCACTAGTGACATGTAGCGAGTAAGCTGATTAAATCTTTCTCTCTTTTTTTGAACCACGAAAGACAGCAATGGTATTTGAGACAGTGGCTCTCTTTCCCAGGGATGTGAGTTTGGTGGAACGAGATGCAATCCGAACAAACGCCCAAAAGCAACTGGCTTGAATTGCTACCCTCTTTCTTTCCCTGCTTCGTTTGGATACACTTTCCTCTTCAATTCCAAAGGACAAGGCAGTTCTCACGGAAACGTGTTAACTCAGTATAGTCCAACCAATGAATATAGTTTCTAAGCTAAAATCTAACACATCTATGTTAAATTGGTAAGCCTACAAGTAAATCTAAAAAGCTGAAATTTAGGAAAACTCTCTGACCTTTTGATCTAGCGGCTAATATACTTTAAAACACAAAAAAACTTATCCAGTTAGGTAGAAAAGTGGCCTTTATTGCCTTTGGTAACATTTATTTGTTGACTATTTGTTTCTTTCACCCTTTTTTCTGTTAACTATTCTTAAAAATCGCCATAAAATCGATCTTTCTAAGTATTTTTTTGGGGGGTGGGGGTGTCCGCCTCTATAGTTAGTTTTAACTAATATACCCCAATATATAGAATGGTTCTTGGGTGTAGTGTTTGGATAGTATTATTATTGTTATAATTAATGTTATTTGATATGCAAATTACCATATAACACGGTAGTCTTTAGGGTAATATATTATTATTATTTTATTTTATTTTATTATTTATTTATTTATTTATTTTATTATTATTTTATTTATTTATTAAATTTAAGCTGAATTATTTCTACACTTGATTATTGGAGAAATGGTCGTTTGATCAGTACTATTGGAGAGCCATGAATATTATAACTGCCCTGTTTTTAAATCTCCGAAACAGTTACATGGTAAACAGCTGATGATCCCCGTTTTAATATTTCACATTTAAATTAAGGTCTCCTGTTTTTGTTTCACTGTTAATCCCCTTTTATTTACTTAAAAAAAAAAAATTTATTTATGAATTTTCCAACGAATGCTAAGTCTGCGATATCTTGAATTTAGTTGGTTTCTCTGGGAATTTAAACTGCATTTTCCTTTTCTTTTTTTTTTTTCTTCTTTTGTTTAAAATGACTCAAAGCTTCTTTAGACTATATATATATATATATATATATATATATATATATATATATATATATATATATATCACGGAATATCTTGTATATTCATAAAATTTTTATATAGGGTCCGGTACGAAGTTAAAATGTAGTGTTTTTTTGTTTAGAGACTAAAATTTTTTTTTTCCTTTCGATCTAGCGGGTTTTGAAAATCTCGGTTAGCAACATTGCACCAACGTTGAGCGAAGCTATCTTCACCGAAGATATATTCCTTTATTGCTTTCTTGACTCACATACTGTCCAACTTTCTCCGACCTTCACACAACGGTGTAGGTACTTTAAATAAATACTTATTGTTTTTGTAAAAAGGTTTTGTTTTCCTTTTCTTGTGACGACCGTTTCAGTTGTCACAAATAATATTATAGGGTTAGTCTTACACCCCCCCCCCCTCAATCCATCTGTAATATTAAGTTATTTGCTCCACATTTAGTTTTCATTTCTTTTGTGTGTCAGTTTTAGATATCCGTTTCGGGTTTTGTCGTTTATTTTCATTGTTCTGTTTAAAAAACAAAACAAAAACAAACTTCAAAGCCCACGTACTTCAGCTGGTTGACTCCCACGCAGTCCTTTTGTCCTTCATATTAAAAATATATATATATCTGCGTTTGTCGGAGTTGCATGGTTGCAGAATAGGAAATCACTTGAAAGGGTGAAACTCTCAAGTTAAAATCTATATACTACAACTACTACTAAGCTCTGAGGTTGTTGTCTTGCTTGTCACCGTGCACGCTTTACCTGTACATGAGCGTTTGAGATAGTGAGAGGGAGGGGGAATAACTAAATAAAAAGTGAATAAGACAACTAATGAGAAGAGTGGAATAAAGTATAAACAATTAAGAAAGAGGATAGAGGGGGTAGAAAGGGAGAGGGGGTCTATTATGACATCACTATATATACTGTAACGTTTGACTTCTTGGCCTTTTGGCCAAGATCAAAGTTTTCCGATGGATACTGCACCCCATAGACTGGTATTGTCTTGGCCTTCGGGGCTTGATTTACGCCGGTCTATGGGTCTGTCCTGTGCAGTTCTAGGTTGCCTTCTCACTCTTTGAGAAGGGGTTAGTTTATTGCTAATCGCCTGAGGCGCCCCTACCGGGGAATGCCGACGGGGCTGCCCAGGCATTTTTTGACGGTCTAGAGTGCTGACTTATCAAATCCCACTTTCCGACCTTGTGTCACATTTGACCTTGTGGGAGGAAGATAAAAACAATTAAAAGATTTCAGAATACATTGTGATAAAGCCTATCTCTTCAACTTTTCCCTCTTCTTGAATGTTCAACAGTCTTCATTATAATCGCCTCTCCTGGCTGTGATGACCCTCCTCGGTTCAAGAATAGTCTGAGAATTGTTTTTATAGGCATTATTTTTTAGATAATCCCACAGATAAAAAAGAAATATATGTGGTGTTAAGATCCGGTGAGTGTGAAACCCATTCAGGACCACACCTACTGATGAGACGATCACCAAAATGACCTGAACGGCGATAAAAGTTGGTGAACAAGTCAGGCAAACACTGAAGGTTATTTGTACCAAAAATGTTTTCATTGCAGAAAGAATAATGAATTTTTTAACGATTCCATGGGTGGCATTTTTTGGGGTGACACCTTGTCGGGTTAGGTTTAGATAGTTTTTACATAAATATTTTATAATAATATTTACACATAAGACTCATGTGTTCTTAAATATTGTTTAAATGTGTAAAAACGGAAGCGGTATAAAAGTTAGTTGTATTATACTATTTTAAAAATGTGCGTTCCCTTTTCTAATAAATGCTAACAGTTTTATATTGAGAATATATTGCGTAACATTCACTATATATTTGTAGCGAACTTAAGAGAAAAGTTATCTAAGGGGAATAACTCTGTTTCATTTTCCTTCATATATGCATTAAACCTTTGCAGATTAAATCTCTCTATTAATAAAATTGTGTGACCATTTCCCTTGCGTGGTTCTCGCCTCTACGTGACTTACATATTTTTAAAATCATTATTAACTGATTATTTAGTGAAAAAAAAATGCGATAGAGTAAAGTATTAAAACGACCTTTTTCAAAATCTTGTTTAAAAATATAATTTAATTACAAAATTAAATTTACCATAATGCATTTTGGTTTATGCATAAACAAGTCAGCCATTTTAATGTTTTGTTAATCGTTAGAAAAAAAAAATTACTTTATGACCTTTCGAAAATTTAAAGGAATTTGGAAGCCTTTAAACTGTCGACTAAAAAGTCGTTTAAACTGGTTTTAACATTCTTAACAAATCCCCATTTAATTACAAAGATTTAAAGTTTTGGAAGCTTTTTACATCCAATAATTTTATAGAAAAATTAAACTATTACGTTAAGAATTAATTTAATTAAAAAAACAGAATTGCTTATTAAAAAAATGATAATTATGAAATGAAATCTACCGAAATGCATTTCGGTTTCTTCGTAAACAAGTCAACCATTTTAATCGTTCGTTAATAGGCGACAAAAAAAGAATGAATGATTTTGTGACCCTTTGAAATTTGAAAGGAATTTGGAAGCCTTTAAACTGTCGTATAGAAAGTCATTTAGACTGGCTTTAACATTCTTAGCAAATTCTCATTTAAGTAAAATTTTTAGAAGAACATTACGTTAACAATTAGTTATAGTTTTATAACAATTTGGTTCAATTAATAATTTAATGACCAATGTAATAGTTTAATTGAACTTTCAAAATCCTATTTTAGAAAAAAATAATTTGGTAGATAAAAAAAACGGCTGAGTTAAAAAAAAAAAAAAAAAAAAAAGGTGAAAGAAAAATGAAAGTAAGAAGACTCCCGGGCAATTCTGCGTAAACTCTGCTAGTTTATTTCTATTTATGGTATCAAATCTATTTATGGTATCAAATCTTTTTTTTTTTTAATATATATATATATATATATGGCAGAAGGGAATTACGTGGAGGACTTCCGGTGAAAAAAGCGTGTATGGATGCCTGAAAGTGATAAAACAATTTTTTTTTTTTATTCATATTAATTTCAGACTTTTCTTTCATCATATTCAAATAATTAACATAATACAGACTATTTGAAAAATAATTTATTTGTTTTTATTTGATTGTTTTCAAAACATTTTTAAAATGTTCATTGATTTTTTTTGTCTTCGTATTTGATTTAACGTCTAAAACGCATTGTTTTTAATGTGTTCTCGGCATGATCGAGCGAGAAACAAATGCGACGATGATGGTGCCAGTCGACAAGAGAGATGCAAAAATTCTTTTACCCATAATTCGGCGATATGTTCGCCCAGGTACATGCATCATAACAGATGGCTGGCGAGCCTATCATGCCCTACCGAATCATTTTGTGGTCAACCACAAATACAACTTTGTGGATCCGGACGACCCTACAATCCACACAAACCGTGTGGAAGGAATCTGGGCTCATTGCAAGTTAAAATTTAAAGTGATGAGCGGGACTAGCCCGGAAAACTTCGAGGGTCACCTCCAGGAATTTCTCTGGCGCCGCCGAATGAAAACAAATTTCTTCAGCAATATACTGTATTGGATACGCTATTATTATGACGTTTAATAAAATGTTTCCCAAAAAACATTATTTTCACTAAATATTTCCAAAAAAACATTGAATAAAAAAAAAAATCACATTCCGTTGGTCAAAAACATTATTTCTTGAAAAAAAAAAAAGATTATTCTATTTTGTTTATTTTTTTCAATGAAAATTTTTTTTAAGTTTTGAAAACAATCAAATAAATTATTTGGGAATCTTTTACAATAATCAGCAGAGTCGCGAACGGGATCCAAAAAAAGAACGAGAAAGGGTTTAAAAACATAAATTTGCAACAAGTAAAGTTGACCTACGTCGAGAATAGACATTTTTCTACTTACCTATGTAATTTGTTTGTATTTTTACGTAGTATAAATGGGGTATTATTAGATGTAAAAAAAATTCTTGTTTTTTTTTACATCTAATTTGGCAAAAAAAAAAATGGCCGCCC
>OY744532.1:53811756-53891756 GCA_963556195.1 Sepiola atlantica | reverse complement strand
CTTGGCCTCTTAGTTCTGAGTTTGCTTACGATTTCCTGATCCTATGTTTTTGGAGCACACAAGCTGAAAGTTGATAGTCATCGTAACATTTTCAATGTGGTCATAATCCATACTTGACTGCTAAAATAGCATTCTATCTCTTTCTCCATTACTATGCAATGTTTGTAGATAACCATCTGGTAACTAATTATACATATTATCAAAATTATGCTAGTAAACAATCTGGTAACTAATTATAAATATTATCAAAATTATGCTAGTAAACCATCTGGTAACTAATTATAAATATTATCAAAATTATGCTAGTAAACCATCTGGTAACTAATTATAAATATTATCAAAATTATACTAGTAAACCATCTGGTAACTAATTATAAATAGTAATCAAAATTATGCTAGTAAACCATCTGGTAACTAATTATAAATAGTAATCAAAATTATACTAGTAAACCATCTGGTAACTAATTATAAATAGTTATCAAAATTATGCTAGTAAACCATCTGGTAAGTAATTATAAATATTATCAAAATTATGCTAGTAAACTATCTGGTAACTAATTATAAATAGTTATCAAAATTATGCTAGTAAACCATCTGGTAACTAATTATAAATAGTTATCAAAATTATGCTAGTAAACCATCTAGTAACTAATTATAAATATTATCAAAATTATGCTAGTAATCCATCTGGTAACTAATTATAAATATTATCAAAATTATGCTAGTAAACCATCTGGTAACTAATTATAAATATTATCAAAATTATGCTAGTAAACCATCTGGTAACTAATTATAAATATTATCAAAATTATGCTAGTAAACCATCTGGTAACTAATTATAAATATTATCAAAATTATGCTAGTAAACCATCTGGTAACTAATTATAAATATTATCAAAATTATGCTAGTAAACCATCTGGTAACTAATTATAAATAGTTATCAAAATTATGCTAGTAAACCATCTGGTAACTAATTATAAATAGTTATCAAAATTATGCTAGTAAACCATCTGGTAACTAATTATAAATAGTTATCAAAATTATGCTAGTAAACCATCTGGTAACTAATTATAAATATTATCAAAATTATGCTAGTAAACCATCTGGTAACTAATTATAAATATTATCAAAATTATGCTAGTAAACCATCTGGTAACTAATTATAAATAGTTATCAAAATTATGCTAGTAAACCATCTGGTAACTAATTATAAATATTATCAAAATTATGCTAGTAAACCATCTGGTAACTAATTATAAATATTATCAAAATTATGCTAGTAAACCATCTGGTAACTAATTATAAATAGTTATCAAAATTATGCTAGTAAACCATCTGGTAACTAATTATAAATAGTTATCAAAATTATGCTAGTAAACCATCTGGTAACTAATTATAAATATTATCAAAATTATGCTAGTAAACCATCTGGTAACTAATTATAAATATTATCAAAATTATGCTAGTAAACCATCTGGTAACTAATTATAAATAGTAATCAAAATTATACTAGTAAACCATCTGGTAACTTATTATAAATAGTTATCAAAATTATACTAGTAAACCATCCGGTAACTAATTATAAATAGTTACCAAAATTATATTAGTAATCGATCCGGTAACTAATTATAAATAGTTATCAAAATTATGCTAGTAAACAATCTGGTAACTAATTATAAATAGTTATCAAAATTATACTAGTAAACAATCTGGTAACTTATTATAAATATTATCAAAATTATACTAGTAAACAATCTGGTAACTTATTATAAATAGTTATCAAAATTATACTAGTAATCCATCTGGTAACTTATTATAAATATTATCAAAATTATACTAGTAAACCATCTGGTAAGTAGTTATCAATAGTTATCAACAGTAATGGTAAGACACTATTCAGCAACTAGTATTGAACATGACTTTTCAAGTTAAGTTAGGTTAAATGATGGTTGGTTGATATCACATTTGTGTACTTGTGGTTATTATTAGATTACATAAGGTCTTGAACATATATTACATCCATAATGTTTTGCTACTTGTAATTCTGAAATATTTAGTTTCATAAAAATTGAAATAATGTCCCAATTTTTTTGTGCACCATAAAATCTTTTGCATGGGCTACCTGTGGTCCATGGATCACCAGTTTACAAGTATTGCTTGATGTAAAGTTGACATGACTACAGCAGCAGAATATGGGGTTTGTATTGGATTGGCCAAAAATGTTACTACAGAAACCTGCATAAAAATATGCCATGTGTCTGGGGAGAATGCTGTTACAAAACGGGTGTGCCAAAAATGGTTTGCTCGATTCCGAAAAGGAAATTTTGCAGTGAGAGATGCTCTTCACTCTGGCCGGCCAAAAATGGCTGACAGTGACCAAGTGAAAGCCGTAATTGAACAAGATTGCCATTTGACAACCAGACAACTCGCAAGCATTCTCAAGATTTTCAAATTGAGCTTGGAAAATGAATTGCATCAACTCGGTTTTAATATCCACTTAAAAAAAAACGAACAAACTTTTTGGCCAACCCAATATTCTGGCAGCATGTTTTCATTGAAGCAACTGTTATTAAATACGTTTATTTTGTTTTATAAGGCATTTAAAAATATTTTTTTGGATTTTTCAAATAATTGAATTGGTATATATAAGTTTCACAGTTTTCATGTTTGATATTTTTACAATTATTTTCGATTTTAGTTTTTAACAACTGTAAAACAAGAATCTACAATGATGAGATGTGTGTGAATGTGATAACATGAAATACGCTTTGCAGAATTCTAATAGATAATGTCTAATGGCTAATAATTTAGTGTTAATTACTAAGCTAGACATATAAAAATGTTGTGACTGGTTTCATAATGTTATTAATTGTTGGGTGTCTAGTTTTAATGTATATGGCTTCTAGAATTTTTTCTCTTTATGTATAGTGTTTTTGTGTTATTGACTAAATCTGTGTACATTCAGAAGAGGGCAGGCATGTTTGTTAGGTGTTGGCTAATTGAGCTAGTGCCAGAGAGATGCATGGTAAGCCTAAAGGAATGTGTTGCTGTAGTGTAACCGATGTAACTATTCTTTTTGTTATTATTGTTGGAGATACATTCTCCCAAAGGGTATAAAAACTGATATATAACATTGTTTTTTTTCTTGTTTTTTTTTTTTTTTTACTATTTTTGGGGCCTGGAAGAGTTTAATGTTTAAATTTTTTTATAATAAATGTGCGCACTGACAAGGTCAGACCTCCAACGTCTGCAACACAATGACAGGGCAATGGTTAAACGGATTTTTAACATCAAGCCAAAAGATACTTCCACTGTGCTAACAAGTGAGTTGATGGAGAAACTTGGTCTTGCAGACCTTGATCCCATCTTGAGGGAGAGAAGACTCTGCTGGTATTGGCCACATGGACAGATCCAGCAGTACAATCAACTGAACACTAAACCTACAAAAGTTCATCATTCAAACTCCTCGGCCTAACTTTCACAGATAACATGAATTGGAATAAATACATTGAAAACATTACCAGGGCTGCTGCAAAGAAGGTGGGCTCCCTCTACCATGCCAGTAAACTTCTCACACCTGACATTATCCTATATCTCTACAAAGCCACCATCCGCCCATGCATGGAGTATTGTTGCCACATCTGAGCTGGTGCATCATCCACTAGTCTCTCCCTCTTAGACAAGGTCCAAAAAAGAGTCGCCAATTTGATAGGTCCTTCACTATCCACCAAGCTCCAGCCCCTGTCCCATCGCCGCAATGTTGCTTCCTTGTGCCTATTTTACAAGTACTTCAATGGATTGTGCTCTGATGAGCTTGCTGCTCTCGTACCCCCACGACGTAGATTCACTAGACCAACCTGACAATCTGCCAAATCCCATCCATACACTGTGGAGGTCCCCAGATGCTGAAGAGCTTTCTACTCCAAAAGCTTCTTTCCTTGTGCTGCTGGACTCTAGAACTCCCTCCCTGCTCACTGCTTTTCTTGACGTTACTGACATGCAGAAATTTAAAACTAATGTAAACAGATATCTCGCTGAGCAGCTCCCAAATTAGGTTGCCCCCCCCCCCCCCCAAACCGTCACCCTTTGTTTTCTCAGTAGTCCCTTACGTCTACAGTGGCGGCCTGCCTTGTTTGGGGTGAACTATGTTAAAAAAAAGAAAATTAAAAAAAAAAAGTTTCTGGTAGGTGCGGAGTGAGCTGACAGAGAGAGACCGCAGAGGCTCTTAAACACTGACCCTCAGGATCAACAAAAGTAGAGATCTGCAGTGACGACTCATGCGTGAAGCTGACTGGTGGGGGGTGGCGTGCGGCACTGGTATCGACATTGCCCCCAATTCTGCACGATAATCAAAAAACCGATGAAGAAGAAATGATGAATCTTATTTTATTATTACAGTTGATGGAAGGGGGGGGGGTAAAAATCCGTTGGGGGTGATAGTAAAAATTTACCATTTACTGTCTTTATTTGATTAGTGGGGCTTTTGCTAATTTCTTTAAATTTCGTGTGGTCGTCCCAAATTTGTTGAATTTTGAAAAGTAATCCGATTCGTTAATTGCTAAATATATCTTTGTTTTGTCGGCTTTCTTAATGATAATATTTGGCTGGTTTCGGAGTTCGTTTGCAGCTTATTTTTTTAATTGTGAGATAAAATTTAATGGATCTTTTTATAATCATACCAGTTTTTTATGACTTCGGCTTTGAGAAGATCTTTAATTCCAGCGTATGTGGTGATTTCTTTTGTTTAGTTTCTAATTTTCAAGAAGAATATCTTAAAAGATATGTCACAGTTTACGAATTTTCAAATGAAATCCAAGCAAACTAAATAGTGGTATTGTTTGCGACCCAACGGGTCACGGGTATGTCGAGTTAAAATATAAGGATAAAAATTAACTCCCTGGCAACTAAGATTAACTTTTTTCTCCCCCCCCCCCTTTTTTGATCATCAAAGCAGACGTTAAATGTATCATCTGCGACTGGAATAATTTTCAATCCTCTCATAATATTCTTCACCTTTCAACAATCATTCCATCTCATTAACTCTTATCCTCGAGTGGCTTTTGATAAGTGATGACTCATTAGTAAAAAACAAAAGCAAAAAAAAAAAACGCTCATACAAACCAGGGTTGCGGTGTCGGAAGGTATAAGGTCCGACTCTGACTCCTAGAGTTCCAAAATAGTCAGCTCTAACTCCGACTCCATATTTTAAGTCTTCCAATATTCAGACTGTCTGTTGATTCTTCGGAGATTAAAAAATCCAATTCCGACTCCTAACATTCTTATGAGACGGAGTCCGATTCTGGCCCCTTCTCAAACCTCTGACTCCGACTCCACATCCTTGATTCAAAGTAAAATTTACAGCTTTTGACCCCTTTTTAATTTTTTACTAAAAAAATAAATAAAAACACTTGAAGAAAGGATCAGTGGCCAGTCGTTTTCAATTTTGTTCAATTCAGTTTGTTTCAATAATAAAATATACGCATTGTAAATACAATTTGTGTTCTTTTGCTGGAGTATAATTGCCATAACTAATGCTAGCAGGAATATCTGGCGTTGCCCGGTGGTATGAGTAACAAAATAGAAGAGTTAGACTCAAATTGGATCTTTTCAATTTAATGCTCGCTACTAATGGAAATTTTGTTTCTATACAGCTTCTAGTTTTAGTCAACCCTAGCCTCATCTCAAAGAAGGAGGCAATGCCTAGGCGGATGGTCTCATGACAACAGAACAAATACTAGACTACCCCTTCAAAGGAGGAGGTAATACATGGGAGGATGGTATCATGACGAACGAACATACACTACACTACCCAAAAAATGAGGAGGTAACGCCTTGGAGAAACGGGCCGATACTACAGGGGGAAATATCACATGGCGTGCAATAAACGGAAAAGACTAAGTTGATAATTTTCTAGTCAAAGTAGTACAGTGATACAAACTTGAGTTATCGTTATTTCTTAGCTAGCTTCTTTCTCGACTTGTTGGAATAAATACATTGAAAACATTACCAGGGCTGCTGCAAAGAAGGTGGGCTCCCTCTACCATGCCAGTAAACTTTATAAAGATGACGAATATATTTTTCATTTGGGCGTTTCACGTGTACGATGAAACACGCTATACTTATTTTTAATGTTGTTTTTATTTTATTACCATATAGTTTTTTGTGGTGTGATGTCGAAACCCTTTCCACTGTAAATAATTTTGGTGACTGAAATAGGATTTAACGGACATTTGCCATCAACTTTTTTAAAATAAAGAATTAAAAAATGTCACAAATGCTGTTCTACATTCATGTGAGTTTAGGCGGGTTAGGCCTTCATAACGAGAAGGCGAGAAGACCAAGCTGGACTAGACAACGTGGAAAACAAAAACACTCGCATTACAGTTTTGAGTTGAATAAAAATGAGGAAGATAGGGGAGGGGAGAGTGAGATATAGGAGGGAAGAGGTCGGAGAGGGGGAGAAGAGAGGGATGTTAATAAGAGAGAGAGGAGAAGAAGAGAAGGAGGTTAATAGGAAGAGAGAGGGACACAAGAAGAAGCGAAAGAAAGCAAAGGGAGAGAAGAGGAGATAAGAAATAGAGGGGAGAAAGAGGGGGCGAGCAGAATTAGAGGGGACAAGGAAAGAGAGGGAGGTCAATAAGGAGAGAGATATAGGAGCACAAGGAGAGAGAGAGAGGGAACAAGAAGAGAAATGGGGGGCACACACACACACACACACACACACACACACACACATATATATATATATATATATATATATATATATATATATATATATATATATATATATATATATATATATATAGGGAGCGACCAGGAGAGAGAGTGTGAGAGTGTATTAAATTGTCACTCCAACCTCGGGATTGTTTATTTTCAATCAGCAGCAGCCCCCCCCCCATTCCAAAAGCTTATCTTTCTTCAAAGAAAAAAAACTATTCATTTTCTCGCTCTCGCGTCGAAAGTATTTACTTAAGTTTAAAGTATTTAAGTTATTTCATTTTTCAGGAAACAAACAAACAAAAAGTTAGACCCCCGTTTTTTGTGTGTGTGTGTGTGCCTTTTTCTCATCCCCCACCCCTACACCAAATGCAAACCCAAGCCACGCGGACCCGATTCTTTCAGGACACGTCCAACGACCAAGAGGAGTACCTGCACTTGTTCGGTAGGTTCTACACAATCTTTAACCCCCCCCCCCTCTTTCACTTACTCCGTCTTGAGTGGAGTATTATCGTTCTATTCGGTCTCTGGAGGCCATCATCCCAAACATTACCCTCTTCTTCGGGAAGAGCAAAGGGTTGGGGAATGTCAACGGTCAAATTTTGTATCCATTCAAATCCCCCCCCCCCCCAATCCTTTATTGGAAGGTGTTCTGAATTTCTCAGGTTAAACCGACCTCGTGTCTAACTTTGCAACAAGGGCGGAGGCGGGTGGGATGGTGGTGGTAAACAAACTTACTACCTTATGGCGTAGGTTCATTCAGACTTATATCTCTGACAAGCTTGGCTGTCTCTATCTACCTCCATCTCTATCTAGCTATTTCTAACTATATATAGTAATTCCGAGATGTGCAAAAAAGGGGGGGGGGCGTCGGGTACTTTTTACTGTAACTAACAGAACAAAAAAGGGGTGAAAGACAAATGTGACACAAATAAATGTTACCAAAAGCAATATAAGTTACTCTTCTATCTACCTGGATAAGTTTATTTGTGTTTTAACTTATTTTAAAGCGGTTTTTGTTGTTCAAAACAAACCTAGTCTCCACTCTGTTAAGTTAGAATGAAAAAAAAAATGGCTGCCTATAAGCTCTGCACGAGGATCCTTGATAATCGCTTAAAAATCGGAAATTAAACAAAATACTGGTAGAACACTACATTTTCACAGGATTGGTGACATTTATTGGATGTGTTTCTACCAATATTTTGTTTCATTTTCAATTTTTTATTTATTAAATATTTCTTTAGGTTTGTTTAAAAAAAAGAAAGAAAAAAAAGACGTTTTAAAATAAGTTAAAACACAAATGAACTTATCCAGCTAGGTAGAAGAATGACATATCTTGCCTTTGGTAACATTTATTTGTTTTTGTTTTGTTTTTATCACCCCTTTTTTTGTTCTGTCAGTTACAGTATAAAAAAAAAATACCAGGGTAGTCCTCTATTATGGGGTAATAAGATACTATTTATGGCAATAAACCGTCTGCTAATTTTCGAATTCACATATTAGCAGACGGTTCATTGTCCGTCATTTTGGCTTGGAAACGACAAAATCGACCCTTAATGCACTAGGCTTGTATATTTATAAATAAATGGACGATTTTGTCGTTTCGCAGCCAAAATGACGGACAATGAACCGTCTGCTAATTACTGATTTCTTTCCGACCTCACAAATGTGTAAGTAAACCCAAATAAATTGTTTCTGACTAATTTCCCAACCGTATTTCCTTTAAAATAATTTCAGGTAAATTTGAAATTAGTCCAAAACAATTTATTTGGGTTTACTTACTCATTTGTGAATTCGGAAATTAGCAGACGGTTCATTGCCCGCCATTTTGGCTGCGAAACAACAAAATTGCCCGTTAAGGAAATCGGGGTTTCACGAGTCGAGTTTATAGAAAGAAAAATAGACGCGAAAATTAAATCTTATTAGCAGTCTCGTAACTCTTCAACTATCATATATAAATTATCTATCTCAACATGTTCCTGTCTATCATCTCCTACTGGCCATTCAAAGGAATTGCCAGTGTAATGGCATCAACAGGTCACAGGAAAAAATGGCACCAAGCAAGAACATAGAACAGCGGTTCTCAAGCGACCACTAATCAGGCACCTGAAGACCCCACTAGGTTTAGTTGTATTTTATATGTCATATATTACTAGATGTTGGCTCTATAAGTAAGGGACAAACATACAAAATAAACCCAGGGGCGAATTTTAGAAAACTTGAGGGTTTAATTTTTTTACTTTTACATATAGATATCATTTTCTTTTTAATTTGACAAACTTTTTCAGGTATTGTGTCCTCGGTTTTGATAAACTCATTGCGAGATTTTCATCTATATTTTTCCCATGTGCCATTTTTCCCTATTTATTCACTTGTGCCATTTTGGCCTGTGCCATTATTATCTAAATTCGCTACCAACCCACGAGCAGGCATCTTGTCACGAAGGGGAACCTGTATATCCCCATGGTGCAACGACATCTTCTGATATTAAGGCAATCCATAATTAATACCGTGACGGTTATGGCGACCTCTCCGTCGATAAAAAAAACATTAGTTTTATTGTTCGATTATTCAACTTTTATATCGATCAACAGGACCGGCGGGACAGTTATAAAAGTGGGGGGGCGGTTGGTTAAACACATGCATATATAACTTCATTATTGATGACCGTAAAGTGGGGGGGGAGTAAAAAAGTCCATGGATCAAATGATAGCTTTGCCATCTTTAGTTTACCAGAATACTTATTATTTAATACTTATATTATTCGAGTTGTGTGTGTCTTTTCTTGCTCGTCGCTTCGCTTGGTAACGTAAATCCGCGACCTTTCACTTCTTCTCGTCCTCCAAGTGTTGAGGATTTTTTTTGTTTGTTTTCATTTTTTCTTTTTATCCCTACATTTTTTCCTCGGAATGTTTAGTGTTGATAGCAAACCCACCACAGTTCATTTAGGTACGTGCAAAAATGGCCGTGTCTTGTACGGACTATGATTATTAAAAAACGCTTATTAATTTTTTAACTAGTTCCTGTATAAACTTTGATTGTGTTTGAAAGATAAAAGCCTATACTTAATATCTAAATGGAAAAACATGTATATTTACGTGTGAAAGAAAAATTATAATGAAAAATGTATCACAACGGCTCAAAATAACAATAATTAAGTGAATTTTGAACTTTCAAGAAATTACTTGTAAAAATTCATTGAAAAATAAATATCAGTTTTCTGGAACTATTTCAAGGATAATTATTAAATTAAAGTCATAAAATATTGAATTAAAATTTCCTACTTTTTAGTAAAAATTAGCTAAATTATCCCCCCCAAATGTCATAGTTTAGTCAAATTCGGCTTCAGTAAACAAAGGCGCTATCGCTCTGCAGAATATATATTCTGACAAAATGTAATAATATTTCTGTTTATAATTTTTAACTCGATATGGAAAAATAGTTTTGTAATAGTTTATAGAAATTGAAAAATTATTATACTTTAATTTCTTTATTCTTTTTAAGGTTATAAAGAAATTTAATTAATTTAAGTACCCTTATTTTGTTGTAATAGAAAAGGAAATGCTTATTTAATTAAAATATTTGTGAATGTACGCAATTAAGATTTTATTTATTTTTATCCAAAAAGATTCATATTTAACTTGGTATTAGTTTTTAATTCAATAATACTCTGAAATTATTGATGACGTCTGTTTACCAATGTTTTTCCTTAAAATTTGAAATAAAACTATTGTAACATGTTGTTAAAACATTTTTCTTATGAATTCTTTTTAACTTCCATGTTTTTTTCTTAGAATTTGAAATAAAACTTTTTAAAATGTTGTTAAAAATAATTTTATGTTACGAACTGCATCAATTTTATCAATTTTTTTACATGATGATTAAAAACTTTAGTTACTCGATTTATTCTTAACGTGGCATAACGATAAATTATATTAATTCTTTTAAAATACAATACGTGTATTTTTGTAATTTTAAGTGTGAAAAAGTAAATTAACGTCAATGATTACACTGAAAATGTATTCAGTGAAAAAAAGAATTGAAACAATAAAGTTGAAATTTGAAAGAAAATGACTATTTATTAATAAATAGTCATTTTCTTTCAAATTTCAATTTTATTTATTTATTAATTTGTTTTAAACTTTTTAAATAATATTTATTAATGAAAAATGACAAAAACAAATACAAACTTAGGTTTTTTTCCAAATAATTGACGATGAATTGTGAAATTTACGAAATCGTTAAATCTCTGAAAATAAAATTTGGAGGACGACGGGGTGGTGGGTGAAGGCCAATGGATAATCCCGCCTGTTTATTACAGAGCAGAACATCCATACTTTCCAAATCTATCGTTAGAAAAAATTATCCAATTCTTTCTTTATGATCCTGATTCTCAATTTTTTAATTTATTTTCAAGGTTATAAAAAAAAAGCTTACGCTGATGAGTACATGTTCATGCGCACAAAGGAAATATTAGAATATTGCCTTTTAATATTTCCCGGAAACTGTTATCATTAAAAACACATAAATATATTTGGCAATTATATTTTTTTTAATGAAAATATTGATTAAACAATGCTTTATTCATCAATAATATTGCTAATTCAAGAAATTAATTTTTTAGTGATTTTATTAACACGGGATTTAGTGGCTTTTTTCGTAATATATACGAAATATTTAAAAAAATATTTTTAATTGTTAACATCTACAGTGCTTTATTTTCGATTTTAAAAAGTCATGCGTTTTTTTTTTTAAATTAATACTTAAAAATATAACTTTAGTAAAGGTGTATTTTATTTAAATAAAAATAATACATTTTCACTAAGATTTAAAAAAAAAAAATGATTTCATTATATTCCGTGATCGTTTATTAATAAATACTGAAAATTTCATTAAAATTGGTTGATTTCCTGAATTTTGGTGAATTTTTAAGTGAAGGGAGGGGTCAAAATGTTTTTACATTTTGGGGATCGGCCATTGATTTTGCACATACCTTCATCATCAATATAAGTTTTAATCCATGTTGTTTCGGTCGATCTCTCTTCATATCAGTTGGGGTTAAAGCTTCTTTTAAGGCAATTCGTGCTGGGGTAATGATCCACACACTAGAAATTATCACAGACGACAGAAAATTGTGGAGAACTTCAGTGAGGACACTCATACAATAGTGAATTCTGAAAGAGGAAAGACATGATCATATCCCGAAATTCCCGTCTTTTCTTCGTTTTTTTTTTTTTTAGTTTGTGGAACTGGAACTCTCTTCCTGCTGACTGTTTTCCTCGTAGCTATAGCCTTGGTCTGTTCAAGACTTAGGTCAATAGGTATCTCCTGTCTTTGCGATAATCATCTTTCGTTCCTTTTAGCTACTTACATCAGGTGCTTCTGCTGTTTGGCCCCGACATGTTAGGCCTCTTAAAAAAATATAGCTAAAGAATTGTATAAACTTTGTTACGTACTTACGTGGTAGCTGAAAATTTGAAAAATTTTGTACACAAAAAAATACGCAAATTCATCCAGTATTTATTAAATTAAAAATGAAAATCGATTTTTATCTTTCTATAGCCAGTTTCGTTAACTTAAATTTTGTTTACTGGTTTATCTTCCTTGCCTATTTCATAAGTGAAAATGTCTAACGATAATTAAGATGGCTTTTTTTCTTTTACTAATCTAAATGAATAAATGCGAGATATTTCTCCATTTATCCTAACTATGTTTATATCAAAACTCGTTACGTTTATTTAATTCAATTTAAGTATTTTCAAATACATTATATATAGCCAACAGAACACCGCGTAAACACATTCATCCTGATGCTTCATTAGCATAATAATTTTATAAACACCTTCTAATAAATTAATATGCTGAACAATTCATTTCTGTTTTCGCTTTACAGTTTTCTTATATATATTCAAATGTTTTGTTACTATTAATATTATTATTGGTAGTAGTAATATTAATTTCAATATTTAACGTTTGAAATGATTATTTGAAATGCGAATAACTTCCGGTCACATTTTAAGCATGCGTGTGTTTACACGAATCAACAACTTAGATTACCTGGAACAATTTATTTAAAAAATTACACTCCGCGTTGAACGCAATAACTAACAAAGTTTTTCTTTAGATATATACTTTAACTTTAAAACTAAATTTGTTCTTGTTTTTGACGACGACGACGACGACGACTATTGAATATGATTATATTTGCTATAATAAAGAAAAATGAAAACTTCCTCATCTCTCTCAGTTTTTTAAAACTTATTTTTTTTCTGTCTTCTAAATGAATAAATGCGAAAGTTTTTTTTTCTCCATTTATCCAAACTATTTACATCAAAACACCAATTAATTGGGGATGGCTATAGTTAAAACAATGTTTTTACTCAGAGACTTCCATAATTTTAACAACAAACTTCGATAAATTTGTAGATTAACACCCTCAGCTAAGTTTAAACAATGTGATTCTACTTTTTAGCGTCATTCTAACTTATTAGGAGAGTAAACTAATATATTTGTTAACACTAACCCTAAGTCCGATTGGCAAGGTCGTAAAACCACACGTAATCGCCGAAAAGAGTGGACTCTGCCCCCCCCCAAATAACGCACAGAATTTATCTCCAATACCCCCCCCCCCCCAAAAAAAATGGTTAACTGCCATAAAACTCCAAAATGGCCCGGATATAGAGGATCATTTTAAGTTAAATTTATATGCTACACTGATGCCAACTCTACATTCTAAAATATTTTTTTTTGTTTTCTACTGCCACCAGGATTTTCTGGGTATTCACATGTAATCGCCTAAAAAAGTAGAATCGTATTTTTTTGTGTGTGGGGGATAGCTGAAGGTGTTAATCTACAATAATACCAAAACTTTAATATTTTTTATTTATACATGGAAAATAAGGTATTTAATTATTTAAGTAATTTTCAAGAAGCTATTTATTTAATTTTCACGTGAAAAAATAACATCACTAAACTCAGTTGCTTAAAATAAAAATAAAAAAGAGACGTACAGTTAAAACATAAGATTTAAAAAATAAAATATGGGTAAATTTGCAGATTAACACACTCCGCTACCTCCTCCAATAAATATCTTCTGCTTTTTAGGCGATTACGTGTGAACACCGTGGAAAATGGAAAGAAGGAAGACATATTTTAGAATTTAGAGTGATGAATCAGTTATATATATATATTTAACCTAAATTGTACGTTATTCTGTGCGTTATTTTTTTTCGGCGATTATGTGCCAGTCGGACTTAGGGTTAGTGTTACAAATATATTAGTTAACTATAGCCCCCCCCCCTCCCAATTAATTGCTGCAGGTAGGTTTTGCTAGTAATTTAATAAATGCTGGATACATTTGCGTAATTTTTTCTGTACAATCTTATTTTCAGCTAACACGTAAATACATAAGAAAGTTTATGCATTTCTTTAAATGGTTTAATGTCGGAGCGAAACAGCAGACGCACCTTACATCAAGTGGCTTCAAGCCTTGTCTGGAGCGACTTCCATAAAAAAACAAAGTGAAATTGAGAAACTGTCTGCTCTATTGTATTTGATTTTGAAAAAAGGCTTAAAAACAACAACAAAAATGCAAAACAAAAACCAACAAGAACCTAAGTTTAATTAACATTTAATTAATTAAAATAAAAAGTTTCTTACGATTGATGAAATTAAAATCTGGATTATTAAAAGGAATTGGCCGGGATTGTTTTTACTTTCATTTTTATTTCAATTATTTTAGTTTGTTTTGTTGACTAGGTATTGCAGTTTATTTATTTAAATAGAATTTTGAAAGTAAAATTTAATTAGCAGGGATGGGGGGGGGGGTATAGAGAAAAATAATTCTAGATATATTTCTTTACATTTTTTTAATAGGATTTTAAAAAATCTGTTTTAGTTTTTTCCTTATTTTTGATTTCAATAAATGAGTTAAAATTAAAAAGGTTGCGAACAATTTCTGAATTAAAACAAATAAAAATATTTTTCTTTTTATATTCCTGGTAAAATAATAATTACCTTATAAAGTTAAACAAAAATGATGACACTGATAATAATGGTGGTGATGATAACGGCTGTTGAGATACTGCAAAGTGATTTGCATTGGCTATCGAAAAGAGGTGGAGAGTGCTGGGAATCTGGGGAGACTTGTCACTCAGACTCCAAGGAACGCAACTGGTTATTGTCAGTGGGAAATCTCTAATACTGACTTGTGTTTCAATTCCTAGTAATTATTTATTAATATTTATTATAATATTTAAAAAAAAAATTAACTAGCTGTTGTTGTTGGCATCCGTCTGTCTCGGAAGACAATGGAGTTCTACGTATTTTGTAACTGTGCAAGCCTATCCTGGATCGCAGGGTCTGTTGCAGTTGCCACAGTTGTAGGTGGTGTCTGGTTATGAGAGCTCTGTTGCAGCCTCTGCCGTCTGTGCTTTCGCTCCTCTCCCTTCACTGCTGGTCTCTCCTCTCTTCACTCCTCTTGGAGCCTTCTTGGCCTTTTGGCTAAGATCAAAGTGTAGTATCTGTTCCGATGGATACTGCACGCCTGTCCTGTGCAGTTCTAGGAGGTCCACCCTCCCAGGCTTTGCCTCCCCTCTTTGGGGAGGAGTAAGTTAATTGCTTACTGCTTGAGGCGCCCCTACCGGGGAATGCCGACGGGGCTGCCCAGGCAATTTTTGATGGTCAGAGTGCTCACCTCTCGAGCGCTGGCTTTTCAACCCCCACTTTCCGACCCGACCTTAGGTCACATCTTACTTGTGGGAGTAGGATAAAACTGGCCTTGTGCCTAACTCCTGGAGAGGAGTAAATAAAACTCCTCTTGGAGCCTGTCTTTACCGCTCTTCTCCAGCTGCTGCGATCTTTAGCGACAGACTCCCAGCCTGTTGGTTGATGCCACCTGCCCTCATGTCTCGCATGCAAACGCGTAGGACTAGCTGTACCTATGTTTCATTCCATCGTTTTTAACACTCAACAACTCCATTTTTTCTGCATAATTTGCACGAGAAAAGGTGTTTACTCTTGTCACAGGTTTTTGTTTTCATCGATTTCACGTTTTTAAATTCTTTAGATACAGAATAATGGAAATTAATAACATGTCGGTTTATTATTATCTAAGCTTTCAACTTACATAAGTCATCATCAGGGAACGAACAATATCAATAGGCTAATCTTATTATAATGGAGATTTGGTGTGTGTCTGTGACCAATATTGTGTTGCATTTATCAAAGATATTACACCGTATAAAATATTCTCAAAAAATCTGAAGCATTGAGAATTATTTAGATTATTCGGACAATTGGTCTCACGTTGGATGTTATTCTCGCAACGTTCTGGCCGAGGGAGCTTCCAATCTTCTTCACGGTAGATTGTTTTCGTTCTGTCAACCATGACCGGTTAGAATTCTTAAGTAGTTTTTATTTTATTCTTATTTACTTTCACCTGTAGTGAGGATTTAACCTTTAATTTCCAGGAAACTGTCACTTACGATTAATTGTTACCTAATAAGTGTATCCGTTGCACCACATATCCAGAAACGTTGTGAGAATTAACATCTAAGTTGAGAATTGTAGTCTGAATAATACAAATTATCAATCCTCAGCTCAAAAAATCCCAAACATTGAGAATTATGGTCATCGTGAATGTACACTGCCCCTCTCTCTCTCTTTCTATCCCTCACCCTGTCTCCCTCTCCCTGTCTCTCTCTCCCTCTGCCCGTCACCCCCTCTCTCTCTCTCTCCCTCTGCCCGTCTCCCTCTTTCTCTCTCTCTGCCCGTCTCCCTCTTTCTCTCTCTCTGCCCGTCTCCCTCTTTCTCTCTCTCTGCCCGTCTCCCTCTTTCTCTCTCTCTCTGCCCGTCTTCCTCTTTCTCTCTCTCTCTCTGCCCGTTTCTCGCTCTCCGTCTCCCTCTGTCTCTCGCTCCCTGTCTCCCTCTCTCTGTCTCTTCCTCCCTCTCTCTTTCTCTCCCCCTGTCTCCCTCATTCTCTCTGTTTCTCTCCCACCCTGTCTCCCTCATTCTCTCTGTTTCTCTCCCACCCTGTCTCCCTCATTCTCTCTGTTTCTCTCCCACCCTGTCTCCCTCATTCTCTCTCTTTCTCTCCCACCCTGTCTCCCTCATTCTCTCTCTTTCTCTCCCACCCTGTCTCCCTCATTCTCTCTCTTTCTCTCCCACCCTGTCTCTCTTTCTGATGATGCAATTAAACAAAGCTCTATACCCAGATCAAACAACTTGAGTAAAATTTCATGATTCAATGGTTTTTTTATCATTTGTTTTGCATGATCTCCTGGGGTTTGCATTTGCACTGGATATACATAAACAACAAATACAACATTTTACTTGATTTTATTTCTAACAAAGCCCTGTAACAAGATCGAATACAATTTTTCTACAAGGAATCCAATGATGACAATTATTAATCAAGCTGTGCACTTTACTTTCCAAGGATTTTCAATAAAATCTACGATAAGAAAAAAAATGGAGGCTTTTAGATTTAAGAATAATGGAATAAACCATGTTTTTAACTTTTAACTGCAGAAGAAGAAAGAGGAAAGAGAATATTGAAGAAACGGTTGGATTTGCATGCACATACATTTATTCATAGATGAACCGTTTATCGAAGACGGAAACATGTAATAAAATACACATAAAATATGAAAGAAAGAACAGCAGACATTAGTACTACAGAAAGAATACATTACAGTCCTAAATACAATCGATAAAGAACACATGTTGCCGGGGCTAAAGATAGAGAGACTGTGAGCAATGTATAAATAATGTATTTTATGTTGCGGTATTCTGGGAGTCTATGCGACTGCTATTAGAAAAGATGCTTGATGGGCGCAGCATTAGAGTTTGTAAATCATCATCATCATATTAAGTTTAATGTTTGTTTTACATGTTGGCATGTGTTGAACGACTTTTAGAAATTGATTTCTAAACTAACCCATCTCTGGCCAAGTGATTATTTGAACTACATAACCTGAAATGCAACAGATTTTCTTTGGAAGTCATTTCCTTAGTTGAGACAAGATTTTTTATAGGCCGGATGCCCTTCCTGACGCCAACCCAGTGAAGTGATAGGGACAAGTGCTTTTATCAAGACACCATCTCTAGGTGATTTTTTTAATTTTTAATTTTTTACTAATGAGTCACCGCTCATCAAGACCCAAAGGCCGCTTGAGAACAACGGTTAATGGTTTGTGTCAGGTGAATGTTGAGACAAACACCTTGAGGATTGCAGACCATGGTTGGATCTGGGCCGAAATTATTACTTAATAGGATAACCTAAGATTGCCTACCAAGACTAAAGAGCGCTTCATCTGCCCTGTAAAGGCCATACAAAGATAGCTGGTTGGACCACATCTGATGGCTTTGAAAGACAAGCCAGGAAGGGAGAAAAATCTTGCACTACGTTTCCACACATTCGTGGAACGAGTTTTCTTAAATTCCAAACAGGAGAGTTGGCCAGAATAAATCCAGGGAGAGAACTCTAATAATTCTGCAGTTAACATCATTCTTTTATTCAATTCTGCACAACGTCGGGTCTTCCTGCTAATCTAATATATAAAGTTATCTTGTCAGAATTTCAAAGTCAGACCCAAATAGCAAGGTATCTGACATATCGATATTTGATTATGACTAGCCAGTTGGTCTTCATCTTCCTTCTACCATGTTCTTTGCAAGAAAATAATGTCTTTGGCTTAGGTTTCTTTGACAAAATAGCTATTCTGGCCAGGAAGATTATTATGAATTGAGACAAATTTAAACAATGGCCTAAAAAGCTGCTTCATTTTTTCAAATAATGTAAAGGACATAACTTAATTTTTTACTTGAATGTTAAAAAGGGAGTTAACTCCCTTACAGAATGACCTTTTCCCCATCTCTATATTAGTACGATTATTGGTACTTTTTTTTACATTAAGACCCACACTAACTTTGACCATGAGCCTAACCCTAACTCTACCGTTAACTCTAACCCTCACTTTGACCCTAACGACGGGGTCAAAGTTAGCTTGGGTCCTAATTTAACAAAGCACCTGATTATTTGACTACTTTGCATGTTTCTTGCCTATACGTGACTTACCCATTTACCATTATTAATTTTATATTTATTAATTTTATATTTATTAATTTTATATTTAGTTAATTTTATATTTAGTTAATTTTATATTTAGTTAATTTTATATTTATTAATTTTATATTTAGTTAATTTTATATTTAGTTAATTTTATATTTATTAATTTTATATTTATTAATTTTATATTTATTAATTTTATATTTATTTAGTTAATTTTATATTTAGTTAATTTTATATTTAGTTAAATAAACTAAAATTTTTCTTTTTCTTTTTTCTTTAGTAAAACATATTGTCACTGAAGCATAAGGGGCTACTATAGTAGGGATCAGATTTATAGGGGGCAACCTGAGTGGGGGCTTGGTCAACAAGGTGTTTGTTCACATTACATTTAAATTCTTGCATGTTGGGACGGTTGGGAAAACGGAGCATGATGGGAATTCCAAATGTAAGTGATCTGCGAAAGGAGCTATCAGAGTAGAAAATCTTCAAGCGTATAGAGACCTCTACAGTGAAGGGGTGGGATTTAGCAGCTAGTTTGATGGGTTGAGGGTGTTTTCGTTGGGGAGGGTACAGGTGCGGTAAGTTGATCGGAACACATTCTGTAGAAGTACTTATAAAACAAGCATGGCGTTGCGACTCTGCAGCAATGCGACAGGGGCTGCAACTTGGTAGACAGTGCAGGACCTATTAGGTTAGAAATTCTTTTTTGCACCTTGTCCTAGAAGAAGAAGAAGAAGAAACTAGTGGTTGGTGCAATAGTCTAGATGTGGCAACAGTACTCTATCTTGAAAAATGTGAAAACAAAAAAAATTGAACTAATATTGCATTACTGAATCCCGGGAAACGTTGGGTAGGTAGACTTAGTAGTATATCATATAATTCAATTATACTGCATCATCCACATCTTAAAAGTCGTGTGTGCTTTTCTCTTTACCCAAATCACATTTTGGCTTTCTTCTGTATTGAGAGAATATTTCTTTCTTTAAAGAGGGTTTGGCAATCTGATCTCAAATTATTACTGCCGGCCGCCGCCGAGGTTCGCCAAAAGACATAATAGGACAAAACCCGAAAGGTTGGAATGTTGTAAATGATCTTATTAATAAAACAAAAGGGAAATTGCCTCTTTAGGACTTCATTATCTGAATATGGGTCGGGCACTGTGCAGAATTTAGCGCTATTCACGCCCCCACCTCCCTGCCAAAGAATGAAAAGTTCAGAGCTGTTATTGCTAGGAGTTCCTTGGTAATAAAGCTGTGAATAGAGAATGGTTAAATTCCGGCTCCCACTGATGATGGAATTATCAGCTGGACAACATCAAAG
This sequence comes from Sepiola atlantica, assembly GCA_963556195.1. Classification (NCBI taxonomy): domain Eukaryota; kingdom Metazoa; phylum Mollusca; class Cephalopoda; order Sepiida; family Sepiolidae; genus Sepiola; species Sepiola atlantica. Next base: position 53,871,645 of record OY744532.1, on the reverse strand, counting down.
TTACACCATGGCAGTTGGGGTTGTTTAATCAGTGTGAATCTTCATGTCCGCCATCTCCCGTTTTTAGTCTGTGAAGCTCTACATCTGCTTCCTTTATTCATACTGGATTTGGCATTAAATAACCCAAAAAGGGGTGATATGCCGTAAAACAAACAACCATCCTTTATTCATTTCTTCTCTTTCACATTTTCATAATGCGGTATTTGCGAAAAAAAAAAAAAAAATTTTCAGTTTTGTTAGAAATGTTGCATAAAATATTTCTTAATAAATGCATATCACACACAAATTTTTTATTTAAAAACTATACGTTACATATTCACGAGACGTACCATGGTTTCATGGACATGGATCGATCGTTACTGTTTAGAAAAGGCACTTATAATCCATCCCAAATCTTCGGCGACTCATGAAATGAAGACAGTTCGAAAAATTGAATTAAACGATAGTTTTTATTTTAGCTCTCACATTCTTACGATTGAGGACTTATTTCTTTTCAATCTACCCGAATGCACTAATATATATATATATATATATATATATATATATATATATATATATATAATGTTATGTATTTTTGTAATTGTTTCTATTGGTGATAGTAGCGTTCAGCTTTCTTTCCTTTCTGTTTTTCACTTCCTCAGTGATAAAGAAGATTGCATGTTTAATCACCCTTAACTTTATAGGACGTATTTTTCGTTGATGTATATATTTTTATTAATTTTATACGTACATAACAGTAATCTATGGACATGTGTTTCTGGCTATCAACCGTCATCAGCATGGCTAATTTGGACAATAGTTAAACTTTCGATATCATTGTCTATGGTCTAAAGTTTTACCACCGGACCATTTCGCCTTACCCGGAAGTATGTACGATTTTTATCATATATATATATATATATATGATAAAAATGGACCTCCTAGAACTGCATAGGACCATATCTTGGACCGACAGAGAAAATGGCCACTCCAGCAGAGAATGCCAAAGAGGAGCAAAGTGTACTATCTGTTCTGATATTACATTTCATCTTTTCTGTCCTTGGTCAGTAAAGGAGAAATCCTTTTAGACTGAGGCAATTTATGTCTCAATCCAGAGTACCCCTTTTTGGGGAATTGGATTTTCCCAACACTAAAACCCTACCTTGTGTCTAACTCTGCGCTCGTGGGGAGGCAAGTTAATGGAGACTATAAATAAAGTTAAATTGTGACAAATAGATGCAATTGTAAATGACAAATTTAGATAGAATCGGTTAAAGAAAAATGTTTCTATTTATGAAGATTTTAATTTCACACTAATTAAACATTTTTCAAATTATTTTAAATCTGTTTTTACTGCTTATCACGAGCATATCATCCAGGTTGTTTTTATTTTTTGTGCTGTCCTACACACACACACACGTCGGGAAATTCATTTTTGCTATTAGCTACACCTGGCCACACACATCCTTGATGTCTGAGGATAGGGAGGGCCGGGGTAAGAAAGTTTTGTGCATAACGTTGTGTGTGTGTGTGAGTGATACCTATGTGCTTCCGATGTGGAGGGGGTGATTGCTGCTGGTCGGTGAAAATGGAAATAAATGACACACTTAAAAAGTACCCCTCCCCCGGCACTCCGATACCTACGACCTTAGAAAGAGGTTAATTTTTACTAGCCGATATTGTTTTATTCTCTTTGATTTCTTTTAGACAATATTTAGCTGATTTCACAGTCCGAAGGTTAATCCGACTAGGCTGTTTTAATGTTTAGATAATTTTATTTATTTATAAAGCTCTACTTTTGAAAAAAATATTGGTTTTAAGTTCATTTTTAATCAATATATTTGAACTTAATATATACAAGAGTTGGACAAAATAATGGAAGCACCTTGAAATTTTAAATAAATTTATTTTAATACTGTGTTGCATCAATAACTGATTGAATGCGACATGGAATGGATTCATACAACGCTTAAATTGTTTCTAGAGGAATTGTGTACCATTCCTCTGCTAAAGCCATCACTAGTTCTTTCAATGATAGGAGGAGGGGAGTATCGGCTTCTCACTTATTTTTCTAAAATGCACCACAAATGTTCAATAATATTTAAATCTGAGGATTGCGGTGAGCAGATTAGATGTTGTACTTTACTTGAATGTTCTTCGTGCCATTTAGTTACAACTTTTGCCGTGGGAATGGGAGCATTATCATTCTGAAAGATGGCATTTCTCTCTGGAAAAAGTTTCTTGACCATAGGATGAACTTTGTCGCCCAAAATTTTCAAATCTTGGCTATTGATTCTTCCATGCAGGGAAACTATAGGACTAGCGGATTTCCAATATATAGTCCCCCAAATCATTACCGATCCACCTCCATGTTTAACAGTTGGAAGAAGGCAGTTTGGATTGAATGCGTCTTTCGGCTGTCTCCAAACATACACATGACCAGAGGTTGGGAATAGAGTAAAGGATGATTCATTGGAGAAAATGACATTCTTCCACTGCTCTTGGGACCAATTTTTGATGTTTCTACACCACTTTGAACATTTTTCAACATTTGTGTTCGAAAGCAGTGGTTTTCCGATGGCAGCCCTCCCATGAAATCCAGCCTTGTGAAGCTCTCGGCAAACAGTTTTTGTTGAAACGGGATTATCTGGATGATTGTTAAGCTCTGCTGTAATTTTGGGTGCCGTGGTTTTGTGCTCTTTCTTCACAATCCTGACAAAGGCTCTACAATCTCTTTCAGACATCTTCAGCTTTTTTTCAGAATTTTCTTTAGAGGAGGATGTTTTCCCTTCTTTTTCATCGGCTGTCATCACCTTCGCGACAGTTTATCTCGATATGGCCACCATCTCAGCAACAACAATCTGCCCTCTTTTGAAATCTGATACATCTGTCATTTAAGGAGAGCAGAAAATAGACCTGGTTTAGTTTCGGCAGCCTCGCAACTCTCGCTTTCCTTATTTTGTCCTTTAGTTCTCACATTCCATGAGCGCTGTTTCTGACAAAGGGGGAATAATTACTGTTTTCTGGGCCGAAATCTATCCATCTAACACTTATCGTTGGTTAGTTTTTGACCTTGATATATTGTCTATATTATCTATATATATGGTCTTTATATATTATCTATATATATTGTCTATATATATTATCTATATATATTATCTTTATATATTATCTATATATATTATCTTTATATATTATCTATATATATTGTCTATATATATTGTCTTTATATATTGTCTATATATATTGTCTTTATATATTATCTATATATATTGTCTTTATATATTGTCTATATATATTGTCTATATGTATTATCTTTATATATTATCTATATATATTATCTTTATATATTATCTTTATATATTGTCTTTATATATTATCTATATATATTGTCTATATATATTGTCTTTATATATTATCTATATATATTGTCTATATATATTGTCTATATATATTGTCTTTATATATTGTCTATATATATTGTCTTTATATATTATCTATATATATTGTCTATATGTATTGTCTTTATATATTGTCTATATATATTGTCTATATATATTGTCTATATATATTGTCTTTATATATTATCTATATATATTGTCTTTATATATTATCTATATATATTGTCTATATGTATTGTCTTTATATATTGTCTTTATATATTGTCTATATATATTGTCTATATATATTGTCTATATATATTGTCTATATATATTGTCTTTATATATTATCTATATATATTGTCTTTATATATTGTCTTTATATATTGTCTATATATATTGTCTTTATATATTATCTATATATATTGTCTATATATATTGTCTATATATATTGTCTTTATATATTATCTATATATATTGTCTTTATATATTGTCTATATATATTGTCTATATATATTATCTATATATATTGTCTATATATATTGTCTTTATATATTGTCTATATATATTGTCTATATGTATTGTCTTTATATATTGTCTATATATATTGTCTATATATATTGTCTATATATATTGTCTTTATATATTGTCTATATATATTGTCTTTATATATTATCTATATATATTGTCTATATATATTGTCTATATATATTGTCTATATATATTGTCTATATATATTGTCTATATATATTGTCTATATATATTGTCTATATATATTGTCTTTATATATTGTCTTTATATATTGTCTATATATATTGTCTATATGTATTGTCTTTATATATTGTCTATATATATTGTCTATATATATTGTCTATATATATTGTCTATATATATTGTCTATATGTATTGTCTTTATATATTGTCTATATATATTGTCTGGAGCAATTTCCATTAAAAAAAAAATTTTATTTACATTTTTCTTACTAATATGCACTATCTGAAATAAAAAATTAGTTTAAAAAATTAATTCAGGACAACAATAACTATATAAAAAAAAAAAAGGGAAACCAAAATTTTGATAATTTTAAAAGATTTTTGTAATCGTTTTTAAATTGATGCAAAATTCACAAAGTGTTTCCATTATTTTGCCCAACCCCTGTATATATATATGTGTGTGTGTGTGTGTAGGGATGGATTGAAACGGCAGAAAAGTGTTGCGATGCTCACGTTCATTACTGACTTTTTCCTTACTTTTTAATTTTATTTCGTTGAACAATTTTATTTACATTTAGAACTTGAAAATGTACTTTTCTTCTCCGCGTGTTCATTTTGTTTTAAAAAAAATTGCTGAACTTCTCTTGTGCCCCCAATCACCAGCAACAACAATGACGACGACGACACCCTGTTTTGAAAATGCTGAGAATACGTTTGGAATTGTCATAATTGCAAAAGTAACCAACACTCGAATTCTTATTTGGTTTCGATCAATAAAAATTTGATTTGAAAGCTTTTTGTCCAGCTTGAAATAATGTTCTGCCGCTAGCTACATTGTCAAGCGACAAATTCAGGGTTTGTTTGATATTTGTTTCGGCTGGTAAATAGTTGAAATATAAACATAGGTTAACATTATGGGTCGATAAGTATTTGACGTTTTTATTTATATATTGAAATATTTAAAGTTATGGAAATGAAATTACCCAGAAATAGTTGAAATATAAACATAGGTTAACATTATGGGTCGATAAGTATTTGACGTTTTTATTTACATATTGAAATATTTAAGGTTATGGAAATGAAATTACCCAGAAATAGTTGAAATATAAACATAGGTTAACATTATGGGACGATAAGTATTTGACGTTTTTATTTATATATTGAAATATTTAAAGTTATGGAAATGAAATTACCCAGAAATAGTTGAAATATAAACATAGGTTAACATTATGGGTCGATAAGTATTTGACGTTTTTATTTACATATTGAAATATTTAAAGTTATGGAAATGAAATTACCCAGAAATAGTTGAAATATAAACATAGGTTAACATTATGGGTCGATAAGTATTTGACGTTTTTATTTACATATTGAAATATTTAAAGTTATGGAAATGAAATTACCCAGAAATAGTTGAAATATAAACATAGGTTAACATTATGGGTCGATAAGTATTTGACGTTTTTATTTATATATTGAAATATTTAAAGTTATGGAAATGAAATTACCCAGAAATAGTTGAAATATAAACATAGGTTAACATTATGGGTCGATAAGTATTTGACGTTTTTATTTATATATTGAAATATTTAAAGTTATGGAAATGAAATTACCCAGAAATAGTTGAAATATAAACATAGGTTAACATTATGGGTCGATAAGTATTTGACGTTTTTATTTACATATTGAAATATTTAAAGTTATGGAAATGAAATTACCCAGAAATAGTTGAAATATAAACATAGGTTAACATTATGGGTCGATAAGTATTTGACGTTTTTATTTACATATTGAAATATTTAAAGTTATGGAAATGAAATTACCCAGAAATAGTTGAAATATAAACATAGGTTAACATTATGGGTCGATAAGTATTTGACGTTTTTATTTACATATTGAAATATTTAAAGTTATGGAAATGAAATTACCCAGAAATAGTTGAAATATAAACATAGGTTAACATTATGGGACGATAAGTATTTGACGTTTTTATTTACATATTGAAATATTTAAAGTTATGGAAATGAAATTACCCAGAAAGAATGGTTGGCTATTTTGTTTTACAGTACATGGTTCGAACGATATTTCTTAGCAAGATTATTGTCTCGGACAAAATAACAGTAAATTAATTTGACTAGGATCACAGTGTAGTATCTGTTCTGATATTACACTTAATCTTTTCTGTCCTCAGTTAGTGAAGGAGAAATTCTTCTAGACTGAGAAAATTTTATTTTTGTTCCAATTCAAAGTGCCCCTTGGGAGCTGGATTTTCCCCACTGACCTTGTGTCTAACTCTGCCCTTGTGGGGAGACAAGTAGGAACAGTAGTTTAATTTTTTTTTTTTTTAAATTATTCAAACTTGGGTCAGTTTGCCTAATGGCTTGTCCTGTCGATTACACTCAATGAACCTGTCTTTGGCTTTCATGACAGCCTCAAGACGGAAGTGACCACAGGTCTTCATCAATGTCTCCCGACTAAGATCATGGCTGGATGTTATCAGTGAAGATGACGTCATGCCACCCCACTTCAGCATGATTCCCTCAGGGAAGAAGTCGGGTGTCAAAGGATCTGGTGATTCTGGCCTTTAGTTTCAGCTGGATCTGTTAGCGTCTCATTCCAATTCAAAGAAGTCGAAGGTGTTGCAGTCAGGCAAGCTGGGAGCCCAAATTTCAAAGTGAAGTGTAGTCAACAGAGGTCTTTGACGGCCAGGCCTGGGTCTTCTGGCTGGTTGGCAGCATGTTGAGTCTTGGTATCGCAGTACGCTGAGACTTGATGCCACACGTACAGCCTACCTGTAACTACCTGGTCCATCCAAGGTTTCACTATCTCGCTCGGAATGCGGATGTAGCTATCGATGTTCAGCCTGAGGTCCTCAGGGAAGAAGTCGGGTGACATGATGTCAACTTCACTGCTGACGACACTGTTCTGACAGCATCAGATTGTCGATCATGTGTTTTCTCTCTATGATCTCGCCTCATACTCGAATCCTGAATCTTTTAATTCCTTTCTGACCTTTTCTACCATCCTGACGCTGAGGAAGTCTAAAATCTCCTTAGTTGTTCTTCAGACATCGATTCAAAGGAGAACTCTTTATCTCTTCCACGAATATATGGAGATTCAAAATTGTCCATAAGCAATTATTCTGAAAAAAAAAGAAAGAAGAAATATAGTTAATGCTTTCATGAAGACAAGACTGAAAATACTTATATCGTCCACACTCCACACCCTGTATATATAATATTAGATAAACAAAAGAGAAATGGAAACTTTATTTGACTTGCAAATGTTTCACCTGTAATATGCATAAACTCCAAACTGACCTTTTTCACAATGTCAGTATTATCTTTTGATCCCCCTTCCCTACTCCACCAACCTCTTTGTTCTTATTGACAGTAGGGATGACCCAAAGTCTGCTGAGAGAATCACTTAGTAGTCAGCAGAGATTGTATTCACACAGAATAATTTTAATACTTCACCACAAAATGGTTGCTCTACATATATATACAATTAAGTCGGTTGAATTCGCAAAGTTAGACCTATGTGGCAATGCATCTGAATAAATCGTTATTTGATTCTGACTAGCTAATTTATATTCTCCCTTCTACCATGTTCTTTGCAAGAAAATAATGTATTTCATTTTAGTTTCTTTCACAAAATAAAAGGAAGATTGTTAGAATAGAGGATTATTTTTCGTTTATGACCTAAACAGCTCCAGCCGCTTACAAAATTAATAAACAGTAAAGTTCTATATGGATCTTCTTGTGTCTACCTTTCAGATAAACAATTGTTTAAAAAATTTAGCCTATTAAAATATAATAAACATAAGTAAACTAATTTGACTTATAACACCTATTTAAAATGCTGTTTTCATGCAATGTTGCAAGTGGCATTAAGTTTCACTTGTGGACTCATTAATTCTATTTTTCTTATTATGAAATCCGATTTACACTGTAAAAATCTTTAATAACAAAAACCAAGTTACCCGATTAATATGTTCATTTTCTTATTACAAAAGATTCCGTAAGACATTTTTATATTACTTATGCAAATAATAAAAAAATGTTTGTGTTGTGAAGTTGTCCAACAGTAAATAATAAATAAAGGAAATCAAGTCGAGGGTTGGTTTAATAAGTGTATTAACAGAGTAAGAAACTTGACTGGCACTTGGCTAGACAGTTACAAGACTGTGCTTTGTCCTCTCTGTGTCTCTGGTGACTCGCACTATTTATAGTGACAACCGGTGTTGTTTCTCCTGTGTAAGAACGGCCGGTGTAACACCCCCCTTTGAAAATATCCCCTCTGGGGATTAATAACGTTTTTGTTTGGGAATCACCATCATCAACTCAGTCGATTTCCGTTTTCTTTTTGATCTCCTAATCTCAGGAGCAGTCTCTGGTATGGGCACCTGAAAAGTATCAAACACTGCATCCATGATGTCCTCCTCGGACGATCTGGTCACCTCACTGTTCAAGTATCTTTTCCGGATTTGGTTAGTGTGACGTTTGTGCACGAAATCTGGTCCCTTAATCATGTAGACCATGTTGCCTATTTGTTTATCTACAGTGCCGGACTCCCAGAAAGTCCTATTGTTTCTGTAGATCTTATAAAAAACTTTTTCGCCAACTTTATACCGTTTTTTTGTTATCGTTCTTTTTATATTTGCTCTATCCTGGTTTGGTAACAACTTGTGGAAAATCGATCTAACCTTGCGTCCGAACATGACCTCAGCAGGTGTCTTCGAGGTTTCGATGTTTGCATTCGGAGTGACTCTGTAAACCTGCAGAAACTGTTGGATTGACTTATCCGTCGGTGATCCACTAGCTTTTTTCAGAGCTCTCTTGAATGTGTCAACGAATCTCTTCGCTGTCCATTGCTTCTTGGATGGTATGGAGGGATTGTTATATGCTCGATGAGATGATCCTCGCAAAGGTGTTTAAATTCAGTAGACGTGAATTGAGTACCATTGTCGGTGACAATGCAGTCTACTACTCCAAACCTAGCGAATAGTTCGTATAGCAAGTTGATAGCTGCCTCGGATGTGCGGTTCTTGCATTTTAGTACTTCCGGCTACTTAGCTAGGCTGTCTACAACAATGAGATAGTAGAACCCATCCAGTGGTCCCGCAAAGTCTAAGTGAATTCTAGACCAAGGTCAGTCCGGTTTAGTCCACGATCCGAATTGAGTTGGAGGAGCTTTCGTAGCTAAGGCGCATCCTCTACACTCCCTGACTTTTTCTTCGATATGCTTATCCATGTTTGGCCAGTAAACGAAAAAGCGCATAAGGCTTTTCATTCTCGATATGCCTGGATGTCCTACATGGAATTCCTTGAGCATTCTTTTCTGTAATGTCATAGGAATTACAACCCTGTCGCTATATAACAGGACGTTGTCGCAAATTGAATAAATTCCATCATCTAGTTGGCTATTGTTGATTTTTTCTTCCGTGCTTATGATAAATTCATCCACCTCTGCCTTACTCTTAATCTCATCAAGCGTTACTGGAAGTTCTCTTATTGTGTCACATAACATATTTTTTACTTCAGCTTCCGCTTGAATAGCTGCTATCACCATATCCTCCAATGGTTCTGTCTGCTTAGGTATCAACCTTGATAACCCGTCTGCATGACCAAATTTCTTAGATGGTACATACTCCATTTGAAAATTGTAGTTAAGAAGAATGGTACCCCATCTTTGGAGTCTATTCTCAGTGTGTTGTGGTAGTCCCTTTTTCGATCCGAAAATCGTTAATAAGGGTTTGTGGTCTGTTTGTAACAGAAATTGTCTACCATGCAGGAAACGATGAAATTTCTTTACCGCGAATATAATGCTTAGAGCCTCTTTCGGAATTTGAGAGTATTTTTTTTCGGCTGGTAGAAGTGTTCGGGATGCATGGGCTATGGGTTTTAATTTTCCATCATCCATTTTGTGCAATATGCATGTTCCTATACCATAGTTGCTGGCATCGCTTGCAACTACAATATCACGCTTGGGATTATAATGTGCCAGAAACAAGTCAGACGTTAAAATATCTTAAATTTTCTGATACGCTTCTTCGCACTCTTGCGTCCAGACCCATTTTTGGTCCTTCTTTAACAGTTCATTTAAGGGTGATCTTAGTTTATGCATGTTTGGTACGAACACATTGTAGTAATTCGCCAACCCTAAGAAGCTTTGTAGGGATGCAGTATTTTCTGGAGCAGGCATGTTCCTTATCGCCATTGCCCTATCTGGGTCTGGCCTTCTTCCTTGCTCATCGATGATTTGCCCTAAGTATTTTATTTTTTCCATGAAAAAAGTACATTTCTCATCTTTGATTTTAAACCCATAATCCTGGATTTTTTTGAATACTTGGTTTACATGAGTCTTGTGTTGTTCTTTGCTAACGCTGTTTATTAACACATCGTCCAGGTACCCTACTGCGAAATCCATCCCATTTAACATCATGTCCATAATTTGTTGAAAAATCACAGGGGCGACCTTGACCCCAAAAGGAAGTCGGTTAAATTTGTATAATCCCTTATGGGTATTGATGCATAGCAGTTTTGAACACTCCTCATCGACAAGGATTTGAAGATAAGCGTCGCTGAGGTCGATTTTAGAAAAATATTTTCCTCCACTCAGTTTCGCAAATATTTCTTCAGGGCTCGGAAGAGGGTAATGGTGATCTTTTAATGCCTTGTTCAAACCTGTGGAAAAGTCGGCACAAACCCGAATCTCCTTGTTCTTTTTCTTAACATAAACTGTGATCAATTTTTGAAATGACAGCCATGTTCTCGAGTCTTTCTAATTCACCGTCTATTTGCTCTATAGCGGTGTATGGAACATTTCTTTTCTTTCTGAACACAGGTAGTTCATTTGTTTTAACTTCAAACTTTGCTACCGCTTTCGTACACCTTTCAAGACCGCCTGAAAATACGTCTGGAAAATTTTCTTTTAATTCCCTCTTTAGTTTTTCTGCCTCCACATTCGAATCCTCAACCTTTTGGCAAAAGGAGCTTAAAGGCAGATCCCATAGGCTAAACTTTTCAATCAGATCAGTTCCAAAAAGGTTATTCGATTTTCGCATAACAAAAATTTTGGCTTTTACGGTCTTATTCTGGAAAGAAATATTCGTCAATAATTCCCCTTCGAAGGTTATTTTTTCACCACTGACGCTTCTCGCCGTTTTTTGTGATTTGATCATAGTGGGTCTCCCAAGCTTCTTCCATGTCTGTACATTAATGATGGAAATGTCAGACCCACTATCAAGCTGTAGTCTTACTTTTTTTTTTAAGCATTTTGACCTGTACATATTTCCGGATATTTTGTTCTTCAGGTTCAATTTTTGTCAGTTTAATGGCTGTCTTTCTACCAGATTTTTTCCTACAACGTGATGCCTTATGTCCTTTCTGGTGGCAGTTGTCACATTGTTTGAATATGTAGGGACAACCATTGGTACAATGAGTATCTCCACACCTCCAACACGGTCCAGGTGGATCTTTTCCATGTTTTTTTCTCTGGTTATTCATTGAAGTCAATTTTTTCTTCTGATGGATTTTTTTAATGTGCGACACTCCGTTTTCCTCTATGTCACGACTGTCCTGTTTCAACACAACAAAACGTTCACAGTCTTCCGCTAAGTTTTGTATTGTTAGACATGGCTCATTTTCGAGTTTATTTAAAACACGACGTCTGATTTCCGAGTCTTTATTTAAGACCAGACCTTGCAAGAATATTAGACATTTAAAATTATCCGATGATAATTCCTCTAATTTAAAATCGTCGCAAAGTTTATTTACTATACTTGCATACGTAATGTAGTCGTCTTCCTCTCTTCTAGTGACATTCATACACTTATATCTCCTGTGGAAAAGAGAAGTTTTTGTAGAAAACAGTTCTGTTAGTAAAGTAACTGCCTCCTGGAAGTTCAACTCACTGGTCGTTTTTGGAAGGATAAAATTCACGAACTTTGTATGCTCGGCAGCTCCTAATTTTCTTAGCAAAAATCTAACTTTTTTAGAGTCTGTCCATGTACTGCAGTCCGATACAAAAATATCCTCATATCTTCTATAGAAGTGAGCAAAAGTGACATCGTCTTCTGGATTATAATTGAAAATTTCGATAGCACTTCACACAGCCGTCTGGGAGAATGCATTATGATTCTCGTTTGCTTTCGTTAACTGTGTTGCCTCCAGAAATTTTCTCTGTTCCTCCTGTGTTTTTATCAAGAGTTCTTCGAAGTGTTTCTGCTGTTGTAGCAGTCTTTCTTGGAATCTTTCTTCTCATGTTGTCGCCAGCTCTTTTTGTTCAGCATGCATTTTTCTTTGGGCTTTTTGCTGTTCCAACAACTCCCTTTTAAATTTCTCCTCAATTTCAACTTGTTTTCTTTGAAGTTCCATTTGTTGTTCAACTTGCTGTCTTTGTAACGCAACATTTTGTTCCGTTTGGAATTTAACTAATTGAAAAAGAGAATCTTTGAATTCAGTGTCCATCATTCACGAATTCAAATTATGCACCACACAATTTACAATTGTAAAAATAAATCAGTTTTCCCCACAACGTGCTTAATATAATTAGTTTGCTCAACTAATACACAAAGCAAGAAATATATTATTCCTTAGTAAAAAAAAAAATTCAATCCCAGTTCTTTTGTTTGAAAAACAAAACTAAGAAAAAAAATTTTTTTTTAATTTTTTTTTTTATATATGTGTACATAGTTTTACAAAACCAAGTCCGTCGCTATAAGCCTAATAAGACTAGTTTTATGGGAAATCTTTTTAACCTCTTTTCATTTTGCAAAAATGCGACTTGCTTATTTAACAGTTCTTTGTTAGAAGCACAAATGACTTACGCGAATATATTTTTTCACTGTCCGTCCTTTGCTCTCGACTATTCTGTGGTAGACGGTTTTAATAAATAGTCAATCCGGATTTTGCTCAAATATCAGATGTTGTCCTAATAATAACGACAAACTTACACAATATCTGTAATAGTTGACGCGGATAACATTTATCTTAACGAGTCAGTGAAACTTGAAGAGAAAAAAAATAAAGGTATCAGTGTATTCAATTATTTCAATAATTGAAAATGTCTTTCGCGTTTTCTAGTTTTCGATTTTTGGTAGCAAGTTTTGAGTTTGTGTTTTTTTTTTTTTTTCGCTTAACTACTCAGTAGTTAATTTGCTGTTAATCCTTGCGAATCCAAATATCTGACGAAGATGGGTTTTTTTTCCGTGAAGATCTTGCGAATCACTTTGGGTGATTTTTTTTTGCAGTGAAATCGTTTCGATTCCTCGTCACCAATCTGTTGTGAAGTTGTCCAACAGTAAATAATAAATAAAGGAAATCAAGTCGAGGGTTGGTTTAACAAAGTAAGAAACTTGACTAGCACTTGGCTAGACAGTTACAAGACTGTGCTTTGTCTTCTCTGTGTCTCTGGTGACTCGCACTCTTTATAGTGACAACCGGTGTTGTTTCTCCTGTGTAAGAACGGCCGGTGTAACAGTTTGACTCTTCATTTTTTTTATAACATTTTATATTTCTTTCCCCAAACAAAACAAATGAAACGGAGAGAGAGGTAGAGATTATGAAAGTTTACTTTAACTGTATAAATCTTTAATAACAAAAACCAACTTCACTGACTTATACAAATACTTTCTTATCACCAAACTTTTCTGAAAATATTTTAACATTACAGATACAAACGATAAAAAGTTTGACTTATTGCCATTTAACGACACAATCTAATGAAACAGATTCTTTCCATCCTGTTATGAGGGAGGGGGGGATAAAATGAGAAAGAGGGGAGAAAGTAAACCGTGTTTGTTTTGTTTTTTTGTACATTGCATACATTGAGAGAAACATGTTTTACTCAGATACAATTGATATATATAATCATTTACAGTACATTTCTATTTCAGCCATGTAAATCATTTTTAGTTAAATGGGCTTTTTTGCATCTTGAGGAGCTCTTTCTTTTCCTTCAACTGTCACATGTAATATACACCGCCCCCCCCATCCTTTGAACCACAAATTTTTTTTATTACACTAGCAAAATATTTTTGCTAGGCTACCGCGTGACCCTCTTCTCTCTCGCTGTCTGCGAGAGGGTGTTCCTATTTACTTGTCTAGAATTATATAATTCTGAAAAAACTATGTACAATACGTATTTAAAGCTAAATAAATTGTTTTAGACAATTAAAATAATTTAAGTTTACCCATTTATTTATTTTTTATTATCGCTTATATTTGAATTCATGTTTGAAAACATGACGTAAATCATAAATCTATGACGTTACGCCAAAGCTATAATTATTTTGTTAAGGAAATGTTTTGAGATCGATTTATAAGATAGTGCAAATAGCTCAGTTGGTAGAACATCTAGCTTGAAATCTCAAGGTTTCGGTTTCGATTTCCGGCCATGGCACCCACTTTATTTGTTGGGAATTTATTATTTACTATTAATGCAATATTCTCCATTTCTAAAAGTAGCTAAGATCTCTGATATTTCGAAATCAGACAAAATCTGCAATGTATACGTTTTAAAAAAATTGTGACAGACGGACAGACAGACGGACAAAATCCCTATTTATATAAGATTTTTTCTTTTTTAACATTATTTATGTTCAATGCAATGAAAGATTCCTGGATGATGCCGGATAAGGTCGGCTAGTATATTTGTGTGTGTGTAAACATGTGCAATTCTGCATGTTTAGTGGAATGCATAGTTGCAATGCCTGCAGACGACGGGCCCACAATGAGAGAAATGTTTAACTAAGAGAAGAGAGACCACCCAAGAAATAGGCTGATCTTGGAAATAGTAATGTCTTCTTGGGTGCGAGGTTCCATGCTGTGAGTGTGACCCACTTGAGATTTTCCAAAAGTAATGTTCATACAAGATGATGGACCTCATGCTCAGTCAGTTTTTATGTCCATTGATTAACAGCTGATAATCTTGAGTGGTCTTGCGGTGTGGTTCAAGTGATATCTATATATATTCCAACAAAGGGGAAGAAGAGGTCAGTTGGGTTTCTGTGGTTCTCAAAAACATATGGGTATTTGGGCCGTAAGCTGATGGACTGTTTGTATTCAGTTGGCAGATATGTTTGTCTTAATTAGCACGCCTGCTGTTCAGCTAGAAGTGGCTGTCGTTCGGTAGAGAAACCAAATATAATTGTGGCTTTACAAAATAAAACATTGTTGTTTTAAACTGGAGTTGTGCTTTTGTTTTGAGGGAGAATACTTCTGCTGCAGCACTGTCCGAGAATACACGATTGACACTAAGGCTGGTGTTGAAATCAAACTCTGAATCCAGATGAAGACAATGAGCAGATGATCATGGTCTGTGCAGTGAATGCACACAGACGCACGTTCACATGTGTATATAAAACTGTATCATATATATATATACTGATTAGTTAAATTTCAATTACCAAACTTCAGTCGTTAATCATAATATTTATTTTGCAATGACAGAATTGGTGATGGTTTTATAATCGTTTCGTAATGAGCAAAATGCTACAATCAGAAGCAATTATATGCTGCTCATCAAAAACTTCAAGAAAAACATTTATAAGAATGTTAGATCATGCAAAATGTTCAAAGAGATAATGGAAAACCATCAACACTCGTGCGAAAGGGACGACCCCTTTTTCTTGAGCCTGAGACAAGCCCACCATAGAGAAGGTCTCTAGGGATGTGCCCATCAGCGATCCTGCACACATGGCCCAGCCAGCGAAGACGTCGCTCACGCAGGAGTAGATAGATGGAATGCCTGCTCTTTGCAAAACATCATTGTTGCTCACTCTGTCCTACCATGTGATACCAAGTATCCTATGTAGGCACCTGATATGGAAGACCTGGAGTTTCCTATCCTGTGTTGAGTATGTGGTCCAGGACTAACTCCCATACAGTAGGACACTCATCTTGGTAGAAGTGGTAAGGTTGCTGTTTTCCCAGACTCTTTTAGTTAGTTTAGAGAGGGTTGTGGATGCCTTACCAATCCTTTTGTTGAGCTCTACGTCCAATGAGAGGGTGTCTGGAGCGGTGGAGTCTAGGTACTGGAACTGGTAAACGACCTCCAGTGGTGTATCTTGGATTGAAGTGCTGGGTGGGCAGGCAGTTGCTTGTCCCATAACTTGGGTTTTATTGTGGCTGATGGTGAGGCCGAACAGGCTGCAAGCATCAGCAAACCTGTCCATCAGTTTTTGGAGGCCATCTTCCTAATGCAATGCTATGGCTGCATCATCGGCAAACAGCATGTCCCTAATCAGGACTGACCTGGTCTTAATCTTGGAGCGGAGCCTGGCAATGTTGAAGAGACTACCGTCAGATCTAGAGTGAAGGTAGATACCATCCGCTGTATTCTTGAAAGCATGCTTAAGGAATAGGGTGAAAAGGATACTGAAGAGTGTCGGGGCCAACATACAGCCTTGTTTGACACCACTCTTTACTCCAAACTCAGCAGACATGTCGCTGTTAAACTGTACAGTGCTCATCATGCCATTGTGAAAGGATCTTATGATGCTGATGAGTTTTGGTGGATCCGATTGGTGGGAGGATCTTGAATAGACCGTCTCTGCTCACAAGATCGAATGCCTTGGTCAGATCTATTAAGGCGAGATACAGAGGCTGGTTTTGCTCTCTGCACTTCTCTTGCAGCTGGCGTAGGGAAAAGATCATATCGATGGTTGATCTCTCTGAACAAAAGAGGCATTGAGATTCTGGGTGAATTCGATTGGCAAGAACTTGCAGTCGCAGTAGTACTATGCGTGCGAATAGCTTACCAATGAAGCTCAACAGTGAGATACCGCGGCAGTTGTTGCAGTCACTGCGGTCCCTTTGTGTTTGTAGAGTGTGATGATGTTTGCGTCTCTCATGTCGTGAGGCACTGAGCCTTCTCTCCAGCACTGTATCAGAAGACTATGAAGGGGCTAGAGCAGGCTAGCTTTTCCACAGTGTTAGTTTCGCAGTCAGAAACTCACTGCTTCAAAATGTACAACTCTGTGATTCAGCCACTGAACGCCTAATTTCACTATATTTGAACACCACAGATGAATCAATTAATCTATTGTGTGTGTATGTCCCAACACTCGCGGCACCTGACAACACAAAGGAGCACTTGTACACTCAGCTAGATGACACCATCAAGGCATTTCCACAGAATGAAGACCTGATCATACTTGGGGACTTTAATGTGCATGTAGGTGGTGACAACGATGCATGGCCAAGCTGCCTCGGTAACTTTGAAGTGAGTAAATGCAATGGCAATGGTCAGCGACTACTAGAACTCTGTGCCTAACATGACCTCTGCATTACCAACACATTCTTTGGTGCTAGGCCGCATTACAGAGTGTCTTGGAGACATTCCAGGTCAGGATGCTGACACCAGCTTGACCTCATCATTAATAGACGAAGGTACCTCAAATATTTCCTGATGTCTAGAGCCTACCATAGTGCCGATTGTGATACGGATTTTACCATTCGGTGTATATATATATATATATATATATATATTACGTATGCATTTTTTTGTTTCCGTAATTACTTAAACATAAGTAAGGCTTAGTAGTAGTAAGGATTATTTAAGGATTGTTTTCAGACTATCTGCTTTGACATAATGAATTTGAAAAAATTGTGAAAAGTAAACAAAGGTGTAAAAAGCATGAATTGCCAGTCTTGCTTGGCCTGTTATAAGTGATGGCCTTGATTGTGCCCCTTTTTCTCCCTTGCTATATAGTATCGACCTATGAGATTCCGACTCTTGTTGAATTGCTGTTTTTATGTAAAAGAAGGAAGAAGGGGGCAGGGGGCTGCCCTCTGTTGGTACTGACATTTGTTTACCGACAATTTTCTCTGAATTCTCGATCGCCAATTGTTGGGCACATTCCACTCAAATGTTGAAGAAGATGCCCTTGACCTTCAGCTTCTACTTAGCCAACCAAACTTGGGTAGAAAGAAGAAAAAAACTGTAATTGGAGAGAATATGGACAGGTGAGGGGGGGGGGGTTAAGAAGAATAGACAACTGGCAAAGTAAACTAGTAAACACTAAGTATCTCTTTCTTCCCTCTGTCTCTCTCCACCTCTCTATCTATCTCTTTCTGTTTCTGTCTGTCTCTCTGTTTCTATCTCTCTCTCACTCTGTCTCTATCTATCTCTGTTTCTATCTCTCTCTCTCCCCCCTTTGTGTCTATCTCTGCCCTTCTCTATCTGTCTATCTCTTTCACTCCTTCCCCCACACACACTGTATTATAACAGTAATGTCTTGTCTTACTTCTAAGAAAAAAATGTTTTTTTCTTTTTCCTCCATGTCCACCCCCATCTCTTTAAGAGGCTCTATCCGTTCGTTTGATACATGTCAGATTTAAAATAGCATTTTCATCTCTAAACATGCCGATTTTAGCCGGCTTCTAACATTTCTAAGTGGCTTTCTCCATTCATCTTCGTCTGTCGTCCATTCATCTGTGTCCGTTGGTCTGTCATGCTCAAGTTTGAAACATGCAGATCAAATTGACACATTGTAAGAATGAATTCATCTTTTTCCCAACATTTTTTCACTTTTCCTTTGGGGAATTTTTGAGATAAAGATCTGTTATTTACATTACTTATAGTTGGACTGGGATTCTCATATTTCTTGTTATCGCTACCAGGGTTGCAGAGTCAGAAGTTTTGGAAGGAGTCGATGTTGGACTTGTAAGAATGCTAGGAGTCAGAGTTGGATTTTTTTAATCTCCAAAGGATCAATAGACAGCCTGAATAGTGGAAGACTTTAAAATAAGAATTGCGAGTCGAAATTTTTGGAATCCTACAGGTCGAAGTCAAACGTAATACCTTCCGACTCCGCAATCCTAATCGCTAGAACGTTTTAGCTGCTCTATCCTGAGGACTTCTCCAGGTGTTTGTTATAACTGATTATCTTCTTGGGAATTTCAAATGGAACTCTAATTTACAGAAATAGACAACCCGTGTTCAGCTTGTGAATGTTAAGGGATATCTAATATATATTAAGTTTTCCATGAACTGATGCACTGGTTGAACTCATTGCGCACTTAGAGAAATTCTCAAAAGCTATCAAATACAAAAAAAAAGATCTGCTTAAACCTATTGCTTATTATTGTCTATTTAAAACGTTCACACCCAGCAGTCACCAAGTCCTAACTAATTCCCCCTGATATTTTAAATTATTGCTTTTTATTGCCGATATAAATCATTCACACCCATGTTCATCCACCCCCGTTGGTCACTTAAGTTCAATCGACTGCCTCTGCTATTTTGGTTTCTCATTCACAGGTAGGTTAGTCAGACTGTTGACATTAGCCACAGCCGCTACTTTTAGGTACGCGTTTTCTCCAAACATTGTTTTAATAATGGGTTTTTTATTTAATAGCTATCCCAAAGTAAAGTTTATTCTACTCTATAGCACACTTTCTATAAGTATATTTTATATCACTAATATATATATATATATATATATATATATATATCTTTGTAAGATTAGTAGGAGAGAACCTCAGCAGAGTGATCGATTATTGAGAAAAATTCAAAGATAAGAGCATAATATTTATTTATATATGCATTACAGAAGTTCAGAACAACATCGGTACCGTCGGTTTCAAAATGTGATCACCCTCTATGGTCTCTCCTCGTTGTTGTCGGTTGCTTTGAATTTGAAACCGACGGTACCGATGTTGTTCTGAACTTCTGTAATAAATATAGAGGCAAGTCGGTCTCTTTCTCGATTTTTGCCATCGATAGCTGCCTTCCTACAAAACTAATATTTAATTCTGGTTCGTCAGTTTCTTTTGTGGATGTTGTTCAGGACAACAAAATGTAATTCGAATTAATTTCTTCCAGAAAATACTTTGACGCAATCAGAATTATTTTCGTAGGGACACCATTTTATAAAAATGGGATGTAACTCTGTATTCGTCAAGACAGTGACTTCCCTTTGTTTTGAACAAAAAATAATATTTTGGAAGAAAAAACAACACAAGAGTTTAAAAAAACAAAACAAATTGGAAGTAAAACATTACGACCAACATCAGGTAGATACGACTCGTCTATTATAAAAAGGGAAATTGTCTTTTGTCTGTATGTTCGGCTAAAACTTAGAAACTACTGAAGATACACCTACACACCTTAAATATTCTAATTCAGTATAACCACGAGCTGGTTAGGGTAACGATCTACTGTAATATTCATTCACTTGGGGTCGCCAGGGACTAAATTAGTGCCTTTTTAGTGACGTTTTAATTCAAGAAAAAGATTACTTTATTTCATTGTTAATAGTAATTGTTCGAAAAATAACACTGATATTAGCACGTTTTCCGTTATTTTTTATTTCATTCTATTATTTTGAACCAGTTGCCAACGTTTGTGTATAAGAGAGGGGAGGGAACAGTCGGGGAAAACGGAGGTGTGTTAAAAAAGTACCGTGACTGAAAATATGTAAAAAGAGAGGGAGGGGTTTTAAAAGGAAGATGTTACATTTTTTTTAACTCTTTTATTTAAAAAAAATATTCCGATCCCCCTACCCCCGGGCAACGCTGGGTTGCCCTGTTAGTTCGTCAATAATAAAAGAAAATTGGTTATCTACAAGAATGCTTTATATTTCTTTTTAATTTTATTTAAGAAAAAAAAATTTGTAAGTAGAAATAAATAAATATATAATGAAGATCCTTCATCCATAGTAATTGGTAAAAAAAATCTTGGATCATTGCCAATATGATAAAAAGTAATAATTGGGTTAAAATAATAAATACCCTCTCCTCTCTCCAAAAGTAAGCGTGCAGGTTTGTGGAAGGGAATGAAAATGTAGGTAGGGGAGAGGGAGTTTAGATAGAAGAGAAGGGGGAGAGAAGAGATTGTAAAGAGACGGAGGGGGGGGGGGAGAGAGAGAAGGGAGCGGGAGAGTATACATAGAAGAGAGGGGGAGATAAAGTGTAGAGGGAAAAGAGAAAGGGGGTGTGGGGAGAACAGAGGGATATTCTAAGTAGGAGAGTGGATAAAGGTAAGTGATAGGATTTAGAATAGGAAGCTCAATGGTTGAACAGAGAAGCTGAGCCCCAAATAAATTGGCATGACTTGCCCTCTCCTCTCTCCATGGGGCTTAGAAATACCCAGAGTGAAATTGTTGCTAATCTCATTAAGAAGATAAAGTTGAAATCTCTTTGAAATGTTTTCTCATTCCCATGGATTCCTCGGTATATTCTCTTGTCAATAGACTTTTTCAAACCTTAAAACCGAACACCTCTCTTCCTTTGGGAACTGAAAATGCTGGTTTCCTTCCAAAAGCTCAACCGTTGGAATCCTGATTTGTTAGTTCAAAGAAGAAGATGCTGTCTTGGGGGGACTTTCATTCTCGCCAAAAGCAGTTCTTCCATTTTTTGAATTTTGATTGTTAGATTTCCAAATATGGAACTCATTTTATTTTTTTTTATCTCTCTTCACAATGGTAATTTGTTTGCAAGAAAAATTTGAAAAACTAAATCTACCGTACAATAATATTTTTTTGTCTTAAAAATCAACACTAAACCAGACGAGCTCAAGGGTACAGTAGAAAAAAATAGTTCTCAATACTACAAACTTTCCTAGTTAATTTTTGCTTCGTTTTACACGGTTTTATTTCTATGTCGACAAGTCTAATTTCTGTATGACTTCTTACAAGCACTGTCACGGCATCGGCAGAGTAATATTCTTTTGGAATAAATTACCAACTCAGGTTAAAAATAGCTCTAATAAAAACCTCTTCAATCACCGATTGCCATGGCAAATAACACCCTACAATTTTTTTTTTAATGGAAATCGCTCCAGACAAGGCATGACGCCACTTGATGTAAGGAGCTAAAAAAATACTACTTTAAGGACAAAAACTAGTCAACGATAAGTGTTAGATAGGTTCCTACCCAGAAAACAGCAATTCTTCCCCCCTTATCAGAAACATCGCTCATAGAATGTGAGGACTAAAGGACAAAATAAGGGAAGCGAGAGTTACAAGGATGCCTAAGGTCCACTTTCTACTCTCCTTCAAGTCCAACATTTAAACTCTTTCGCCTAACATTCACAGGTAACATGAATTGGAACAAATACATAGAAGACATTGTCAAGGTTGCTGCAAAGAAAGTGGGCTCCCTCTACTGTGCTAGAAAACTTCTTACACCCGACAGTATCCTATATCTCTACAAAGCCACTCCGCCCATGCATGGAGTATTGTTGTCACATCTGGTTTGGTGCACGATCCACTAGTCTCTCCCTCTTAGACAAGGTCCAAAAAAGAGTCGCTAATCTAACAGGTCCCTCACTATCCACCAATCCATCCCCTGTCCCATCGCCGCAATTTTGCATCCTTGTGCTTGTTTTACAAGTATTTCGATGGAATGTGCTCCTATGAACTTGCTGCTCTGGTGCCCCCCCCCCCTCGATGTAAATACACTCAACCAACCCGGCAATTAGCTAAATCCCATCCATTCATTGTGGAGGTCCCGGAGAGCCTTCTACTCCAATAGCTGCTTTTTTTCGAGCTGCCGGCCTTTAGAACTTCCCCATTTCTCCCTGTTTCCCCGACTGTACCGACATGCAGAAATTTAAAACTAATGTGAACAAGCAACTTGCTGCACAGCTCCCAACTTAGGATGACCCCCTAATTCTCGGTAGCCCCTTACGTCTACAGTGGCAACTTGCCTTGTTTGGGGTAAATTAAGTTTAAAAAGAAAAAAATGGTATTATCGTCTCTATATTTACTGCAAACTAAACTCATATTTGTTTTTGGTTTTTACTAAACTTTTAAAATGCAGGTGTTTTTTTGGGGAAGGGGGGGAGTCTTCAACCCCTTTTACAAGCTTAGTTATAATACCCTCTTTTTGTTGAATTTTAATTTTGTTTTATGAAACAAAAAAAATCTATTAAAAAAAAAAGAATTTCGTTTCTTTACGTTCTAATATCATCATCATCATCATCATCATCATCATCGGTTCTCTTTATATTAACGTGCAGGTTGAGTGGCATTTTACACACTGGTAGCTCTGCATTTAGGTAGCTGGCTCGCTGTAGGTATAGCAGATCTCACGCGAGACCTCCAAGAAATTCTATCGTGAGGATCAACTGCAGAGAGCTTCCACACTATGCAACCTCTCCGCAGCTGTTTCCTCCATCTACCTCGAGCTATCTTGATGGCACCACTCGAGCATTCAACGCGTCCATACCAACAAAGCCTTTTTTTTCTATTAATGATACCAATGTCAATGAGGCCAAGTGGTTCCAGTAGATCTTGTGACCATACAACTGCGACATCGTCTGGCTTCACATTGCATATCCATCTAATCATTGCAATAATATATTTCAGTTATTTTATAAACCTAACCGATAATTGCCCTAGTGACCTCAGATGAAATCGAAGGAAAATTTCAAAAGTATCTTTAGATTCATTGAAAAATTTTACACTTATTGAAACTTATTTGAATGTTGTAACTGTTAACATATCTATTTCTATAACATAAAAAAAACATTGAAGTATAAATAGATAAGAGATATATATCCGCAGCCGAAAGAAATCGTTCATTCAATTTGCATAAATTCACAATTGTTTGTTGTTAATGTAATTATTTTATTTTTATAAAATTTAACTGTTATTATTTTTTTTACTAAACTTTTGAAACTTGGATGTCAGAAGTTGTAACCCCCTTTTGCAAGCTTGGTGATATGCCCGCCCCCAACATGCATCTTTATTTTCTTGGCAGGTATAAGTCGCATTCATTTTCATGATTAAAACATAAGATAAATGGAAGAAGCATCAGAACTGGGATAGGTGTTCAAACATTGGAATGGAAAAATTAGCCAATCAAATCGTCATCAAACATTTTCTCCGCATTTCTTGCAGAATACAATTTATCATGTCTTAACTGTCTCCAAGACCTCCTGTCTTTCGATACTTTGTTTAACAGACTGATTGATTTGGAAATCCAGAAGACATATGTTACTATTTACTTGCCTCCCCACGAGAGCAGAAGGTAGCTTTTTAAAGTGGGGAAAATCCAGCTACTCTAAAAAGCGGGACTTTGGATTGGAACAAATCTAAAAATTGTCTCAATTTTGAGGACTTCTTCTTTACTGACCGAGGACTGAAAAGACTAAGTGCAGCATCAGAACAGATACTACACTTTGCTCCTAGCCAAAAGGCGAAGGTACATGTTATCATGACATAATTCAATTACCTGGGATATGTTACAAATGACCCCGATGAAACATCACAACGCTGCATATGTCAAGAATGGGCAACTTTCGACAAAGAAAGGCCAATTCTCAAAACAAAAAAACAACAAAAAAAAAAGAAGGCTAATTCTCAAAAAAAATAAAATAAAATTAATGATGTCATCTCATTATTTTGTTTATTTTTTAATTCATTTTTTACCTAATGAGCCATCATTTACCAAAACCAAAAGCCACTCGGGGGGGGGGGGGGGGGTAACGAGATGGATGAATTGTCAGTTGAATGATGAACAATATCATGAGAGGAGTCAAAACGATGAATGGGATAGACAAAATTTGATTACTTATGAGGATGGTTTGCAAGTATTTGCTCACATCGAATTTGAAGACAATCATGCTGTAGTCTGCAGGGAAGCAGTCCTGTGGCAGTGTGTTCCACAGATGAGAAGTTTATAATGTTATTACACTTAATACAATTTTGAAAAAATATTTTATTAAAAAGAAAACAAATTCTCACTTCAAACTGCATATTGTGTTGTATAGTTAGAGATGGGGAGACGAGATCTTGTGAGTAACGTCATGGCAAGAGTTGAAGAAATAATGTCCAGCCCTTTTCCAGCATCGATCATTTGAGACAGATGTGTATTGTCGATCTTCCTCATCTTTCAAAAATCTGCTTGGGAGAGAAAAAGGGCGCGTTGAGAGTTCTTTTAATGTTGGTAAATTAACAAGTATGGTTTTACAAAGTCCTGGATAGGGAGATATAACATTAATAAATCTGTGAACCATAAAAACGTGTTGTTGCATCTTAATAAGATTTTGTTGCAAGTCCACGCATGTGCGTTCCTATAAAGAAACTTTTGAGTTATGCAGTAATTCTGATTTAATAAATGTGGACACCTCATGTTTATGGCAGCACGTAGATGGACAATAACGACATTGGTTGCATACAACCTCCAATGACCCATTTGTCTCTACGAAAAAAAACCACTTCTCTAAGAAATAAGACTCTGAGATTAAACCGACATACTTGGTTAACCACATTATGTGGCAATTAGATGAAAGCTGAAATTATCAACACATGGTCTTGAGCAGGGTTGTGGAGTTGGGAGGTATAAGATCCGATTCTGACTCTTAGGATTCCAAAATGTCTGACTCCGTCTCCTTATTTTAAAGTCTTCCAATATTAAGACTGTCTGTTGATTGCTTGAGGATTAAAAAATCTGACTCAGATTCCAACTCTTAGCATTCTTACAAGTCCGACTCTTAGCATTCTTACAAGTTCGACTCTAAGCATTCTTACAAGTCCGACTCTTAGCATTCTTACAAGTCCGACTCTTAGCATTCTTACAAGTCCGACTCTTAGCATTCTTACAAGTCCGACTCTTAGCATTCTTACAAGTCCGACTCTTAGCATTCTTACAAGTCCGACTCTTAGCATTCTTACAAGTCCGACTCTTAGCATTCTTACAAGTCCGACTCTTAGCATTCTTACAAGTCCGACTCTTAGCATTCTTACAAGTCCGACTCTGACTACTTCCAAAACCTCTGACTTCGATTCTGCAATCCTAGACTTGTGTGTGTAAAATGGGCAGTCAAAGCAATGTTTAAAGAACTTGGTATTTTTATGAATATTCTTGAGTAATTCAGAAATAATGGTTAAACGAATGAATTCATAAGATTTTTGCGGTCTTTTTGATAAAATATTTAGAATTTCATTTGGATATTGATATATTCTGTGATATAAAAAAAAATTGTTTTCTTTTAAACCTGAAATTCTCAATACAAGTAAATGTTGCACAAAGAGGCATTTAATAAATAAATTGTTCTGTAACTTTATTTATTCATTAGGCAGTATTTATGAAAAGGTTACATTTAATTGCAAATAATTCCTTTTTATGTTTTTCACCGTTCAACATATAAAGTGTAAGCTTGTAAAGCTAACGAATATTCTATAGCGTAATTTTTACGTTTTTTAACGAGCACGTGTTTAGGTATAGCATTCCTGAACACGAGGCTGCCATTTTGTTTGATTAGCATATTAGAAACTATTGTTCTTCAATTGCGTGAAGTTGAAATGAGTGTTTTAATCCCACTGTTGGAGCGGAAAATGGTGGCACTTTATGAGTATAGAGATTGTGATGTCAAAAGATTGCCTCTTTGTTTGGAATATGTAACATTTCTCTGTCGTTTTAGATGGAATGGCTACTGTATATATATATATATATAATATGTATATATATAAGCTCCCTTTCTTGGGTAGAGCTTATTTGTAAGGATATCGCCAACTGCCAATAGCTCATTGGGTAAAAACTAATTCGAGCTCCCAGAACTTGCCAATGTTTACATTGTAGATATTTCTTACATTCAACCAGTGTCGTATAATAGCGCAGGGGTAGATGTGCCGACCGTCAGCTCGATGGTTAAGTTTCAAGCCTGGCTTGAAGAGCTGTGATACAGCGAAACAGTTTGTATGTGGATGACATATATATATGTATATATATATATGTCTTAATTTAGGAATATTTAGGTCAATACTTAAGCTGATAATGAATGATTAGAAATGCAAGCAACGAAAAGCATAAGATACGTATATGTTACCACCAGGATATAATGAGATCATAGTTCCATGTGAAAATAAAAAAGAATATGATGTTGATAATAAGTACTGATTGTAATTTAGGCTCTGCTTGCCTTGTTTTTCATTGTTTTTGCTTTGTTTTATATAATTAGCACTGAAGATGACAACACAAAGAAATAAATGCACAGGAGCATTTTAAAAATATCTTGGTGTAAGCCGAAACAATTGTATGCTGAATAAATAAATGAAATGACATGAATCTGCCCTTCATAACATTGATATGGTATAAAATTAAATAAAAAATATTAAATATATATAAAAATATACATACGCAGTCGGAGATGTTGCTAGTCGCTCTATTGTTATTTTCATGGTAGGTGTTCGACTAAGCTCAAATCTATGGTTCCTCCCTTGTAAAACATTCACAATAAGAACCCGCCTAGCTACTACAACTCTCAATAATTTCCCTTTCTCCCTCTGCATGGCCAAAACGAAACGAAACTTTAATGGGCAGAGTTTCTTTCCCAGAACTGCCCATCTGTGGAACACAGTGCCGCGAGCCTGCTTCCCTGTCAACTACAATATGGTTGTCTTCAAGTTCAATGTAAGCAAGTTCTTGTTGAACCGTCCCTGTAAATAATCAATTTCTGCCATGCTACAACCATCGTGCCAGTGAACGCGATGTTGTCTCACCGTCCACCAGTCAAACTCTTTAACGTTTATCCTCGAGTAGCCGTTGGGCCTTGATAAGTGGTGATCTTTATTGTAAAAAAAAACACGGATAATGAAGTGATGAAATAAATACAATTTGCATAGTTTGCAAGTTTATTAACTCAAGGAATACAAATACAAAATGACAGTTTAAAGGTTTAAATGTCGTTTTGTATTTGTATTCATTATCCGTATATAAATGCTCTGTCTCCTATATTGAGCTTCACTGTATCTCGATAGGATCTAATATAATTTGTGATTTATTTATATATATATATATATATATATAATGGTAAAATAAATTTAAATATAGGAATAAATCATAAAAACGAGATTTTACTGGTTTCGTTCAGATCAACGAACGTCTTCAGAAAAAGATTATTTATTCCTGTATTTAAATTTGTTTTTCCGTTCGTTCTTTTTCACACATTCTGTCTTTCACGGCATGTCATAGGTATATATACATATACATATACATATATATATATATATATATATATATATATATATATATATATATATATACAAAACTAAAATACACCCATAAACATAAATACACCAACATATATTTTCTTCTAATATTATTTGATTTATTGTGGTCTACTTAAGATGTACGTAATTTTTGACTAGTTCTGTTTGGATTTAAAATGGTGCTGATTTATGAATGTAAAATCTGCAATAGGAATGTTTAAAAATGTAAGTTTTTTTTCTTTCTTTTGGGGCGTTTTGGACACGATTTTGGCCCTCCTTCTGATAAGTCATACGCCCGTGTCGGAAAGGGCCATAAATTCGCCGACTGCAACCCTATGCAGAGGGGAAAATTAAAACGGGGACACCTGTTTTTCCAATTAATTATTTTCAATTGTTAATTTTGTCTGAGAATGAAAGTTTTTCCAATCAAGATGACTTTACGTGCTAGAAGAGTCTGACTAAATGACTTTATGTGCTAGATTATATATTTCTCTCATATATAAAGAATCACTGACATTTTGCCTTTTCGTGTTTCAATGTGATTTTCTGATAACATCAACATCACCATTGCATTAATAATTCTTTTTGAAATGTTAAATTTCTTTTCTTCTCTTTTTTTTTTCTCTCCATTTCATTCTCCCCAAATATGATCTGAGGTTGAGATCGGATTCTAACTCTGCCTGATGAGATCTCAGTTTATAGTAACTGTTGATCGATAACATCGACATAAAATGAGCATCCTTGACCTCAGAAAAATTCTGGTTCGCGCCCCCAGGGGGTACAATGGGGGTCAAAAATGCCCCAAATTTATTGCATTTTACACTCACCACATCGAGTCACATACAGAGGGGGACCACGCATACGCGGCTTGTTTACTTTTGGTTTCCAACACAATGAATTAATCATAATTATAGACGTGAAATTTCTCTCAATTCTTCCATAAAAGTCGACAACACAAGGGAGATAACTCAATGCAACTTATTCTTTTAATACATTTCAATTTGCTCTCTCATTCTTTTCTCCAAATTAGTCAAACCTGCACTGAAACTAAACAGGTTGTGCGTGGGAGAAATTCACTATATACAAACTATATACGCCGAATTTCTCTCTTTCATCACCGACTCTCATAATATATTGCGCAGGAAAAGAATACTATATATTTTTTTTTAGTGACTTTTATTTTTTATTTTATGTAAAAAAAAAGAAATTTTATTTTTAAGGAGAGGTTTTGACTTTTTTGTGATTTTTATTTTTATTTTCTATCTATTTATTTTTACTTATTGGGAAGGTTTTGGGATTTTTATTTATTTATTTACTATGTGACTTTTCTTGGTCTCCGAGCTAAAGTGTAGTAGTATCTGTTCTATCCTCAGTCATAGGAGGAGAAATCCGTTTTGCCTGGGGCAATTTTTATTTTTTGTCTCATCCAAAATGCACCTTTTTGGAGTGCTGGATATCCTTCATAAAAAAACTACCTTGTGTCTAACTTCGTCCTCATGGGGAGTTTAGTAAAGAGGGACTTTATTTTATTTTTGGTGCTTATGCAGTTTACAGACAGGGCTATTTTTTAGATAGGATTTTCAAGTTAAATTCAATTTTTACGGTATTTTTTGTTTCTTAGATTGTTAGGTGAAAGTACAGAATAGTAAATCAACCTTCCACCGCCCCATGTTCAGAATGTGTTTCTAAATTATAATGTTATTATTTCAGCCCGGTCTGTAAACTGCATAAGTACCTTATTTTTTACTTATTAGAGGCAAGATTGCTTGTTGTACTTCATTTTAATCTGTTGATAACCTTTAAAGTCGACCCCCATCAACTTTGACCTGGTCTATGTCACTTGCTGGTTTATTAGATTATCTGTATGCCAAGTGTGGTTGAAATCCATCAAGTTGTTTGAGTTTCTAGTGGACAACAGGTATGTAGATGAAGAGTTGGTTGCTTGGAGAGTCAAGATGAAATACAGCCATTCTGTTGAGTCGGCTATGTCTGTATGTAGATGACTTGAATTAAATAAGAAATAAAATTCCAACGTCTTCTCTAAAATAATTATAAATCAATCTTTATTTAACAGGAACATAGGAATACAGGAACGTAAACATGTAAGGCAAGTTGGTTCGGCAGGCGCGTATTATAGTAGGAAATTAATTGATTCCAAGTTGGGCTTGAGTCTATACCTACCATTGATGAGAGGCGATAAGAAATGCCACATCTGTCTACACTGACCTCGAATCAAACTCTATTGTATTTGTATTATATCAGCGCGCATGAGGAGTGATGCGCTCATCTCCTGTGTATCACTACTCCATTTTGGATGGGCCTGTTTTCGCCAACCAAATCACAACTTATTGCTACACAAGAGAATCCATCATTTAAACTTTTCGGCCTAACATTCACAGGTAACATGAATTGGAACAAATATATAGAAGACATTGCCAAGGATGCTGCAAAGGTGGAATCCCTCTGCCGTGCTAGAAAACTTCTCACATCTGACAGTATTCTGTATCTCTACAAAGCCACCGTCTGCCCATGCATGAAGTATTGTTGGCATATCTGGGCTGGTGCATCATCCACTAGTTTCTCCCTCTTAGACAGGGTACAAAAAAAAAGTCTCTAATCTGATAGGTCCCTTACTATCCACCAAACTCCAGCTCCTGTCCCATCGCTGAAATGTTGCAACCTTGTGCTTGTTTTACAAGTACTTCAATGGAATGTGCTCCAATGAACTTGCTGCTCTAGTGCCTCCTCGACGTAAATTCACTTGACCAACCCGACAATCAGCTAAATCTCATCCATTCACTGTGGAGGTCCCCAGACCCCGGAGAGACTTCTACTCCAATAGCTTCTTTCCTCGTGTCGCCGGCCTTTGGAACTCCCTCCCTGCTTCTCCGACTGTACTGACATGCAGAAATTTAAAACTAATGTCAACAAGCATCTTACTGCAGTGCTTCCAAATTAGAATGACCCCAATACTTTCACCCTAATTCTCAGTAGCCCCTTACGTCTAGAGTGGCAGCATGCCTTGTTTGGGATGAACTTTGTTAAAAAAAAGAAAATGAAGATCTTCTGTCATGTAACTGCTACAGGCATTTTATTTTATTCGTATAGAAGAACACTTCCTAATGGATACACTGTTGTGAAAATTTACCATAAATTTACCGTAAAAGTAATTCCAGGCTAAAAAGCAAAAAGTTCAGCCTTTTGTTATTTAGAAACAAATTCTTTTAATATTGTCATCATATTTGGCTTAATGTCTGTTTTACATGCGGCTTTTAGAAATTGATTTTGAAACTTATCTCTGGCCAGGTCTTTATCTCTCTTTCTCTCAAGTCCATCCTTATCACTTCCTCCCATGTTTTCATCGGCCTTCTCTAACCCTTACATCTACTAACCTGCTTGAATTCAGTGGCAAGGAGAAGTCCCGGACAACTGGAAACAGTGCCGAGATAAGCGGAGAGTACATACAGTATTGGTATTCTCAAATAGTCACCAATTATAGTACTGACTAGGCTCAACGTCGCTTAACTTTGGTGATCTAATGGGAACCGATGTGTCAACGTAATTATTTAAATATATATATATATATATTTATGGGTTCCTACAAAAAATATATATTTAAGTATATACTCTTTATAATATCCAAAAATGTTTCAAATTGCAAGCTCAATGAAGTTGTATTACAAGCTTCAGAGCATATATATATATATATATTTAAATGAAATTTTTGAAAAACCAACACATGGTGCAATTTTAAATGATAGAATCATCTATTTAAATTTTTTTTTTTTTCGCAAGCTTTCGATGAATAACATCTTAGTCAGGCGAGACTGTTCTTTAGTTCTTTTTTCTCCTCTTCTTCATTTCGATAGTATTAATCCAGAGGGGTCGAATCCCCGTTAGAGTCAGAAAAACATGTCTCAGTAATTAAAATTATATAAATATTAGTACAGTCTACACGAATTAACCTGTGTTTCAATGCTAGTGCATCTCTACAGGACTGTGAGACCAACTCAGAGTTTGTCTCACAATCTTGTCGTGCTGATCTGGTCGATTTCTACACCAGTCGAGTGTGTGGTCTCAGTGCTGCAACAGAAGGATTCTCCCTCCAAATAAAATCACAACTCCGGTTTAAAAAACTAACAAAGTTATTTTTTTTGGAGGTTACAATAATACTCGTTTTTCTCTATTGAACAACAGACTTGCTTAAATCCCATCTTGCTTGGAGACAGACCTCAACTGCCCGTGAGATGCCCAGAAAACCAACCCCTGCTCATCTGCTAGAAATATGTATAGATATCACTGAGACCATACCAGAAAAAAAAAAAACACTTGAAAATAATAGCTAGCCTTATCTATAGACATAAAACAATACTTTAGTCTAGGGTGTCCGTATCTGGATAGCCATTAAATTTGGAAGACCCTAAGTGGGTCATAACTACAGCAGGGAACCTCGTATCTGTAGGACCATTACTTTTTTGAGTGGACAAATAAAATTCTGAGTGGTCAACTCGAAACGAGAGATATTTCTCATATCTTGGGTCATTTCTCTTCTCTTGGTTAAATATTTCTCACTTGCAGCAGATCTGTTATTTGCATGCATTGCAAACATGCAACCCACTAAACATGCAACCGCCTAGTGCATGCATACACCATCAGTTGCCGGAAAATCGGTGTTGCACATGTATTGCATTTTACTGCATAAAACCTAATTCAAACCTTTGATCCGATTATAACAATTCCTATGAAAATATTTACCTTTATTTTCAAATAACTTTGTTGTTATACAATCCACATTGTAAAAAGTATGAAGATTATCGCTTAATCTGTTTTCGAGTTGGGGTTATAATCCAAGTTAATTACCAGGCTTTAGTCCATCCTCTGTTGTAACACCATTTCAAGTCCATTCGGCGGTGAGTTTCCCAGTTGTATGTACATTTTGCAGTAAAATTATACCGACTATAAGCAATTTTTACTTTTTTGCCATTTCTCCCCCCCCCCCTCTTTCTTTTTAGTAGAAATAACATTTTCATAGATTTAATTTTTAATGAAAAAATAATAACTATAAACAATATTGGGTTAATTTTATAGTTGGGAACAAATTTTAGGTTTGTGAGTCGGGGTTTAAATCAGGAAGACAATCAGAATGACAAACTTATTTGGAAGAGTAATTCGTCTGGCCAAATCTGACTGAAATAGAAATGTTACATAAACAAAAACGGATCACCATTCTTCCACGAAATTATAATGGCTCCACAACTAAATAGATATGCAGTTTTATTCAAGGGAACATAGGAACAAAATGAAGGTTATACAAGTGTTGATTAATGTTGACAAGATGGAATAACGTTATCCTGGAGTTCATCGATTCGTCTACTACAGGCCTGGTAGAGAGCGCAGGATATGCATGTTGTCTGTTTGAAATTAAGACTGGAACTAAATTGTTCTGTTCATCATGTGGTTTAGTTCTCGCGTCAAGACAATTCATCGCGTATGAATCTCATTGGGCATAGGCATGTTGTTTGTCCATGTGGTGAATAGGCGATAGTTACATGATCGCCAAACCGAATCACAATCTCACCGCTGATCACGTAGACCGATACAAAATAGTTCGCTCATGCAACTGCTACAACTTTAAGGAAATCCTAAAAAAAAACGACCAATATTATTTCAAAACGATTTTTCACATAAAACCGTCATATTTAGTTTTTTGAAAAAACAAAAACATGTTTAACTTATTTAAAAAAAAAAAAAAAAAAAAAAAAATTGCCATGTCTGTTTCAAAACGGTTCTATCTTGTTTACACTGGTTACATTCCAAGATGGTCGTTCTACGATAGATGATGATACATTCTGGGAATGAAAGAATTTTGTTTAATTAAAACAAATAAATTTACCGATTTGGGGAGAGTGAAAAATCTGTAGAAAAAGAAGTAGGCGATATTAGATTTTCTCGCTCACATAGCCCTATTCCGAATTCATGGCCATGGGCCGCCATCAATAGATTGCTTCTCCTGCACCAACGGTCATGATTTTAAAAAAAAAAAAGAAATCATATAAAATCTTTTTCAAAGAAAATTTTATAATCAAAATTACAATTTATTAAAATTTGTTGGAATAATTTTTTAAAGAAAATCAAATATCAAGTTAAAATTGAAGTTTTACTTGGTTACTGAAAACCATCAAAATAATTTGAATGAAAAAAACTGATTTAAAAAAAAACAAAATTAATTATTGTTAGTGTGCAATCATTTATAATCGGTTTGAAACCGTCTAAATTAAACTTAAAACGTTGTTTTTTTACCATTTGGTACAAGAGAAACGGTCTATTGATGGCGACCCACGGCCACGAATTCGGAATAGGGGCGTGTGAGTGAGAAAATTCAATATCGCCAAAAAGTCTACTGGCAAAATTGACTAAACTTTTAATGGTTTTTGAAGCTTGAATAATAAAAAAAGAAGAAAAAAGAAACGAAAACAAATGACTCTTTTTTTTCTTTGTTTGATGTTTGCTTAGAGGTGAATCATCGTTTTTTGTACCTGTCAGCCCAAAACCTCAAGTGAGAATTGTACGTGTAAGCATTGTAGTGGAAAGGACAGGACCACCACGCCCCCCCCCCTCCTTCTCGGCTAAAACGGGAACATGTCCTTCCTCAGCAGTTCTTCAACTACCCACCCGCTCCCCAGGATTCCCATGACACACACGCCTTCACACCTGTCAGAATCGGAGAGCGGTCGAAGTTGAGAGAGATAAAAACTCTCAAAAGGTGATCGTTACCTTTTTCTAAAAGTTTCTATGTGCCCCCCCCCCTGTCTTTCAGAGGTGAAAATCTCTATATAAATACAATTCCGTTTCCATTTTTCGCGTGTCTGTGTTTCTCGCCTCTACGTGACTTACAACTTTTTGTTTATTTGCTATTAATCGATTATTTATTGAAATCAAAAATGCAATAGCGTAATGTACTAAAACGAACCTTTTAAAATTCCTATTTTTAAAAAGAATCAATTTTTTTTTTAATCGAAATCGCTCCAGATAAGGCATGAAGCCACTTGATGTAAGGAGCTAACAAGAACAAAAGATGATTATCGCAAAGACAGGATATGCCTATTGGCCTTAGTCTTGAAAGGTTATAAGTAGGAGGAAAACAGTCAGCAGGAAGAGGTTCACAAGCCTGCAGTTCTTCGAAAGAAGCTACTGGAATAAGAAGCTGTATTGCAATAAGGTATAAAAACAGCGAATTGATGGAGACAACTAGAGTAACGAGTCAAACGAGCTGGAACAAAAGAAGCGGGGAATAGATCACACAACTCCGAAGAACACATGCCATAATAGTATTTATAGAAAAGACTGAGACTAACAACATCACGTCTGTGAGAGAGAGGGTGCAGAGAAGAAGAAAGAGTGTGGGCAATCAAATTGCAGATACTTTTCTGCACCTTATCAACAACCCTCAAGAGATTCACCAGCCCAAATATGACAACAGTACTCCATACATGGTTTGATTGTAGATTTGTAGAGATAGAGAATAACCTCAGGGGTGAGAAAATGTTTGGAGCGATAGAAAGAACCGACTTTACGAGAAGCAGAGCAATGAATATAATGTATGTTACGAAATTAAATCCACCAGAATGTATTTTGCTTTCTTATCTTTTTTTTTTTTTAACTCTTAGACGTTGTCAAGCCTTGTCAGTTTGTGTGGGGAAAAAACTGTTGAAATCTCCATATTAATAAAATTGTGTGACCACTTCTGTGCTTTTTAAGTTTCTTGACTGAATCAATTTCGTTTTTGTTTTGTCTCCTCTTAGCGATTTTAAGTCAATTTTGTACCCAATGATTTTGACGCTTTCAGAACACTCATTTGTACCAGATATGTATTTTTCATAGCCGATATTATTTTTTGTTCCTATTTAGTTTAATTATGTTAGCATTGAATGACTTTGTGAGAGACAAAGCAGAAGTCATTCAGTTCCTGCAAGAAAGAGGTATTTTTCATAAAGCTTAACGACTTTGTGATGTTGAACATTAAATCGTCTTAAAATTGTTGGACAAGGAGGATACATGGAGATGTCAGCATAAAGGGTGGGAAGGATATACTTTTTTAGACGATTACGTGTGGTTTTACGACCTTGCCACTCAGACTTAGGGTTAGTCGTAAAACAATTTGATTTACTGCCCTAAAAAGCTACAATGATCTGAAAACGATGATCATTTTAAGTTAGATTTATATACGAAACTGAGCCTCCACTCTAAATTCTAAATTGTTCTTTTTGTTTGTTTTTCTTCTTTCCGTCAAGTTTTTCAAGTTGCTATGTCAGGAGTCGCAGTGATGCACCAACATGAGAGTGCGTGCGCAAGTTAGCAGACGACAAAATCCAGAATTGACTGGAAAGCAAAATGTTGTTTTGATGCGACAAATATTATATCGAATGCAGTAAAAATAAATAAAAGATTTGATGATGTTTTTAAGAATGATTTAAAAGAATATCAATTAACAACTGTATTAATGTCTGCGAAGGCAACATAGTGCTAATTGTGCGATTCAATCAAACTGTTATTCCGATATTCCATACAATAGTTGTTTCGTAGTTGTCTATGTAAGCTCATTAAAATCAAGACTTCTTTTTCTTATGCGTTAATCCTGAGGTGCTGCGGGATCCACAAGGATCGATTTTTGTCTCCATTTGACACGATCACAGACTTGGTCCGAACGAAGGCCGGTTTTACAGAGATCTTTGTGCAGGGTGTCTGCCTATCTCATCATCGGCCTTCCTATCGGTCGCTTTCCGGCGACATTTGATGCAAAGACAAGTTTCACAACGGTGTCGTTGTTAGTCCTTAGCACATGTCCAAACCATCTGAGCCGCCATTCCGTCATCTTGCCCTCAATCGGTGCGATGTCTTAGCGCCTTCGGATGTCCTCATTGCAGACGTGGTTGAGCAGTGTAATTCCAGACATCCAGCAGAGCCATTTGGTTTCCATAACAGCGGATCTTTGCTCCGCCTTCCTCATTTGTAAGCACTTGGAGCTGTATAAAGCGAAGGGTCTCATAACAGTCCGATAGATCTTCGACTTTAGATGGTCGCTGATCTTGCGGATTAAAATCAATAATTCAAGAGAAAAAATATAAAGTTGAGTCTGTGCAACCTAGGAATCATTTTTTTTTTTTTTTTTCCAAAAAGCATACGAATCGAAAAATGTTAAAGATTGAAATGTATGAATATTCTAAATGACTGTTAATGAACAATTGTTGTCTTGACTCCGAAACTGCTCTGTCTTCTTCGAATGCCAATCTGCTATTCGTTTTACCGTCAATCCAGAATATGAAAAAAGTATTTGGAATAGCCAATCAAAACGCCCCCCCCCCCCTAAAAAATGTAGTTGAAGAGAGCGTTTCGTATTTAGGTGGAAAATGTAGTGTAGCAGACAATAGCAAGATCGAAAAATATGAAATAATAACGGTGCTACGACGAAATAGTCATCCTATGAAGAAGACTTCTTGGTGAACATGGATGGCAGTGGTAGTAAATCTGAGCATGAAGGTGAAAATTCCTTCGACTTTCTGTGCGGATGAATGTTAAGAGAAGCTATGGAACAGGGAAAAATGTAAACATGCATCAAGAATTGGCCTAAATGGCTGCCAAGGCAGATTTGCATATGCAGTTTTGAATAGAAAGTTAATCCGGTCAATAAAATATGGGAAAAATCACTTTATGTTATTATAAAGGTATACATTGTTAATTTTATTTATATATACTTATGTTCACCCCAAACAAGGAATATTGCCACTGAGACGTAAGGCACCAGATTTATAGGGGCATCTTAAGTGGGGAGTTGTGTAGCAAAATCTTTGTTCACATTACATTTAAATTTCTGCATGTTGGTACAGTTGGGGAAACGGGGGAATTCCGAAGGAAAACGGTCCGAGTAAAGAAGCTATTAGAGTAGAAAGTTTTCTAACATTTGGAGACCTCTACAGTGAAGGGGTGGGATTTTGTTGCTAGTCAGGTTAATTAGGAATATTAACGTTGATGAGGTACAATTGAAGAAAGTTTATTGGAGTAGATTCCGTGGAAGTACTTGTAAAACAAGTATAGGGATGCAACATCTGCGGAGATGAGACAGACTGGAGCTTGGTAGACAGTGCGGAACCTATTACATTAGACTCTTTTTTGCACCCTGTACAAAATGGAGAGAGTAAAGGTTGGTGCATGAGCTCAGATGTGGCAACAATACTCTATGCATGGACAAATGGTGGCTTTATAGATATATAGGATACTGGCAAGTATGAGAAGTTTTTTAGCCCGGTAGAGGGACCCCCCCCCCCTTTCTTTGCAACATTTATGTATTTATTCCCATTCATGTTGTCTGTGAATATTAGACCGAGGAGTTTAGTGTCAGACTCTTGGGAAGAGTGCTATCAGTCGTGGTAATTGGTGATTGGAAAGGGTTTAAAGGAAAAGAGGCTTGTCTAGGAAGCATTGAATGTGACCATCCATTTTTGACCCCATTCCACTACAGACTTGAGGGCATTTTCTAAGGATTCAGCTATTGACTTGGATATGCATGTTTTAGATTTGCCCACGAGAATAGAGTGTGGTTAATCAGCAAATATACCCATCTCGGACACAATTGCATCAGAGAGGTCGTTTATGAAGATCAGGAATAATAAAGGTTCAAGTATCGAACCCCTGAAACACACCCGCATTAATGTGATGTAGCTTGGATGTGTGGCCATTGAGAACAACCTGAATCATTTTTTTTAGCTAAGAATTATTCAGATAATTGTTTTTATTCTGCAATTTGTTTTTATTTTATTTTTATTATTACTTAATCTGAACTTAAGTAGCAAAGTATTTGTTTATATGTCCGCATTTAGCTAAGAAAAAATTTGTTTGTTTGACATTTTTTAATATTTATACATTTATTTCTGAACATATCTCCAAACCAGAAATGACTTTCTAATCGACAGTTTAAACGTTTCAAAATCGCTTCCGAATTTCATATGTTCACGAAGTAAACAACATTCCGGATATTTTTGTAATTTTGTATTAACAAGGGGTTGAAATTGTATTAACAAGGGGTTTGAATTGTATTAACAAGGAGTTGGAATTGTATTAACAAGGGGTTGAAATTGTATTAACAAGGGGTTGAAATTGTATTAACAAATGGGTTGGAATTGTATTAACAAGGGGTTGGAATTGTATTAACAAGGGGTTGGAATTGTATTAACAAGGGGTTGAAATTGTATTAACAAGGGGTTGAAATTGTATTAACAAGGGGTTTGAATTGTATTAACAAGGGGTTGAAATTGTATTAACAAGGGGTTTGAATTGTATTAACAAGGAGATGGAATTGTATTAACAAGGAGTTGGAATTGTATTAACAAGGAGATGGAATTGTATTAACAAGGGGTTGGAATTGTATTAACAAGGAGATGGAATTGTATTAACAAGGAGTTGGAATTGTATTAACAAGGAGTTGAAATTGTATTAACAAGGGGTTGGAATTGTATTAACAAGGGGTTGGAATTGTATTAACAAGGGGTTGGAATTGTATTAACAAGGGGTTGGAATTGTATTAACAAGGGGTTGGAATTGTATTAACAAGGAGTTGGAATTGTATTAACAAGGGGTTGAAATTGTATTAACAAGGGGTTGAAATTGTATTAACAAGGGGTTGAAATTGTATTAACAAGGGGTTGGAATTGTATTAACAAGGAGTTGAAATTGTATTAACAAGGGGTTGAAATTGTATTAACAAGGGGTTGAAATTGTATTAACAAGGGGTTGAAATTGTATTAACAAGGGGTTGGAATTGTATTAACAAGGGGTTGGAATTGTATTAACAAGGAGTTGAAATTGTATTAACAAGGGGTTGAAATTGTATTAACAAGGGGTTGGAATTGTATTAACAAGGGGTTGAAATTGTATTAACAAGGGGTTGGAATTGTATTAACAAGGGGTTGGAATTGTATTAACAAGGAGTTGAAATTGTATTAACAAGGGGTTGAAATTGTATTAACAAGGGGTTGGAATTGTATTAACAAGGAGTTGGAATTGTATTAACAAGGGGTTGGAATTGTATTAACAAGGAGTTGAAATTGTATTAACAAGGGGTTGAAATTGTATTAACAAGGGGTTGAAATTGTATTAACAAGGGGTTGAAATTGTATTAACAAGGGGTTGAAATTGTATTAACAAGGGGTTGGAATTGTATTAACAAGGAGTTGAAATTGTATTAACAAGGGGTTGAAATTGTATTAACAAGGGGTTGAAATTG
This sequence comes from Sepiola atlantica, assembly GCA_963556195.1. NCBI lineage: Eukaryota > Metazoa > Mollusca > Cephalopoda > Sepiida > Sepiolidae > Sepiola > Sepiola atlantica. The sequence goes on along the minus strand of OY744532.1, from coordinate 53,831,351 downwards.
TATTAACAAGGGGTTGGAATTGTATTAACAAGGGGTTTGAATTGTATTAACAAGGAGATGGAATTGTATTAACAAGAATATGGAATTGTATTAACCAAGGGGTTGAAATTGTATTAACAAGGGGTTGGAATTGTATTAACAAGGGGTTGGAATTGTATTAACAAGGGGTTGAAATTGTATTAACAAGGAGATGGAATTGTATTAACAAGAATATGGAATTGTATTAACCAAGGGGTTGAAATTGTATTAACAAGGGGTTGGAATTGTATTAACAAGGGGTTGGAATTGTATTAACAAGGAGATGGAATTGTATTAACAAGGAGTTGGAATTGTATTAACAAGGGGTTGGAATTGTATTAACAAGGGGTTGAAATTGTATTAACAAGGAGATGGAATTGTATTAACAAGGGGTTGAAATTGTATTAACAAGGGGTTTGAATTGTATTAACAAGGGGTTGGAATTGTATTAACAAGGGGTTGGAATTGTATTAACAAGGAGATGGAATTGTATTAACAAGGGGTTGGAATTGTATTAACAAGGGGTTGGAATTGTATTAACAAGGAGTTGGAATTGTATTAACAAGGGGTTGAAATTGTATTAACAAGGGGTTTGAATTGTATTAACAAGGGGTTGGAATTGTATTAACAAGGAGTTGGAATTGTATTAACAAGGGGTTGAAATTGTATTAACAAGGGGTTTGAATTGTATTAACAAGGGGTTGGAATTGTATTAACAAGGGGTTGGAATTGTATTAACAAGGAGATGGAATTGTATTAACAAGGGGTTGGAATTGTATTAACAAGGGGTTGAAATTGTATTAACAAGGGGTTGAAATTGTATTAACAAGGAGTTGGAATTGTATTAACAAGGAGTTGGAATTGTATTAACAAGGGGTTGGAATTGTATTAACAAGGGGTTTGAATTGTATTAACAAGGAGATGGAATTGTATTAACAAGAATATGGAATTGTATTAACCAAGGGGTTGGAATTGTATTAACAAGGGGTTGAAATTGTATTAACAAGGAGATGGAATTGTATTAACAAGAATATGGAATTGTATTAACCAAGGGGTTGAAATTGTATTAACAAGGGGTTGGAATTGTATTAACAAGGGGTTGGAATTGTATTAACAAGGAGATGGAATTGTATTAACAAGGAGTTGGAATTGTATTAACAAGGAGTTGGAATTGTATTAACAAGGGGTTGAAATTGTATTAACAAGGGGTTGAAATTGTATTAACAAGGAGATGAAATTGTATTAACAAGGAGATGAAATTGTATTAACAAGGAGATGGAATTGTATTAACAAGGGGTTGAAATTGTATTAACAAGGAGATGGAATTGTATTAACAAGAATATGGAATTGTATTAACCAAGGGGTTGAAATTGTATTAACAAGGGGTTGGAATTGTATTAACAAGGGGTTGGAATTGTATTAACAAGGGGTTGAAATTGTATTAACAAGGAGATGGAATTGTATTAACAAGGAGTTGGAATTGTATTAACAAGGGGTTGAAATTGTATTAACAAGGAGATGAAATTGTATTAACAAGGGGTTGAAATTGTATTAACAAGGAGTTGGAATTGTATTAACAAGGGGTTGGAATTGTATTAACAAGGGGTTGAAATTGTATTAACAAGGAGTTGGAATTGTATTAACAAGGGGTTGAAATTGTATTAACAAGGAGTTGGAATTGTATTAACAAGGGGTTGAAATTGTATTAACAAGGGGTTGAAATTGTATTAACAAGGAGTTGGAATTGTATTAACAAGGAGTTGGAATTGTATTAACAAGGAGTTGAAATTGTATTAACAAGGAGTTGAAATTGTATTAACAAGGAGTTGAAATTGTATTAACAAGGAGTTGAAATTGTATTAACAAGGGGTTGAAATTGTATTAACAAGGAGTTGGAATTGTATTAACAAGGGGTTGAAATTGTATTAACAAGGAGTTGGAATTGTATTAACAAGGGGTTGAAATTGTATTAACAAGGGGTTGAAATTGTATTAACAAGGAGTTGGAATTGTATTAACAAGGGGTTGGAATTGTATTAACAAGGGGTTGAAATTGTATTAACAAGGAGTTGGAATTGTATTAACAAGGGGTTGAAATTGTATTAACAAGGAGTTGGAATTGTATTAACAAGGGGTTGAAATTGTATTAACAAGGGGTTGAAATTGTATTAACAAGGGTTTGAATTGTATTAACAAGGGGTTGAAATTGTATTAACAAGGGGTTGAAATTGTATTAACAAGGAGTTGAAATTGTATTAACAAGGAGTTGAAATTGTATTAACAAGGGGTTGAAATTGTATTAACAAGGAGTTGGAATTGTATTAACAAGGGGTTGAAATTGTATTAACAAGGAGTTGGAATTGTATTAACAAGGGGTTGAAATTGTATTAACAAGGGGTTGAAATTGTATTAACAAGGGGTTGAAATTGTATTAACAAGGGGTTGAAATTGTATTAACAAGGGGTTGAAATTGTATTAACAAGGGGTTGAAATTGTATTAACAAGGGGTTGAAATTGTATTAACAAGGGGTTGAAATTGTATTAACAAGGGGTTAAAATTGTATTAACAAGGGGTTTGAATTGTATTAACAAGGAGTTGGAATTGTATTAACAAGGGGTTGAAATTGTATTAACAAGGAGTTGGAATTGTATTAACAAGGGGTTGAAATTGTATTAACAAGGGGTTGAAATTGTATTAACAAGGGTTTGAAATTGTATTAACAAGGGGTTGAAATTGTATTAACAAGGAGTTGGAATTGTATTAACAAGGGGTTGAAATTGTATTAACAAGGGGTTGAAATTGTATTAACAAGGAGTTGGAATTGTATTAACAAGGGGTTGGAATTGTATTAACAAGGGGTTGAAATTGTATTAACAAGGAGTTGGAATTGTATTAACAAGGGGTTGAAATTGTATTAACAAGGAGTTGGAATTGTATTAACAAGGGGTTGAAATTGTATTAACAAGGGGTTGAAATTGTATTAACAAGGGTTGAAATTGTATTAACAAGGGTTTGAATTGTATTAACAAGGGGTTGAAATTGTATTAACAAGGGGTTGAAATTGTATTAACAAGGAGTTGGAATTGTATTAACAAGGGGTTGAAATTGTATTAACAAGGGGTTGAAATTGTATTAACAAGGAGTTGGAATTGTATTAACAAGGGGTTGGAATTGTATTAACAAGGGGTTGAAATTGTATTAACAAGGAGTTGGAATTGTATTAACAAGGGGTTGAAATTGTATTAACAAGGAGTTGGAATTGTATTAACAAGGGGTTGAAATTGTATTAACAAGGGGTTGAAATTGTATTAACAAGGGTTTGAATTGTATTAACAAGGGGTTGAAATTGTATTAACAAGGGGTTGAAATTGTATTAACAAGGAGTTGAAATTGTATTAACAAGGAGTTGAAATTGTATTAACAAGGGGTTGAAATTGTATTAACAAGGAGTTGGAATTGTATTAACAAGGGGTTGAAATTGTATTAACAAGGGGTTGAAATTGTATTAACAAGGAGTTGGAATTGTATTAACAAGGGGTTGGAATTGTATTAACAAGGGGTTGAAATTGTATTAACAAGGAGTTGGAATTGTATTAACAAGGGGTTGAAATTGTATTAACAAGGAGTTGGAATTGTATTAACAAGGGGTTGAAATTGTATTAACAAGGGGTTGAAATTGTATTAACAAGGGTTGAAATTGTATTAACAAGGGTTTGAATTGTATTAACAAGGGGTTGAAATTGTATTAACAAGGGGTTGAAATTGTATTAACAAGGAGTTGGAATTGTATTAACAAGGGGTTGAAATTGTATTAACAAGGGGTTGAAATTGTATTAACAAGGAGTTGGAATTGTATTAACAAGGGGTTGGAATTGTATTAACAAGGGGTTGAAATTGTATTAACAAGGAGTTGGAATTGTATTAACAAGGGGTTGAAATTGTATTAACAAGGAGTTGGAATTGTATTAACAAGGGGTTGAAATTGTATTAACAAGGGGTTGAAATTGTATTAACAAGGGTTTGAATTGTATTAACAAGGGGTTGAAATTGTATTAACAAGGGGTTGAAATTGTATTAACAAGGAGTTGAAATTGTATTAACAAGGAGTTGAAATTGTATTAACAAGGGGTTGAAATTGTATTAACAAGGAGTTGGAATTGTATTAACAAGGGGTTGAAATTGTATTAACAAGGAGTTGGAATTGTATTAACAAGGGGTTGAAATTGTATTAACAAGGGGTTGAAATTGTATTAACAAGGGGTTGAAATTGTATTAACAAGGGGTTGAAATTGTATTAACAAGGGGTTGAAATTGTATTAACAAGGGGTTGAAATTGTATTAACAAGGGGTTGAAATTGTATTAACAAGGGGTTGAAATTGTATTAACAAGGGGTTAAAATTGTATTAACAAGGGGTTTGAATTGTATTAACAAGGGGTTGGAATTGTATTAACAAGGAGTTGGAATTGTATTAACAAGGGGTTGAAATTGTATTAACAAGGGGTTGAAATTGTATTAACAAGGGGTTGAAATTGTATTAACAAGGGGTTAAAATTGTATTAACAAGGGGTTGAATTGTATTAACAAGGGGTTAAAATTGTATTAACAAGGGGTTGAAATTGTATTAACAAGGGGTTGAAATTGTATTAACAAGGGGTTAAAATTGTATTAACAAGGGTTTGAATTGTATTAACAAGGGGTTGAAATTGTATTAACAAGGGGTTGAAATTGTATTAACAAGGGGTTGAAATTGTATTAACAAGGGGTTGAAATTGTATTAACAAGGGGTTGAAATTGTATTAACAAGGGGTTAAAATTGTATTAACAAGGGGTTGGAATTGTATTAACAAGGAGTTGGAATTGTATTAACAAGGGGTTGAAATTGTATTAACAAGGGGTTGAAATTGTATTAACAAGGGGTTGAAATTGTATTAACAAGGGGTTAAAATTGTATTAACAAGGGGTTGAATTGTATTAACAAGGGGTTAAAATTGTATTAACAAGGGGTTGAAATTGTATTAACAAGGGGTTGAAATTGTATTAACAAGGGGTTAAAATTGTATTAACAAGGGTTTGAATTGTATTAACAAGGGGTTGAAATTGTATTAACAAGGGGTTGAAATTGTATTAACAAGGGGTTGAAATTGTATTAACAAGGGGTTGAAATTGTATTAACAAGGGGTTGAAATTGTATTAACAAGGGGTTTAAATTAATTTGTGTCTACATATTTGTTGCTTTACTTTTCTTCACTCCAAATAAAGCATTTTGCCAGTGAGATGTTAGCGGACAGATTTATCCTAAGTGTGGAACTATGCAGCAAGACGTTTGTTTACATTACAATTTAATTTCTGCATGTTTTTGTTTTTTAATTATGAATTTAAGTTGTGTATCCTCACTCAGTCTCGTTCTCGCCTTGTTTATAAAGATAGCGCTTACCTTTTTTTTGTTTTTTTTTGTGGTCGAGTTTTTATTTTAGCATTTTACGTGTACAATGAAAATTGCTGTAACAGTGTTTTATTAATGTTTTTTAAAATAAGTTGTCACGGAATAAATGCCGAAACCCATTTCACTCTAAATAATTTAGGTGATTGAAATAGGAATTAACCGGTTTTTAATGTGGGAAAAATTCACCCCACTCTTCTGTCCCCAAGGCGCATTTCGGATTGGGACAAAAAATTTAAATTGCCTCAGTCGAGAAGGATTTCTCCTCTTCTGTCTGAGAAACTGAACAGATACTGCATGTTGATCCTAAGCCTAACCTTCGTTTTAGAAGTTGATCTATTTTTCTTATCAGAAATGAATGAATAAAGTAAATGATTTCCAATCTTGTTTTAGAAGCGAGATAAAAAAACATTTTTTAGATTACGCAACAAAATTCTATTTTAACGGCGCTGTCCGGCCATTTTTATGATGAGGATTGATGATTTGGATTATTCGGATTATCATTTTCATCTTGGTTGATTATATTCATCGTTTCAGCCGATTAGACCTCCAACCTTCTTGGTGGATCTTTTCCAACATGGGAATCTTCATGTTCAACTTGGGAACCTTGATTATCATTTCTATTTTGTTTTTCATTTCTATAATTTTAAGTTATAAATAAAATAAAATAAAAAGTCATCTTTCAATGGATGCCAAGCGCAAATGCAGACCCCACGACAATGTTGTATCCCTTCTGATCAAAAGGAAATAGACTTACCCAAGTAACCCGTGTAATGTAGTTTCAGAATATATAAGCTTATGGGGGCACTTCTGGCAAAGGTTTTGCAAATGCAGGGGGGGGGGGGGGGTAACTCTGTTTCACTAAAAAAAATAAGCATAAAATGAAAAGCGAATTTCGGACGCTGTAAACGTACGCAATTTATTAGACGCATCAATTGAACATATCTTATGAGGGTCTTGTCTATCTCCAAAATCCGAAAGGAAGTTTTATTTATATCCTTCCCACGGCGGGAAGATATAGCACAAGGTTAGGAAAGTGGGATTTGAAAAGCCAGCGTCCTAGAGTAAGAGCACTCTGGGCAACCCCGTCGGCATTCCCAGGTAGGGGCGCCTCAGGCAATTAGCAATAAACTAATCCCTTCTCAAAGGGGGAGAAGGTAAAGCTTGGGAAGTTTGACCTCCTAGAACTGCACAGAGAACAAGCCACCCTCAACAATATTTTGGTATGAACCCCGGAGGGTTAGAGAGAAACTTGCTGTACCTACCGGCGTTTTACTTTTTTTTAAATTAGAATTTTGAAATTAAATTAAATTATTACTGTATCGTTTGGTCATTACATTATTAATTGAACCAAATTATTATAAAACTATTATTATAGGGAGATGTTTTAATCTCACAATTTTAAAACCAATTTAAATGCTTTCAAATTCCTTTCAATTTTGAAGGGTCACGAAGTAATTGAATCATATTTTGTATTAACTAAAGATTAAAATGGCTGACTTGTTTACGAAAAAATGAAATGCATTCTGGTGAATTTAGTTTCGTAATCTTTTTTAATAGGATTTTTTAAAGTCCGTTTTAATACTTTACTACTGCATTTTTTTATTCCGCTAAATAATTGATTCATGTAACTCAAAAGAATGTGTAAGTCACGTAGAAGCGAGAAACACACAGACACACGAGAAGTGGTCAGACAATGAATAGAAGGTTTCCATTTATCAATTGATGCCCCCAATGCACTGTTGCGTATTAAAACGTTTATCAAATCACCAAATTGATCCGTTGTTCTTCTTCACCATCTCATTCAAACTAAAAATGTCTAATTTGAAATGATTCTTGTTTAGTATTTTAACCAGTAAAACATGAAACGCGTTTTCTCTTTTGTTTAACAATAATAATAATAAATAAATAAAATAAATAAATTTAAAATAAATTCAGCAGAGAGAACCTTGCTACTTGTTAGTGATCAATTAACATCGCGATTCAATTTTCTCGCAAATTGCTCCCCCCCTCTTTTCTCCCTCGTTTTTTTCTTTCTTTCTCTCTCTCTATCTCGTGTTCTCTCTGGTATTTTCTCTCTCTCTTGCTTGTCCCCCCCGCCCCTCACACCCACTCTCTGGTTTTTATTTTTGTTTTCTTTCCTTTTTGTTGGTACTTTCGTGTATGTCTGCCGTAGCAGCAACAGCGCTAAGAAAGAAGAAAGACGCATCAATTATCATCTTTTCTTGGGTGGGAAACGATCGGGGGGGGGGGGGTCGTTCGTGTGGTGGCGACTGAGGCGCTCGTAGTAGAAGCTCCACCACGGCATGAATATCCATGATTCTCCTATTGATATTATACGGCGCACTACTCAACGAGGAGATGCCCCTTCCGAAACCAGTGACGAGACAACGGAATACAATATAAGCGAAAAAACAAAACGGATATACGGACCATTTAACACCCGGATTTACACTGTTACCTGTGGTTAAACAATACAGTTTAACCAATGGTTTATTTTATTTGAGTGCCGCATGACGCACGGACATATATTTTCTTGGATATAAAAAATAGTAATCCGGAGAGATATCGAGTTTATTTGTATTCTCATTATTTAAGTCACTATAATTTTTTCTTCCTTTCACCTTCCCCCCCCCCCCTCTCCCTCCACGCACACTCTTTGTAATATTATTATATATTATTATCATCTGATTCAGCTCGCGTTCGCTCTCCACTCTCTCTCTCTCTCACCTTTTTGGTGACGTTTAATTCGCCGTTCAAAGTGGAAGGTGTGTTCGTTTGACTTGTGTGTTGTTCACATGGCCGCTACTAAACCGACCCGTCTCTATCTCTCCGGCGATTACCCCGGTAAATACAAGCCGTCGTACCTGAGCAATGGAGACCGGGCCAACGAGGAGGTCTATCAACCTAACGTGGCCGCATCGGCCACTTACATGAAGTTCCTTCACCTCGTCGACACGCAACTCTCCGACGATGAAAGGAGCATCTCCCCGCCGCCCCCGCCCCCTTCAGCTGCGGCGGCAGCGGGCAATAATCAAACGTCCCCCACCGACAAAACCCAAACATCTGGTAAGAATGGAAGAGGATGCAAAAAAATATCATATGCTCCGCCTCTCTCATCTATATATATATATATATATATATATATATATATAGAGAGATATATAGATATATATATATATTTATTCTCTCCACCCCCTCTCTTTCTATTTTTGTCCTTTTGTCTTTAACACTTATATTTTTATTTTATTTGATATGACAGGGACGCGTTCAAATGGAACCACATAATTTTCTATCATCTTATTTGCACCAGTCTCTACAATAAGTTTAGGTACTGTTTCGTAATCGTAAACCATAGATTTTACTAGCGGAGTTTTAGAATTCATTCTTAACATGGGGGCCCCTCGGTAACTTCTGGAACGGCGTAACTTGCTTCGTCTTTTTCGATTTCGTAGCATTCGTTGTACATATGTCACGCCAGTAAAATCTATGGTTGTAGTTTCCGAAACAGAACCGAAGTGGTTTTAAACTGAACAAACATCTACGCGTGAAAGGGGGGGGGTGATACGACAGGGGAGCGTTCGAAAATTAATATTTTCCTTTGGAGCACAAATGAACCTGAACCATAATACTTGGCCTTTTCGTTTAAACTTATGTTCTTGTCGACAGTTTAACGGCTTCAAAATCACTTTCGAATTTGAAAAGCTCACGAACGAAGTAAATACTTTGCTGACCATTATTTTATTTTTTAACTTTATTATTGCTAACTGTATTTACACGGCGTTGCTTAGAGATATTTACAATTTTTTTTTCTTTGAATAGGATTTAAAAAATTCGTTTCAGCTTTCCTTTATTTTATTTTTTATTTGAATAAATATTTGGGAGAAATTTACTTAACGGTCCTGTTACGCCCACTGCGCACACACCGTCTTAATGTGGTTAATTCGTCGTTTCACAACCCAAATGATCGCGGACAATGAATCAGCTGCATTTTTCTGATTTTTTTCCGACCTCACAAATAAGTAAACCCAAATAAATTGTTTTGGACTAATTTCCCAACTGCATTTCCTTTAAAATAATTTATGGTAAATTTGAAATTAGTCCAAAACAATTTATTTGGGTTTACTTACTCATTTGTGAGGTCGAAAAAATGTAGATTCATTGTCCGCCATTTTGGCTGTGAAACGACGAATTAACTAAAAGTTTATTGCCACCCGGACTTAGGATTAGTGTTAGAGTTGATGAAGGTTATTTTTTGCTTTTGTTTTTACGTCATTCAAACATTTATTATCACTGTCTATTCACAGCGACATGCACTCTGCTGCTTATAGTTGACATTGCAAACTTTCCTGTGAACCCTCCTTCATTAACACTAACCCTAAGTCCTGGGTGTAACGGGGCAGTTAAAAGTCAATTTAGCCAAATATTCGATTACTATAGTAAAAAAAAATGTTTATTTATTAAATTAACGTATTGATTTTGTCTGATAATTTTAATTTTCGAACACGCACCTGTCGCATCAAAGAAGATTTTCATTTCGAAGTCCATGTTGTAATAAGACGTTAAAAATATTAATTTTTAAATGTTTTATCTTGTTTTTAATTCCTCGAACCATTTTAGTATTTTTTATTCTAATTTAATATTTTATACATGTTTTGTTTTGTTGGTATTATTTATTTTTTTGTGGTAATCTACTCACTCTTTGCGTTTCGGAAACTTGGATTATTCGGACTATTCTCTATTTTGGTATGTAATCTTCGACCGTCTTCAGGATCATATTTTCGAATTAGGGGACCTTAAATATTAAGTTCTCCTTTAAAAACAAAAAAATAATAATCGATATTAAATGAAATCTTTTCTGAATACGGTAGGTGTTGCTTTGTTACATCTTAAATTGCAATGTAATCTTAAAACTCCAAATTGAATAATCGTATTCTAAGGATGACGTCGTTTGGAAACGGATTTTGGACGCATCAAATAAGTCAATTAACTCATTTATTTTATTCGGAGATGTACGACATAGTTAACTAACCTGAGTCAAGAAATTAACAAAGTTTCTGATCATAAATTCAAATTTAAGGTTTAATTCATTTTATTAAAAATTAAAATAAATATACAAAAATGAGAAACGCGACGAAAACGAACGTTTTTACCAATTGAGCCAAATCAGACGCAATTTTTCGGAATTCCCCGTCCCTTTAATTTTTGTAGTCCGTCTTTTCTATAAAAGAAAAAAGGTGTGTCCGACTAAAAGTCAGAAGCTCACGAGATACGTTTATAAACCCTGTATAATCGGATTCAGTGTACTTGGTTATGTTAAAAAAATAATTTCTTTGGGGTCACTATTGACCAAATTAGTTCCAGGAAGAGGGGGTGGAGTGTAAACAAATCCTTTATTTTTCTTTCTTAATTCTTACTGAATCAACATTGAAACTAGGTCAAACGGTCAGTCAGCTTTCTTGCTTTCTCTCTCACTTTCTTTCTCTCTTTCTCTTTCTTCCTTTCTCTTTCTTCCTTTCTCTTTCTTCCTTTCTCTTTCTTCCTTTCTCTTTCTTTCTTTCTCTCTTTCTCCCTTTCTCTCTTTCTCTCTGTCTTTCTCTCTCTTTCTCTTTCTCTGTCTCTCTTTCTTTCTTTTTCCTTTTTCTTTCTCTTTTCCTCTTTCTTTTTTCCTCTTTCTTTCTTTCTGTTCCCCTCTCTTTTTTCTCTCTCTCTTTCTCTCCCTCTCTCACTCTCACTCTCACTTGGTTTTTCCACAAAGATTAAATACACCCCCTCCGCCTTACTTTCTTGAAAATCTTGTCTGAGAATGAAACGGAATGTTAACAAGTGTAAATAGACAAGAACTGACCAATTACTTACATCACATACCACCCCCATTTAACAGTTTGGACATGAACACAAATGGTTAAATAAAACAATCAAACTTGTTTATTCAAAAAGAAAAAAGAAAATATTCAAAAATTAGTGTAAAAAAATCTTTGTAAGTAAACGAAGAATGTAGCAAAATGTCATTTTAAATGTCGTTGTCGTCTCCCCAAATCGATTTGGTCGATTCTCGAAGACGAAAAATATCAGAAAAACAAAAACATTATTCGGAAATAATGTCGAAGAAATATCAAACGAATTCTTATTTTGATTCTTATGTTTTGAAAAATATTTAATTAGTAGTAATTCGATCTACCCGGCGTTACCCGGGAGTGTTTACTTTCATTTTTGTTTCGTTTTTGTTGTTGTTTGTTTTAAGTTAATTTTAATATTACGGTATCGTTTGGTTATTTAATTAATTTAATTCCAAATTGGGCAAATGAGAAAATCGCCGTTCTAAAAAGAATGCAAAAAAAAAAAAAAAATTGTGTAGCGGCGATAAAAATGTTTAAAATTTTTTTTTTTTTTAAAGATTATTACATGATGAACCATTTCGAGTTTAAACCTATTTAGTATTACGCATGAAATTTGAAGAAAAACACGTTTAAAATGTGTAAATATGCTAGCATAATCGAGGCTTTTACAAAATGGCGTCTTACTGGAACTTGAAGTAGGGTATTATGCAAGAAGTAAACGGACTTTTCTTTAAGTGAAACAAAGGGAGCACTTTCATTATCCCAGAAAGCAATTTTAATAATTTCCAGAATATTATTTAATAAATAATATTTAAAAATGGCTAATGCTCCTAGAATAACGCAAAGTGTTTACAAATTATCTATAAAAAAAAGTTGTGAAATAAATATTTTTATAAATACTTGAATTTTTTAAATAAATTATTATTATAAATCATAAGACATTATTTCGTTTCATTTACACATTATTTACGTTCCAGGTTTTTGTATTCCTCATGGAGCCATTATATTTTTTTTTGTATGGCTCAAGACGAAAATGTGTTAAAACGTCTCCCTACGTGTACTAAATTGATTTTAACTCCAAAACGTTCATATATATATATATATATATATATATATATATATATATATATATACGTACATAAAAGTAATCCATGGACACGTGTTTCTAGTTTACAACCGTCATCAGCATGGCTAACTTAGACAAGGATCGAAACTTCGATATTGATGGGTATAGTCCAACGTCTTTACCTCTGGACCAAGACGCCTGTCTAGAAATATGTACGATTTTTATCACCTAAATATTTAATGTATTTTTATGTAATTATTTTTTATTGGTGATTGCAGCGTTCGTTGTTTTTTTTTTTTTGCTTACTATTATTTCGATTGTCTCACTTCCTAAGTGATTAAGATGCAGAAAATTGCATTATTAGTCGCCCTTAACTTTATAGGACGTGTTTTTCGTTAATATATATATTTTTATAAATTTTATACGTACATAAAAGTAATCCATGGACACGTGTTTCTGGCTTACAGCCGTCATCAGCATGGCTAACATACATACATATATATATATATATATATATATATATATATATATATATATATATAATAATGGTAATAATCCAGGTAAAAAATATCCACAGGGTGGTAATCCAGAGAATTTTAACCGGGTTTATAAAAAGTGCTCAATATCAAAATAGAGCTTTATGTATGATAATTTTTTTATTTACACAGACATGTCGCAGATTTTGTACATGTCTGTGTAAATAAAAAAAATTATCATATATATATATATATATATATATATATATATATATATATATCGCATATACACTAATTTTATTCGATTTTGGTGAAGAAACCGTTTGTGAGGCGATCTCATCCATTTACCCCAAATTGTTATAAAATTCTAATTAATAATTATTAAGTTAATACTGTATTTATTTCTATTCATAAAATTACTTGATGTGAAAACCTCGTAAATCTATCACTCTTTTAATTCTTGAGGATTTGCTAAAAAAAATTTAAAGCCTATTTAAATGGCATTGTAGTCGACAGTTTAAATGCCTCAAAATTAATTTAAAATTTCAAAAAAGCACGGAGTAATTCCTTCTATTTTTTTTTTGTTTTTTAACCTATTAAAATGACCGACATGTTTCCGAAAAAAAAACGAAATGCATTCTGATTGAATTAATTTCGTAATTAAATTATTTTGAAATAGGATTTCGCTTTAGTGCTTTACGTTATTGCAGTTTTTATTTCAATAAATAAAATAATACTGTAAGTTACGTAAAAGCGAGAAACACACACACGGACAGACGAGAAGTAGTCACATAGTTTTATTAATAAAAATATTAGTCACGAAAAACATGTCTCTTCCAAGGAATAAAAAAAGGGAACTGGATTTTAAACGTATTATATAATTTGTTGATGAATGAATGAATAAAAACGTTGGAATCGTGGCATTTGTTTGGTTTTAAACCAAAACTGATTTGTTTTCTTACGTAAGAGTACAAGGAGACAGTCGCGGTGGTTAAAGAATCTCAATTGCGACCAAAAATGGTGATTCCTTCTGACGATCAAAGGGGGGGGGGTATCTATCTATATAAATGCAGATATATGCGTATTAAAAAACAAATTATATTATAATAGTTTTATCAAAAATCAATAAATGATTTTAAAGAGGGGAATCATTCTTTCCAACATCATCGCACAGTAATATCCAAGAATCGTCAACTTGTATGTCAACAAAAAAGCAAATATAAATAATATAACTATAAATATAACAAATATAATTGCTTTTTTTTTGACAGAAAATAAAGAAAAGATGAATCTATATATATATATATATATGTGTGTGTGTGCATATATATAGGCGTGTGAAAATGTTTTAGCATATGCCTTCTACATTTTATGTATACCAACCTTTTTAAATTTAAAGCTCGATAATTGTCAACTTGCAACAACAGAGCAAATATTAGTAAACAAGATTTTGTTAGATTCCAAAGGTCAAGATGTTATTTATCTCACGAAACATTCTCAAAACAGTCAAGTTTTAGTGCAATTTTTTACGGATTTGTTTCGTTCATAGAGGACCAACCAACATTAGTATGTCAATATTGGATCTGTCTTCCTTGAACTCTTCAAAAAGTTATCAGTTTGAAAAATTATACAAGCTGTACATGTTGCATAGCCCTCTGCTTGGGTCCGCGGCGGTTCACATTTACTATTTAGTCCTGGAAAGGGCCGTGGCAGTTCACATTTAATACTCGTCATTTTTAAAACCTCATAAATCACATAGTTCATATATTGTTTGCATACCTTAGATTTCTCCTTCGCCATGTAGAGGGTCGTGTCGTCTAGTGGAAGAATTCTTCAGGCAAGCAAAAAGTGCTGTTTCACGCTGAGTCGAGTTTGTTGGCATGGTTGTATTGTTGCATAGCCCTCTCCTACTTAGGGCCGCGTCGGTTCTCGTTTCGTATCTAGTCACACTACGAGCCGTGGCTTTACTCGCTTCGTATACTCGTCATTCTCAAAAGGGCCGTGGCAGTTCACATTTAATACTCGTCATTTTTAAAACATCATAAATCACATAGTTCATATATTGTTTGCATACCTTAGATTTCTCCCTCGCCGTGTAGAGGGTCGCTGTCCCAATGTCGTCTAGTAGACAAACTCTTTCTTCTTTCATTCCTGCCGTGAGCCACGCCGTCCGTTATCTGCAACAAAAGTTCCCGACCGACTCACCAAACAACAATCTCTTTAAGTTTCAAATCTTTTTATTACAAGCGTTGTTATTTATCAGCCTGGAGACATTCACTACGTCGAGAGAGAGAGTAAATCACTACTTTATCGTAGTTGCTTAACAATTATTTTCTTAACCATTCATAGAGGTGGAGAAGGATATATCTCGCTTGTATTTTCTTAGGGAAATATTTCCCTTATCTGTTGTAGTTTACATGGTAACAATCACGTCTCATCGGTTTGCCTCCAAAACCCAGACTGACGAAACTCGCTTCTCACGAAGAACGAGTGACGTCACGGAGCCCTCTGTTTCCCCCGTAAGGGCCCGTGACGTCACAGAGCCTCTTGCAGGTGCACACTGACCCTTGATCTGGGATCTCGGCACACGGTGACCATGTCACGTCTGTTAACTCTGACTGTGAGAACAGGCCCTATTCTGCACTCGACTGCACCCGCATTACTTCGCAAGTCAAACCAACGACTTCCAACAGATACGTCCATCCCCATAGGGCCATTATCCAACATACAGAATTTAATTGACAAGGACAGATTGTTTTCGTTCTGTCAGCCATGACAGGGGGTGGAACGGTTCATCTTATTCTCAGTTGTTATCGTCTGTCGACTTGTTTACACTTTTACTGATACATGTCTGATGCATTATGGCTTAATATATTTTTCTTACACCAAATCTATTTTTACTTTTTAAACCCTTTGAGGTAATTTATTTTATTGTTTTCGTCCCAATCCAGAATGTCCCTTTCCATGTCTGAAAATTAATAATTTTATTTTTCCTGAAAAATAAAATCGACAGTAATTCAGCAGTAAGAAATCTTGTATCGTCAAAAGACACTGATAGGGTAAACAAGACTCTCAAGCCTTGGTTGTGCAACTAGTCTAGGAGAAAGAAAACTCTGAAATAATACCAATCTTTCTCCTGGCATTGTTTCCAGTTATACCGGACTTCTGGCCATTGGACGAGCAATGCTGGTTCAGAAGAGGTGCAGTTACAGATTGTACAACCCTTGCCTCACTGTAGACACCACGTGCAAGCATCTTTGCAAGGAGTATCCATCGTCTCCCAAGCTTAAACGGAGGCCTCTAAGGTGTTTTGAAATAGTGCTGAGCGACATTTCTTTTTAGGATTTTCCTAAAGTTAATATTGACTTTTTTTTTTAACACAAGAATAGAATGGAAAGAAGACCCCCCCCCCCAACATAAATGTATTATTCTATTTCGGTTTTGAACTCTAATTAGTCACCTTAGATAAGAATTGGAACTTGACAATAAAATGAATCATTTAAATTAATCAATAAACCAAAAAAAAAAAGTAGGGGAGTTAAAATTATTTGTGTTTCAGAAACGAATTAAGTGTTCTTTTTTTAGTTAATATTAAATCTTGTAAAGCCAGAAATTCCCCTATTTCTTTGACCGGAATAGTTTTACTAACAAACAGTAGATTTTAAAAAAAAAACTGTTTTGTCAGAGATTTAGGGAAATTATTGGTCTATGCTTAAAAAAAATAAACCTTTATCTTCAATCATTTTCATGTTTTTTAAATTTTAGTCCTGCTCGATATTTATTTTAATTAGTCATACATACAGGAAGTTGGAGTTTTCACTCAGATCTGCTACCACTGTCACACATGTACACCGGGAAGATTTTTTTTATACAACACAACTTTTGTAGCACCGTTATTATTATTTTATATTTCAATCTTGCTATTGTCTGTTAGATACTCTACATTTTCAAATGAAACAAGGGATCCCCCTCTATCTACACATTTTTTTCTTAGATGCGTTTTGATTATATAATCCAAATAATTTCTTTTACATTCTCGGGTACCGGAATAAAGATTAACAGATTTACATTTATCGAAAACTATTTATCCCTGATCATTTTAAATCACAAGTGGTCACGAAGTACTGACTTTTATTTTTTACTTACAAAAGATTCAAAAGACTGACCTTTTAATGGCGATACTGAAATTTGTTTTTCATTTTTATTTTTATCTTTTATTTTTTTTGGGGGGGGGGGGGACATCCTCTTCTTGTCATTAGAATTATATTTCCAGACCAAAAATACAATTTAAGACCAATTAATTTTTGTAAAATCCTGTTTCAGTCTTTAAATTATTTACAACAAAATGGGTTTCGGCATTACTCCCAAACAAGTTATTTTTTTACTAAAAAAGGACGAAATAAGAATATTAAAATCACTAAGTTATGACGAGTTTCGTCATACATGTGAAACGGCAAAATGAAAACTAGGTGTGAGCAATATAGTCGCCATCTTTATAAACCAGTCGCGAACAATGTTAGCTAAGAAAAACAGGCATTTAAAAGAAAAAATACATGTTGTTGGGGTCGGAGATAGAGAACTATGCGTGAACAAATGTTACTTTGTGTTGTATATTTCTGAGAGTATATGTGAGGGCTATCAGATGTAATCTAAAGACAAGGATAGTGTTTGAGGAACGTCTGTCTGCTTTGAAGGCCTAGCCAGAAAGAGGATACCATCTAAATGTCACACCTGGGTGGAATGAGATCCCAGACTGTCATGTAGGAAAGTGCATTCTCTAATATTGGCCAGAATAAATCTCCAAAAACATAACTCGAATAATTCTGCTGCTAATAAAAGTATCAACTTTTACTTTTCTCCTGAAAAATTTTTATTAAAAAAATATTCAGAAGGAAAACAACTTCACTCACTTAACACCGGAAACTTTATTAGTTTTAAAACCTGTCGACATTTTTCATGTCTAAATTTTTATTTTTAATCTTGCCTCTCTTTAAAGAAATGGGAGTGCATAATTGAGTTAATTTGGGAAAGGTATAAACCAACAATTACGGCTATATCACATTGATACATACACTGGATTACTGTCATGCTGGAGTTAAGTGATGTGGAAACTGGTCAGTACTTAGATGGGTGACCATTTAGGAATAGTAGGTGATGTAAGCAATGACTTGATTCAGGTGTATAAATCAATTTCTGGGAGTACAGGTGGTGGCAGACTCGAGTCCTGTCACATAAATGGTTTGAGTCTTCCATTAAAAAGATAAGTGTTCAGTTAATTGTATACAGCTTCATCATGGTAAATGATGAGTTTGAAGGGTTAAACAGTTTCTTCATAGGCGATAATATATATATATATATATATATATATATGTTAAAGATTGATATTAAGAAGGTTTTGGAGTTAAAGTAAATTTAGTATTACGTAGTAATAAGGGAAAAAAAGACGTTTTTTTTACTTATTTCGTCTTGAGTGATGAAATAAAACCAACATGGTAGCATCCCGTAAGACTATTGTGTGAAAATCACGCTTCTTGTATAGCCTATTTAACATTTAAAACGTGTTTTTCTTCAGATACATGCGTTATACGAAATAGATTTTAAGTTGAAATGGTTCCTCATTAAATACAGGGTGTTTCAAAAGTCTTGGGAACATAACGATTTTTAATAACTCAAAAACTATTAGGAGTTGAAAAATGAAATTGGTACCGTTGGAAAGGTTAAAGTTTCAAGTTTTGTGGGGAATCTTCAAAGTTGCTCAATATGAGCACCATTCGTCACACGGCAGACATCTAGTCGATAGTCCATTTCCTGCCAAACGTGTTCCAGCATCTTGACGTCAATGGTTCCCACAACTGCCGTTACACGAGCCTTTAGTTCGTCAATATCTCTTGGAAGGGGCGGCACATAGACTTGTTGCTTGACAAAGCCCCAAAGGAAAAAGTCACACGGGGTAAGATCTGGAGACCTAGGAGGCCAGGGCATGAGAACGTCATCACCTCGCCCAGATCTCCCAATCCATCTACCAGGCAGCCTTGTGTTAAGAAACTGCCTTACTCTAAGACTCCAGTGTGGTGGTGCACCATCTTGTTGAAAAATGAAGTCATCAGATTCTGCTTGTTCCAACTGAGCCATTAACCAGTCTTCCAGCATGTTGAGATAGGATTCACCAGTGATAGTTGCCTCTTCAAAGAAGAACGGTCCATAGACACCTTTCCTGGAAATTGCACAAAACACGTTCACTTTTGGTGAATCTCGCTCGTGCTCAAGAAGTCCATGAGGATTCTCAGTACCCCATATGCGAGTGTTATGCTTGTTAACTTTGCCATTCAGATGGAAGGTCGCCTCATCGCTAAAAACAAGCCGGTCATCAAAGCCGTTATCTTCCAACTTCTCTTGCATTGCAATGCAAAAGTCACGGCGAAGTGGCTTATCAGTGTCCTTCAACTTTTGGACCAACTTGAGCTTGTAAGGTACCATTTGCAGTCGTTTCCTTAAGACACGCCAGACAGTTGCTGGAGCAAGCTGAAGTTCCCTGCTGGCTCTTCTCACTGATTTACGGGGGTTCCGCTGAAAGGCTGTCCGAACTTGCTCAACTGCATCTTCTGAAGTTGAAGGGCGACCTGTTCGCTTACTTGGGCACAAACACCCATCTTTCACAAATTTAGCATGCCATCTGACAATGGATTTCCTTTCAGGGGCTTCTTTTTTAAATTTCCTGCGAAATGCACGCTGAACACATGTCCACGATTCAGT
>OY744532.1:53681430-53806430 GCA_963556195.1 Sepiola atlantica | reverse complement strand
ATGCAGCAATAGTTAGGATATTGTATCATAGACGGGAAGTCTCCAGATAGCGGATAAGCTGTGATATTTTTTTTTAATCACACGAGCAGTCGTGTTTGGGAAACCTTCTCCCTCCCCTTATGGGGAATGGATTGAGGATATTATGTATGTATGTATACTGGAAAATAAAAATAAACCCCTGGATGCATTATTAAACAGACAAACTAAACCAGACTTATTTCACGGACATAAAATAAGGGTCTTCAGTTTATAATAGGATTTGCTTATACATAAGTACTTAATCAGGTTGCGGGGTCGGAAGATATAAGCTCTGATTCCAACTCCTAGAATTCCCAAATATCCGACTCTACCTCCTTATTTTAAAGTCTTTGAATATTCAGACTATCTGGTGATTCTTCAGAGAGATAGTATTTTTTTCTGTCATTCGACTGAAAACGTAACAACTTCCGATGATTTGTCTTAATCGTTTTAACGTCTGTTTTATCCAATTTTCCTTGTTTTTCCAGCAACTTTATTTTCCTTTCTCTTGTAATTTCCAGACTCGTTAGCATCAGAATTACAACCATAAAATGATCTCAATAACACACACAACCTTTTGCTGTTTTTATATTAAAAACTTGCTCTATCTACGCGATATTGCCCCAAGAATTAAATCAAGACAGTCAACAATAAAAAAAAAACTTCCTACTCCAAGCTTTCATACAAGTATGACTCCAACTCCCTCCAACCATGACTCCACAACCCTGGTACAGATCTGTAATTAAGATACACTTTGCTTTCTTTTTGTCTGCAAACTGGATGCTAGTTTGGAACTGTTTTTGCAATTAGTACGATGGTGTAGGATTGTTAGAAAGTAAAATTACCAACAGTGCAGCCACTCAGTCCAGTGAAGATTTTTCACAATGAAATCGGTTTGGGAATTTAAATATTTATTAAAATATTTTTTAATAATCAGAGACTTAGGATTTCTTTCATCTAATAAAAGAAAAAGTAAGGGTTGCGAACGGCTTCCATGAGCTGGTCTAAAATGATATAAAGCCGGTTTTTGAGCAAGACAATCAGCCAGTCAAAGTATCCCATTCAGTTTGCTAGCATACTTACTGACTGACATATTAATAAATATAGTGGTAATGAATTATCTGACCTAAACACCACTATTCCGAATTCTTGGCCATGGGTCGCCATCAGTGGAATGGTTCTCTTGTACCAAACGGTTATAAACCAAATTTTAAGTGTAATTTAGACGTTTTCAAACAAGCTGTATGTACGGAACGTTGCCCCAAGAATTAGGACTGGCAATAAAAAAAGATTTTTTTAATTAAAAAATCCTTCCCAACCTCAGACTCTGCAACCGTTGTAGTTACAATAGTCTTTTTCCAAAACCTCAAATTTTGCTCTAAATCAAAACTAATAAAGCCTTGTTCTGCTTGACCTCCACGTGTCCATCTGTAACCTTTAAAAAGTAAAAAAAAAACATTGCATTAAAAAAAAAGATTATGCAATTAACGTGGACTTATCTGGTGTAAGATTCGTAAACTTTGACCCGTGCTAATGATTGCTAATCGGCAAATTCTAGTTTCCTTTCACTGATAAAAGCCATTAATCTTGTAGTCCCATGTTTTTTGTTTTTTTTATGGAAATTGCCCCAGACAAGACATGAAACCACTTGATGTAAGGAGCTAAAAAAAAAACTACTTCATGATCAAAAACGTCATACAATAAGTGCTAGATGGATAGATTCCTACCCAGAAAACAGCAATTTTCCCCCCTTTGTCAGAAACAGTGTACATGGAATGTGAGGACGAAAAGACAAAATAAGAGAAGCGAAGGTTATGAGTCTGTCGAAAGTAAACTCAACGACCACTTTCTACTCTCCTATCATAATCTATCTATTAAACATTTATCAATCTGACATCGATTTTTGTTTAATATGATGGCATTTACCCTGGGTTGGTTGAGCCGACTCCTTCCAATGAATTCACCGCTTCCCGAATGAAGGCCAATCAAGCACAGTGGTCTATTGCAAGGTTGAAACAAATGACAGCCAATCTTGATTCCACCGGTGAATGTGGACTGATCCTGCTTCACCGTTCTGAGTGTGCCACCACACCCCACTTCTTCCAACCCCCGAAGTGGAACCGGATCGATGGCTCTTCTGATGAATTTCCTTCTTTGATGCACTTCTGCATTAACAAGGTGAATATTTCGGCACTTCCTGGTTTCTGCAAAAGAATCGGGGGTATCAAATCGAATCAAAGTGGAGTCTGCATCAGGATCCGGTGGCTTCTTGGTTGCTCCTGTGTCTGAGTCTGTAGAAAATCTGCGGCAAGCAAGTGTATCTCTACCCCCCCCCCCCCTCATCCGGAATATATATGCACAACTTGTGAAATCCAAATTTCCTTTTTACTCCAAAAGTAATGAATTTACCGGCATTCATCGCTATTTTGTAATGAGTCTTTGCTTATAAAAATCTCGACTTGTTTTTGAAATTCTTTCGAAATTATGCAGCCGCCTAATTATACTATTTGTGCTGCGTACATAATTTTTGTTTAGTTTATCTTGTTTATGGCATATCATCCCTTTTTTTGTTTTGTTTTTAATGCGGAAGACAGTGTGTGTGGAAAGTCATTCCCTATTATTAGGTATTAGTAATTTATTAGTGAAATATAATTCGTAGAGGAAATGTACATACTAACAAAGTGTATAGCATAGGGTTTTATTTAGAATTCAATATGGGTGCCAGCATTCACCACCAGCTTCTCAAGACATCTGGGAACTTCATCAACTAGTTTCACAATTACATTTTTTTTTACCAATGAGTCATCATGTATCAAGGCAAAATTCATTTGATAGTAAGAGTTAATAAGATAGATATATTGACAGTTGAAAGCAGCAATTCCTCCCTCATTGTCAGAAATATCACTCATGAAATGTGAGGACTTGCTATTTCTTGGATCACAATATTTTTCATCATCATTCAACTATCATGACAAAAAAAACGATTTATTTTCATTGCCAATGCATATTTTCTCTATAACCCTGGCAACACATGTCTTTCTTAGTGTAATTGAGACAGTAATGTATTCTCTCTTTTTATCATTAAATGTTACCTTACATGTTTCATATACCCCTTTTTACGTTTGTCTTTAAAAATACATTTATTCTGAAATAAACAATTTGTTGATTTACCTCGTCTAGGAGGTTAGACACAAGGTCAGGTGAGGTTTTGAAAAGCCAGCAAACTAGAAGTGCACTCTGGCCTACAAAAAATAGTCTGAGTCGCCCCGTTTGCGTTCCTAACGGCTCAAGCGATTCGCAATAAAGTAACCCATTTTTAAAGAGAGAAGGTTAAGCCAGAGAGGGTGGACCTCCTCCGACTGAACAGAACTCTACTTTAGCCTGACAGCAACAAAGCCATTGTTGAACTGATTGTAGAGGACGTATCCTTGACTGGTACAAATGTGAGCATTCACTGCACTGGCTGCGATCATCTCACTCGTTATGCCGGTCCAAGGTTGTTGTTCGATTATGTCACTGCTGCAACAAAGATTTCTCATCCCAAGTAAAACCATGAGTCCAGTTCATAAACAACTAACAAGTTTATTTGTTGGAGGTTGCGAAAAATACCCGTGTTCTTAGGTTGAATAGCAGACTTGCAAAATGAGATTTTTGCCTGACCAAATCAAACCTACATCAAGTGAACTAAATCGTTTGGCTAAGAGCCCCAATGGTCACCTTGCCTGGAGAGGCATCAAGACCCAACTGACTGCCAACCCTCAGAAAAACCAACTGCTTGTGTCATGCCCTGAGGGGCCATGTCTAACTGACTTCCCCTGTCCATAAGCTGGAACATATGTATTTTTGACTGGAAATCTGAGATGTCAGCTCCCCCATCTCAATTCGACCACCTTGAAATCGACCACCCAAGATAATGGCTACTGGAGATATCTGCCAGACAGTGTCCACTTAAGGGGGTTTATCATGGAACCCATCAAACAACATTACTTTTCTCAAGTTAGCCGGTTACAACAAGATTCTTCGTTTAATGAGGCACTTACTTTTTTCAAAGAGAAATAAGATTCTGGGTGGCCCAATACAAAATCAGAGATATTTTCAATTTCCTCTGTACCGATCCCCCTTTTTCCTTTGGCTGAGCATCCATCACTTGTAACGTCTGCCATTTGCATGCACCACTAAAACATACAGCCAAGTGCATGTTTATACAAACAACACTTACTCCAGCTGTGCCAGGTGCAACGTGTTATCCTTTTCTCTTTCTTTCGACACCCATGTGTTATCCACGATAACACCAGACACAAAATGGTGTCCTCATATTCGGGAAAGATATACCCAGATGTGGTGGCTATAAATGTAAATACTAGGATATAAAATATTCTTTAACTTCACGCATCAAATTGCATGCGTGAATCGTATCGGCGTTGACTAAATTGTTTCAACTAATCTGACGGTTGTCTTGAACTTGTAATAATGTTTTCTTTTTATCTGTTTATTTTTTAGGAGACAACTATTATCGGCCACTGAGTCCCCCCGCATACGATGCCGTGTCTCCTGGAGGAGGTGGAGGGGAGACACCTGTCTACGAGGATCCTGCTGAACGTGAACGACAGGAAAAAGAATGGCACGAGGAGTTGATCAAGGTAAAATTTTCATCCGTTCGTTTGGGCGGCACTCTTTCTTTTTTTATTTTAATTAAAAAATTTTTTATTATATATTATCAAACCTTCTCTTCATTTTCTTTTTTTTTTTAATTAAAATTTTGTTATATATTATTATCCAACCTTCTCTTCATTTTCTTTTTTTTTTAATTAAAATTTTGTTATATATTATTATCAAACCTTCTCTTCATTTTCTTTTTTTTAATTAAAATTTTGTTATTATATATTATTATCAAACCTTTTCTTCATTTTCTTTTTCTTTTTGTGGCTCTACTTTTCGTGATTAACTAAAATTATGATCCTAGCTTTGGAAAGGAAGAGTGACCTTTCAGTTACTCCCAGGTCCACTTTGCACCTTTTTCAGAGTAGCCGAGGTTCACCATGTTATCATTCTGACAACCTAGGGGCTAACTTGAATCATCAGACCCTTCTCTTGGGGAATGAGGTATGGTTTGGGTCGGTCCTAGTGTGGCAGTAATGCCAGTGCAAGTAAGCCCCATGATTCTAACAACTTAAGAACTAACTTGAGCGATCAGACCCTTCTCGGTCGAAATGAGGTATGGTCTGACTCAGTCCTAAGAGGTGCATCCTCCCAGGCATTACCTACTCCTTCGGGAATGGGATTGGTTTATTGCCAATCGCCTGAGTCACCCCTACTGAAGTATGCAAACGAGTCTGTTCATGGCTATTTTTGTAACCAACCAGTATCCCATTTGGGAAGCTGATTTCCCCCATCTTCAAGCTTTGTCCCACAGTAGGAAGCAAGTAAATTCCGACGTTCGCTCTGACCCACAGTAGTAGTACCTATCAGGGTTTCATCTATGGATTAAAAATAAATTTTACCCGGGCATGACAATAAACTGTCTTGGGCACCATTGGGCAAGATATTTGCCTCTACGCTCACCCTACTTCCCGAAAATGTATCTTTCCCAGCCCTTTCTTTTTTTGTCTACCCTATTTCTAAACTCTATCAACTACTTACACTTAACCTTTAAAAGTTCATATAGTAAAAACGACCATTCAATATTGTTTTGGTTTGATAACGGCACCCGCATATTCAAATATCTGCACGTGATGCAAATCTTCTACCTTTTATATATTCGGATTATCAGTGTCTTGAATGTAACAGTTTCACAAGAGAAAATAAACTATATTTCTATATTAAAAAAATTGTGACCATTTCTCGTGTGTCTGTGTTTCTCACCTCTACATAACTTACACAGTAATTTTTTTTTAGTTTTTTTAATTTTATTTTTTTTACTATTAATTGATTCATCATCATCCTATTCGGTTTAACATCCATTTTACATGCTGGCATGTGTTGGATGGCCAGGTCTTTATTTATCCCTCTTTCTCTCAAGTTCATTTTTTATCACTTCCTCACTCCTTGGCCTCCCCTGCCAAAATGAACCTGCTACTTCAACAACTAACCATAATTTATTGAAATCAAAAATGTAATAATGTAAAGTACCAAAAATAACTTTAAAAAAATTATTTTTTAGAAATAGAATTTAATTTTGAAATTTAATCCACCATAATGCATTTTGTCTTTGTAAACAAGTCAGCCATTTTAATCTTTTGTTAATGGTTGAAAAAAAAAGAATGAATTATTTTATGACCATTCGAAATCAGAAAGGAGTTTGAAAGACATTTTTGGAGTTTAAAATTTTTAGCAAATCCTCATGAATTAAAATAATGAAAGTTTTGGAAGCTATTTACATGTAATAATTTTTATAAATAGTGATGTATGGAAGTGAAACCTGGCCAATGAGGGTTGAGAATATGTGTTGCATGGATAGAAATGATATGAGAATGATATGGTGGATGTGTAATGCGAGACTTAAAGATAAGCTTAGATCTGAGGACCTCAAAGAAAAATTAAATCTGGACAGTATAGGGAGATGTGTGCGGAACAGGAGACTTCGATGTTATGGTTAAGTTGAAAGAATGGATGTATATTTGGGTTAATAGATGTAGAACAGTTGAGGTGGCAAACGAAAGCCAAGGAAAACATGGGAGGAAGTGGTAAGGATGAATTTGAGAGAGGGATAAACACCTGGCCAGAGATAGGTTAGTTTGTAAATCAATTTCTTAAAGCCATCTAACACATGTGAGCATGTAAAACAGACATTCAACCGAATATGATGACGATCAAAACATTACCGTAACACCAATTTATAGTTTAATAACGATTTGGTTGAGTTAATAATTTAATGACCAAAAACTACCATAGTAATTAAATTTAACTTTCAAAATCCGATTAAAAACTGAATAATTTGATGCCTTTTGGTTAGGAGCAAAATGTAGTATCTATTCTGACACTATCCTTCATCTTTTTTGTCCTCCTCGATTGGCAAAGGAGAAATCTTTCTAAACTAAGACAATATTTATTTTTATTCCAATCCAGAGTGGCCCTTTTTGGTGAGCTTGATTTTTCTCCATATTAAAACCCGACTTTCTTTCTAACTCTGCTTTTGTGGGGAGGCAAGTATATAGGAAAAACAAACAGTATAGTTTGAAAAGAAAATGTGTGAAATAAAACTGACAGTAAAGATGCCCGGGCAACACCGGGTACGATCAAATCAATTATTAATGGCGTTATTAATCTTTTCTGTCTTTATAAGCCAGAGAGTCTGACCTTGAAGGATTTTATTTTTGACTTATTTCCCTCTCATCAATCGCTTGACATATGTTACTAAAGCCAGCCGTTATCACAAACAAAAGGGGTTCGAAGGACACGTATATATATATATTTCTTATTGATCTGTGTTTTTTTTTTTTTTTGCAGCAACACATAATTATTTATTATACTAAAGCTGAGTTAATCAACGTTTGTTTCCCTAAGGCCTTTTTACCTGTGTCTTTTTACCTGTGGCCTTTAGTTACACAAAATACATACTAAAACATTCTTCAGTTTTGGGATGACGTTGTTTGGGGAAAAAATTCATTTTGATTGTTATAATTAACCGTAAATTGCAATTAACTGACCAAGTGACCTATCTCTTACAAAGTGTCTATCACTCTCTGCCTCTCTCATTTTCTCTTGTTTGACCCCCCCCCAAACACACTTATTTTATATTGTTTTTATCAGCCATGCTTCTGTCACTCTCTCTCTCACCCTTTCTGTTTATTAAGAAAAGTAATGAAGAAAAGACAAAATAAAAAATAGGAATAGTCCATTATAAGCAAAAGGAAACGTCACTACATTTGATCCGTAGTTGGAGAGGAAAAGTGAGATATAGATATAGCGAGCAGAAAAAGGCTTATATTTTTTCTGATCTAAATAATTTAACCAGACCTCAATGGGTTACATTTTTTCGAGTCAACAATAAAAACAGCAAATGAATTTAGTCTATAATAAATAATCTTTTGAGACCAATTCTCTAATCTTTTTAGACCAATTCTCTAATCTTTTTAGACCAATTCTCTAATCTTTTTAGACCAATTCTCAAATAATCTTTTTAGACCAATTCTCAAATAATCTTTTTAGACCAATTCTCAAATAATCTTTTTAGACCAATTCTCAAATAATCTTTTTAGACCAATTCTCAAATAAACATTTTTTTAGACCAATTCTCAAATAAACATTTTTTAGATCAATTCTCAAATCTATTTTTAGACCAAGTCTGGAATCTATTTTTAGACAAATTCTCGAATCTATTTTTAGACAAATTCTCAAATCCTTTTTTAGACAAATTCTCAAATCCCTTTTTTTAAAGACAAATTTCCAAATCTTTTTTAGACAAATTTTCAAATCTTTTTTTTAGACAAATTTTCAAATCTTTTTTAAGACAAATTTTCAAATCTTTTTTTAGACAAATTTTCAAATCTTTTTTTAGACAAATTTTCAAATATGTTTTTAGCCAAATTTTCAAATCTTTTTTTAAGACAAATTTTCAAATCTTTTTTTAGACAAATTTTCAAATCTTTTTTTAGACAAATTTTCAAATCTTTTTTTAGACAAATTTTCAAATCTTTTCTTTTTAGACAAATTTTCAAATCTTTTTTTAGACTAATTTAAAAGTAAGAAAAAAGTATGATGAAATATTGTTTGTATTTTCCTAGCAAATCCGTTCCTACTCCACATACATATTTTACATAGTCAGGCTGTTGTCAATAACGGGCACATTTAATATGGATTTATAAAAAACAGCTGTATCTGTATTTACCTGGTGTCACCTGGTGTCTGACATAGAATATTTATTTTAGCTTTTATAAATGGTTACTCTACCCCCCCCCCCCGCTACACACCCACCCACCCAAAATAAAGGAATTAACAAAAAAGTCGAAACCCATTTCACTCTAAACAGTTTAGGTGACTAAAATAGTAATTAACCTGTAATGTTATTAAATACATGGATTTCACGTAAAATACATGTTACTGGATGCCTATAATAAATATAATTTAAGTCAATTTCGAAAAGCCGTCCAACACATGCCATCATGTAAAACGGATGTTAAACCGATGATGATGATGATAAATCATCAAAGTTCATTTACATTTGGAATTAACCATTAATAAATTGCAACAAATTCATAGAAGACATTGCCAATGCTGCTGCAAAGAAAGTGGGCTCCCTCTACCGTGCTGGAAAACTCCTCACACATGACATTATCCTGTATCTCTACAAAGCCACCATCCACCCATGCATGGAGTATTATTGTCACATCTGGGTTAGAGCATCAACCACTAGTCTCTTCCTGTAAGACAAGGTCCAAAAAAGAGTCGCTAATCTAATAGGTCCCTCGCTATTCACCAAGCTCCAGCTCCTGTCCTATCGCCGTAATGTTGCATCCTTGTGCTTGTTTTACAAGTACTTAAATGGAATGTGCTCCGATGAACTTGCTGCTCTAGTGCCCCCTCGACATAAATACACTCGACCAACCCGACAATCATCTAAATCCCATACATTCACTGTGTAGGTGCCCAGATGCCTGAGAGCCTTCTACTCCAATAGCTTCTTTTCTTAAGCTGCCGGCCTTTGGAACTCCCTCCGTCCTCCCTGTTTCCCGACTGTATCGAAATGCAGAAATTTAAAACTAATGTGAACAAGCATCTTACTGCACAGCTCTTAATTTAGGATGACCCCCCTAAACTTTCACCCTAATTCTCAGTAGCCCCTTACATCTACAGTGGCAACTTGCCTTGTTTGGGGTTAACTAAGTTAATAAAGACAAAACAAAAAAATAAAGGGGAAGAGTCAATCAGGCATGTGTACGCAGTGTTATGATGTACGGAAGTGAAAGCTGCGGACATGCGTTGCATGGAGAGAAATGTATAATAGATGTGTGAGTATTAAAGACAGGTTTAGATCTGATGACCTCAGAGGAAGATTAAATTTGAAGAGTATAGGGAGATGTGTGCAAAAGAATAGACTTCGATAATATGGTCACGTTGAAAGAATAGATGAGAGTTCTTGGGTTAATAGCTGTAGAACAGTTGAAGTAGCAGGTTCAATTCACAGGGGAAGGCCAAGAAACCATGGGAGGAAATAAGAGAGAGATGTTTGGACGTCTAAAAACTGTTTAATGCAGTCCAGCATGTAAAACGGATATTAAATCGAATACACTGATGATCATATCGACCCATATTTCTACATAACGCGTTTTCATACGTCTTAATTCCAACTCATTCTATTAACCTATGACCACACACAGAGGATATGGTCGGCTTTTTCTCCACACATGCATTATCTTTTAACCATTCCATATTTTTATTTAGTTTAACTTATCTATTTTATAAGCTAATACTCCCTCCTTCCCTCCCCATAACTTTCTGTCTCGGGTAATATTCACCCTGGTAATTCCTTTTTTAAAGTTTTAAATTTGATTTTAAATTAAAAATAAGGGACATAACCATGATGTTTTTTTTTGGGGGGGGGGGGGCTGTTCGGGTATTATTATCATTTTAACTCATGACCCCAAATCAGTAAATGAGAATTGATCAATTTTATTTTTAGTTAGTTTTAAATAGGGCGATATGCATGAGAATTCTATAAGTTTTAAAATTAAGTGTTATTTTGTATTTGGGATCTTGCGTTTTGTTAAATTAGAATAACTTTGTATTTTAATTAATATATTTAAAAGTTGGCAAAGTGTTGTTTAACTGTGTCAAGCTGTTATTATTATTTTTTTTAAATATATGGTTATTTGACTATTTACATATAAGTTTTTTTTCATCTATTACCATTGAAACGGGTTACTGTTATTTAAATAAATACAACATAATAAATTCACATTCCGTATATATAGTACAGATGAACAAGAGGGAACGATTTTGATGCCTTATTTGCATAACTATTTTATAAACAGTTCATAATTAATGTTTGGCATTATTAATTTGGAATTGCATTGGCTAATTTTTACTATCTATATATGGTAGTTTTGTTGATATTAACAGTAATTTAATAAATAAATCAGATAAATGACTGAAACAGCTTAAGTTTAAACTATCAGCGCTCGCTACGAACGAGGCATAAGATAGAAGGGAAAGGCGGAGGGGGGTGACTGTCGCGCTTTTTCTCTTTCTCTTTCCACCTCTCTCTCGTCCTTTTTTGTAGTTTTTATATTTTCTATGAAAAATAAATAACGTTTTTATTAACTAATTAAATGCCTTATTTTAAAGTTTAATAACAAACTTATTGCTTAATCTTTACAAACACCTTTTCACTAGTTTAGTAACACTGATCTGTCCAAATTACAACAACAAAAAAAGATCCCCCTCCCTTAAATTGGACTCTACCTATAAATTCAATGTAAAATGATCCCCCATTTCCGGGACAGTTTTAGAGCATTAACTGAATTCTCTTTTGCTATGGAAGTTAAATCCACTGTGTGTTTTTTAGGCGATTACGTGTGTTTTTGTGACCTTGCAACTTGGACTTAGGGTTAGTGGTAAAAAAATTGGTTAACTTCCCTGAAAAGATAGAATAGCCCTGAGGAACATTTTATGTTAAATATATATGAAACTGATCCCCCACTCTAAATTCTAAATTATTTGCTTTTCCTTTCTGTTTTCCAGTGTTCACATGTAATTACCTAAAAAAGCAGAATCTCATTTTTTGTGTGTCGAGGGGGGAGTGGCAGAGGGTTTTAATCTGCAAATTTACCCTATATTTTATTTTTTTAAATCTTATACTTATTTTAACTACACACCCCTTTTTTATTAGGGGTGGGACATAAAATTTCAGATTCATGCGAGTAGTATTTTTTTGTGTTCATTTATACATACATAACACTAAACAATCAAACATTTTGAAAATTTTGCAAAATTCAGAAGGTACAGGCCAAAAATAGCCGTTAGGACTCCACGGGACTCAAAATCCATCATTTTTCGGTGAAAAAGTGATTTCATGCGACATTGCAGGTCCTAAAACATCCTCAAAAGCTATGAATGGATATGGATGGTTAAATCTGATATAGTACTGTAATTTAGGACCATTTTCAGGCTGTGAAAGGGTTTTCATGAATGTAAAATAGCCAAAAACTAGTAAAAAATAGCCCAAATTAGCCAAAATCCTCCGTTAAGCAACCTAATTGGTACATACTCTTATGTGGTGTATGCGCAGTTTGTGGCACGCCACATGCAACCGTAGACGTTTTTCTGACAGACTTGCGGAAGCTTTCTGTACCATTCGATGGTATGACGGATCATGGCCTCAAAGCAGCCTTTTTCCATGGGTTGCCCGACCATATCCGGTAGCTCCTACGAGCTTCTACTCGAATATAAGAAATAAGCATTTCTCAACTTCTGGCTTGAGATGACCCACTTGTCCCGCATTAATTACAGCAGCCGTGGGGCCAATGCAAACCAAGGAAAGCCAGACGAAGAACACCAGGATAAGGTGTTTCGAATGTGATAGACTAAACCACTTAGCTAGGGATTGTTTTACTCGGTGTGGCAAACGGAGAGCTCGGGATCCCCAACTGCGGAGTAGTAGTGCATGTTGTTATTGATGTGAAGGATTCGGCCACACTTCTCTGGATTGTCTGGGAAAAGGTTTAGGGAACAACAGCTATGTGCCAGCTTCTTCCCCAGACAAGATGTGAACTTGACGCTGCCAATTGTACGAATTGTTGTGAACGGGAAAGAGTGCATTGCACTAGTTCATTCTGGGTGCTCCTGCACCATAGTGAGCAAAAAAGTGTGCCGGACGTTGTGAAAGCAGACCATTAAGGTGGTTACTATTGGTGGGAGAATGCAGACATGTGGAGTTATGTCCATTAGCCTCTGACTGGAGAGTGGATGTGCGGTTGTAATTGAGGTCCTGGTAATAGTGGGAGACCCACTTGGGTTCGATCTCTTGATGGGGATAGACACGATAAAAGCTCTAGGCGGACTATCCATCTTGAAGTCAGGAGAGGTCCAATTTGTTGACGAGCCAGTTTCGGTTTGCGTGGCTGCGCTAGCCTTTATCATTGAATAACTCGATTTTCGAGCGGAGTTTGACCAACAACAAAATGAGTGGACTGCTATATGGAAATGGGCAGAAGGAAAGGCTCCTGACAAGCTGAAAACCTGTGTCACAGAGTATTCGATGCCAGCAACAGTCAGGAAACTAGTCGAGGTAGAAGTACAGCGATGGATTAAGAACGGCTGGCTTGCTCCCTATGATGAGCAAAAGCTGCGGCCCTCTGAGAAGGGCTGCTTCCATTGATGGCTGTGATTTAGCACAATAAATCAAAAGTGTACCCTGCAATGGGCTTCAAGGAACTAAACCTCCATGTGAATGTACATACTGCAGACGTTGATGTTTGCGCCAACACACTGAGGGAATGGAGACAACAGGGATCAAATGTATCATTGCTGGATCTCCGATCTGCTTATCTTCAAGTGTGCATTGATGAGTCACTTTGAACATACCAGACCGTTGTTTTCCAAGGTAGAAGGTATTGTTTAACGGGGTTAGGATTTGGTCGGAATGTGGCTCTGCAAATAATGAGGTCAATTGTGAACGCAATCTTATCACAAGACAATCATCTCAAGAAGTCACGGAATCAACTGTGCCACTTCTCCGAAGAAGCTCCAGATGAAAGAGGCCGCCTCGCAGCTGCTGTGTGTATGATAATGAGAACAGGAGGGAGTGTAATGGACAGAGCCAATCCCCTGACATAAACACCAAAAAATAGCCTGTGCCGTGCATGAAAACTTGGAATGGAAATTTGCATAGCGTTCATGTGAACTGATAAAAAGAAAAGAGTTGAGAATGAAAACAAAACAATTTGGAGAATGGCAGGAACAACGTTTTATTGGTAGAAGAATGCCCCGGATTTTTTTGGTTTTGTGCGTTGCTTTCTTACACCCAGGCAACACTGGGTCGGTATAGCTAGTGTGCGTATGTATGTATATATATATATATATATATATATATATATAGTCTCGGAAGTTTCTCAACCATTAAAACTATATTAAAAAAAAAAAAAAAAAAAAGGAAAATCACTCATGTAAGTCAATTTATTTTTTACAGTTATTATATTAGTTTGTTTCTAACACTATTTTAAGGGATCATCAGTTGTTTTCCATAAAAAACTGTTCCGGGAATTTAAAAACGAGACAGTATTTAATTTCATGGCTTCCCAGCAGAGTTGATCAGACCCCACTTCCCTTAAAAGACATAACATAAACGTTCCTTATACTAAATCTACGTTTTGTTCCATATAAATGTTTTGCTAACTTATATTAGTTATTTAAAAAAAAAAATTAAAAAAAAAAAAAATTTCCCTTACCTGTGCTGTTCGTCTAATAAAATTTATCCGTTACTTACAAAAATGTTGCTGCATTTTAAAGTGTTTGGACGAATCCATTACACTATTATTTAGGTGATTAATGTATTATTTTTAGTTTTATATTATAAATATAAAAAATATCAACACATCAAAAAATAAAAAATAAATATATATATATATATATATATATATATATATATATATATATATACATATATATATATATACACATACATACATATATATACTTTTAGTCCCTCCTTCTCTCCCTCCTCCTCCTTTGTTATCCATCTCCCCGTTGTCGTCAACCTCAAATAAATACTAATCTTCCTTGTTCACTTACAGTTTTTCTAATCTGCGTTCACAACTGTCGATTTTTTCTTTTTCTCAGTGTTTCAAATCGGCGTTTATAAGCTAACCGTTAATTTTTTCTCTTTTTCTTCTTTTTCTTCTTCTTCTTTGCCCACTCCCAGTGTTTAAAATCGGCGTTCATAACTGTCGATTTTTTCTCCTTCTTCTTCCTCTTCTTCTTCTTCCTCTTCTTTTTTAACATTTCTTTCTTTCTTTCTACTGTATTTTTATTGTTTTTCTTTTTCTCATTATAATTAGTATATGTGTTATATATACGTTTATACATATTCTACATTATTTTTATTTATATATCCTATGATTTGTTCTATCAGTTTATTTTGATTAATTTGATAAGATTTAAAAGCATCAGGATGGCGAGTAATTGCTTTATTTAATTGTCTAAATATTTTATTTTGATCGCCACCTTGGTTAATCATTCTTATTATTAGATCAGAAATTGGGGGCATGAAATCTACTAATTTTAAGGTAACACGAGCAATCCTCAGAAATTCGGACATAATACTCCCGTAAAATATATACACAGGGCTAGTACTATTTTTATATGGCATTCGCACGATACGAAAAGGGAATGAATTTCTTTTATCAAACAGTTTATAGATAAATATTTTATCTTCAATTTTTATATCCAAATCAAGAAAAGTAGCTTGTGTTCCCTTATGTTCACAGTTTAATTTTAACTCTTAAGGATATATTAAATGTTTAGTATTTGCAAACTCTTCGCTATCATTAATGCAAACAAGGTCGTCAATATATCGCCTACATCCATGATAACTATACGCTCTAGATATATCATTTTTTATTAATGATGACATATATATATATATTCCAGTCTATGTAAATATAGATTTGCCCAAAATGGAGACGGATCCAAACCCATTGGAATACCTATTGTTTGGAGTAGTAATTTATTCCCTATTTTAAAGTAACTCTCT
The DNA here is from genome assembly GCA_963556195.1 of Sepiola atlantica. Taxonomy (NCBI): domain Eukaryota; kingdom Metazoa; phylum Mollusca; class Cephalopoda; order Sepiida; family Sepiolidae; genus Sepiola; species Sepiola atlantica. Next base: position 53,790,724 of record OY744532.1, on the reverse strand, counting down.
TTTATAAGGTGACTTATAAGCATTGTCAGACCAGTTTTGGACACACTCGTCTTACCATTTTTATTTTTACACCAAAAGGCTTTATATTTTGCAAAGTCTATGTATTTACCTTTTCCTCCTGCAAAAGCTAAATCTACAGTATTACCTAATTCTTTAATAAGTTCTTTATGGGGTATTTTTGTATATAATGTACTAAAATCATGTCGAGATTGATTTAGCCTGTTTACGAGAATTAATACAATCTAATTTTTCTTTTACTAGATCGGAATTATTTACCACCCAAAATAGGTTTATATTACTATAGAATTTACTTTTTTTATGGAAATTATTTATTTGGTTTATAATTAATTTAAAGATTTTAGACACAGTATATATATATATATATATATATATATATATATATATATATATATATATATATATATAATTAGTAAATCTGTTGGGGCTACTTGAGAAGCATCGGCAGGTGAAAATTATGTAATCAGATTAAAAAAACAGATAAGCGATGCAAGATTTTTTCGATAAATCAAACATTTATTCTTTTATTTAAACGAAATATTTTGACTTAAACATGTCTTCAGTGTTTACAAAAAAAATGCCTGTAAACACGGAAGAAGACATGTTTATGTCAAAATATTTGGTTTAAATAAAAAAAATAGTAAATGTTTCATTTATTTAAAAAAAAAAATCTTGCAACACTTATCTGGTTTTTCAATCTGATTACAAACACATACACACATAAATTATTAAGATTAAAGTAAAAAAATAAAAATAAAAAAATAAAAATTAATCTTGCATTGATAATTGCTTATATTTTCAATTTATAATACTGACCCAGCAATGCTTTAAAACTGAACGACCCATTTTATTAAACTACGAGCACGCCAATGCTTTCTTCGTTCGACAACCAGAATTTGAATTCATAACCGCCAACGACATGGGCGTGGATACATCATGTCAAGGATATTTCATCAGAAAAACAGAAGAATAAGAGTTTGTTTATTTTTGTTTTTGTGCTTTTTGATGAAAAAAAAAAAAAATGACACAATACTGGTCAACTCTGATGATGAAATTTATTCCGAAATTAATAAGATTAAAGTTAAAAAAAAAAAAAAAAATTATTATCTTGCATTGATAATGGCTTATATTTTCAATTTATAACACACATATATATAATATAATATATATATATATATATCATGCACAGGCAGCTGTTTCATCGTTTAACAACTCATCAGTGTTAGATATAGCAAAAGTATATCAACCACCAAGATTCAAAATTTAGACGCCAGTCCACTACTAACTGGTGCTGCATGCTTTTTTTTTTTTGCTTTTTATAATTTTTTTTTTTTAGGTTTATTGATTTGAAGATATATTTTATGATACTGGTAACCGAAAAGACTTCTTTGTTTTTATGAAATAGTATTGCGTTAGGTTAAGAGTGCTCCACTCATAAGAGAGCATATATATATATATATATATATATATATATATATACACATGAAGAATACATATCCCAGGAATGGAAAAATTAATTTCATAATAGAACAGTTTTACAAAACATTTATGCCTCCTTACAAAGATTAAAATCAATATATAATAATACTAAACCTTATGCCTAGAATACTTATTCTAATTTTGCTCAAAATCAGTTACATGATTTTAATTTTAGACAATGTCTAAAATTTAAGGCTTAAGCTTAAAGGGTTTTAAAAAAGAAATTGAAATTCAGGGAATCTTGCCTTATCGGTGTCTAATGACTATGGATCAAATTCAATGCAAATCTGATATATTTGAATTTTTAAATGATAAGTTGTGTCCATATTATGCCCCCTAAAAACCCTTTAAAAGACTACAAATAAACTGAAATTTGTGGAATATTAATTGATGTCTAATTTCTATTGTTAAAATTTCACAAAAATTGGAGGTATCTGAATTTTCACAAAGAACGTCCACCCTCTTTTTATCCCCTCTGCATAAAACTAAATTAAACTAAATATAGCCCACATTTGGACCCTTTATGCCTAGAAGTTGTTCCAAAATTCATAATGACCGGTTAATTAGTTTAGAAGTTAATCCTTTACATAAAAATATATAAACATAGCTTACTTTATAAAGATTATTTATATATATATATATATATGTATATAGATTTAGATTTTTCACTTATAAAATAGATCATTCAGTGAAGACCGGGGTTGTTCCAATAAAAAACAAGCTCGATGATACTCGATTACAGAGTACAGAGCATTTATATGTGATTTTATGAAGGCTTACCAAAGCATTCCTTTCAAGACACCAATGATCACCATTAAAGATATTTTTTCTTACAAATACTATTTAAATAGTATTTGTAAGAAAAAATATCTTTAATGGTGATCATTGGTGTCTTGAAAGGAATGCTTTGGTAAGCCTTCATAAAATCACATATATATGTATATATATATATGTGTGTGTGTGTGTGTGTGTGTGTATGTATATAAAAATTTGGCACACCCATGATCCTATTTTTTTCGTTTTTTTCTTGTTTTTTTTTCTTATCTCACGATTCCTGATGAAGAACGTGGATATGTTAGAAATATTGAACAAGAAATAAAAAATTTTTTTTTACAAAAACATCGTTTTTATGCTTCAAACACCACCAATCATACTCAATATATATATATATATATATATATATATATATATAATATGTGTGTGTGTGTAAAGTTAGTAGGAGAGAACCCCAGCAGAGTGCTCAATATTTCAGAAAAATCAAAAGAGCGTAATATTTATTTATATATGTATTACGGACTATCTCAATGAAACCATGGTACGTCTCTGAAGTATGTAATGTATAGTTTTTAAATAATTTGTATTTTAGCTCTATTTTTGCGATCGAGCACTTTTTCTTTTACACATACACCGAAGCACTATATAAACTCCTATGTAGATCTTGATATTTCTTTTAGTACTTCTTCCAGTTCTAATAATCTTTGTCTTTTTTCTCTTTGTCAGGTGGAGGGCGAAATTCTCACCCTTCGACAAGTGCTCACCGCCAAAGTCCGCCAAGCGACAGAATTAAAGAGGAAACTGGGTATCACACCAATGCAAGAATTTAAGCAAGACCTCCAAGCTGGTTTCCAACAGCTTCGGGATTCAGGAACGTAAGTCAATAATATCGCCCCCCCCCCCCCCCCCCCCGTCGACATCGGAACAAAAAAGCTTCCTCACTCTTACCTCCATCAGAATCAGTTTTATTTTACTCGAAATTTCGTTTTATCCAGACATAATATTTGATTATACAAAATTTTCTTTTTTCCTTTCTCTATTTGAATATTTTTTAAAAAGTTTGCTGAATTTCATTTTTTTTTTTTAAATCTGGGTTTTGTCATTTTTTATTTCTTGACAATCATTTACGATTTTGTACAAAATGAATCGAAATCGGTGATTCATTTTAGTTCGAGATTATCTTTATAGAAGATCTTTTGTATAATTGTGTGCAGAGTGAGATAGAAGGTTTCAAATTTAAGATTCTCTCTCCCTCTCGCACCCTCTTTTTCTCTCTCTCTCTTTTCTCTCTCTCTCTCTCTCTTCTCTCTCTTCTCTCTCTCTCTCTCTCTTCTCTCTCTTCTCTCTCTCTCTCTCTCTTCTCTCTCTCTTTTCTCTCTCTCTCTTTTCTCTCTCTCTCTTTTCTCTATACCTCTCTTTCTCTCTATACCACTCTCTCTCTGTACCCCCCTCTCTCTGAACCCCCCCCTCTCTCTGTACCTCTCTCTGTGTACCCCTCTCTCTCTCTCTCTCTCTATGTACCCCTCTCTCTCTCTCTATGTACCCCTCTCTCTCTCTCTATGTACCCCTCTCTCTCTCTGTCTTTATATACCCCTCTCTCTCTCCTTCTCCCTCCTTTTTTTCTATCTCCCTCTCTTTATCGTTTTCTCTCATCCTCTCTTTCTCCATCTGACATATCGATATTTGATTCAGACTAGCCTATTTTTTTTTCCTTCCACTGTGCTATTGGCACAAATATATTTTATTTTGTTTCATTTTTTTTTTTTAGAAAATACTTATTTCGACTAAGAAAACTGTTAGAGAGGAGACATTTTCACTTACTATAGATTAAATTTGTTGTGTGCAATTATACACGATTTTCTTATTGAGTTCTACAAAAATAAAAAATATTTATATATATATGTATATGTTAATTAACTTATGCGACATCAAGCGCGTCTATATGCGTATGTTTCTCGTCTCCACAAAAAACAAATAAACTTATCCGAGTAGGTAGAAGAGTAACTCATGTTTGATTTGGTAACATTTATTTGTTGTACGTTTTTTTTCTCGCCCTTTTTTTGTTTTATTCGCTCTTTTAATGAATGCCCAAAAAACCTTTAGTGTTCCCTTTTGTTAGTTTCTATATTGCACTTGCATAGTTCTCCCGTGTTACATTTCGAATGGCCCAAAAGGGGGCGATGTGATAGAAAATGAAACGACCAACCAATAAATAAATTGCTTAAAAATGAACCCAACCTCGATTTGCAAAAAAATGTCAATTACCTTATTAGCAAGCAAACAACATGAATGATCCAGATAATATCGTAAAAGCAACAAAATCACTCGCACATTGTGAATAATATCAGAAAATTCCGCACTTCAAAAACACCTTCACGAAAAGAAGTATCGTAAATATTATTGACTCTAAATGAGCCCACAGTGGTTGATGAAGCAAACCCCGATTTGCATTTGGTTGATGAGCCCTAATGACAAAATCAAATCCATGTTACATTTATTATATTTAAATAATAAAATTATAGAGTTACTTATGGCGGACCCTGTATTTGGACAAGTTTTATTTTACAGGAAAACAATGAATAAAAATTTCACTTTTGATGTAACGTTACGGCACTAATAAGTCATTTATAACATTAGATAGGGAATCCTTCTCACTCAAACGATTACATATTGTCTCATCGATAGAAAATAGCTGTAACCTTGCTAGGTAATTGGCTCAATGGGTAATGGTGTCTTTCTTTTTCACTCTTCTTTTTTGTTGTCGTTAGGGTTAGGGTACTGAAGCTATAACTGGAAGCTTCTTTGTTTTCGTCTTTCCTTTGGTTCTGTAATAGTATAACAATTAACAAATAGTATAACAATTAACAAATAGTATAACAATTAACAAATAGTATAACAATTAACAAAAAAAATGCAACATTCTTGTCCGATGACGTTGTTCTTTTGTTGCTTTATTTTTATACAGCACTGCAAAGTTGCATATTACATAAGCTTTTCCTCAGCTGCTCGATAGAGCTTTGAAAAAAAAGTCCGCATCCAACCAGATCGCCAACCAAAGAGAAAGATTTTTTCTATCTTCTTTGCTAAATCCATGGCGTCATATCGTGCTATGTAGCTCTAATTCTAATCTTTAACTACTAATGGAATTTTCCGCTTTTTTGCTTAACCTAACTTTAAGTGGAAAATTCCGTTTTTAACATTATTTTAACATTTCCACAACCAAATATTGCTACATTGAAATCCCTTAGTATCCAAGGGACATTTGAGGCACATAATATTTTATGAGTATAAAAAGTTAACTTTGCAGCTGAAGTGACTCAAAATATTCACTCAACTTATAGAAACGAATGCCTGAATGATAGAACGTGCAGAAGATGGTTTACAACATTCAGAAATGGAAATCTGAAGACTAACTCGGATGTCTATTTGAGTTTGATGAAGAGCTCCTTGTGGCATCACTTGAAGAATTGGCAATGAAACTTTCTTCAAACCATACAAATATACATCATCTTCAACAATTTGGAAAAGTTCCTAAACTTGAAAAATAGGTGTCTCGTGAATTGTCTACACATTTCAGCTTGTGAGTTAGGCTTGTTTTAAGGGCTTTCAACTGTGAAATTTTAATTAAGTTTTCCAGTAAAATAAAAATTTTAATTATTGGATGTAAATAACTTTTAAAACTTTCAATACAGGATGATGATTTTTTTTTTTTTTTGTTATTTTTAAACCTAAAGCATTACAGGTTAATTCCTATTTCATTCACCTAAATATTTTTAGAGTGACTTTCGGCTTGGTTACTTGGTAAATAATTTTGTTCATTTTGAGTGTGTGGGTGTGGATGAGGGTGGGGTTTAACCCTAATACAAGTCATCATCATCACATCCTTTATTAAACTTACATGTTTACCAAATGAGCTGCAGATGGTGAAATTAGACTTTAAAAACTTTTTCAGTTGATTATTGAATTAGTATTTTAAGAGTTAAATGTAAATATTACGGTACCGTTTTGGTCAATTTGGTAAAATAAAAATAAATGCAATATGAATATAAAAAAAACTCCTTGGCAACGCCGGGTATGTACAGCTAGTATGAAATATAAATATTATTTCTTTCCATTGGACATTCCCACTTACTGTTAAATTCCCGCGTATAAAACTAGGACAGAACTTCTGGGATGATCTGTATATAATTGTTATTCTTGAATTATTTTGTTCTTCATTTATTTTTTTAATGCAGTTTTTTCTCTGCCATAAAAGGTCAACATCTTTTTACAAAACATTTCACCCTCTGCCTTTTCTTGTCTTTCAATCGTATTCTTCTTCTTCCCAATCCAAACCTCCAGGGCTGGTGCCGCATCCGCAGTTCTGTAAGTACTTTGATGTTTTGCATTGTCGTGCGCACACACTCGTCTCGTTCCCTTGTGACATTTTTTTTATTTCTGTATTTCATAGAAAGTCAGATCTTCTCACTTTTATATCATTATCCGTTTTCGTTGTTGTCGTATTACCTTTTTATCGCGTCTTTGTTTTTCGTTGCACAGAACCAATTATGAACAGTGTTTTTTTTTTGTTTTCTTTCTCCGAATTTTGATTGGTTGTTTAATGATCAATCCGTAGGGGTCTGTAGAAAGTGAAGCGCAGCGTAGCCCAAAAATGGACTGACTGTATATGCTAAGGGTATCTCTCTCCAATTCATTCTTTCTAGACTGCCTTCTCTTTCTCTCTCTCTCATACACACTACTTCCAGTTTCTGTCATTCTCCTGTTTTAAATAAAACTCTTTTAAAACCAAATCCGGTGTCCACGTGGTTCTCGATCAACAAAAGATGCACGGGTGTATGATGTTACACAACTGTGAAGGTAAGCAATATCCAACGGTAGTACCTCGTTTTACGAACACATTTCTCGAACAAATCTGCTCACTAACACATTTTTACGATCAAATTTTGTTTTGACCTGCCAACGATGTATTGATGTACAAACAGACTTGCAGGCTTTTGCTGTGTATATACAGACACACATGACAGCTATTGTGCTATACTAGAGTCTCGCCGAGCATCAGTTGTACTCAGATTTGCATACTGTGAACATTGTTCGCCATTATGCTGTTCATGCTATGTTGATAAACATGAGAATTGTGTCTTACTGATCTTGCCAAGCAGTACGGCATGGCGAAATTAACGATCTGTACTCAAAGAACAAAGATGGTCTGAAGGCAGGGCTGATTTGGCTAAAGGAATGACTGTTCAATCAATCAATCAAGCGGGTTGAAAATTCTTCTTGGTCCTTGTCCATAAAAATGTACAGGTGAAATATGGCAGTTTCAAATAAGTGAACAGAAAAACTCTTTGATATACTTACCTATCAGGCAAAAGTAGATATCTACACCAAAAATTAGGGAAAACTATCAAGTAGAATTTTAATTAAATTTTCGATGACTGATGAGACACATGTGTGCCACTAGTACAGATGTATTCTCCACTAACTGGAGCAATGCAACTTCCGGTGGCCATGCAGGATGATTTTCCTTGATGCTGCCACATTCTCTCTATCGAAGCATCCGTTTGTCGAAGATCACCACAACTATCAGTAAAGGATAGAGGGAATTTTGGCCCTTGTTCATAATTGCCCACAACCAGTTGTTCCCAACTTTTTTCTTTTTTCAGTGTACAATTACCTATCATGTTGCTAGAGAATTCCGTATTTTTGGGAATTTTTTCCCAAATAATTTAGATTTTATGAGGGGGGGATCAGTTTCCTATATAAATTTAACGTAAATTGATCACCCACTTTTTGACCATGTTGCAAAAATCTCAAATATTTTTTTTAAATTTCCCCAAAACAGGAAATTTTGTAGCGGCATGATACATAATCTTACACAGAAAAAAAACAAACAAAAAACTGTATTACGAACAACGTGCAACATTGTCAAAAAGAGGGTGATCAGTCTATATTTAATTTATATAGAAAACGGATCCCCCTCCTAAATCTAAATATTTTTTTTTTAAATTCCAAAAAACACAGAATTATCTAACGACATGATAGGTAATTGTACACCGAAAAAATTTGGTCGGTAAAAAAGTTGAGAAAAATGGGTGGTGGAGTATTACGAAAGAGTGGCAGAATTTGTTTTATCAAAGTTAGACTCCTCTAGATCTATCGTGTTCTGACTATGTCATGCATTAACAGGGTTACCCTGTGAAGAGTGATCATTCAATATAGATAGGCTAACTACAGACTAGCTGCACAAACATGCTTTAAGACAAACCATAGTGCTGAGTGCATGGGACCTTGGTATGAAATACAACTGCGCGGCAGGGGGGGGGGGTCATGTTTGCCATTTTAACAAAAATTAGAGAAATTATTGATGGTATGTATTAATGAAAGAGTTTTACATTAATCTCAATCTGAGAACATTTTGGGTGACGGACATAATCGAAGAACAAATTACGTTCGTGACCCGCAGTATCACTATGGTTCTAAATGATGACACCTCTCCTTTGCCACATATTGAATCACAATGGTCAGAATAGCAATTGTGGTCACCAGATTATGGTGTTAGCTTAGAATATTCAGGAGTTAACTTGGATATGGTTCAAGGGAGATATCTTTTTTGGATTATTATTGGTCAATAAGAGAAGCCATTCTTCTATTTCTATAAATAAAAAGTACCAATACCACACATGAAATTTATACAACCGGATTCAGTGTCTTTTCGGTCTGACAAATTGCCAATCTAGTCGTGCCTCTATTTGTTTACCCTGGCAATACATGTTGTTTTCGATTGTGTTAGGATATTCACGTAGCTTTGTCTTGAGTAATTACGGCTGTGATTTTCATATATTCCTTTTATGTTTGTCTTTAACAGTATATGTGAAATAAATGCATATATGTCAACTCAACTCCTTTTTCATCTTATTATTCTGACCCTGCGCATGTGTACTCTAGAAAACACAACACACAAGATGGCAGAAACTTCGATAAAAACGTAAAAATATGCATATAAAATATTTTTTATTTTACACTCGTTACCCTAACATGATACAAACACGCAACCTTCTCATTTATATGGGACTAACTGTCCTGACGCGGCGTTGACCGGTAGTGTATTTACTTGCACTGCGTTTTGCTTTTCTTTTCTTTCCCTAAATTTTATATATGTTTTCTAAACAAAGAGAAATAAATCTGTAATGGACGAATGTATGCAGAGTTATCCTCCTTTAAAAACAAAATGGTGGCTATACAAAACAAATTCGACCAGATAAATTCTCTTCTGGAAGAAATTAACTCAAATCATATATTATTGTTCTTAACAACATGGACCAACGCTCAACAAAAGAAAATGGCTATTCAGATTGAAATATTGATTTTGTATAAAAGAATGTATAGATGACAAGAGTTGAAAATCCGACTGACTTATATATATATATATATATATATGGATATTTTGTGCCAATCTTATAGATATAATTGAACCTATAAGCTTGAAATTATGAGGAGGTGGTAAGTTGGGTTCCCATTGTTCTCTGACAGCCAAGCCTAGGTTTTAAGATTGGTATGACAGGGAGATGACGTGTTACTGTACGTACAGCCAACCTGCAGCTAAATGATGATATTTAGCCCCGAACATGGATGTAGCCATCAGTGTTCAGCCTATGGGTTAGGGTTAACTCTAACAGTGACCAATTTATTCCATTTTTTTTTTCTTTACATCTTGTTTCGTTCTTATTAAATCAAAACCAGGTTCAATTTTAGCTTAAATACTTCAGTATTTAACCCAACAAACCCAACAAAAAAACGGATGGTTATATTCAGTTGGCCAAAAAGTTTGTATATTAATGCAATTCATTTTTCATGCTCGATTTGGAAATCTTGAGAAAGTCTGCGATTTGTCTGGTTGTCAAATGGCAATCTTGTTCAACTACGGCTTTCACTGGGTCACTGTCGATCATTTTTGACCGGCCAGAGCAAGGAACGTCTTTCACTGAAAAATTTCCTTTTTGGAATCGAGCACACCCGTTCTGTAACAGCATTCTCCCCAGACACATGGCATATCTTCATGCAGGTTTCTGTCGCTTTTTTCCTTTTCTGTAGTAAAAAAGCATCAGATGTCAATAGCGCTCTACTTGATCTTCCATTTCAAGGCCTGAAATACAAGCAAAAATGTAAGAACTCGGAGGCTTATTACACACTGACGTCAACATACTCGCTACATCAAATATAGGATTTGAAGAATAGAATAAAACGATATTTAGTAGGTCAGAAAGATGACATTCAAAAAACGAACGGACTTTTTGGCTAACCCAATAAAACTTAGAAATATTTACAAAACAAATTTGAATGTAGTAGATCCTAGGCAATGCCGGGTTGGTATAACTAATTATGATGATGATTGCGCGAGAGAAATTTAACGATAACAGATACTCAATACGTGCATTTAATTCAAACTCAAGCCTCATAGACCAAAGGAGATGATATTTCAAGCTTAAGCCCCACACTGCTGTTGCAAGCCTTGTAAATTATACGACAAACAAAATAGAATTATAAAAAAACATAAAAAAAGCGTGATTATAGAACCGAGAAATATTTACAAAAGAAATTTTGGTGCTTTAGTTTCGCTACAACATGAAAATATTTCAAGAAATGTATAAACGTTTTTATGTACTTACGTGTTGGCTGAAAATAACATTGTACATAAAAAATTACGCAAATTCATCCAGTATTTATTAAATTAAAAGAAAAAAATGATCTTACGTATCGCTAGACATTTTTTTTACTCAGTTCAGCTTACTGATTAGGCAAGGGAGATAACTCAATTTTTTTTTTTTTTTCGGAAAAACTCAACATTTAATAAAAATGGCGATCGATAGATAAAATCGCTTTTATTTTTAATTTAATAAATACTAGATGAATTTGTGTAACTTTTGGTGTACACTCTTTTCAGCTACCACGTAAGTACATAACAAAGTTTATACATTTCTTTAGCTATCTTTTTAAAGATAAGCCTAACATTTAGCGAAACTAAAGAAGTAGCAAAATTTGGACGTAATGGATCCGGGTCAACACCGAGTCGACGCAGCTAGTTTTAAATGATTTTATAACATTCATTTGATTCAGGAAAACGTGTTGCGTTGAACGTCTGTTTGTTATGTCTCCAATGATTCATGTCATACGACTGTTAATTCTTTTGTAGTTGCCATTGTATTAAACTCGGCATTCTGTTTCTTTGTTTTCGTTCATCACATTTTGTTTTCATACAATTTCTGCATTTTTTGTTGTCGTTTCAATAATTTGTTGACATTTTTTTGTATCATTTTGTTTACGATGTCCATGCAAAGTCATTTTTTGAAACAGCACAAAAATAATTTAATACAATTTAAAAAAAAAAAAAATGTTTACTTTCATTTTTAATTCTTCGATTTATTTTCTTTGTTTTTGAAAATATTAATGTCGATTTGGATTATTTGGACTACTTTTCTCATCTTTATTGTTATATTCACAACGTTATGGCCTAACGGTTAAAAGCATCGTTAAACAATAAGTTCTTCGGGAGGTTGAAGGTTAAATCCTTAATACAGGCCACATTGCTGCTGCCGGTCTGACATTCACCCTGGGCGGGTTGAGCACACTTTCTCCTTTTTAAAAAGGAAGTTTCTAAGGAATATGAAATTCACACGGGTCCCCAGTTGCATGGATGTTCCGGTCAGCAGAGATGATCTTGACTGTTAATTTTTTTGCAGGGAAGTGTTGTATTGCAACCCTTCTACATACAGCGCCTGGTATTCCCAAATGGTCACCCATCTGGTACTGACAGGGCTCAACGTCGCTTAACTTTGGTGATCTAACATGATTACACAGGCAATAATAACTAAAAATAACTAATAATAACACTTCTAGCCAGTCATGACTGACAGAACAATCTACCTCCATGACAGAAATAAATTTGAGTGTAAATTATTTTATTTTAATCCGGTACTGGTACAGCTTTTGAACCAAACAAAACCGATTTTTTTTTTTTGGCATCTCCTGGACATTTACATGAACAGTCGGAAGATGTCGAAGCACTTAGCCAATCAGAAGGTTCGAGAAGCAGACGACCACTCTACCTGTACTAAAAAAATTCTCACAAAAAAAAGCTTGTACAGCTTTTGAACAGGACAAAAACCAAACTTATTTTTTAACCCGAACCCTAGATAAGTCGGTTTTTGTCAGGATCGAAAACTGTACCATTTTTTTTTTTTTTTTTTAAACGTTAAAAAATCTGTAAATTTCATTGATTATGTTCTTTACAATCTTTAGTTTATTCATAAAAAACGCAATTTATCGAGAAAAAAAAATTAACTTTCCCATGAAAATTTTTTTTTTTCAGTGATTTTCTTTGTCAAAAAATAAAATAGATTGTCATAAAAATACACTTACGGTGTGTGTTTATCTTTCATTATTTTTTCTTTTGAAAAGCCGTCTCGTTTTGATCCGACTTTTTCCTGCTGTTAACGTAATTCTGCGTCGGTTTTGTATGGTTCAAAAGTCAGTTTTGTATGGTTCAAAAGCCGTACCAGTACATTTTAATCCTTTAAAGAGGATATAAGATTCAAATACCAAAACAAAAATGGATTAAAAACTTAATTCCTAAAATAATTGGATTAAGTTAAAAATTCTGTTTGACATAAAGGTTGACAAGTTCAACTATCAGCCGAAATGTTGTGAATATAAGAACTCCGATAAGAATTGTAGTCTGCATAATGCAAATTCATCATCTCAAAAATTCTGAAACTTATTTAATGTCAAGTTTAAATATATTTGCAGTGTGAAAAAAGGCCCATTGTAAGATTTGTAGCTTTCTCCTTTTTTATCTTTTTGCTTATTATAAACAATCTTTTTTTGTTTGTTTAATATTTATTTTCTTGTTAGACAGTCCTATTTCTCTTTTGCTCCAAGTACATGGCTTGAAATTATATGTTGTCCTTATTATTGCTAGTATTAATTGTAGCATTAGTTAGTTTTGTCTGCTAGTTATTTTAAGTTTATTTTTGATATCTGCATCCAATTTGCTGTATAATTCTCATTGGTTATTTTGGTCTCGTTTAAAATTGATCGGATTTGGCATTTTGTGTCGACTTTTGTTATCTCAATGCTGATGTGTGTTCTTTTCTGTTGTCACTTTTTTACAAGATATCTCTATCGTATTAACATTATAAGACAACTTGGCAAACCAAAAGAGTACCCGACTCAAAATCAGCAGCAACCGGTGTTCGGTCAAATTTAGTTCCTGATATTAAACTTCATCCGTAATATAACTTTTGACGAGAGTTTCAGCTTCCCAAATTTATTAATTTATTTATTAAATTGTTAGGTGAAAGTACAGAATAGTAAACAAACACCCCCTCCCCACATGTTAAGAATGGCTTTCTAAATAATAACGTTTTTATTTCTGCACAGTTCATAAACTGCAGAAGATTATTTAGAAAGCCATTCTTAACATGGAGAGAGGGAGAGGCTTTGTTAACTATTCTGTCCTTTCACCATAACAATTTAGTAAATAAATTAATAAATAAAAATCAGTACAAAACTTGGCAAACCAAGTAAGCGACTCAAAACAGGAAGTCTTTAATATCAGGAACTAAATCTGACCAAACACCGTTTGCTGCTGACTTTGAGTTGGGTACTCTTTTGGTTTGCCGACAACTTCACGTGTATTTGTGTGTATGCTTGTTGTTCGAGACTATAAGAATTGATAATAATAATAATAATATCATTGTATACAGTGTTCAGGTGCACTAAAACTCATCAAAAGTGCATGCCTAATACATAGGCTAATGTACAATTGTCAAGGAAATGAATCTGTGTCATGTGTGCATGTGTATGAGGGGTGAATTTAGGGAAGCATGAGGAATTTTAAAGGATGCAATGTCTCGGCAGCCAACAACTGATGCAAGTATTTTGTTCCATACATCAGCAATTCTGAGCGTGAAAAAATATTTCCAAAAGTCATGGGCGCTGTCCTGTTTTCTGACACGTGTAGATCAAAATGGTGCTCCTGTTTGTTATCATCGTTGTTGTTGTTGGCGAGATGGTTAATAATTTTGTGGGTGTTTACTAAGTCAGAGCTTCAATTAATCCAAGCCCAGAGAAGCAAGGCATTCAGAGTATGACGAGTGTCTGATGGAGAGTATTCGCTTGGTTGCACGTCTCTGAATGGTTTCCAGGCGGTCAATGTTCTGAGTATAGTCGCACCATAGCTGTATACAGTGTTAAATAAATGGCTGAAGAGCGGCTAACAAAGATTTTGCTTAGTGATGCCAAGACATCCTCAGACTTCTTGACAATTATAGAGACGACTGAATTAATTGAATATAATTTTAATTTATTTACTATTAATAGGTTATTTATTGAAATTAAAAAATATATAATAGCATAAAATAAAACAAAATTTTAAGAATCCTATTTAAAATAATTTAATTACTAAATGAAATCCACCAGAATGCATTTTCATTTTTTGTTAAAAGAAAAAAAAATTACTTTGTGACCCTTCAAAATTTGAAAACCTTTAATCGGTCAGATATTAAGTCATTTAAAATTTTTAGCAAATCTTTGTCTTACATGATTTAAAGTTTGTGAAGCTCATCGTTACCATGATTCGGCAAAACTGCACCTGATGTCTGCCCTCTGTACGCATGCACATACGTATATCATGACTCGCACACTATTCATTTCCTCAACAATTATACATTATGCTATGCATATTTGATGACTGGTAATGAACTGTACACAATAATTTCATTATTTACATTCAATATAATTTAATAAATACAAATTAAAACATTACCTTAACAGCAATTAGTTGTAGTTTTATAAAAGTTTGGTTCAATTAATAATTTAATGGCCAGAAAATACTGTAATAATTAAATTTAACTTTCAAAATCCTATTATAAAAATATATATACATTGATATAAAAAAAAATGGCATAATTAAAAAATCTTTTTAAAATAAATAAAAGTAAAAAATATTCCCGGGTAAATACAGCTAGTGTAACAAAGTTATCTTGGCAGATTTTCAAAATTAGACCCAAATAACAATCTGTCTGAAGTATCGATACTTGATTCGAACTTGCCTGAAATTGGCATGAAGTGGATACATTTTCCCTTACTGAATATTTTTACCATTAAAGGGAAGTAATCATGTCATGAGTTATTTCTCTTGACTTTTTCACAAATAAATATCTGAAAACACGTTATATTTTTAAACAGGGAAGTTTCCACATTATTATTTTGTCTTTACTATTAATTGATTAACGTCAAGCACTAAAACGAATTTAAAAAAAAAACTGTTTCACAAAATAATTTGATTATGAAATTAAAGTCACCAAAATTAATTTCCGTTTCTTGGTAAACAAGTCAATCATTTTTGTTCTTTTATATCCGGGCAACACCGGATATGTACAGCTCGTAGGATATAAAAAAACGTTATATTAAAAAATAAAAACGTCTGAGATTTAAGGATCTTCTCGGTTTGTGACTTATTGTAATTGACTGAAGCTGCTGATAATACAAATGAATTTGAAACAACTTCTTTTAATTTTTATAGCCATTTTTTTTATTGTTAAAATGTAGGTTGATTTGAAAAAGATTAAATTCTTGTGATTATTTTTTCATCTTTTTCTACAAAAATTAGTTTGCATGTCTTTTTGTCTTGGGAATATTGAGAAGCCATTTTGAATGATTAGATCACTTTTTTATTCATTTTTAATTTTTTTTTATAAAATTTTAACAATTTAATCTCTTCAAAGATCATGACCTCAAATGAATGTGAATGACCTTTTTTTACCTTTCTGTCTTATGTCTTTTGCACACACCTAGAGTTTGGTATCTTAAATATTCGTGGGGGTCACTGCTTGAGGAGAGATGATCAAACTTATTTTCAGATTTTGACATTTATTTTTTATGTCTTAAAATCTAATTGTATTTGTAGTAATCAATGTTTAAAACCAAAATTCACTGATAATATTGTTGTACCGATTGTTTTTTATAGATCATATTAAAATGTGATTCACTTATTTTTTTATCTCTTCTAAACTTGTATTATTTGAATTATTCTGACTACTGTTCACATCTTGGTTGTTATATATTTCAGCTGATGTAACCTCTGACCTTCTTCATGTGCATCTTTTCGAACTTGGGAACCAAAATTCATACTAGAATTGCCCACATGAACCCATGGCCTAACTGTTAAAAGCATGAGTTAACAATTAGTTCTAAACTATAGTCTTCTCAGGGTTGATGGTTCAATCCTTGCCACAGGCGATAAGAATAGCATAATAGCACTTCTACCTGGTCGGTCATAGTTGACGGGATGCAAACAATCTGCCTCTGTAGATTAAGTAAAGGGTTTAGTTTGAAATTCCATCCAGGTTCACGAGTTTGACAGAAGATTCCCAAGTTCGAAAAGATGCACCTGAAGAAGGTCGGAGGTTACATCGACTGAAATGGTGCAACAATCCAAGATGAGTAGTCCGAATAATCCAAACTGTCTATTGTCATCCAAAAATTCCAAGACATAATGTTCTAAAATTATTTGATATTTGATTTGGCTCTTATTTAATTCAATAAACTGCTTTCTTACAATCCCAATGCCACGACAAACACATGTGTGTGTGTACAGGTAACAAAAATGGAAATGAGAAATAACGCAAAAAGACAGACTATTTGGAACAGAAAGAAATGAATATAGTCATGATTTGGTTCAATATTCTGCCTAAAACTAAGCTTTATCAAGAATATATCATAAGAAAAAGGGTACAATATTTATATATATATACAGTGGTGTGTGTGGTGGTAGGAGTAAGAATCCAAAATGAGTGAAAAGTGAAGAACAGGATAGGAGAGGGTGCATTTTGGATTCTTAGTCCCACCACTACACCATTGTATATATATAAATATTGTAGCCTCTTTCTTATATATTCTTGATGAAGCCTAGTTCAAGGCGAAATATTGAATCAAATCATGACCCTGTGTTACATTTTTTTGTTCCAAATAGTCTGTCTTTTTGCGTAATTCCTCATTTCCATTTTTGTTATCTATACATTCTGTTGAATTATCATCATCTAAATATACCCGCACACACGTTTGTATGTGTGTATATATATATATATATATATTAGTATGAAAATATATATATGGCAATTAAGCTACACAGAGGCGTCTATGCTTCATTCCCACAGAAAATGATCAGGCTAAATGCCACACATCATGCGGGAATGAAACATGGATGCCTCTGTGTAGCTTACATGCCATAAATATGTTTTCATTCTACTACTACTAAGCTCTACTCACGTATTGAGCACTGTTGAAGTAAATACTGAAAATTTATACACAATATATATTATATCACCTTATAATATTATGTGTATATACATGAAATAATAAATTATATACACGTGTGTGTGTGTGTGGGGGGGGGTGTATAGAGTTTCACTGTGCTGAATTTTTCACCATGAGACTACTGAAAGAGAGAGATAGGTGGGGAATTTAACAATGTCTTTTGCGTTGTTGTTTTCCCACTCTCTAAAATTTGGTTTTCAAAATAATGATTTGCGTTTTTCTCATTTCAAAATTACGCACCACATGTTTTCTGTCATAAAACAAAATACAACCAATTCATTTAATTTTACTTAAAGAATATTTGACTAAAATAAAAAGCTTAAAAAAAATCTTTATTCATTTATAGTTGAAATACCTCGGTCATAGTAAAACAAAAATAATCTAATTAATGATTCCTGCCATTATTTTCTAAAATTTAAATAATACTAAAACTCTGAGGATCTTGTATGTTTGTACGTAAATATTTTAGATAGTGGTAGGAAGGGAGAAAAAGAAGTCAGGAGAGGAATAGAAGGATGTAAATAATTGTGCCGAAACGTGGGTGTTTTGTCTAGTAATTCTCTTACACTTTTCATCTGTATATGAATGTTTTCGATGGTGGGAAGAAGGGTAAATGATTAGAGAAGTAGTGAGAGGAATGGAATGATGTAAATAATTAAAAGAGAATGTGTGTGTGTCTCGTGACATCAAAATGTATTCTGCAATCCTTTGTGAAAATTGGACGTGTCTAAAAATGGGTCTTTTGTCTCTTGATTCCGTTACAGTTGCTTAAATCATTGATCATGTTGAGTCTCTCAAACCTTTTTACTTTTCTTTCTTATCACTTTTTATCTGATGTATAATGGACTAAAGTCGGCACAACGGGTCATAGCTCATCTAGTTTATATATATAAATATATATTTATATATATTTAAGTAGCCTTTTTTAATTTAAATATCTGATTAATTTACACAATTCTTCTGCTTTATGATTATTTAAAAGTTTTCTTCATCTTTCTTGGAATGCCTTTTCATTGTTGAAAGAATTAATGAACCTTCCAAAATTCATGGTGGTTGCTGAAAAAATTGAACTATTTGAGCAACCACGAATTTTGGAATATTCATTAATTCTAAAAATAAAAATTGTCATATCAAAAACAGGCATTAATTCTAAAACTGAAGAATTCTGTTATTTAATCAAATATATTTATATAAATAAAGATTCAACAAAACTTAGAAATGACAATGGTGAAAAGATAAAATTGTTAAAAAATAATTTAGTTCTTTGTCATGTTTTGCTGCTGTAAGGCTTCTTACAAATGTAATTATGTTTATTATTTTTTAAAGAAAAGGGCATGTTTTCTTTTTTTCTTAAATTTAATTTTTGTCATTCTTAAGAAGCCTTATCGGCAAAACATTTTAATGAAGACCACTTTGAACAATTTGTGATTTACCACATTGTCTTTTTAATCAATATTATGTAAATATGCTCCAAAAATTCAACATATAAAATAAGGGTGATTTCTTTTGTACTGAAGAGGCGATTACTATTTTTTTAATTTCTGGAAAGTATGTACACATAAATATTTGTTGATGTTGAATTTTTGGAGTATGAATACATAATACTGATTATGTCATATATTTTGTATTCTGTTCAGTTATAATATGAGCTCTGTGGGACCAAAAGTCTTAATCATTGAGCTAAATTACACCTACAGTATTCATTGGTATCATAGATTTGGAATGCTTCAGTTTTTTTAAAATATTTACATGATTGCGATTAGATACTTTTTGTCTCCTTAAGATACGAATAAAGTTAAAACATTTGACTTTCTTTAACATTATATATATATATACATATATATTTTAGTGTATCAAGTTATATTGAAAATAAATCAATAAAGTGCTCGATCGCAGAAGAGTTAGAGCTAAATACAAATAATTTATTTAAAAACAATACGTTACATATTTCAGAGTCGTATCGCGGTTGCATCCAGATGGGCTGACTTTTAAAATTTTTTAAAAGTCTATAGGCCAAGGGGACTCGTCAGTGTACTGAAATGAGATCAAAAGCAAGGAGAATATATATATTATATAAATTAGTTAAGAGCGAAAATAGGCAAAAGTAAAGTTCCATACTTTGCAAATTTATTATTATATTTTCTGAAAGTGCAACAAATCATACATTGCTAAATGTCCTTTGAATTTAGTTTTCAAAGAAAAAAATTTCTTCTCATCAGGACTGTACTCTGCTAAACTCTGTCTCTGAAAGTATAGATAGAGAACTCTTAATTGACTCGAATGCCCAGATTCATGTATTTGGGGATTTTAATGCCCACCACCGCGACTGGTTGGGATTCTACAGCCTTACTGACGCAGCCGGAAACTACGTATAATTTCTCCTTAGCTCACTCCCTCTCTCAGACTGTCGATTTTCCGACCCGCATCCCCGATCGAGTAGACCAGCAAACCTCACTTCTAGACCTTTTCTTGACCTCAATGCCCGAGGCATGTTTGATGAAAGCTCATAGCCCACTCGGGAATGCGGATCACATTGTGCTAATGATACATATCACTCTAAAAAGTCGTCCAAAAGCTGATGAACCGTTGCTCAAAACAACGAGATACTACAAGCAGGCGTATTTTGAGTCAATCAGAGATCACATCAGTGATGCCCCATGGAGGGAAACCTTCTCACTCCCTGCCGACCAGTGTGCAAATGAATTAACTGAATGGGTCAAAGCAGGCATTGAAGCTTATGTCCCCATGCGAAAATTCTTTAGCAAGCCCCACTCTCCCCAATGGTTCACCTCGGAATGTGCAGCTGCCATTGCTGAGAAGCAACAAGCATTCCGTAAATTCGGCCGCCATAAGTCAACTACTAATAGACATAAGTTTATAGAGTCAAGAAATAATTGCAAGGCCGTGATAGGCGAAGCAAAGAGAAGGTTTAATGAGTTAACAAAAAAACGCATTCAGTCACAGAAACTAGGTACTAGTGATTTCTGGAAAATCTATAATAGCGTAGTGAATAATGGTCAATCAACGATTCCCCCACTATCAAACCACAATAATGTCGCTTGCACGGCCACTGATAAGGCTGAACTACTTGCCCAGCGTTTCGCTTCAAACTCCACCTTGGACTCAAAAAAACCATCCCCTCCCCGAATTCCCATTGCGAACCGAAGCCACAATTGATAACCTGGTCATCACCCCATCCCAGGTCAGAGACATCATAAAAAACCTTGACACCTCCAAAGCTTGTGGGTCTGATCTTATACCTGTAATAGTAATAAAGAAATGCTCTGCTGAACTGGTCCCTGTCCTCTCCAAACTCTACAATAAATGCCTAGCTGAATCTTGCTTCCCCGATAGCTGGAAAATTGCCTCTGTGGTACCAGTCTACAAGAATTCTGGGAATAGAACTGATCCTCAGAACTACCGCCCAATCAGTCTACTGCCGATCTTTGCTAAAATCTTTGAATCCTTAATCAATCTAGCTATAGTACGGCACTTAGTTAATGCTAAACTTCTTTCTGACCGCCAGTATGGATTTAGACAAGCACGATCTACTGCAGACATCCTAACGATCATCTCAGAATGCATGTATAATACACTGGACAAGGCAGGTGAAGCTAGGACAGTAGTGCTTGAAATATCCAAGGCCTTTGACAAGGTATCGCATAAAGGGCTTCTCCTGAAAATACGCTCATACGTTATTACTGGGCAATTACTTAAGATCATTAGATCCTTCTTAACCAAAAGAAAAACTCAGGTTGTTCTCGATGGCCATTCATCTAAGCAACATGACATAAATGCTGGTGTACTCCAGGGATCTATCCTTGGACCTTTGTTGTTCCTGATCTATATAAACGATCTCCCTGATGACAGAGTCTGAGATTGGTTTATTTGCTGACGACACCACGCTTTACTCTCACCATGTTGGCAAAACAGACATGATCATATCCGAGGCAATGGCAGAATCCTTAGAAAATTACCTCCAGGCTGTAGTGGATTGGGGTCATAAATGGTTGGTAACTTTTAATGCCACAAAGACAAAGCTCCTTTCCTTCAATAACTACAAGAAACCTCTCCAACCACCGATTGTCATGGCAAACAACACCCTACCTGAGAGTTCATCATTCAAACTCCTTGGCCTAACCTTCACAGGTAACATGAATTGGAATAAATACATTGAAGACATTGCCAAGGCTGCCGCAATGAAGGTTGGCTCGCCCTACCGTTCTAGTAAACTCCTCACACCTGACATTATCCTTTATCTCTACAAAGCCACCATCCGCCCATGCATGGAGTATTTTTGCCACATCTGGGCTGGTGCATCGTCTGCTACTCTCTCCCTCCTTGACAAGGTCCAAAAAAGAGTCGCCAACCTAATGGGTCCCTCACTGTCAACCAAGCTCCAGTCCCTGTCCCATCGCCGCAATGTAGCATCCTTATGTTTGTTTTACAAATACTTCAATGGATCATGCTCCGATGAATTGGCTACTCTGGTACCCCCTCAACGTAAATTCACTAGACCAACTCGACAATCAACTAAATCCCATCCATTCACTCTGGAGATCCCCAGGTGCCGAAGAGCTTTCTACTCAAATAGTTTCTTTCCTCATGCTGCTGGTCTCTGGAACTCCTTCCCTTCCCCCTGTTTCCCCGACAGTACTGACATGCAGAAGTTTAAAATTAATGTAAACAGACATCTCGCTGCGCAGATCCCAGTTTAGGTTGACCCCCCCCCCCCCCCCCCAACCGTCTCCCCCTTTCTTTCTTCTCACGTGTACAGTTGTGGCCTGCCTTGTTTGGGGTGAACTATGTTAAAAAAAAAAAATTTTTTAAAGATGGTGAAACCAGTTATTTATTATTGATATATTTTAGACAGGTTCTGTATCGTTTGCAGAGTTTATTTTGTCTACATACATTTTAAAGTGTTTAGTTTTTAAAGTGTTTAGTTTTTAAAGTGTTTAGTTTTTAAACTGTTTAGTTTTTAAAGTGTTTAGTTTTTAAAGTGTTTAGTTTTTAAACTGTTTAGTTTTTAAAGTGTTTAGTTTTTAAAGTGTTTAGTTTAAAAAAATTATTTTCTCATGTATTTACCTACATCTTTTATTTTTTCAGATTTTCCGATTTTTTTGATTGTTCATTTATTTGTTTTCATTTATTCATTTTCACTTTAAATGTATTTACTGGATATATATAAAGTCAGAAATATTCTTGAGAGATCCAAAATCCTTTTCATAGGAATATATAACTGTTAGATCAAAAGTCTGATAGAATCTTACATGTTATAATTCCAAGGGGAAAAAGAGGAATTACAATAAGGAATATCATTGAACAAGAATCTATATACGTGTGTGTGTGTATGTATATGAGTATCTCTAAGAATAATGAATTTCTTCACATTTGACAAATAAAAATAAAGTCTTATAGAAAACGTGAACGCATGTAAAATTGTATTAGGTGTTAGTTTAACTTTTAATTTTCATATTTCGGATAATCCTTCATTCTTTATTAAAAAATGTAATTTTTTTATGAAAGAATTTGATTGAATATGCAACTTTTATGGAAAAACTTTGTACAGAATTCATTTCAAATGTTTTTAGATAACACTTTGTCTTAACACATATGTCAGCTCTTCTATGTTTGAACGGCAAAGAGATTTTCTCTTTTGTTAGTAGACACAAGATTATATATATATACTAATTACATATGATACTATGCAGTAATATTTCGATTAGCTGTTGATACTTTCAGTTTCAGGAAGTGTGGTAATGTTTGCCAGCTGGGCTAAGAAATACCATATGTGCTCTATTCATCAGTCAGTAGTTTAATCTTAGACACTCTTGACTGATGAATTTAGCCCAACAGGCAAGTTTTCCCATACCTCCTGAAACCGTAGGTATCAATGGCTAAATATTACTGTAAAGTATCATACGTAATAAATATAGTATGCGCTTATAAACGTAATTGAGCACTATGGTCTTATTTCTCCCAAAATATAGGATTATACTATATATTTTGTGTCTACACTGATTATGTTTGTTTGTTGTATCTCTGATCTTCAGCACTGTCGCCTCATAAATAAGGCAACATAAAGTTTGGTTTGAATATGAGATAAAAATGATTAGGGAAGAATGTTGTATTTCGGCACCATTTGTTGTCTGGTTTGTATTCCGAGTTTTGTAACAATTGTGATATTTATCTCCACGCAGGACTTCTGCCTCTACAGCGGACTTGTAAGTACTTGATTAGTTTCCCTTCTGCACCCGACGATGATGAGGATGCTCTCATTGACGGCTGATGCTAGTTCCTCCCATTAACATTCACCGAATACAAGTTTTTACCCTTAAGTGTACAGCGATTGGATTTTCTTTAATGTTGAGAAGTTATGATAATCTGATGACATCTTTATATAAGACAATCGATAAACATACATGAAAAATAGCCGTTCAATTGGCTCATTTCGTTCTGTACTGTGTTTCAACTTACTATAAAAATGGCATTTTTTTTTTAAATAACTTCAAAACTTTGAGTCAATCACTCGATTAATTCACAATATTGCCCTGATCATCATTCCATCAGCAATGCCCCCTTCCTCTCCATTAATTAACAATGCCAGCCTGGGTCAACACTTCATTAATAATGCCCCCCCCCTTATCATGCCATTAACAATGCCTGCTTAGGTCATCACTCTATTAACAATGCCCTGGCCGACCTCCCTGGTCATCAGTCCATTAGCCCCCCCCCCCTCAAGCCCATTAAGATGCTTGCCCTAGTTATCACTCTATTGACAATGCCCCCCCCCCTTCTAGGTCATCAGTCCATTAATTAACAATGCTGCCTAGGTCATCAATCCATTAAGTAACAATGCTGCCTAGGTCATCAGTCCATTAATTAACAATGCTGCCTAGGTCATCAGTCCATTAAGTAACAATGCTGCCTAGGTCATCAGTCCATTAATTAACAATGCTGCCTAGGTCATCAGTCCATTAATTAACAATGCTGCCTAGGTCATCAGTCCATTAATTAACAATGCTGCCTAGGTCATCAGTCCATTAATTAACAATGCTGCCTAGGTCATCAGTCCATTAAGTAACAATGCTGCCTAGGTCATCAGTCCATTAATTAACAATGCTGCCTAGGTCATCACTCCATTAAAGATGTTCTCCCACCCTCAGCTCATCACTCCATTAATTCACAATGCTGGCCCTGGTCAACACTCCATTAACAAAGTAAGCCTGGGTTAACACACCCTCCATATCTTTTTTAACTTTTGGTGAAATCTCTACATTTGACCGAACCCATCCTCTGGCCCATCAAGAGTTAATCTGGATTAATTTGTGAAGATTACAATGGAAAATTCAATTTCCATATACTTTTTCGCCCACATTTGATGCATAAAGTAAGTTTGTGAATGTGATTTCTTGAACGCACTCATCCTGTGTAAGATTCTGCATCTTTTCTTCTGTCTAATTCCTTCCAAGCTTTGTTAGATGCTTCTGCACTGTTTAAACAGCATTTTAGAGTTGATTTACTCAAAATTCTTTCTTTCTAATGTTTTCAATTGCCCTTTCCATGGTTATCTCTTTGAAGCCTTTTTGAAATATCCAATGTAGTTAGTTACTTCACTCAAAAACAGTCCGATTTCTTGTCTTACCATACCTTTTATCCTTAACTTAATTATATAGAATTAAAAATAGAAATATATTAGTGTTATTACTTGAATCAATCCTTTCAGTGGTTGATACAAGTGTTAAGGGAGACAACACAACTTGTCGGTTCAAGAGTTGCCCCCCTTGGTATAAAGAACAAGATAGCTTTTTGTTATAAAAAGAATGCTTTTATTTCTTGAATTCATTTACAAATGAACACATGGGACTCGAACCTGCACCAGTTTTGTCACCTAGACTCTTTTTCTCCACGAGTCTGCCTGTCTGTCAGACTCACTTCTTTCACAAGCATCCTGTTAAATAAGCTTTTTTTTACATCATCCGACATTAGCTTTATCGTAAATGCCTGTGACCCGATTCCCAACCATAGCTTTCTCTGACAATACCATTTTATTAATCATGCTTTTCGACCAACTGACATCATGGACAAGGAATGTTTTTGCTTTGTCATTTCTTTCTAAAATAATTCTTTGTTCTTTATTATTTTGACCTCAAATCTCTCTGCAGACGACTCAGGTTCAAAACCTGTGCCCTGTCTAATAACATTACATATGTTTCTGAAGCGGTGTAGTCGCCCTTCAAATTTGCATGTACATAACAACCACCCTCAAGATGTGATTAAAGTTTCATTGGTAAAGTGTCTATATGAACTGCAGTCGTTCAATTTTTGTCACATTTATTAATTTTGTTTTATTTAATAAAAGTCAACAAGTTCCCCTTGTGGCAGATTTTCTATATAATTCCTGTTCTCAGCCACAAATAAGATCGTAAAATTAAAAAAAAAAAGACTTGTGATAATTCTTTATTTGCACAAATAAGATTTATTGGCAAACATATACGCCCATTTTTATTTATTTAAAAACAAAAAATCTATTTAAATTTTTTAGATGAGGATCGATAATTTTTATTATTTAAAGTATTATTGAAAAACCTACCTATTCAAATTTTAGACGAGTGTTCAATTTGCTATCTAAGTTTAATGGAAAACGATGCCTCCAACTCTAACTTGTATATGTCTGCCAATTTATCTTATAAAAAAAAATATGTTTAAAAAGACTTTATATTTTTCAGCAGATTTTGTATTTATGCAGTCCGGTAAAATAATCAGTAATTTGTTTTGAAAAATTCTTTCCTGACAAAGCTTATGTACAATTTAAAGGAATTCCAAGAATGTAAATTATCCACACTGCTTGTCCACTAATTTTTAAATACAGTGACCCCCCCCCCCCCGCCCCTCCAAAAATGCCACCCATGAAATCGTTAATAAAATTCATAATCCTTTCTGCAAGCCAATCATATTTGGGTCAAGTAAACTTCAATCTATGCCTGACTTGCCAACCAAGTTTTAGTCACGAATGTTGTCCAGCAGTCTTTGTTTTATGACCATTTACTTATGGAGGGGGGGGGGGTACTTTGCTGATCAGTAGGTGTGATTCTGAATTGGTTTCATACTCAGTGAACCGTATTTATTTAAAGATAATGTCCATCAAAACAATCCCCAGAATATTTCTGAACTGAAGATGGTCATCACGGCCAAAATTGAGGCAGTGTCAAGAGAGGAATGTGACGTCAGAGTTATTGACAATTTTGCACATCGTATCCAAGTATGCTTATCATTGAATGGTGATAAAACAGAGGCTGTTGGACATTCATGACTGAAACTTGATTGACAAGTAAGGTATTGAGTGATGGTTATTTGTAGCAAATATGGTTGGATTGCAGAAAGAATTGAGAATTTTATTAACGATTCCATGGGTTGCATTTTGGGGGTGGGAGTCATGCTGTAGGTTAAATACAATCATGTTTGCTCTCGCTACTTCTACTCTCATTTTATACTTTGTTGACATTTTCCTCACCATCAGTTATGCTTGTTATAGTTGAGTAACAGCGTCCACCCGGGGTGGGTTAAGACGGCTCTAAATGAGTTTACTGCATCTTGCGTCTAAGCATTCCACTCTCGACGATCAGCAGCTGAGTACTCAGCATACTTCAGCCATTCCCCGTTCCAGCGACGAACACCAGAAATACGGGGGCGGGGGGGAAGCAGCCACCAGCTCCATGTATGTCTTCACTGTTCCAATCCACGTCTTCAGTTGGCCACCTCTGCATTTCCTCCAGCTGGTGGGTGTGATTGGAACTACCAACTTGCGGATGAATTTCTTTCTCAGGACGTCGAAAAACGTGACCAAAGCAGCGGTTTCCTTTTCAGAAGAGTCTGTCTTGCACAAATGGTGCGGTTTGGGATCTGGTCGTGGTTGAATCTATGAACTGGAAAGCCTTACGGAGAGACACATGCAGACATTTCCATTCTTATCGATTTGTATATTATCCGTATAAAACAGGTTGTTCTATCTTTGGTTTTTCTATCTATAATTTATTCAGATGCACCTAGAGATTCTATTTATGTATGCTCTATCTAGTCTGATATTCAGCACTTTAGCCACATAAATAAAGCACCTTGTCTACTTTGCCGTGAATATTAGTCCGATAAAAATCATAAAGAGAGAACGTGGTAATATATTGTATAATTTGGATTGTTCAGACGACTATCCTCGTCTTGATTGTTATTTTCATATTGTTTTGACCAATGCAACCTCAAATCTTCTTTTGGGGCATCTTTTCGAACTTGGGAATCTTTCTGTCAATGTATTTTAGAAATATAAATAATTATCCTAGCTATAGAATTATTTGACAACTTTATTCGGCATTAAATAACCCATAGATAGTTGGTATGCCATAAACCAAATCAATCTTTATCAAACTCGAGGAATTTATATGGAATTTCGAACTGAATAACTTAAATAAATGTAGGGTTCAGTACGAAATTCTCTGTAGGCTCCGGAGTTCGATGTAAAGATTCCCACGATCGAAAAGATACACCTGATCAGGCTGGAGGTTGCATCAACTGAAACGTTGTGAAAATACCAAAAAGTAGTCCGAATAATACATATAATACAAGTTATTAATCGTGATCTGAAAACTTCCGAAAACTGGTAATATCTTTGTACAATTTGCCGTGTGGTTTGTATGCAAAATTTTGTAACGATTGTGACATTTATCTCCATGCAGGACCGCTATCACAACAGTCGACTTGTAAGTACTGGAGCCGTTTACCTACTGCACATGATGATCATTTCAATGAATATTCCTCAATCATCTTATTAACAAACATTCACAGGCAACAAGTTTTTACGCTCACGTGTACACGATTAGGTTTTCTTTAATCTTTGTAAGTTATCATAATTTGGTAAAGATTTCAATTCCGTTTTCTTTTTTATTTAAATGGCAAATATTAACGGACATAAGAGAAGTAGATACTTATGCAGTTTACAAACCGCGTTTTTAACGGCAAATTTCGGTAGGTTACGTAAACCACCGGAAGGTGCCATACGAAAACTTCATTTTTTTGTGTGTCGAAAACGCTGACAAATGTTAAAACGCTAGAAACCAGCATCGTATGTTTATTTTAACGAAAAATTGAATAAAACAATGTAAATTTATAAGAAACTTTCAAAATATTGGAGGAAAAGAATTCAAATCATTGTATGCGATAAGTTTCATGAATAAATATTTATTTTTGTTTAGTGAAGAAAATATGGTGCAACAGTTTTTTTTAATGATTTTTTTCTTTTTTAGCAAACAATTTTTTTATGATATTTTTTTCTTTTATTAACAATCAAGTTTGTTTTTTTTACCAATTCTTTTTAAACCCTACCGACTAGATTAGGGTTAGTTACTGTTTCTTTTAGTGTTAAGTACTGTTTATTTTAGGGGTGAGGTACTGTTTATTTTAGTAAATTTTCTGTGGACAGACGATGGAAAAGTAGAAGAAGGGTTAGAGGACATGGAAGGAAGCTGCTCGACAGGGTACACTTCAGCAATCTGCCCTAATATGGAGACGAGGGATTGTTTGTGAATTTCTGTCTCCACATAAATTAATACAGGTAGCTGTTGATGAGATCTCTGCAATATTTTCATCGCATTTTCCAATTGTCGGCTGCTGCGAATTTCATTGGCTAAGCTCTTCCAATTTTTGGCTGTTGCAATTTTCGTCGACTCAGCATTTCGGCACCTTCCGGCGGTTTACGTAACCTGCCGAAATGTGCCAATGAAAACGCGGTTCGTAAACTGCTTAAGTACCGAGGAGTAAATAGACAGCCCACGTAAAATAATTCATACGTGTGATAAAATGCCTTGTCGCCACTCGTAGCTGGTTAAAAGAGTGTGGAAGAGACTTACTTCAAATTTCTGAATGAGTTTGTGTAACGTGTAAAGTCGAGTTACGGGCTAAAAAGAAAAACAAAATGGCGGCTGCGCCTGATTATATGCAGGCGAATCTACGTGAAATAACGTGAAATCTCGTTACTCATATGCAAATGAGATGGTGTCGGTTTGAATAAAAAGCATGTTTTCAGAGAAGGATGTATGATTTTGGACTCGTGAGTTTAGACCGCAGCATGTGTACGTACAGTACTGAGGTGTGACGATTTAAACCGTGAAAACCAAAACCATAATACGTGTTTAATGTTTGAAACATTGATTATTATTTTGTTCTGTGTTTATCCTACAAAGTGGGGTCCACACTGGATTGTTTACTCCACCATATATGGCCAAAGATTTGGTCAGGATGAAGTTCGGCTGTTTTGTGATCTTACTGTAGGGCATCCAACCACCTTTGTTTCGGCCACCCTCTCTGCCTTTTTCCAGGGGATTCCATCCTGAATCCCATTTTCACAATGCTATTGTTTGTAGACATTGCATGTCCGGTTTTTTAATGCAATTATCAAGGCCAAAAGCAACTCGAGGATAAGGCACCGAGGTAAAGAGGTGAAATGGATTGTCAGTTAAAGTGATGAAGAATATTATGAGAGAATTGAAACTGATGAATCGAGCAAACAAAATTAGATTACTTATAAGGACGCTTTATGACAAGTATTCGTTGATATTTGATTTGAAGACGACCATGTTTTAGTCTTCAGGAAAGCAGTCCTGTGGTAATGTGTTCCACAGATGGGAAATTATTAGAAAAGAAACTCTGTTCATGTAAATTCCATTTAATGCTAGGCACACGGAGGATGAAAGGAAAGTTTCTTTGTAGTTGTGGTAATAAGACGAGTGCCTGTGGTGAATGTCTTACAAGGATGAACCAACGATTGGAGCTCAGTCGAGTACTTTGCATGGATCATCCTCCAGTCTGTACTCGACTTGTTTGTCTCTCGATACTTGCTCTACTTTCGTTATTTCTTAGTGAAAATCATCACCAATAGAATCTTCTATGACTGCTTAAAGCATTCGTATGAAGCAAACAAAAAATAATAATGCGTAAAGAATCGAAAGGATATACATTGCAGCTGATCTATTTCAGCGAACCATTATTTTATGTGCTCGGCCCTATTCTGTTTCTACTCAAAATCAACGACACACCAGAAATGATTGGTGGAAACATGCTCCTATTTGCAGATGATGTCAAATTAGTAGCTCGTAGAAGTGGGATTGATCTAGCCTTCAATGTGCCTGAAAATAGTCCATTGAACGGGACTTACACCTCAATGTCAATAAATGCTGTGTGGGTTCTCCTTCTGACTCAGCTCTTACTTTTAGAGGTGACACGGCTCTGCTCAAGGAGGCGAACGAGACAAAAGATCTTGGCCGTCTGATCGAGTCGACTCGTCCTTCAAGCCATCTAAACATTGCATTCATGCTGCAAACAAAGCAAGGGTCACCCTATTTCTCATTTGACGCTCCTTCTACAAACATACTCTTGAAATATTTCTCCAATTTATGTCTCTTTCATCAGACCATTGTTCGAGTATGGTGTTGAGGCCTCTGCTCCATATCTAATACGTGATATCCAGCATCTGGTGAGAGTTCAAAGACTGACTACTCGAATGGTGTAAGGACTATGGGATCTGACCATGAAAGCCGACTCAAGAAGCTTAACCTTTTCTCCCTTGAGTGCCGACGATTACGTGGTGATCTCATTTTGACTTACAATCTCCTCAATAACCATTATAATATTCCTCAGAACCTACTATTCATTCCTGCATCAGAAAGAGGTTTATGTGAGTATCACCAGAAACTGTTTAACTGTCAATTTCGATTGAATCGAAGGAGGGACGTTTTCTCAATCAGAACCTATGGACCTTAGAATGGACTTCGAAGAGACGTAGTAAATGTGTCAATGACGCAGTAATTCAAGGCAAATTTGGACATGTGCTGGGCTACTCTATCCTCTTCTCAGTAAATTTCTATCATCATTTCCCTACATGGCAACTGAATAATGTTTGTTTTATTTTTTGCCAAATTTATTGAATTGAATTGGATCGTTTCTTCTATGGCTAAAATGACGTAAAAAAACATATCCTTCGTCAGACGTAGAAAATAGGTTTCGTCAAAGCTTTTTCCAAAGAAACAATTCTATAACTTAAAATCTTATATTATTATATTTGGTAGAAGAAAATAGCAGTTTTTAGTGGTATGTAAAAGGCCTCCTTTCAGTCGCAAGAAACAATGGATACCTCCTGTAAGGGTATTTGCTCAGAGTCTATAGTGAAGCAATGAATTGTGCAATCCCCAACTGCACTTCTCTTGAAGTGGCATTGCTGGAGTCCAGTGGCAAAGAGTAGTCCAGGATAGCAGGAAACAATGCTGGGGTGAGCAGAGAAAGACCGATGTTATTACATACCATTAAAAATTGCTATTTTCTGATTGTGAATTTTATTAACGATTCCATGGGTAGCATATTTTTTTTTGGGGGGGGGGGTCGCCTTTGGAGAGGAGGGTCACTCTGTAATTGACGGAATTGGATTACGTTTTAGAGGAGAGGCTAGTATAGATTATCATAAGAGCGTTTTGTTTGGAGTCATCAGTACAGATGCTCCATTCGAGGTCTTTCATCATGATCAGCTTTAGAATGAGAAAGGTTCTGGCTGATAAGAAGTGCGTGCTTGCTTGCAGTCTGCTCGGACAGCAGGCATTCAAAAATAGACAAAATCGTGGTGTGTCTACCCACTGCAGTGAACGCTGGACCACCGACTGGGTATGGGATGGTCTACTCACAGTTTGCAGTCGGTAACACATTTTGCCACATCTACAGACACCAGCAGCCGGCAGTCGAAAAATCGATAAAGTCCAACGGGTAAACGTTGGGAGTAATTCTAACTCTCTTAAAATGAGTAAGTCAGTCAGTAAGTGAAAAAAGGTTCAAGGAGTGACCCCTATAATTAATTATCTGGCTTAGAAGGAGAAGTGAATAATAAAAACATTGTAAATTTGAGTTGTTTTCATTTTTCTTTAACAATCGATTCCAATGATGAGAATGAAATCCAATATGGCTTCCTAAAAACATATGGAGATCGTTAGAAATAATAATTTTGCGGCAAACATGAACAAATATAATAACACAAGTATTTATATTGAAAACAGATTTCATCGTGTTTAATCTTTTATTGTGTATTCAGAATATAAAATTGTTGATACAGGTCTAGAATCACGGATGAAGAATGATAAATCGATTCACCGCATGTGCAGAGTTTTAATCGGATCTCGAAAACTTTACATATTAATTTTCTTTAAAAAAATAACAAAATTTCCACCGGAACTACTATTTTTTATTTTTTTAAAAATTTTTGCTGTCCCGAACCTAAGGTTAGTGTTATGGTTAATGAAGGGCACTTTTTTTTTTTTTTTTTTGCAGCGAAGAAAAAAAAAAATCATTAACTCCAAACACTATCAACCCTAAAATCTGAGGTGGCAATGACGTCCGCATTGACAATACAAAAAAACAGTATAACATACTAGCTGTACACTACCCGAGATTCAGTGAAGTCATTTTATTTTTTATTTTTTTAGAAACTTATGCAGAAAAAGAAATAAAATTTTAGTTGTAAGGTAGGCAACTCCTATTATATTCTTCAATTAGAAAGTTATCCCTCTTACTGATTTTTATTTTTAGGTGATTATTTAAAAATGTTTTTTAGTTCATCCCAGATGAGTGATTTAAAAAAAAAAAAATTGCAAAGTATGTTATTATATTGCCAATAACATGGTACAACAATAACAAATAAAAATTGGCTAGTTTGAAGCCAAGTTTTAATTGTCAGCTTAAATGTTATTTGGGTTTGACTTTAAAAATCCGACAAGATAATTTTATATGTTTCAGAGTTTTTGAGATGAGGATTGATAATTTGGATTATTCGGATTATTCGGAGTACTGTTCTCATCTTGGATGTTCCTCTCATAATGTTTTGGCCTATGTAACCTCCGACCTTCTTCAGGTGCATCTTGTCGGACTCAGGACTCTTTCTATAATTGTCTGCAAGCGTAACAGATATAAGTGCTAAGTGACAGTCTTCTGGAGGTTGAAGGTTCAATCCTCAGTGCGGGCAATACTAAGAATACAAATTATGAATTATTTTAGACTTCTACCCGGTCATGGCTGACTGAATGAGAGCATGCTAACCCCGTGGATTAAATAAGGGGCTCCATTCAAAATTTCATACAGATTCCAGAAACCTGAAGAAGGCCAGAGATTATATCGGCCAAAACGTTATGAGAATAACATCCAAGATGAGAACAGTCGTCGTCCGAATAATCTAAATAACTTTGTTATATAAAAATCTTGTAAGGAAAATGAAGATATAAAATATATCTTTAAAATATAACCTATCATGAAAAAGTTAATGCTCGATATATGAAATAGAGCAGTAATATAAATAAGTGATGAGAATAGATGATTTAATAGATGTGGCATTCTTCACAATTTTTATTCTCATCACTTATCTAATATCTAAAGTTAAGAGAATTTTTCCCCTGTAGCTTCTTGAAGAATAGGAAAATAATCACATGCATCACGGGCTACTAAACTCACCACTATATTACGCTTATTCACTCGAGCATGTTTTAGTAAATTTCTTATTTTTCTCCAGGTAACATTAAATATTACTTTTGGTCCACCATTTTCGACTCTCCTCAAAACATACTCCATATAGGTGGTAGCAAAAACTTTTACCCCTAACAATTAAGTACTGATACTCCCCTCATTGACACCGGGAATTAATAAACATGTCTACTTTTCAAAAAATTGTCCGTTATCATTTCCTATTTGTCTGCATAATACAAAACATTACACACACGCTGAATTTTGAGAATATCGGATTACGTTATTTCTACCTATTATGTGTACATTTATAGTCATTCCAGTTTTTAGAGAATGCAATTAACAAACATAGTTTTTTGCAGTATTTCATCTTTCAACATGGCGGCTACAATTTCGTCAACGACTTGACTTCCGAATTAAGTCACAATACGCCAAGATACTCAACAGATGACATAAAATGTACATTATCTGATTCCTACACCTTTCACATGCATAATATCCAAAAATTGGGAAAAACATTAATTTCTTGGTATAGAAATGACCCAAAACGTGTGACTGGTGGACCCTACATTTGGTCACCTTACGGTGGATCGTACGATAACATGCATGCCAGCTTCATTTCATTGACCTATTTTTTTGTAAATTTTATATCCGCTTCCGTGGCAGAATCGATAGCAGCGTAGATCCAAGGCACAAAGGTTTATGGTTCGATCCCAGTCGTCTCACACGAGTGTGTTTTTTTGTGTCTTTTTTTACATTGTTAAACTTCTGGAGGGGGGGGGGGGACTATGAGCCGGATTTTTTTAAATCAACGTTATGTAGTCATTTGAAAAGAAATCAATGTAATATGCAGTACTTTAACTATTATGAATATTATTCCGATGTTGACAAATTTTAATTCATTATTTTCTGTTTCTCCCGTGCAACACCGGGAGACGGGTCGAGCTAGTATTAGATAAAAATTGTCATTTTTAATGTGCATGCATTTAACGAATCGATTTATCACTTATCTTGGTCCGTGATAACAAACTTTTACCAAAGACTTTTTTGTTTTTCATAAGTTGATTGTTTAATCCACGTGAATATTTGTCAACTGTGAATGTCTGCTAATTAAATTTTGACGCAATCCTCAGCATTTTTTTACCTCCTCTTCGATAACACATAATCTCCAATGTATAACGCTTATCATTATTATTAGCGTGCATGTTGATAAAATTAATGACTACTTTTGAGGAAGATAAGGAGAATATCATCCTCGTCACAAATGTAAAGAACTCACCATTGATTTTTATACGGTCAACTTGTCTGAAAACGTCTGACAGGCTATATAATTAGACCAGCTAACTCTGCTCAAAAGCCGTGGTTAATGTTAGTATTTCCCCTCTCATTCCGCAAATCACTCACCGCACTTGATAAATCAGATTTATTTGATCTTCGATGATACAAAAGATGAAGAAAATCCGTTAATCTCATCTGATTCCTCCCCGTTCTTTCCTCTCCTTGTTTTTGAACGATTCAATTTGCTGCCATTTTTTTCCTTAATAAATTCAGCATCTTTGCAACTTTTTGTGTTTGTCTAATAACTATCTTTCCTTTTATTCATATATATATATATATATATATATATACATATATATACTAGACGTACCCGTGACCCGTTGGGTCACAACCACTACAACTATATTATTCTACTTTGATTTCATTCGAAAATTCATAAACTGTGACATACGTTTTAAAACCTCTCGCATAACTAACAATAATAAGTCTGTTAACTTTTATATTATCCTTATTATATTATTCTCATATAGAAGTAAAGAGACTTATTTTGTCATCTAATTTACATGTTTGTGGTCACACATATGTAAAACAACGCTTTAAAAAGAGTCACTCTTTCTCTACATGCTCAGAAAGACATTAAGCAATATTAGAGAGTGGTTGAATCAGCATAGTGAGAATTACAACTAATTAAATTAAAACAATTTTTATTTCAAATATAACTCAATCCCAGAACTATGGTATATATTTTCCTTATTTACACATATATAGAACACTAGTAAAAGACAGGTATCAGCATAATTTTTTAAATTTTTTTTTCTTTGGGTAGGGTACTTTTTCAGCACGCCCCCACCCTCCCTTAAATGGTAAAGTTTACAAAAAAAAGTGATGTGCTTACATTACTCACTGTGTTTCCGAGAATATGTATCCCATAATTCATAATAAGTTTAGGAGTTTACCCCTCACATGCATATTATTGACATGCGTGCAATTAAAATGTTGTTGCATAATGAAAACTTGTATTACATGAAGTTCATTGTTTTTTTAAAAAGAAGTTACAAATTGTCTTTTATTTATAGACTTTCACTAATATTATTTTCATTCTCAATTTCAGTTCCTTTTTATGATGCTAACACAGAAGAGTACCTAACTCAAAGTCAGTAGCAAACGATGTTGGGTCAGATTTAGTTCCTGATAATAAACTTCATCTGTAATATAACTTCCGGCGAGAGTTTCAGTTTCCCAAATATATTAAATTATTCAAACTTTGAAAATTGAGAAACCAGACAAGTTGACGCAAGATTTTTTTCAAATAAATAAAATATTTATTAAATCTTTTTTTTTTTTTTAATCCAAATTTTCTGTTTTATAAACCCTAATCATGGTAATGCAGATAATATTTTTCTGTTTTTTCCTTAACTTTTCACGCCAGCGCTTATCACTACAGATATCGGACATTTAAAAAAAAAAAAACAATCTCTTCAACAACACCCGAAGAAATCGCCGATCTTTGGCTACGCTGTAAGACCTCGACGATGAGGGGGGAAAAAAAAAAAATATTGTCTGTATTACCATGATTAGTGTTTATAAAACCGAAAATTTGGATTGTAAAAAAAAAAAAAAATTGTCTGTATTACCATGATTAGTGTTTATAAAACCGAAAATTTGGATTGTAAAAAAAAAAAAAATTATCTGTATTATCATGATTAGGGTTTATAAAACCGAAAATTTGGATTGAAAAAATTTCGCATCAAGTTATCTGGTTTCCCAATTTTCAAAATTTATCATTTCAACGGCACTTCTAACTGTAGTAACATCCATCTCATTATTATTATTTATAAAATTGTTAGGTGAAAGTACAGAATAGTAAACAAAGCCCCCCCTCCCCATGTTAAGAATGACTTTCTAAATAATAATGTTATTATTTCAGCACAGTCCGTAAACTGCAGAAGATTATTTAGAAAGCCATTCTTAACATGGGAGGGGGAGGGCTTTGTTAACTATTTTATCCTTTCACCTCACAATTTAATAAATAAATTAATAAATAAAAATAGTACAAAACTTGGCAAACCAGAAGAGTAACCGACTCAAAACAGGAAGTCTTAAATTTCAGGAACTAAATCTGACCGAACATCGTTTGATGCTGAATTTGAGTCGGGTACTCTTCTGGTTTGCCTATTATTTTCGTTCTTAATTTCAGTTGCCTTTTATGATGCCATTGTTATTTTACAATCTTCATCATTTAAAATACGTGTAAAAAAAAAAAATGAAAGAAATTTTACTTGGCTATTATTTGTGATTTAATTTTAATACAACAAATAGTTCTGTTTCGCAGTATTGTTTGATTTCCTGTTCAAATGTCTCTTTCTTTAGAGGGACAGACTTGATTTTTAACAAGTTGCAATCTATTTCTAAATTGCAAGTGAAAAGGCAAATTGAGTTCTTTCTTTTCGGTCATATTTAAAAAAGGTTTGCTTCGAAATTACCAAAATGTTAATGTTTGTCTAATAAATGAGAAAAAATTTGTTTTGTGTTTGCAACAAATTTATGAATGGAATGTTTATCATTTTACATTAATGTTTTAAGTATTTCAAGTAGCAAACTGTGCACAGCAAAACCAGATAGTTACATACATAAAGCCAAAGAACATATGAATGCACACACACATCGTGGCTGGACAGATTGGCATCAGATATCTGTCCAAATCGAATGTTTATTATTTTTATTTCTTCTTTATAAAACAAGTGATAAAAGCAAAATTTAATTTGCATCAGTTTTTATCTGAAAATACTTATTCCAGCTAAGAAAACTGTTGAAGACATTTTCCCTTACTCACCAAAACAGATTAAAGGGAAGTTATCATGTGCAATAATACTGAATTTTATTCATTGAGTTTTTCAAAAATAAAAGAAATATTAAAATAAATATATATGTATGTTAACTTATGCAACTCCACATATTATTTGTTTTTTACTATTAATCAATTAACATCAAGTACTAAAACAAGCTTTCTAAAAAAAATTCCTAAAAAAATTATTTGGATTCAAGTTTCTCATTTGGCTTAATGTTTCGTCTTTTAACACTTGTGAGAGTGTCGTAATCAATCTTTATGGAACTTCCAATTTATGTTTAAGCATACATGTTAAATAGGCAGGGTGTACTGAAAGATCGTTTGACAGACCTACGTGCACTTGACATGCACATGGCTGGAAGAAAACTACATAAAATGATTGATTGTCAAAAATAAAATAATCGTTGGGTGAAGACACGCACTTTACTGAGGGGAAAAACAAAATATGGTAGATTGTCAAAAATCAAATAATTGTTGATTGAAACCATCTGCAAAAAGTTAGCGGCAAAAGTAAACATTTTGTTGCCGAATAAAACACTCTGGGAGCGTGGCTACATTAACAGTGAAGTTCCACGGTGGGCGTTTGCAAGAGTCACAAATTGTTATATAATAACAACCTGAAATTGATATAAAGTTGGTTGGTGATTTGGGCCCGAGAAAAACCACCATCAGATTCTTGTGTGTGC
The DNA here is from genome assembly GCA_963556195.1 of Sepiola atlantica. Lineage (NCBI taxonomy): Eukaryota > Metazoa > Mollusca > Cephalopoda > Sepiida > Sepiolidae > Sepiola > Sepiola atlantica. Next base: position 53,751,730 of record OY744532.1, on the reverse strand, counting down.
ATCTTCCTTACTCACCCACACTCCTTCACCGCCTCCGACAATAAAGATATATCACTATATTTTCATATATCTGTGTGTTATTATTCTTTTCAGCACAGTAGAAATGCAACAAACACACACACACAAACACACACACACACTGAATTTGATCAACAGTACTTTAAAAGATTGAAATAGTATAGAAGTCTTTTAACAGTTTTTATTTGGCTTTGTGATTGCAGTCTTTTAACAGTTCTACTTGGCTTCATGATAGCAGTCTCTTAGCAGTTCTGACAATTCATGAAAATGATTCCAGTTGATGCGGCTACATCTTCTACAGAATTTAATTGCTTGAGAGTTTGTTTTTTTTAAAATGATTTCCCCGTGTGTATCATTAACTTTCTTGTTTTGTGTCCAGGTACCAGAAGACCTCCACCGTTATGAAGTCTGCCTCAGAGAAAACGGCATCAGCGCTATCAACAGTAGGTGCTTCCCTCAGCAGGAAATTTGGTGATTTAAGGTGAATGCATATCTTTTTCACATTTTTTTTTCTTTTTTTTTTTCGTTTTCACATTTTTTTTTTCTTTTTCACATTTTTTTTTCTTTTTCTTTTTTTTTTTCTTTTTCACATTTTTTTTTTTTTTTCTAATACATTTTTTCTAATATTTCTTTAATGATTAAAAGTAAATAATATTTATATATTTTTTTCAAAATAATTTATTTTAAAAATGGTCAGGTGTGGGACCTTAGTTATTATAATCAAAGTATTTTTTCAAATAGGCAAATTTTCTCTCGGACAATTAAAATGTATTCCCTATCTACCTATTTCTTTTTGCTTTGAGAGGTTTACTGCAACTCAATTTTATTTGATCAGGTGAGAGAGTGAGCGAGAAATGGGTTGAGAGATAATCTATTTACTTTCTTGAAATTAAATCCTATGATTTTACAGACATTATAAAAAAATCAACTACACATTTTAAAGCTGCAAGTCCATAACTCCTCCCTCCCCCTAGATAAACGCATTTCAAAAACTATTGTTTATACTTACGTATCAGGCAAAAATAAGTATCCTCACCAAAAATAGGGAAAAATAGAATTTTAATTAAAATGCAAAATTTAGAAACCCATTCTTAACATGAGATGGGAGGGGGGGGGGATGGCTTTGTTGACTCCTAAGTACAACCTCTTAGGAGACTTACCTTCCCTGTTTTATGTAACAATTATTTGCAAACTTGTCAGAAAACTTTTAAAACACGTCTGGTCTGCTCCATTGCTTGCAACCGCTACTTTCTCAAAAAATCATGTCTGACGTCATTTCGCCTAAGCTTTATCATTTCTGATTATCACCAAAACAACTTATTTTTGAAAGGTCAATCCCATAACTGAGCCCTGACCTTTCCTGTTAAGGATTTATCCTGTTTACACATATGCCAGGACCACCTGCACAAATATATATTTAACTAGTATATATATATTTGTACGGTACAATCACGTTGACACACCGGTTCCCGTTAGATCACCGAAGTTAAGCGACGTCGAGCCTGGCCAGTATTAAATGGGTGACCATTTGGGACTACCAGGTGCTGTATGTGCTCTCTGTTTATCTCGGCATTGTTTCCAGTCGTCTTGAACTGCTTGCCATTGGAATCAAGCAGTGCCGACTCAGGAGAGGTGTTGTTAGGGATTGCGCAACCCTTGCTTCATAATTACACGCGCAGCCAGCCCCTTATAGGGGTATCCATAGTCTCTCTAGACTGAACAGAGGGCTTATATATATATATATATATATATATATTCTAGCTAATGTATCCACCGATATTTAACAGTATTGTTTCTTCCATTGTCATCTTTATCTGTCCATAATGTGATCTCCCTTGTCGTCAGATATCTGTCATTATGATTGAAATATTCAAGGATGTCATATGGGAGGTAAGAAAGAGCTTTATCTCTTTTTAATCAAGGCTACCATAGTATTCAGATGTGTAATTATGCAGCTAATAAAAGTGGCTATATCTCTACAAAGCCACCATTCACCCATGTATGGAGTATTGTTGTCACATCTGGGCTGGTGCACCAACCACTAGTCTATTCCTCTTAAACAGGGTCCAAAGAAGAGCCTCTAATCTAATAGGTCCCACACTGCCTACCAAGCTTCAGCCCCTGTCTCATTGCCGCAATGTGGCACCCCGGCGTTAGTTTTATGAGTACTTCAATGGAATGTGCTCCAACAAACTGAATCTACTGGTACCCCTTCGACGTAAATACACCCAACAAACCCGACAATTAGCAAAATCCCACCACTTCATTGTAGAGGTCCCCAGATGCTTTCTACTCTAATAGCTTCTTTCCTCAAACGGCTAGCTTTTGGAATTCACTCTCTGCTCCCTGTTTCCCCAACTGTACCAACATGCAGAAATTTAAATGTAATGTGAACAAAGATCTCACTGCACAACTCCCCACTTTAGATGCCCCTATAAATCTAGCCCCTAATTCAGAGTAATCACTTACGTCTAAGTGGCATTGTTCCTCGTTTGGGGTGAATTAATGTAAAAAAAGTTTTTTTTATAAAGCATCACGTAAACACCATGTAAGTTCTTTTGAATCCTGACTTCAGCGTTCGTTAAAATTTACACTTACATTCAAAACTATGACGTGAGATGTAAGATATGACCTTCGTACAGACTTGTGTTGAACTGAGAGTTGACGTTTCTTTTTTCTTTTCTTTTTTCAGAAATTCACAAACTTTCAAGAATGTGGAAGAAAAAGTGGAAACTGCCTACGCCAACGTAAAGGTACGTAAAGTAAATAATTTCTTTTGTTATCTACATGTTTCGGACGGTTTTCCTCATCCTGGCAATTTCATAAAAATAAATCAAACTAACACTTGATATCCACAATGTGTGGGATATGTCGTGAGAGCAATCTACCCCCTTTGTTTTGTTCAAAATTTCCAGAAACTGAAACGTTATGAAAATAACCAAGTTGAGGAAAACAGTCGGAAACATGTAAATAATGAGTTCTGTTTCTACAACATGTTGTAAATTTTCAACATAAGTCGAACTCCTTTAAATAACTAAGTCACTCGGCTACTGGATGCAGTAATATTTAGAGGTGGGTGTGTTAAAATGACATAGGAACAGAATTTTTTGCGTAATGTTTGATTAAGAAGAAAAAACGGAAAATTCCACTAAATATCTAACATTAGGAATTTAAGCTGATGTGTTCAGGAAGTTGCATCACAAACAGGAAGTTTCAAGTGACACATAGCGAAGAAGATAGTAGAATTATTCTCTTTGTCTGATTTGAACAGATTTAGACGTCTTTTTAACGTCTTTTTTCTTAGGGTGCCTGTTTACTTCCGTCATGGCTGTGTGTGTAGGTATTTTTGTAAAACGTTTATCAAAGCAAAACTAAAAAAAAAACGTAATTTGTATTAAGCGGCAAGTTTCGACTTTTTGACCAGGTTGATTCTGTTTGTTTGTTTTTTGCTGTTGGTTACCCTGATTCTTCTTGGAATCGGGTACTCACAGGAGGGACAACATGAAAGACGTGAAAATGCTGTGCATATGCGCACACACATATTTTCACATGACACAGGCCTTTACATCAGACAGAAAGCATGGAAGAATAGAGGGGGAGAACAAATAGAAATAGTGTGAGACAGAGAGCGGAGAAGGGGAGGGGGGAAGTAAAATTAGCAAAACTAGGTCAAACATCTGGTTAAGTGAGAAGGAGGGGAGATCAAAGTGCATAATCGAGATAAACAAGTACAAAACACACAAGCAAAAAGAAGGGGAGACAAAAGAGAAAGAAAATTTGAACAGTAACTCCCTTTTGGCAACATACGTGTGATAGCATATCCAATATTCTATTCTCATCAGCATGTTAATTTTTATTTAACAAGCTTGATTCCGTTGTTTTCACCCCCCCGATTTCTTTTTTAGAATAACGTGCTCATAGGAGCCACGTAACGGTTGCCAACAGCTATGGCGAAAGTGGTGCTTGGGATTCGACCAGATTCAAACACTGCACGCTGAGTTGTCGGCACAGGTATCCATTTCACGACTTTTACCTCCCTAAGCAAAGCTGTTGAAAAGTGAATCAAGCGACAGACTTTTCAGTGCTCTTCCAGTATCTAATCTACTCTTAAAGCTCTAAAAACAAAAAACTCTAGTTAGGGTTGATTGGGTTAGGGTTAGTTATTTAGGGTTAGAAAATATCAGCAGATCACATATTGAAAGAGCACCGGTTTTTGTTATTTGCTGAGATGACGTATCTCTTGTGTACATCTTTTAGCATAAATATTAAGCATTGATAGTTACAAAATTTAAAAAAAATCTATAATAAAATTGTCAGACATTTTGTTTGTCTGTGGCAATTCATGTTCAGACGTAACTTTTTAAATTAACTTTTTTTTAAAGTGCGTTATAATTTTAAACAGTTTTATTCAATTAATGTAAGTAATGACCAAACGATACTATAAGAAATTTAATTAAACTAAACAAAAATTTGATTTAAAAAAAAAAAATAAGACTAAAAGCAGGACCGGCATGCAACAGCTATTTTTGTTTTTAATTATGTATTATTTCCTACCATATTTATTTCGTAATTAAAAAAAAAAACTTGAAAGTATTTATGGGATTTAAATTTCAACATTTTGTAAGACGTTCTACCAATCGATTTTTTTAATGGTGCGTATGCCTCTGTTAACTTATCTTTTTAAAAAATGTGAATATATTCTTACAAGAAATTAAGAGAAAAGGTAAGGGGGGGGGGCAAAATTCAAAGTAAAAAACAAAAGAAAACGGGCAACACCAAGCAGATAAAGTTTGTAGTTAATACAAGCAAGGTTTTTGTTTTAGTCAACTGTATTTTAAGATCTTCTTTCACCTGAATTAAAATGAAATATGGTGATATAATCGTAGAGTTGAGGATGAGAAGCTTGACTTCCAAACTAACTTATCTCTGGCCAGGTCTTTATTTATCCCTCTTTCTCTCAAGTTCATCCTTATCACTTTCTCCTATGTTTTCCTTGCCCTAAATAGTTAAAAAAAAAAAATTTTAAAACAAAAAAAAAATTAAATATATATATATATATATATATATATATATATATATACATATATAAAATAGTTGTTTTAAAATTAATTATAAAATAGTTTTCAAAAAAAAAGTTAATTATAAAATAGTTTTTTTAAAATGTAATTTTCAAGTTATGTTTAAACGTGAAATGTCTGACAATTTTATTATGTGGCTATGTATTAAGCTGCTGCTTTTTTGTTATTTATTAGGAAATTAAAGACACCAAAACTATGTAACGGTTGGGCTGATGAGAATCTTGTATCGTCATTTTGTAGTAGGGTTGCTGTGTCTGTATCCATCCTACTGGCCTTGCTTGATAAGAAGAAAAGGGTCACCAGGTTTCAGTTATAAAGACAAACTTCTTCTCTACAATTTAAATTACTTTAACAGCTTCATCGACAGAAGACATGGGTTGCAAAGAGTTACAGAAACAGGCATATGAAAAAAGTTGATTCTGCCGACGTCATGTGCTATAGAAATGATGAAGTATAGTTGATACGACACTTCATCTTTTCTGTACTCGGTCAGTGAAGGAGAAATCCTTCTAGACTGAAGCAATTTTTATTTATGTCTCAATCGAGAGTGCCCCATTTTGGGAGCTGGATTTTCCCCACATTAAAAACCGACTTTCTAACTCTGTCCTCTTGGGAGGTAAGAAAATAGAGAGTGGTGTTATTTGGGAGTTTTCCCTTTTCCTAGACTTGTTGCATAACTGAAGCTTAAGAGTCTAGTCTACCCTACTATTTAATTCATAGCGGGGAGGGGGAGGGGAGAATTTATACAGTCATACCTTTCCCAAGTCATATGGTTTAAAACACCAGTCTTTCTATGCCTCTACCGGCATTGTTTCCAGTCGTTTCCTTGCCGCTGATCTCTAGCAATGCCGGTACAATAGAGGTGCAGTTGGGGATCGCAACTCTTGCATCACTCATAGACTCCATGGCAAGCATCCTTACGGGGGGTAGGGGAAACCATTGTCTTACGAGACTAGAAAGTAGGCTTAATATTAAATCCTGCTAGAGAGTTCAGCAAAGTAAGGGGCATAACTCTGCTTATTACTAAGAGTTATGTCCCTTTGGTAGGATTTACCCAACATCTTGTTTCACGAGGAAATTTTTTTCTTTTTTGTCTTTTTAATTAGAATTTCAAGTCCTCTTTAGATGTAATTTGAATATTTTCTTTTCTTTTTTTTTTTGTTTCTTTCACATTCTCAAGTTTTTAATAATTTGTTTCTTTTAATTTAGCAAAAATAAGTTTGCTTTCACTTTGTACTGTGTACTGAATTAGATTGTATTTTTTCGTCCTTACGAGTCGTTGAACACTGTTTATAACCCAACCAACGTGTGATCGACAGAACAATCACCCTCCACACTGATGATTCCCAGAAAAGGATTAAATACATGTGTATGTGGATAAGAATTTTAAAATATTTATCATAATATTGTGTGTGTGTATGTATGTATGTATGTATGTATATATATATATATATATATATATATATATATATGAATTAAAAAGGAACAGCGGAGGACCTTAGACCCAATGTTTCGCCCAACTGTTGTGTGGGCTTTTTAAAGAGCGAAAAAATGCTAAAAGTGGCAAAGAACAAAGATTTGTAATTTTGGGAATAGTGATAGTAAAATTTAAATTTAATTTAGATAGGGAAGATATGCAAATATATATATATATATATATAGGATGAGTTTAGGTTTATTACTTAGTAGTAGTAATAAGTCTGTATATATTGATACTAAATTAGTTATTAGTAGAGCTGGTGTATATATATGTTGGGAGAGGTCTTATATGGACAAGTCGAGGTTTTGATTTGTATAACCTCCTCAGAGCCATTACTTTATTCAACTGAAGAGATATTGAACAAAGTAATGATTCTAAAGAGGTCATACAAACCAAAATCTCGACTAGTCAATGAAAGCAAAACCAAACTTACGCACCCACACCTTATTTTAATTGTTATTATATACATTGGCTGCTTCACAGATTCTCGCCATTCTTTCCACAAAAGACTGAACTTGTGTGGGATAAACTTGACCGAAAAGTCAAACGACCCACGAGTGCGGCTTAACTTTGGCAACTCTTGCAGGAAAGCTGGGCAGAGCTATCTTCAGTCTACGTCTAATCTTTAGTGGAAAGAATAACGAGAATATGTGAAGCAGTGATTGCGGCCAAAGGGGGTCATTTTGATGAATCAAAAGTTTAAGTAGTTGAACAAGTTTATGTAGTTTGCTTGAAGCATTGTTTAGTGTGTATATAAAAGTAATTTATAGAAGACAATACAATGCAGAGGTGTAACGGATAAACACGAACTGAAGTAAATTAAGACATAACGGTGCAATAAGCTTTTCAGTCTTCACATTTTTATTAATATAATTTTTCCTTTTATATATATATATATATATATATATATATATTACAATCTTAATTGCCGTCAGTACAGTTTGATGAAAGTTCCATATAACATAATACTTCGGGAAAAATTCCCTTCCTCAGATGTGTGTTCAACATTAATTCAAACATGCAAAGGAAAAAACTGTTGCCGGTAGAAAATAGGATGAATTTTGTAGTTTAACTTTTTGTTTTATTTGTATTTAATGTGACTCGGGAACACTTGTATTTGAATAATAAATAAATAAAAGCATGGTGGTGCTAAACTTGTTTCATTAAAAATAACATTTTTGAGATGAGAAATAGCATTTTTTGAGTGTGGACAAATATTTTTTAGTGTGTGTGTAAATTGTTGATATTTTGTATATCACAAAAATGTATGTGATTGAGGAAAGCTGAAACAATTGTCTGCTGATAAAACTGTTTTTTGTTGTTTTTTTAAGTGGATTTATGGTCATTTGTTCTCTGCATTTAAGGTTTATGACATTAAGTTGAATTAAAAGCTCTAGTTTTACACTATTGAGCTATAACTTAAACCTTTGTGTTAATAAAAAATTTATATATACAAAAATATATATTATATATAACTGTCTGCCTACTTGACACACACATATATATATATATATATATATATATATATATATATAGAGTTTATTTCTCATCTCGTCTGTAGCCATTTACGGTAGCCTCATTGGTTAGCGCACTCAGAATTAGAGTTAAATGTGACTCTTGTTCCGGGATTCGAATCGGGCAACTGGCATGAATGGTTATTTCTACACTGATGATTCCACAAGGATGAAATGTATACATATGTACATAATATTTAAATATTTATTATTAAAATAATTATTATATATGTATATATATATATAAAATGTTATTTATATAATAGATGTGTGTTAAAAATTGTATCTTATGTATTTTTGTTGTTGCCTTTTTTACTTTGTTTCCCTTTCAACTAACCTGCCCCTTTTTCTCCAGACATCAAAGTCTATTGAGAACTTGAAGGACAAACTGGTGAGTGCAACAGTGCCCCCACGTCTGCTTTTGTTGTTGTTTCTTCTACTTCCTTCATTTAGTCCGTCTGTAGTGACGATCCTTTTAGTTTGTTTTATTTTTTGTGCATGCCTTTCATCTCTCTCCACTCTTGTTGTTTAACGTATTTTAATTTTGATCGAGTAGGAAATAAATTTTCGTCTTTGAAAAAGAAATCTAAAATTCAGTCGTTTTCTGTGAAGTTTGTTTATCAAAAAAATATATCAAAAACTGAAAATTCATCTAAATTGTTTAAGTAGTTTTTGCTTATCTTTTTAACACATTAAGATAAGGCCAAAAGTATTCTTCTTATTAAGCTCTATCTGAAAGAATATTGAGCCTTTTGCTCTCTTGAATCTTCTCTATTCTGATATTGAAAAGTTGATTTTCATATATATATATATATGAGCAAAAATTGTTAAAAATAATAGAATTCCTCCGCTTAATTATATATTTTTTCATGTTTTTAATTTTTCTAATGATTTTTTTTATGTTAAAATCAAAAAAAATAATGTATGTTCGATATATATCACTAATATTTTTGATTCTTCATCAAATCATCTTCAGGTGACAACAACAAATGAACAAAAAAGCTGGAGAAAAGGAGAGAATTTCAAAAGATAGCCGAGAAACACGCACATGAAGTCAGTTAAGAAGAAAGTTAAAATACTCGAAGCTATTTTTATTAAAACCCAGCAACCTTCAATTAATAGCATTATGTATGAAACCAGTAACCACATTTTAAAATGCTTAATGCAATGCAATTTTATCATGTGACGCTGATGATAAATATGAATTTAAATTGTTAATGTCTTTCCTGAAACAATACGAGACGATTCTTTTGCCGTCTAACTGACTACACGTGCGCGTTTCTCAGCTATCTTTTGAAATTCTCTTCAGTTTTTTTGTTTATTTGTTTTTGTCATCTGAAGATAATTCGACAAAGAATCGAAAACGTCAGTAATACATATGGAACATTCATTATTTATTTTGATTTTAACACAAAAAAAAATCATTAGAAAAATTGAATAAATAAAGATATAATTAAGCAGAAGAATTCTATTACTTTTAACAATGTTTGCTTAAATGAAAAAATGCTGGTTAAATACACACAATATATCTCTCTCTCATATATATATATATATATATATATATATATATGAGCCAAAACAAAAATATTATTCAAACTATTGATCCTTAGTTGAACATATTAAGAAAATAAATAATTCTGTTCAGTTTGGAATAATATTTGTGTCTTCGCTTTTACATATCCTCTATTAATGCTCTATTTAAAATATTGAGCAACCACTATCGTATTAGCAACTTCTATGATATCCCCAGATACCTTCTTTTAAGATATCGCTGAAATTAGAATTAACAAAATTTGTTAGAATAATTTTTGAATATGTGTGTGTATGTATGTATATATATATATATATATGTGTGTGTGTATATATACATATGTGTATGTATGTATATATATATATATATAGGCATGTAAGGTATATTTAGACGTTGATAATGCAACAGAATGTATAGGTAACTAAAAACGGAAATAAGCAAAAAGACATACAAATTGGAACAAAAGAATTTAACACAGACATGATTTGATTCAATATTTCGCCCAGACCAGACTTTATAAAGAATACATGAGGATTGACAGAATCATTATTTATATATTTCCACTGGTGTGGTGGTAGGAGTTAGAATTCAAATAACAAATTCTTTCCTTCTTCACATTCCTATCACTCGCTACAGAAGCCATCACCTAACCGACAATGTCATGAAGAAGCATCTACTGCCACCCCACTATCCACACACCTTTCTCCTACCCGGCTATCTCACATTTTGGAGTCTCACTCCTACCACCACACCAATGTATATATAAATACTGGTTTTGCGGTGCTTATTTTTATTGAGACTCAAGTGAAATATGACAGTTAAAAATAAATAACAGGAAAACTTATGATCAGTTAAAAATATTAGTGCACACCAAAAATTACGGAATATTATCAAGTAGAATTTTAATAAAAATAAATAATAAATTTACTATTCGTAGTCCACGGACTGTGAAGAGTATTCATCGATTTGGATGTTTTTCGTTTGTTTGTCAAGTCATTCTTAAAATTTCTCTTTCATTATTTTAATATTTGCCATCAAAAGTTGTTTAAAAATCTTGCCATTGATAAGATCCAAAAAACAAACGGAGTATTGTTTCATTAGAAATGTTTTATTATTAGTCGAAATTAAAGGTAAAAAAAGAAGTGATATTTAAAGTTTTGAATTTAGTATATTCACAGTTTAAAAGACGAATGCTTTCTTTTTCTTTTGTTTTAGTAATTATTTCCGTCCATTTTTTTGTCTGCATGTTTGTTTGATGTTGGCAATTCGATTTTCTCTATTGTTTGACTTTTAAATGTTGTCAATCATTCAAGTATTTATCCGTCATTTTCTGTTTGTTTTTTTAATGGATTTTTTTGTCTTTCAATGTTGTACGTGCAATTTATAAATGAGATCGAAGTAAAATCGCATCTCTCCTTTTCTCTCTTTCTGCAAATGTGTATGTCGTGTTGAAACGATTGGACGAGGTTGCGGCTCTGATGTTGTCCACTCTATTATTCTGAATAGAAGTAGAACACCTGAAGTCAACAACTGATTCCCTCATCCCTTTTTACCAATGAATCAAGGTCAGAAGCCACTCGAAGATAAGGGTTAATGAGATGGATTGATTGCTAGCTGAATGATGAAGAATATTATGAGAGGATTGAAACTGATGAATGAAATGAATAAAATTTGATTACTCATGAGGACAGTTCATTGCAAGAACTTGTTGACATTGGATTTGAAGACGACCATGTTGTAGCCTACAGAGAGGCAATCCCTGGTAACATGTTCCATGGATGGGAGGTCTCAGAAAGAAACTCTGTTGTGTATATGAAACTAATACACACAATTGACCAAATGGATAACATTGCAGACTATGGAATTGGATTGATTGCATTAATATTGTTGGAAAAAGTATAACCATGGATCAAAAGCAACTTGTGTTCAATCATTTACAATTGATATTGTCATCCTGGGTGTGACCTTAAAGTGGTGAGGCCCCTAGTTAAGGAGAGTAGAAAGTGGACCTTGGGTTTACTTTCGGCAGCCTCGTAACTCTCACTTCACTTATTTTGTCCTTTAGGCCTCACATTCTATGAGCCATGTTTCTAACAGTAGTATTTTTAGCTCCTTACATCAAGTGGCTTCATGCCTTGTCTGGGGAGATTTTCATTAAAATTTTTTTAAAAATGGGTGTGTTTGAGGGAGTGTGAATTATGCCTTAGTTACCATGACTCCCAGGTCCACTCTGACCCGGAGGAGTGGTAGTACATTGTGTGTGTGTGTGTGTATGTATGTATGTGTGTGTGTGTGTATGTGTGTGTGTATATATATATATAGAGAGAGAGAGAGAGAGAGAGACAAGTAAAAGATGAGAATAAAGATTGTAAAACTACAATATCTTTTACGTCTTCAGCTGCTCAAAACAAGGTGTTTCAAATAAGAGATCTATTTTTTCTTCTTTAAGCTTTTTTTTGAAAAGTCATGGCTTAAGGAAGGAAAAATAAATCTCTTTTATTTGAAACACCTTATTTTGAGCAACTGATGACGTAATAGATATTGTATTTTTACAATCTTTCTCATCTCTTACTTGTCTATATAATTGCTCTATTTCGTATATCCAGCATCAATTCTTTCATGATAGGTTCTACTTTAAAGGTATACATTTTATCTTTATTTTCCTGTTCTTATATATATATAATGTATATTGACACACTGGTTTAGATCACCAAAGTTAAGCGACGTTCAGCCTCGCCAGTACCAGATAGGTGACCATTTGGGAATACCAGGCGCTGTATGTAAGAGGACGTTGACATCTCACTGCAAAAACCTAATGTTATCTCCCCTAACAGGAACATACATGCAACTGGAGACTGCTTGTGAATTTGATATTCCCTAGAAACTTCCTCCTTCTGAGGAAGCCGGTTCACCCCACCGTCAGGTGAATGCCGCTTCATTCGTTTGATCATAGTACCTTTCGGAATACTATCTATGGGTTAAATTGAATTTGTCCTGGGCACGACACTAAACACCCTTAGACAAGGTGTTCACTTCTACCTTTCCCAACCACTCAAAAATCTATATTGCCATGTGGTGGATGATACAAAATTGAATCCAGTGGTGAGACCCCATGCTGGGAGTTTTGAGTGATCCCTTATGTGTCACTACTCCCAGGTCACTCTGACCCAGAGTGGTAGTACCTGCCAGAGTTTCATCCATGAGCTAAATAGAAACTGTCCTGGGCATGACACTAAACAGCCTTAGACACCCTTGGGCAAGATGTTTCCCTCTAATCCATGCAACCTTCCCCGAAAACCATCTTTCCCAGCCCTTTTTTGCCTTTTTTTTTTTCTGCGTAGCCTATCTCCCAACCCTATCAACTATTGAAATTCCCACCGCCCCACCCTCAAGACCGTTCTGGGTATAATACAAAAGTGCATCCAGTGGTGAATCCCTAATTTTGGAGCTTTGAGAAGTGTGGCATCACCCCTTTGTTACCACTATTCCCAGGTCTGATCTAACTCAGGAGTGGTAGTACCTGTCAGGTCCTCATCTATGTGTTAAATAGAAACTATTGTCTACAGCCTATTTGCTTACAAAATATATTAATCTACAAATCAATTGTATACAAAACATATGTACAGTTTTGGCATAAAATGACCTAACAACTGTTGACATACTGTAAAATACAACAACCAACCAACCAATCCTTCATCCGGAATTAGCATTACTTCAGAGATCATTTAACCAATTGGATACCAAGGTCTATCCAACAAATGATTTCTTCCTCTTTTCTTAACTAAGGAATTTCTATGCATTTTTCAGTGACTCAACTTATATATGCTTATAAAACAAATTAATCTACAAAACAATTGTACACAAAAAATATGTAGAGTTTCGACAGAAAATGACTGAACAACGGTTCCATGCATATTGCTTAAATATTGTTAATAATTCAAGATGAATATGCAACCTGGGTATGAATGTATGAACAAATTTGTTTTCTAGTGCAATCTCTTAATATGTTCTCTTTTCTTTTTTCTTCTTCCCTTTATCTGTGCATGTATGCAAATCTCAACTCGTGGAATTCAAAGCAAAACATTGAACGGTTGGTATTTGATGTTGAATGTAAACTTGAGTCGTTCATTTTGGATTGACAGCATTTTTGTTCCATTCCATTTTTCTCAGGGTGCTACTGGATATTTTCTCGGAACTGGGAACTCTCCCACTGAAGTGAGTAAATAATACCTGAAGTTGGTTAGTACATCTGTGCAGAAAGTGCTCCCCCCTCCTGTAATACCAGTAGCAAACTCTTTTGAGTGTTTTTTGCCCCCGCCCCCGTACCCCAATCTTCCTTCTAGACTCTTCACCCCGCCCTAACCCACTTGTTTTTATTAACCCAACTCTGCACAAGATTCAGATCATTTCTCTTTCGTCCTCATCAGCAATTCCACAGTAATCGTCTCTTCATTGCATAGGATCAACAGAAAACAGATTCTGACCCACCGGATTGTTCAAACTAATCTTGATCTAGTCGGATTAATAACGCTTTTATAGACGGAAAATGTTTATAGGTTTTGAGAGATTTTTCTGTTTCGTATTAAAATAAAAGTAATTTCCTAATAAATGGTCGGTTATTATTTAAAGTTGATAACAGATTCTTTTGACACAAGTTTCCTTTTAAAATAAATAAAATAATAACTAGACCGTCCATCTAGAATATATATATGTATATATATATATGTAACCACTGTCCAGATAAACAACCAGTAAATATAACCATAATAATAAAATTTAATATTCAAAATCCTATTTAAAAAAGTTATAATAATTCAGTAAAAAAAAATAATTTGATAAAAAAGAAACAAATGGTATTGTTTAAAAAGAAAAGACAAAAAGAGAAAGTCAAAAAAGAAATGAAAGACTCCCGCGCAATGCTGGGTAGATACAGCCAGAGTTGATGAGTCGGGGGTTTTGGAAGGAGTTGGAGTCAGACTTGTAAGAATGCTAGGAGTCAGTCATATTTTTTAATCTTCGGAAGACTTTTAAATGAGTCAGTCAGAATTTTTGGAATCCTAGGAGTTGGAGTCAAGAGTCGGACTTTATACATTTCGACTCCACATACAGTGAGTTTAAAATAAAAGTTACTTGTTATTGAAATGCATCAGGTTTCTAGGAATTTATGACTATTGGATTACCAACACTTACAATTGAACTACTTTTTAAAAAATAATTCTTCATGGGGGAGTGATTCTAGAAAAGCACTGACATTTATGTAAATGTGTTATTCACTTGATAGGCATGTAGATTTTATATCTTGTCAATAACAATGAATTCATCAAAAGTTCTTTAAAAATCTCTCTAAATGTTGAATATTGGGTCTACAGTAGTCAACATAAAATCTGGCTAGTTGATGCAAACACCAACCTGGCTGGAAGTATAAATATTCAGTGATTTGATGTAGAGACACTTGCAAAGGTTATCTGCAGACACAGCGGGTGAAGCTATATCTGTTCGCTAAATAAACAATACAGCTGGAAGCCATAATTTGTAAGGGGTGTGGCTACATTGAGGGCTAGAAATGGGCATTGTATTTGCGGATGTCCAAAAATGTTATACTAACTCGCCCGAATTGAGATTGTGAGAAAAAACAGCTGACTAGCGAATTCAAGCGATCAATTTCTGTCAACTCGGTGTCCTCTCCAACTTTCTCTCTGACTCTACTCGACCAAACAATAAAACTAGACCATTATAATTTGCAATTCTTTTCCTTGGATTAAGGTATATTTTTTATCTTCTTTTTCTTATGTGTTAATCATAAGCTATCGTGAGGTCTGCAGTGATTGATTTTTGTCCCCACTTGACACGATCACGGCTTGGCCGGGTGGAGGCCGGTTTTACACAGATCTTTGTGCAAGGTGTCTGCCCATCTCATCTCTGGCTTTCCTCTCAGTCGCTTCCCGGCAACTTGTAATTCAAAGACAAGTTTTGCAACGGTGTCGTTGTTGGTCCTTAGCACATGTCCAAACCATCTGAGCCGCCATTCCGTCATCTTGCCCTCAATTGGTGCGATGTCTTAGTGCCTTCGGATGTCCTCATTGCAGACGTGGTCGAGCAGTGTAATTCCAGAGATCCAGCAGAGCATTTTGGTTTCCATAACGGTTAATCTTTGCTCTGCCTTCTTTGTTGTTGGTAAGGTATATTTTTTATGTGGATATAAATTAGATAATGTTAAAAATGTTGTTTTTTTTGTTTTTTTTAATGACATTCAATTTTTAGAATTTTTTGTAAGATGATAATCAGAATGGATGTACAAAAATCCTTCGATGCATGTTTCGCATCTTAAGATGACTTTTCATATGAAAAGAGTTTGTGTAATCGCATCCATTCATTTCCAATAAAATCCCAGTCACATATGGAAATTTTTGAGATGAGGATTGATAATTAGTTTTATTTCAACAACTACTCTCATCTTCTTCTTACACAACATATCGACTGATTTAACCTCCGACCTTCTTCAGGTGTATCTTGTCGAACTCGGGAACCTAATTGCCGAACTCAATAACTTATACAGAATTTCAAATTTAACCCTGTATTTAATTCCCAGGGGTAGATTGTTCTCATTCCATCAGCCATGAAGTGTTAATTTTTATGTTATTCTTAGTTATTATTGCCTTTAGAAAGGATTGAACCGTCAACCTAGAAGACTGTCAATTAGAACTTATGTTTAAATAATATATATATATTTATATATATATATATATTATGATTTTTTTTTAGTGAAATCGCTCCAGACAAAGCATGAAGTCACTTGATGTAAAGAACAAGAACAAAAGATGATTATCACAAAGACATGAGATGCCTATTGGCCTTAGTCTTGAAAAGACCAAGGCTGTAGGTAGGAGGAAAACAGTCAGCAGTAAGAGAGTTCCACAGGACTGCAGTTCTTGGAAAGAAGCTACTGAAATAGGAAGCTGTATTACAATGAAGTATCAAAACAGCGAATTGATGGAGACCACTAGACCAACAAGTCAAACGAGCTGGAACAAAGGAAGCAGGGAATAGATCACACAATTCTGAAGAACACATGCCATAATAGTATTTATAGAAAAGACTGAGACTAGCAACATCACGTCTGTGAGAGAGGGTGTATAGAGAAGAAGAAAGGGTAGAGCCAATCAAATTACAGATACGTTTCTGCACCTTATCAAGAACCCTCAAATGGGACAGAGATTCACCAGCCCAAATATGACAACAGTAGTCCATAAAATGTCTGATAGTAGATTTGTAGAGATAGAGAATAGCCTTAGGTGTGATAAAGTGTTTGGAGCGATAGAGAGAACCGACTTTACGAGAAGCAGAAAGAGCAATGGATCTAATGTATGAACTCCAGGAAAGATTTGATGAGAGAGAAAGACCAAGTTTCAGTTGATTTCTCCTCAAAAACATGGCTATCCAAGAGAATCTCAGGAAGAAAAGGGACACACCGACGTATGAAATAGTAATTAAATAGTAATAGTAATACTATGAATAGTAACCTAAATACTATGTATCTCGGCAGAATTAGGTTTAAGGCTCACAAAATTCATGCTAGAATTAAATGCATGGCATAACTGGTAACTCCATTTATTAATGTGTTCTAAGTGACAGTTTTACTACAGGCGATTATAATTAAGAACAAGATAAAATGAGCACTTCTACCCGGTCATGGCTGACAGAATGAGAACAATCTACCTGTGGATTAAATAAAGACTTCAGTTTTAAATTCCGTCCAGATTTTAGAGTTCGATATAAAGATTCTCAAATTCGAAAAGACTCACCTGAATATGGTCGGGGGTTAGATTGGCCGAAACGTTGTGAAAATAACATCCAAGATGCGAATAGTTGCCGTCCGAATAATATAAATCCTAGCTGCATTAACATTCTGCTTCAAAATTAGTTTTGGTAACAAAAAAAAAACTTTTATTACTGAAGATGGAGTTTCTTTACAGCTAAGATGTTTTTAACCGTTGTCTACTTGGACTGTACTCAGTTTCTTTTTTTCTTTACTTTTAACTTTGGTTTCTAAATCTGCTGGGCTTTTTGTTTGGACGGAAATGAGAAGAGATTGACAGAGCATTTTGCGTCTTGCGTTTTTTGGTTTTCTGATAGAACACAACAAATCGTCATTTTCTTCTGCGTTTATCCGTGGAGCAGCAGTGGAAACCGCACGGGATTTCTCCCTCCACCGTACACGGTCAAAGCCTTAGTCAGGATGAAATCTGAGATATGTCGAGATATTGATGTAAGGTATCCAAGCACCCTTGTTTCTGCTGTACTCTCTGCCTTTTCACAATCGTGTCCATTTTGAATCCCGTTTCGGCGAGATTGTTGTCGTTTGCATACAGTACATTCAATGAATTTGACAATTAAAAATAAAACAAGCTTCAGTTGCAATCTAGGGGAAAAGGTGGTAGAAATTTACACAGAAGAGGATACAGTGGGTAATCACTTGTCCAAATTCACCTTGAATTGCTGTTTGTTGGCACATTTATTACCTCTCCTGGAAGTCTATTCCAAGGTCCAGGGATCCTGATTGAGAAAGCGGCCCTCCTCCAGTTCAATCAAAATCGGCGGTGAAATAGTTTTTTGTGGTGTCCGCGTAGACGTCTTTCTGGTGCAGGAGTAAATAATAGGTCTTGGGGTGTATCATAATGGTCATTGAGGAGATTGTAGGCCAAAATGAGATCACCGCTTAATCACCATCAATTATTCTATGTATGTATATACAGTGTCCCCAAAAGATGTATTCACTCCAGCAAGATGGAGCTACCATCGTAATGTACGGGCTTACCTCGATGGGTACTGCTACAGCTTTTGAATCAGACAAAACCGACTTTTGCTGACGCAAAAATATCTAAACAGTCAGAAAAAGACGAATCAAAACGAACCAGCGGCAAAATCAAAACTAGGCGGAGTTTCAACAGAAAAAAAATTTGAAAGAAAAACCCTCATCGTATGTTTATTTTTTATGGCAATTTATTTTTTTGACGTAGAAATGAAATATTTTTTTTTTAGGCGGGGAAATATAAAAATTAAAATCGCTTTTTTACTGTTCGGTGTTGAAAAAGTAGTGTGTAGTTGCGTAAGCAGCAGTTAACGGCAAAATTGGTATGCCATCAATAAATGCTGAGGCATGAAACCATTGGTATGACAATCTAATATGCAAATATCTTTCATACATCTATTAGGTTCTTACCACGGTAATTAAGCACTCTGGTCAACTTTTTCTTTAAAAGATATATACACACACACCAAATATGTTTTGTTGTGAAATTACACATAAGAGTTGAAATGGTGTTGAACAAAATTGAACATGCTCTCGTGCGTACGCATGCATGTATGTAGGTACTCTTATAGAGAACACACCGCGTTTCCGTGACTTCACGTTTTGGCAGTTCTCGGAAGCACCCGAGAGTTGACGAAGCTATTAACCAATCAGGTTGCATCAGGCATTAGACAATCAGGTTCCAAGCGAGCAGACGATAACTTTTGGAAGAAATTAATTTCTACGATCTGCAGCGCGTTAAAAAAAATGAATTTCTACAATCTGTGTCAGCGCGTTGAAGGACTCATTGAGTTGTCAGCAACGGTCACTTCTAGTGAAAAACTAACCCTTAACCCAAAAAATGTTAAAAAGAAAAAAACATTAAAAAACAAACAAACAAGAAATTGGTTAAAAACAGTGTTTTTTTTTTGTTATATAAAAAAAAACTCGCCTTTTGAAACTTTTCAGTGCACAAAAAAATTTTTTTATTCAAAAACAAAAAACAATGGTTCCTTTGACAAAAAAATAAAAATAAACATCTAATTAATAACAGTTGTTTAGCTATGGTTTGTTCGTTCTTTATTTTTATATATGTATTTTCTTTGTCTGAATTTATCGTCTGCCGGTTTTCAATTTATCGTTTGTCAGTTTTCGCTTCGTCAACTCTCGGGTGCTTCCGAGACCTGCCCAAACGTTGACGATGCGAAGTCACGGAAACGCGGTGCGTTCTCTATCAGAGTACCTGTATGTACATAATCTCTCTTTCTCTTTCTAAACAAAGACTCAGCCCTAATTTTCTACCGCCACTAATTCCTTGACTCCAGGCTTCCTTTTTATCAATTTACTAACCTATACTTCTAAATGAAACTTTCACCGAATAATTTGTTGGTTAAACTGTTGAAACGTTTTCTCTCCCTTTCGTTGCCTTCGGCATTTGGGATTTTCTTTGTGCGTCTTTTGCTACAGTTTGAAAAATACTGTTTTTTTTTTTTCATCTGTTGAATTTCCGCTGGCTCTGGATTTTCCAACTTCAATGATTGCCCTCGTATAGAGAAGGGATAGGCATTTAATTATTTCGAATCTTTTATTTCTCTTCAAAATATCTGAATTTGTTTTTCCAACTTGCATGCGTCTTCTAACATTTTCTTGTTCCAAGGTTTGTAATGAATATCTCTTTCTTGGAACTCGGTTTTCCATTGATGCCGTCTTTGAGAAATTCTAACGCCGTCTTTTGTTTAAACTTGTCATCTTTTGATATTTAAATTTTTTTTTTTTCATATTTAAAACATTTTTAGTAATTAATTTAAAAAAAAAACTTTGTTTTTTAATAAATTTTTTCAAATTCGATTTTTTACCGATTGTGCAGTATAGTTAACAAGAAATGAATGAAAAACCACAAATAACTGTTACCAAATGCAAGCAAATTTACTTTTCTACTTATCTATATAATTTTCATGTGTGTTTACTGATTGTATGCATTTGTTTGCATCACTTTTACTTAGCCAAGCCAGCGTGTTTTTCAAAATGGGTGACAATTTTGCCGGGACTTGGTTCGGTATAGTGCAAAGTATTTTGAAATATAGAAAAATTTAAAAACATTTTCAGTATGTTAAAAATGTACAGATCGGTCGAAAATTAAATATTTGACCGATTGGTGACAGTTATTAGTTGTATTTTTGTTTAATTTTCGCTTTTTTCAGTTGTTAGACATACGACATCAAACCATCACATCAAGTACAGAAAAGACGCCATCTTGAATATCGATTTTTAGAAGTCTTTTGCGATAAAAAATCTGAAAAAACAAGCACTAAAAAAAAGTCCCAAAACTGAAAAGCTAAGCAGATCGATAGAAGATTAAATTTTCTTGCTTTTGGTAAAAGTTATTTGTTGTAAAAAATGTTTTCCCCCTCTTTTTTTCTTGTTAACTTATACTGCACAATCGCTCTTTTTTTTTGGTATCTGGCAAAGAACGTGAATATTCATAATTAAAATTAATTCTTGTGTTCATTTGCTTATGTTTCTCTTATGAATGACTCAGTTAGTTGCCTATATACCACTAACAGTGATGAAGCCCAGTTAGGGACCAGGATGCTGATTTTACAGGTAGGCAGACTCTCCGCTCCCCAACTTGTAAATTATGTGCAATGCACCAGTCATTATCTTACTCAACTTACTGAACACTGTTTATTTTCATTTTTCATTTTATAATGTCCAATTAAAAACGTTTTTCCTTTCTTTTTGTTCGCAAATTTACAGTCTCGAGTGAAAGGCAGCCGATCCGACAACAGCATCGACGAAGCTTTCCAGGCGGCCAGTGCTCCGACTACTCCAAGATCAGAAGATAATCCTCCCCTGCCTGAGGAGAAGGTCCCTCTGTAAAGTGGCAGGGGTTTCTTTGAACCTGCTGTACTTCCACTCTGAATGAACACATCCCCATTCTTCTGTTTTCTCTCCCCTTCTTCCCCATTTACAAGTCAAACAAAAAATTAAAAAAAAACAATAAAAACAAAAAAAAATCACCAACAACAAAAGATTGTAACTTTTTACCATTCCATTTGAATTATTACGACTTGATAAACGATTTGCCTTTCTGTTACAACATTACTCACATACAACAAAAAACACCACAGATAGTTTGAACAGTTACTGCACCCGTCGGGTCAGTATTTGTTAGATATATTATTAAATATCTCTATATATTATTAAAACTCTGATGCTGTTGTTACCTTGCTTGCTTGCTTGTCACCGTGAACACTTTTTGTCTGTGTATGAATGTTTTAGGTGATGGGAGGAAGGATGAATGACGTCTGTAATGGGCGAATGATAAGAGGAGTTATTGGAGGAATGGAATGATTCAAATAAGTAAGAGAGAAGAGAAAGAGAGATACGGTCTATTATGACGTCACATAAACTGGACCATTTGGCATAATGGTTAGGGTGTTTGCTAATGGTCCGAGAGACCGGAGTTCAATTGAGTCATACCAAAGATTCAAAAAATGATACTTGATGTCCGCTTGCTAAATACTCAGCATTATAATATGAAGATCAAGGGTAATTGGAGTAATCCTAGGAAAAGAGTGGTGCCCTCCCCTACATCTCTGTGTACTAACTAATGACTACGGTCGACCACTTTTATTTTACTTTTTATGACGTCACAAAAGTTTCATAAATATTTAGAAATGCAAAAATGTTTTCATAAATATTTGGAATTTTCAAATATTCATGAAACTCTGTTATGATGTCAAATAAACCCTCTCTCTCTTTCCTCTCTCTCTCTCTCCTTTCATTTGCTTCCCCTTCCCCCGCTCTCTGAATTATTTACATCATTCCATTCTTCTCTCCACTTCGCTTATCATTTGCTCTTTACTTAAATTATTCGCCCTTCCTCCTACCATCAAAAAGATTCATGTACAGACGAAGTGTGTGCACGATGACAGGCAAGATCAGAGTTTTAGTCGCATGTAAATTACTGCTGCTCTCCCTCTCCCGTGACTAGTCTGCAGCACATTCTTATATAGAATCCGTGTTGGGACGACAGGATGAATTGCAATGGTGACAGGACAATTCCTGCTCAAATCAATAATTAGACTGAATGTGCTGCATATAGTTTGATAATCGCTTTGGGCATGAAACTTGCAGTAACCATGAAAACTGAATCCAGTGTCTACACTGATTTAAATTCATATTTACATACTCTTTTCTCTCCCCCCCCCACCCACTCCGTCTCTCTCTCTCTCTCACCTCCCTCCCCCATCTCTCTCTCCCTCCCCCATCTCTCTCTCCCTCCCCCATCTCTCTCTCCCTCCCTCTCTCTCTCCCTCCCTCTCTCTCTCCCTCCCTCTCTCCCTCCCTCCCTCTCTCTCTCCCTCTCTCTCTCTTTCTCTTTCACCTCTCTCTCTCTCTCTCCCCCACCTCTCTCTCCCTCTGCTAGTGAGCACTCTACTCTCATAAATATTTCCAATAGAAAAACAAAAAGTTCTTTCTTCTCCAATCTCCTTGATGTTTGACTGTTTAAAAGAATTATCTGTTAATAATAATTATTCGATGAAATTCTCCACCTCCCCCTTTGAAAAGAATAATTCTTCCAAAAGATTTTAAAAAAAAGAATTTTTTTTGGATCATGTATACAATAAGCACCCCTAAATAAAATATTAAAAAATAAATAAAAGAAAGTCATTTTTGCTTCTACATCGTTTGTTTTGATTTCTAAATAAACACTATCAGCGAAATCGAACAAAAAGACTGACCTACAACACAAAAATAAAACATTAGACAGAAAAATATTTTTAAAATTCATTTTTCGTATTGTCACCCGGACTTAGTTAGGTTAAGGAAGAGCATGTACTTTTTAATGTTTTGAACACTGACATCTTGACATGACTTTGAAACTGAATAAAATTTTAATGTAGTTTTAACTGAAGTCATAAACAAAAAACACCTGCTCCCTCCTTAATCCTACCACTAACCCTAAATCCGAGTGGCAATACGAAATATAAATAAAAAAGGTGTGCACGTTGTGAGGTTGACAGGACTGTTAAATGTCAATCTATAGTTTACAGGATCCTTGAAGCTCAATTTCACCAATAATCTCATGTGTATGTTTTATTGGGAGTCTACACTTATAATTTATAATTTTTATTTGACTAAAAATTAAACTTACAAAAGTCACATTGGCTAATTTTTTTTTGAATAAAAAAAAAAATGTGATTTTCATTTATTAAATTTTTATTCAAATAAAAATTTTAAATGCCAAATTTCCATAAAACACTATGACATTATTTTTATTTTTGGAAAAAACAAAAAAAAATGACTTTAAAATGTTGATAGAATTTAATTCTGGGTGTGCTCATGGTATACATGGTCCAGACTTTAGTTTTAATTTGACGTTAAATTAACATGCATCCAATTGATCTTCTTTCTAAATTACAATTTTCTTTTTGATTATCATTTTCATTTTTCTCTTCCTTTTCCTCTTCTTTACTAAATTCCTTTACTTCTCTCGTCTTTACGTAAAATGTCTTGCCACCCCCTCTTAAGGTCCCCCTTTCTCTCTACATTCTATTCACGCAGATGTCTGCAACATCAACTTGTTTGTGATATAAAAATATTATTATTAATAGATGATGGCACTTGATTTTTTTTTTTTTTGCAGAGGTCAGTTTATTTGCTGATCTTTGCTGAGGAAAAATGCTCATATAATTTGGTTGAAGAAAAACTCACTAGCATGTGAAACTGGTGTTTGAAGGTCAAAGAAATGAATAAATATTTGAAAGAATTTTTTTTTTTTTTTAAATAATTCAATTTTAGTATCATTACAACATTAATGATGAAAATAAATTGTAAAAGTTAAATTTCATTTCTTTTCATTTTTTTGTTGTTTTTAATCTTTTTTTTTTTCTTTTAATAAAATAATTTGGTATTGAGGAAAATGTAGTTTCTTGTTCTTTTTGGTGTGTACGTGTGATGTCAATTATTCTCTCCGACAGAAGTATTTATTTATGAAAACCAGACTTCTATAGTTACAGATGGCTCAAATAACTTATAATTTACATCTATTGATTCATAATTATTAGGGAGTTGTTGCATTTGGACCAGATCCAAGTTATCTCCCCTGAACTTTACAGTCCAATCGGCAGCACTTTTACACCCAGCCCCAGGCCGTCCACCGGCGCCAGCATTTTGGCTCACGTGACTCAATCGTAGTCACTTATGAACAGAATATTCTTCGTTATTAACACTTAGCATATATCCCCCCCCCCCCAATACATCTTTTTTGTTTATTAATTATTTACCTTACGAAATAGAATGAAGATTGATGGATTTTTGCCCACCGCTGCCCAGCCCCCAGCATCAGCATTTTGGCTCACGTGACTCAATCGTAGTCACTTATAAAAAGAATAGTCTTCCGTATTAACAATTAGCATGTATCCCACCCCCAATACATTTTTTTGTTTATTAATTATTTACCTTACGAAATAGAATGAAGATTGATGGATTTTTGCCCACCGCCGCCCACCGCGGTGGGCAAAAATCCATCAATCTTCATTCTATTTCGTAAGGTAAATAATTAATAAACAAAAAAATGTATTGGGGGTGGGATACATGCTAATTGTTAATACGGAAGACTATTCTTTTTATAAGTGACTACGATTGAGTCACGTGAGCCAAAATGCTGGCGCCGGGGGCTGGGCGGCGGTAGACGGCCTGGGCTGGGGGTAAAAGTGTTACCCCAGTCCAATGAAAGATTGCACTCCAAAAATATATCTAATTCCATCCACATGTGAATTTACAAATCGGATATCTTTCTCTTCTCATTTGGGACGTTCAAACTCTGGTCAAAGTTATTTCAAACTCTCTTTTCTGGTCGCAGTGTAGGCTTTAATCCATCGCTGGAGGGAGGATAAATGGATTCATATCATGGTTAACGAACATATATTACACTGACCCCCAAAGGAGGAGGTAATGATTAAAAGAATGATAATACCTCCTATTTTCTTTTTTGGAGGGGGGGGGGATATCGTGAAGGACCCCCACCCATAAAAAGATAATGCCTATGAGTACGCGCTCATGACAACAGAACAAATCTGTTTCATGATACCATCCTCCCAAGCATTAACTCCTCTTTTGGGGAGGGGGTAGTGTTCGTTGGTCATGATATAATCCTCTTAGTCATTACCTCTTCCTGTGGGGGTCAATGTATGCAGTTTGTTCATTATGATATCATGTTCCGGACCTAGCAAAAATATGCGACCGGAGGGAGCATATATTTGCTAGTAGTATATAATTTCTGTATTTGTCAGTCAAAATTAAAGCGTCGTCCAGTTTTCCCAATCAGCAAACAATTACTGTCACCCTCACGCTCGTACACTTCTTTCATGTCCCGGGCTGATATCTCTGTTGGTTAATGTTGCGTTG
This sequence comes from Sepiola atlantica, assembly GCA_963556195.1. Taxonomy (NCBI): domain Eukaryota; kingdom Metazoa; phylum Mollusca; class Cephalopoda; order Sepiida; family Sepiolidae; genus Sepiola; species Sepiola atlantica. The sequence continues at coordinate 53,725,905 of OY744532.1, read as the reverse complement.
CTGAAATTTTTTACTGTATTCACAGGACACCAGTGCTGACGAAGTTCACCCTCTTGAAGAAACCTGGTTTGGTCGAAACGTCTTTGTCGACTCGACAGTAGCTTTCCCATGTCATGTTTGTTTAATCGGGAAATACGGTCCAGTGTCGTTTGGGGCGGCTCACCAACGAAGGGAAGAATAATGGTACACGTGAGAAACAAAACGAACGAGAATCTGGGTATTCACTACCACCATCACTATCACAACAACATCGTCATCATCATCATCATCATCATCATCATCGGTTTAATGTCCATTTTACATGGTGGCATGTGTTGGATGACTTTTAGAAATTGACTTCCAAGCTAACCTATCTAAATTTAACCGATTTTCTTTGGAAGTCACTTCCTTATTTTAGGCAAAGATTTTTATTTATAGACCAGATGCCCTTCCTGACGCCAAATATTCTTGATTTTTGGTTTAAAGATAAGAATATGTATTTTTCCTCGAAAACTATTATGTACAGGAAGTCGTCATCTTTCATATGTAGAGGTTAGGGTTAATTGTCTTTCGTTCTGGATGTAGCTCAGGGATTTTCAACTTCGATTTGCAACCCACTAATTAATGAACCATTGATGTGAAAGACTTTTCTTTTCCGGACCTTCGAAAAGTAATTCGCTAGAAAGGGGGTGGACGCAAACGCAACAATTTTCTCTAAACCTGACTTCTCCTCAATCTGAATTTGTCTTACTCTTAAATTCACGCTCCATAGTACTTTATATATCTACGCAAGGTCACTCGGCGGCATCCGGGTAAATTCTACTTGCCCCAGTAAGCAATCCGATTGGTCGTTGGTTACATCAGCACACTTTGGGGGCCACACTTTCTATGTGAATCATTTGCCTCATTCTCGTGTCGCTCAGATTTCTCATACACTCAATTTTCTCCTGGCCTCTCATAGGGTCACACCTGCGAGTCCAGCCGAAACAATGTGTCGCCAGGCCTAGAAATTTAAACAATCTTTTCTAACGACAAACTTGATTGTCATAGATTCGTGTGAACATAATTTTAATTCTCCCAACGCAGTTTCCGAATGCACATTAGTGATTTAATCACCCTAAATCCACTGTGTCATGAAGTCGCTAAAATTAACTTCATTTTTTTTCTTTCACTCCCAGGCAACGCCGGGTAGGTAAAGTTAGCATATTATAAATAGAGAACATTTGATATTCGATTTTATACGTTTTTATAGTGATGCACGTGATGGACGTTGAGTAAATGATGAGTTCAAAGGGGTAAACAGTTTCTTTAAAAAAATTGAATGAAATTAGTGTATAGGTAATAACATATATATTTTAAAATGATGACATTAAGATCGTTTTAGAGTTAAAATCACTTTCCATCGTCACGATCGTCTTCAGGAGTTGGTTTGTTTTCTTTTCACTATGTTGTCGTTTTAGGTGTTTTTTTGCTGTTTTACTTTGTAGTTTTGAGATGCCATATACAAGAACCATCGGATCCATATTCCATGAATTATCACCGGAGACCCGGAAACTTGCTTGCCGAGTCGAGACAGTAATTAAAAAAATTACGAAAAGAGAAAATTCTGTTGTCTTCAATCAGACTTGTATAAATAACAACTTGCTACCTATGAACATGCATGCGTGCGTTCGCTGCACTCGCTGTGATCGTCCTACTAGTTGTACCTGGTGCAAGGTTGCCGTTCGATTCAGCCAGTGCTGCAACAAAGAATCATCATTCCAAGTAAAACCATAAGCTCAGTTTATAAACAATTAACAAATGTTTTTTTTTCTGGAGATTACAAATAGTACTCGTTTTCTTAGGTTGAATAGCAGACTTGCAAAAATGAGATCTTTTATCCCGGCCAAATAAAAACGTAAGTCCAACCCGACACAACAGACCCTCTGTTCCCGAGGATCACCGAAAACCAACTGCCTTCCTGAACAGTTAACTCCAACTGCCTACCTCACCACCCAGCCCCCAGGGGGCCAGCTCTGACTGCCTCCAGCTGTCCATAGGCTTGAATATATATATACTTTTGACCGGAAATCTTAGTCTTCTCAGTAGTCACCATTCGACCACCAAGAAGCTGATTACTGAAGATATCCACTAGAGATAACGGCTAGACAGTGTCCACTTGAAAATGTTTATGTGGAGCCCATTACCATCTCGGAACATTCCTTTTCTCAAGTCGGCTGGTCTCCGCATGATTTCCCGTTTAATGAGGCACTTATTTTGATTCAAACAAAATATAATTTCTGTGTGGCCTAACTCACCATTAAAGAGATATTTTCAATTTCCTCTGTGCCGATCCTCCTTTTTCCTTTGACCGAGCATCAATCACTTGCAACGTCTAGTGCAGGTTTAAACTGCCTAAATATACATATCTATTTATATATGGAAGATGAAAAAGGAAAATTAGAAATATTATTTATGTATTCATCAACGTTTCAGTCTTTATTTCAAGACTTCCTCAGGATGATTAAAGATTTGAAGAGATAACACACAAGTACAGAGATTTGAAACAGTTTGGTTCCTTTGTTACATGAAAAGAATGTTTTTGTTCTTTTTTGGAATGAAACATAGCCGTTAGGATTTCATATGTGTACTGCGTCTATGAAACAGAATAAGTGTTTGTTTTGTTATTTTTTTCAAACGAAAACATAGTCGTTAGAATTCAAAAAAATGTGCTGCAATATATGACGTGAAAAGAATGGTTTGTTCTTTTTTTTTCAAACAAAACAGCCGTTAGAATTTGAAATCTTTAATATGTTATGAAATGAAATGGATGTTTTTATTTATTTATTTTTATTTTGTTTTTAAAAATTTATTTTATTATCGATATCATGTGTAAAGTTATGTTGGGATTGTAGTGTAAAATAGCTAGCCTGGATTTAAATTCAAGTTCTGTTCGGATAGAATAAGTTTGCTGATTAATAGAGATAAATTGTAGAATCCATTATGTTGTTCAATTGTGTTAGAGTTTATAATGAATGCTGATTCAAGAAGTCTTCACCGAGATTTATTTAAAATGAATTTAACGAATTTAGCCTTTTCAAAGTTAAAAGAATGGCTGTGTTGTAATGCATGGGATAAAAGTGCATTTAGAGAATTATTATATTTATATCTCTTTTATGTTCACCAATCCTTTTCTTTAGTTCCCGTTGAGTTTCCCCTATGTATATCTGATGACAATTACTGCATGTGATAGTATATATACCTGCAATAGATGTTTTGTTTGTAATGTTGGTTTTATAGTTTGTGATGTAGCTTGTATTGTCGGAATTACTAGTTTATTTAGATTGTTGCAAATTATTGTATTATTCGCATGGGTAGGTAAGAGTAGATGTCTGTTTATGAGAGAAGGGCATTATTATGTGCAAAGTAATCGTCTTACACGTTGTGCTGGTCCAAAGATGTTGTTGAATCCTGTATCTATGCTGCAACAAAGAACTCTCATACCAAGTAACAACCATGAGTCCAGTTTATTAACAAGTAACAGATTTATTTGTTGGATGTTATAAAAGATACTCGTGTTCCCAACTTGAATGACAGACTTGCAAATGAGATCCCTCTATCCCGGTGAAGTGGAAACAAGTCCAACACAGTCCTTTGGCTAAGAGCCCCAATCCTGCCTGGCCGGTACCCCAGCTTCCCAGCTAACGTCAAACTTCCTGTCATGCCCAGTGGCCAGGTCTCACCTCTCCCATCCCTTGGGGTGCTTTGTCCCTGGTCAGTACTGGACCACTTAAGATTTAAACTTGAGATAACTTGTCAGACAATCTACCCAGGGCGGTTTTATCATGGTGATCATCTGAACATCACTTTTGTGTTTCAACATACTTGGCTGTTTTTACGAGATACTTAATTCACTTCAAAGGGAAACAAACTTCTGGGGTGGCCCAAATAAAAACAAAGATATTTTCACTTTATTTTGTGACCCCCCCCCCCCATTTTCCTCTGGCCGAGTATCTAACAATTGCAACGTTGACCGTTCATATGCATCACTAAAAATAATGCAACCTACTGCATTTTTACAATAATTTTATAATTATTTGGTTAAATTAATAATTAAATGACCAAACGATACCATAATAATTAAATGTATCTTTCGAAATCCTATTAAAAAAATAATAATTTGGTATAAAAAAAACCTGTATAATTAAAAAAAGCAAAAAAAAAGACAAGAATAAAAGTAATAAATGTCCAGTGCAATGCCAGGTAGGAACAGCTAGTTCGTTATTAAACACTTTTACTCTAGCATATCTTTGAATGGCGGAATAATTCATTATACTACACATTGATGCTGATAGGTTTGTAGTGTTATGAGTCCCTAGGACGCTCAAGTGGTGATTTGAATGGGGAAATGCAATGGTGTCCCAACTAAATTTTCTTATTATGTTCAACTACAGGGACCTTAAGTTTAAAAAAATAATTTTTACAAATTCTTTTTTTTTAATATTAAAAAAAAATGTTTTATTTTCTTTTTATCTATTTAAATTTTATTTTTATAATTATCATTGTAAAAAAAATATAATTGTCTTGAATTGAGGTTTTCTTTTCTTAATTGATTTTAATAAATTAAAAAAACAACACTATTTTCACTTAATAACAGTTTAATTAAAAAAAAATTATATTTTTTAAAGTGACAGAACAGTTTTGTTTTTGTTTACATTTGACATTATATTCAAATGCAATCTGAGTATCACAAAACTGTGGTCATCATTTAAAGTTACTTCTTCAAAACTGAATTTAAAATGTTTTGTTATTGAAAGAAAGTATTTTTTATTGTTGATTATCCAATAAAAATAAATGTTTGCTACGGAAAGAATTATCGGGTCTGAATAGAATATGTAATCAATAAAATTGATTGGAATTTCTTAAAACATAGACTAAATATTTCTGCAATTCACTGACTAGGCAGAATTAAATATCAGTTTGGCAGATGCAATGCTATTTAGGTCTAACTTCGAAAATCTGACTGACTGTTTTTTATATATTAGATTACATTTTCTCCACCATGAAAGGGAGGGAAAGAGAGAGATTACTAGTTCAGGTCCTGACCTCCCCTCCGCCTGTCTGTCTCTATTTTAGGGAAATGTGCGAAAAACTTTAGAGAAAAAGGATTTTCGACTGATTAAAGATTAGTTGATGCAATTTTGCCATTCCATTTTTATAAGTAGGGAGGCACACTCACCAGCCCTTGGGGCGCTATTGAGAGGCACACGCATAATGTTACAATCTTGATGTACATGTTAGAATATACATTATTTTATTCAAAAGCTCATGTATTAAACATATATTTCAAACATATCCATCATCAGAACGAACGGCTAACACCAAAATTTCGGTTAAAACATTTATTTACAGCTGATAATTATGAAAGACAAGCAACGTATATTATTCAAAACAATAATAAACAATAAGAGAATATATTTAGTTCTTATTCTACCTTTAATATAGGAACATTGAATACGGGGGGGGGGGCACCTAGAGAGAGGTAAGACAGTGGGGAATTCTTACAGCTCTCTGGGCAGTGCTCAGAACTGGTGCACAACCAGAATCGGTTCCCTACACACACATTTCTATATAATTTGGATTATTCGGACTACTGTTCTTATCTTGAATGTTATTCTCACAACGTTTTCTTCAGGTGTATGTTTTCGAACTCAGGAATATTTCTGTCGAACTCGGGAATTTGGACGGAATTTCGAGCGGAACCCTTTATTTAATCCACGGGTGTAACATGCTCTCGTTCCGTTAGCCATGACTGAGAGAAGTCTTCAGTAATTGGCAATTCTTCGCACCAAGGATTGAACCTTCAGATGACCATCACTTAGAACTGAATTTTACTTAGTACTATATCCACTGTGCCACGGGTCCTTGCAGACAGTTCTAGTATGAATTTATTCTTGTTTTAATGTGCAGTCTTACTACTTATCACTATATATCACTACTGTAATTACTACATATCACTGTGTGTATATATATATATATATATATATATATATATTTATGGAAGTCGCTCCAGACAACGTATAAAGCTACTTGATGTAAGGAGCTAAAAAAAAATACTACTTTAAGGTCAAAAACTAACCAACGATAAATGTTAGATGGAAAGATTCCAACCTAGAAAACAGCAATTCTTCCCCCAATTAATGCTGTACTTGGATGTCAGCTCGACCTCCTGTGTGCTAGAAACAGATGTGATATCATATGTCCCAAAGAGAGAGAGAGAGAGACTTAGGGAGAAAAGCCATCAGTTCGCTTGGAAGCACACGTAAGATATGATTAAGCAGTAATTATCGACCTCTCTCTGTCTCCTCACACCCACCCACCCACCCACCCACTGGTCAGTGATTGAGGACAGACAATCCTAGACGAATGAACCTCTTTTTGCCATCAGTCGTTGTATCTTCTTCATCCTTATTTTTGGAGTCTGAATGAACTTGTTTGCTTCTCCTTAGTTGGGCAAGATCACATACGGGGACGTATACCAGAACGAACAGCTTTATGAACAAACATGTATTTTGATTGATTGTGATTGTGACCTCCCTAAAGAGGTGCGGCATATATATATATATATATATATATATATATATATATATATCAATGTTAAATATTGTTACACATATAGGACCACATACAAATAGCACCATGGTTATTTTTGGAACTCACCCTAGGCACCACCACCCTCAAAAATACTAATAATACATATTAATGACAAAGTCTTTTTTAATTAGATTATCTAGATTTTATGTAGATAGTAGCGGCAGTGATTATATCAAAACAGGAAAATAATCTAGAATTTTTAGAATTAAAAAAAAAAAAGAACTAAATAGAAAAAAAAGAGAAGAGAGGAGGAGGGTGAAAAGTGGAAGGAAGAAAAATATAAGTGTTAGATATTCGAGTAGGCGAGTTAACTAGTGATATATTAGCTAATACACAGTAATAATTAAAAATACAATGAAGTACCAGAATAGTAACCAACATTTTCGTTTCCAAAATGTATTCGCATCTGTGTTAGATATTCGAGTGGGCAAGTTAATTAATGATTATATTAGCTAATGCACAGTAATAAATAAAGACAACAATGAAGTAACAGTGAGCAAGCAAAGTTTAATTTCCAAACTATTCGTATTTGTGTTAGATATTAGAGTAGGCGAGTTAACTAGTGAATATATACGCTGATACACAGAAATAAATAAAAATACAATGAAGTAACGTGAAGGACATCATGGGGATTCCTCGAAGTCTCGCAAGAACTGGGTCCAAGTCACATGTCTCCCAAGACTTGATCCCTTTCTAAAGTTTCCACATGCTATCTGGTATGGGGAATTGTGATATTGCTTCTACTTTAGAAGAGGCTAGGGAGATTCCAGCAGCACACACGCAGTGACCCAGGAAAATGACCTTTGATCTCCCAAATTCACATTTTACCGGGTTGATCAGTAATCCCAAACTCCCTTAAACGCTCAAACACAAGTTCTACATGTTGCACGTGTTCCTCCATAGTGGCACTGGCTATCAGTACATCATCCACGTAAGTACAGACGAAATCTAAGTCATGAAATACGTGATCAATAAATCGTTGGAACGTCTGTGCAGCATTCCTTAGTCCAAAGGGGACACACAAAAACTTGTATAAGCCAAACGGTGATAGACGTCGGGTTAGGGATATCTTTGGGTTCTACCGGAATTCGGTGGAAGGCCCAAATAAGATGTAGTTTTGCGAATACCGTCTTATCCTGGATTATGGCGATTATGTCATGAATGTGGGGAATAGGATAACGGTCTGAAATGAAATACTTGAAACATTAATTTAAAATAATAAACATTTCATTCATAACTTTGTTGTAAACTTGAAATAAAAATTTTTCTCATTTATTCATAGAGATAGATAAACATTAACATTTTGGTGATGTCGATACAAATTTATTTTTCTTTTAAAGGTGACCGTAAAGAAAGGAAAAGAAAGTAAAAACAATTTGCATTTTTACTTGTAATTTAGAAATAGATCACAACTTGTTGAAAATCAAGCCGGTCCCTTTAAAGAAAGGAACATTTGAACACAAATGCTAAATATTTGTCCAGGAAATCAAACAATATTGCAAAACAGAACTATTTGTTATATTAAAATCAAAACAACCATTGAATTAAACAACAACAAATAATAGTTAATTAATAAAATGTCGTTTTTCAAAAAAAATATGCAAATTAGTAAGCCTTGAAACTGATATCGCATATACATGTGCAGTATATAAAAAACATGGTGCATCTCTTGTGTAAAGTTGAATCAACTTGAAATAGGGAGTTTTGAGTTTATTGTTAGTGCGAAGAATGGGCCCAACTTTTGCATTTATTAATTTAGAAGAATATATGTAATGGTAAATGGGGTAGAGAAAATGTCAACAAAAGTTTACGATGATTGGATTGTGAGAAAAGAAGTTTATGAGTAGGCGGAAGTGACGTCATATATACGAAGACAAAGAAAATTCTGGGAGAATGATCTTGGTTAATCTCGATAGAAGCGATCAAGAGACAAGACTTGTTGTAATTTAAAAACAACTTTGCGTTTGATAGACTCTCTCTCTCTCTTTCTCTCTCTCTCTCTCTCTACAAAGACCATCACAGCTTAACGTAATTAACAAACCTTTGTAATTAATGTGTGACGTGTTGAGAATATTCAACACTTAAATGATTTCAAGCAAAAGAATATTACTGATCGGGTTTGAAACAGTAAGGATAGAAAGTCAAAACAAAACGATCTGCGAAAAAATATAAACAAATTACGTGCATGCGGCTGGGAGAGACGGAGGGTGAAACACGTATAGTGTATCACGTTGCCTGTTTCTTTCTATCTTTCTTAACGTCACCGAGCAAGAGAGAGAGAGAGGGAGAGGGATGGCTAGGTGAATTATATCAGCTTCTGTAATTTTTTCCTTCTTCTTGATTCGCGTCCGTAAGGACTTAACTGGAGTAAGGGAGGGAGGCGAGTGTGTGATGTTACGAGGAGGAAAGAGAGGGGAAAGAAAGAAAAAAAAATGAAATTGGAAGAATAGCAGCTGACGTTATTTTGGTTGAAGAGCAAAGTTTAAGAGAGTGGAGTTTGGGTTTGGATTGCTATGACGTGGATAGAGACCAGAGGAAAAGAAAAAGGATTTAATGGGAAAAAGACAATTAAGAAAAATCATGATTGAGAAAAACAAAGAATATGTCTCACGCAGGAGAATATAAATATGTATGCAGATAAGTGAACTTTAAAACTGTTGACAATATGAAGGTGTTTTAAGTTTTATGGACGATGTTTCATCTCCCCGGAAAGAAACATTTTTCATTATTATTTGCATCGAATTATGTTTTTTTTGCGTTATAAGAATCGAATTATATGTTTGTTACGTTATAGTATTAAATTTGCTTTTTAATTTTTTCATTTTGTCTGTATTTCTTTTGCCAATTATCTCATCTCCTCATGTTCCACTGTTAAACATCATCATACAATTCAGGAAACTTCCTTACGAGCCAAATTCCGGCAAAATATAAATGATTGGTGTGTATCGTCCGGGTATTCATGCGGCATGTCACATAATTGAGTTGCTCATCCCGTGTGTTTGTAACATTATTTAGCGGCTCGTCACGGAATTCGGTCACATTATTTGGAGTACTCATCCAGGGTATTGATCCGGGTCATCACACATGAAAGCAGTGTGCGACTTAATAAACCTAACGTTTTTCTACCTGGTGTTTGTCGAATTAGTAATCGTTGCTATAAAAGTCCATTACTAGCCAGCAGATTGTTACCATTGTTGACCATGAAAGAGTCTATCAGGCATGTGTAAACAGTATGATGATGTATTGAAGTAAAACCTGGCCAGTGAGGGTTGAGAACTAGCGTTGCATGGAGAGAAATGATATGAGAATGATACAATAGATGTGTAATGTGAGTCTTAAAGACAGGCTTAGATCTGATGACCTCAGAAGATGACTAAATCTGAACAGTATAATTAGATGTGCGCAAAACAGGAGACTTCATTGGTTTGGTCACATTGAAAGAATGGATGAGAGTTCTTGGGTTGTGAGATATAGAAAAGTTGAGATAGCAGAGACAGTTGGTAGGGGAAAGCCAAGGAAAACATGGGAAGAAGAGGTAAGGATGGACTTGAGAGAAAGAGGAATAAATAAAAACCTGGCCAGAGATAGGTTAGTTTGGAAGTCAATTTCTAAAATCCGTCCACAAGTTGCCACTGTAGGCGTAAAGAGCTCCTGATAATTATAGTAAAAGTTTAGGGGGTCATCCTAAATTGGGAGCTGTGCAGAAAAAATATGGAAAACCATATAAAAACAAAACAAAAGGTCAGGTGAAGCGCTCTTTAACCTTGGTGGTCAATCACCTAGATAAAAATACTGGTTCCCATCACCACACTCAGGAAGGAATGCTATGGAAAATAAAGGTCTGAGAGAGGATGTTACCGAGACCAAAGTGACTGTAGTGTTGGAAAGACTCCAGAAAGAGGAAAGTTCCACTGCTCAGTTTGTGGAAAGGGAGTTGGGAGAAACTACACTTTTTGTGGCACTTGTAAGCATTCGGTCCACAAGAAGTGCAGTGGAATTACAGGTAGGTAAAGATGAATTACAGGTAGTTTAAGAGATGATAACCAGTTTGTGTGCAAGAAGTGTAAGACAATGGAGATGGATGAGAACTCAGATGTGGAGAAAGTATATTTGGATGGCAAAGCTATTGAGGTTGTTGTGAAGATTTGTTACCTTGGTTATATCATTGGAGCACAGGGTGGAGCAGGTACTAGTGTGATTGCAAGAGTTAGGGGTGGATGGAGTAAGTTCAGGATCTTCTGCACTTACTCACCAGATCAGTGAGATGAATACAAATACAGTGACCCCTACTACAGAACGGCTATCTCCGACAAGCATCTTATCACCACCAACCTCTACAACCTGGATAGAGATAGTTTAGTTTGGAGGTCAATTTCTAAAAGTCGTCCACAAGTTGCCAACACATGTCGACATGTAAAACAGATGTTAAACCGCTGATGTTGCTGCTGCTGCTACTGCTGCTGCTGCTGCTGCTGCTGCTGATGATGATGATGATGATGATGATGATGATGATGATATAAAATCACAACTCTGCTGTTTCCTTTCTCTTTCACTCATACTCTCGTTCTTCCAGTTTATAACATCCTTTTTGGCTAGGAACTGTAGCAGTTGCATCAGCAAACTATTTTGTATCGGTCTACGTGACCGGCAGTGAGATTGTAATTCATTACCTCTTCACCGTGTGGGCGTATGGCGTTTTGGCGTGTAATTAAATTCATACGCGAAAGAATCGTTTTGGTGCGAAAGCCAAACTACGAAGATCTTCAGTTTGAGTTTTTCTTATAGCCGACAGGACGCACCTTTTCCCCATTCTCAACCTGACTCAACCATAAACTGGTAAAATATCGAACTCTGGGATAATATTATTTCGTCTAACCGACATGAATCAGCCCATTGTACTATCTTCATTTTGTTCCTGCGTTCCCGTGAATAAAACTTCATATCGATTTAGTTGTGGAGCCATTATTTATTTCGTGGAAGAATGGTGATCCCTTTTTTGCTTATGTAACATTTCTATTTCAGTCAGATTCGGCCAGACGTATTACTCTTCCATATAAGTTTGTCATTCTGTGATTTTCTTTCCGATTTAAACCACAAACCTGAACTTGGTCTCCAACTAAAGAACAAAGTGTAGTATCTGTTCTGATGCTACGCATAGTCTATTCTGTCCCCAGTCAATGAAGGAGAAGTCCTTCCAGACTGAGGGAATTTTTTATTTTTGGTCCAATCCAGAATGCCTATTTTTCCCCACATTAAAGACCGATCTTTTGTCTAACTCTGCCCTCGTCGTAGATAGTGAAGTAAATAGGATCTCTTTCATAAAATTCGTCTACAATAAATCGTTGTAGGGAGTGAAGTAAATAGGAACTCTTTCATAAAATTCGTCTACAATAAATCGTCGTAGGGAGTGAAGTAAATAGGAACTCTTTCATAAAATTCGTCTACAATAAATCGTCGTAGGGAGTGAAGTAAATAGGAACTCTTTCATAAAATTCGTCTACAATAAATCGTTGTAGGGAGTGAAGTAAATAGGAACTCTTTCATAAAATTCGTCTACAATAAATCGTCGTAGGGAGTGAAGTAAATAGGAACTTGTAGCAGTTACCTCCTCCTTTCAAAACATAACTACACCGGTTTGCCGGTAGGTGTCGCTTTTTCACCGACAGGTGGCACTGTAAAGCGACACCAGAGTTATCTGCCCTTCTGACTATAAAAACCGTTGCAAACGGAAAATCCATCTCTTCTTCACCGACCAGCCTCGACAGAAGTATGCTGGCACCAGCGCTCTCTCTCTCTCTCTCTCTCTCTCTCTCTTCTCTGGTCGACAGAACGACGCTAATACACTAGCGTTTCGTCTCCCGCTTTTCTCTTCAATCGGCATAACAACTACCAACACACGATTACAAACTCAGCCAAACAAAAAAAGAAAATACGAATTTATTTTCTCTGTTTCAACAACAAGCAAAAAAGGAATGCCGCCATCTTTTTCACGTGGAAATGAAAATCCTTGTAGCAGTTACCTCCTCCTTTCAAAACATAACTACACCGGTTTGCCGGTAGGTGTCGCTTTTTCACCGACAGGTGGCACTGTAAAGCGACACCAGAGTTATCTGCCCTTCTGACTATAAAAACCGTTGCAAACGGAAAATCCATCTCTTCTTCACCGACCAGCCTCGACAGAAGTATGCTGGCACCAGCGCTCTCTCTCTCTCTCTCTCTCTTCTCTGGTCGACAGAACGACGCTAATACACTAGCGTTTCGTCTCCCGCTTTTCTCTTCAATCGGCATAACAACTACCAACACACGTGGGCAAACAACGGTAAGAGTTCTCAACTCATTTTCTTTGTTTACGGCTTTCAAAGACTTTTCCTACGCCGGATTCATTTCTTATACCTTTTTCAAGAACTGTTTTTCCATCGACACACATGCATACATCACACACTTCATCATTCCACGTACACACACGTTCAATAAACGTTATTTGAACTACTTTATTTTTGTTTATTAATTATTACTCTGTCTTTGCATGCAACATTGCTTGATTTACTAAACACGTTTATAATCGGGGGAACACGACCCTCGATCCGAACAAACTCTTTCATAAAATTCGTCTACAATAAATCGTCGTAGGGAGTGAAGTAAATAGGAACTCTTTCATAAAATTCGTCTACAATAAATCGTTATTTTTTTACAGTATATTTTGCGTTTGTGAAAACTGTTCGCTCTTAAATAATCGCAAATGACTGTTTGCAGCAGAATTTAATTGAAAGCGAATAACAAGCTCACGTGATGAATTATTGCGTGGAAATATCTGTGTAGCAATTCCATTGTGCCGTCAGATGTTTGAAAGAGGCATTGTTACTTGCAATATACAACGACGAGGTAGGCACCCCCAACCCCACCCCGTTTCATGTGTAAACTTGTCAGGTTTGATTGTGTTTGCCGGGAATATCGACAATCTTAATTTAACTTGTTAGTCAGGCCGGAACTTGTTGAGACTAATGTTATGACATTTTTAGGGAAGGGTTGCGACAGAGAGAGAGAGAGAGATAGAGAGAGAGAGAGAGAGAGAGAGAGAGAGAGAGAGAGAGAGAGAGAGAGATAGAGAGAGATAGAGACAAAAACAGACAGACAGAGTGCATTTATATTTAGGAGAGAGACAGATAGAGTATGTTTAAGTGGTAGGAGAGAGAGAGCGAGAGAGAGAAGGGAGGTATAGTGTAAATGAAACAGAGAAAGAGTGAGGGGGGCACAGAGTATGTGTATTTAGGATAGAGAGAGAGTCTCTCAGAGAAAGAAAGAAAGAGAGGGCGATAGAGAGTATGTGTGTTAAAGAGAGAGAAAAACAAACAGTGTATGCGTGTTTACAGGAGAGAAAGAGTGTTTGTGTGTGTAAGATAGATAGATAGATAGATAGAGAGAGAGAGAGAGAGAGAGAGAGAGAGAGAGAGACCCACACAGAGTATGTGCATTTAGGAGAGAGAGGGAGGGGGGTCTATTCTTTTAAAAAATCTACTCGATATCCGAGATGATAAGAAATCCTATCAGCAATCACAAAGACAAATCAGACATTTACGATCATTCGAGGCTTATTTTCATTATCTGAAAGATTTATAATTCATTGCTCCCTTCGAGGGAGACCCCCCCCCCCCCCGGGCATTCTTTGTTAAAAGAATTCTTTACCCAAACTCTAATTAATAGCAAGAAAAAGTACAACAAAAGCTTATGTGAAAAATTAAATTCAAAACACTTTTAAAAAAAATTATTTTTTTCGTTTATTTTTTCTTAAAAAAAAGATGATCCTGTTGGATTTAAAGGGAAACATTTACGGCTGCACGTTCAACTCTCAATTAGCTGGTGCCATTTTGAGATAAATATGTAATTTTGAGTAAGTAATGTTTTTCATAAATCCATTTGCTTGAGACTTTAACGTACTATGTATTATTTGGATTATTCGGACTACTATTCTCATCTTAGTTGTTATTTTCACAACGTTTCGACCGATGTCACCTTCGATCGTTTTTAAGGTGCATCTTTTCAAACTTGGGAAGCTAATAGGCGAATTTGGGGACGTGTATGGAATTTCGAACAGAACCCTTTATTTAATCTACGGGGGTAAATTGTTCTCATTCCGCGTTAGTTATGTTCAATTTTGTTAGTCTATGTTAGTAGTAAGAAACGAACCTTCAACCCCCGGAGAACTGTTATTTAAAACTGATGGCGATTGTGCATTATAGTTTTAAAAAAAAAATTTAAAAATGGGTGAAAAAACAAAAAAACAAATTTACAACAAATAACTTTTACCAAACGGAAGAAATTTAATCTTCTATCGATCTGCGTAGCTTTTTCGTTTCTGAACTTTTTAAAGTTTTTTTTTTAAAGGATTTTGTATCGCAGCCTAGAAGGCTTGTATTAACAAGGGATTCAAAATAACGTCATTTCTGTACTTGTTATGAAGGTTCGATGTCGTATGTTTAAGAACTGCAAAATCGACAATTACACACATAAAATACAACTAATAACTGTCACAAATCGGTCAAATATTTAATTTTCGACCGACCTGTATATTTTTAACTTACTGAAACTGTTTTTAAGTTCTTTATTTCCAAATACTTTGCACTATGCCGAACCATTCGACCTCACGTGACCGTTCATGTCGTTTCTACAAGACTTCTAGGCTGCGATACAAAATCTAAAAAATCAAGCACTTAAAAAATGTTCCAAAACTGAAAATCAATGCAGATCGATAGAAGATTAAAATGTGATCTTTGGGTCACGGGTCGTCTATATGGACTGTCACTATATATATATATATATATATATATATATATATATATATATATATATATATATATATATATATATATATATTTGTATAATTGGGTAGCATTCTTTCTTTTATACATGTTTGATTAAACAGGAGTGCCAACTTCTGCTTATTCAGCTTTTGATCCGTTTTTTCTAGTCTTCGTACGACGGATTTGATGTTATAATCGAAGGAGTGTAAAAAATCTCCAATTTATTTCATTTTGCAATCGTCTGACGACGACTGATGTCGGTCGAAAACGCATGGACGGCGGCACTGGGGGTGGGGGTGGTGGGTGGCTCACTTTTTGACTTGGGCCCCCCACTTTACAGTCATCAACAGAAACAAGATGGAAAAATTCTGTTTCCATCTATCTGAAAGCATTTTTTTATCCCTTTTCTGAATATGTAGAAAGAAAAAGCCTTCGATTGCATTCAATTTTTAAAAAATTGACTTGAAGTCGGGCAGGGGTGAATTATTCAGAACACATAATTCCCGTCAATTTTCCCCAAATTTTTCAGAAAAATCATAATTTTTTAAAACGTTCTCATAATTTCTTACTGTGGGGACCTGGTGTACTACAAAATAGATTTTATACACATTATCATTAAAAAGAGACCAATCAAAAGGTATTAAGGAGTCAAACACAGTATTTTCTCGAAAATTCTTTATTATTCAAGGAAAATTTAAATTTTCCAGTATTTAAGTAAAATTTTGCAGAAAATGTTCAATGAACGAACAAACAAAAGTAAACTTGTCAATAATACAATGAATCTATTTGAGCTTGTTTCATAGTTGAAGCAGTCGACTTGGTATGTCTGATTGACCTTGCTGTGTGTCCAGTTTCATCACAAATATTACAGTACGGTCGGGGGCGTTGTGAAGCGATTTCAGGGTGAGACATTATTAACATTCGTCGAAGTATATTATGAATATTGTCCTTGCCGAGACCATGCAGCTGGACCACTTAGGAAAGACCGAACGTGCTTGTTCCAAGACTCTACTGGACTCTCACTCCATTTTGCTATCGAGTTACCGTTATTCCACTTGAACTATGGGCACACATTTGATGGTAGCTTGGGATTATCATAATCCATGATTTAGCCTTCTCATTGACGAAGGCAATTCTGAGATGAAGCATTATCTCGATGCCCAAGGTTTTCAATGCTTCCACATGCACACATTTGTTTGTGACAGACTGGGTGATTATCAGGATGATGTTGGTGTTACTCATGAACGTTTCAACATTTTCGGAATCAACGCTGTTACGGATGAGAGAACATCCGTAAAAGCGATTTTGAGGGCTGAAAAATCTGTTGCAAAGCGGACCATTATTTGTATTTCCTCCACTCGCACATGGTGCATCCATTAACATAGCGGTGATTTTTCGGATTGCATTGATACATTCTTTTTTCGCATTGTTGAGGATCTGCATAATATCCAAAGTTATTCATTCCATCCTCCCTCCAGTCCTTCTGTCCACAGAACAACTGATACAGTATCTTTTGAGCAAAGTCCAATGAACGCAATTTGAAGTGAAGAACAGAGAAACAATGCAAGTCTGCCTTGTTAATATGCTTCCAACGAGCTATTCCAATACATACATTTAAACTTTTATACTTTTTACTTTTGTACTTTTATATGCATCTTGTCAGTTAATACTTTTAACTTCATGTATTCTCTATATTTGATAAACCAATTGATTCTTGAATTTTGTCATTTTTACTAGAAGCGACTTGCTGATATGTTTCAAATGAGCCATCAAGCAGTGTCAGAAAATCATTTTATGTCTAGATTAAGTCCAAAAAGGTGTATTTGGCCCAAAATGACCAAATATGGTCATTTGGGCCCAGGCCCTCCAAAATTGAAATTTCTGTTTGTTCTTTTTTCACCAGAAGCGACTTGCTAATATGCTTCCAACAAGACCTCAACCACTATCAGAAGATCATTTTATGTCTAAATTATGTCAAAAAAGGTATTTTTGGTCCAAAATGCCCTAATATGGTAGTTTGGGCCCAGACGCCAAAAAATTAAATTTTTTAAAATGTTTTTTTATCTATCACCAAGAGTATTCCATTCCACTTCTAACGAGCCATCAACCACTACCAGACGATCATTTTAAACCAAAATATGACCCAAACAGTGATTTTTCCCCAATTTGCCCAAATAAGGTAATTTGATCCCAGACGCCAAAAAATTGAAATATTTTGAATTTTTCTTTTTCTATCACCAAGAGAATTCCATTCTGCTTCTAACGAGCTCTCACCCAATATCGGACGATCATTTTTAGTCAAGATATTGAATTTATTCCCATATTTGGCATTCTGGGCGCAATGTGCCCCCCACACACACACACACTTTTTAGGAGAACCCCCACTTTTATAACTGTCCCGCCGGCCCTGAAACGTTCGTACAAAATACAGTGATTTTTTACACTCCTTAGATTATAACATCAAATCCATCGTAAGAAGACTAGAAAAAACGGATCAAAAGCTGAATAAGCAGAAGTTGGCACTCCTGTTTAATCAAACATGAATATATATATATATATATATATATATATATATATATATATATATATATAGACGTAAGTGTGAATACTAGACGAACTGTCTAGATCCAGAGGGTCTAGTATACTTCTAAAATTTAGGATCTTGCTTGTTGGCTATCTTGTTTGTCTCTGTGCCCACTGGATGACAGTGGGAAAACAACCAGGCAAATCTTTGATAATGTCATAAAGAGAAAATTTCACAAAGGGATGATGGCATCCACTTAAATAGAGGTGGAAGATACCGGGGGGGGGGGGGGAATCCTTTATGACGTCACATATGAATGATGTAATCCATTAAAACGAAGATGATAAACGACCTCCGAGTCACGAGTCGTCTATGTGAACAGTTATATATATATATATATATATATATATAAATACAGAAACTTATATTCTTAATTTAACCTGCATATATAAATGCTCTTGTGATGTGAGTTTTATTATTTTTGTTATTTATTTCCTGATGTTTTGTACACAATTTTTTTACCTTTCTTCTGATGAGTTACACTCATAGAAAACACAGGATATATAACTCTGCATGTTGGCTGTCTAAGTGTTGACGAAACGGTATGTCAAGAAGTGATCTTTTCAGAAATGAATAAACACATGGTTACCTTCTATTATATATAAATATTTGTATCATTTAAAGTATAATACAAAATTAAATATTCAAAATCGTTTTAGAAACGATCGTACACCAAATATTTGTTGTGTTTGAATTCTTGGAACTGATATATGTAATGTGCTAATTTTATTTATCTCAACCTACTTTATAAATATATATATAGCTTGATAATTTCCTACGGGGATAAAACACGGACGGCTCTGTGTAGCTTAATTTCCATAAATATATTTTCATAACCCACTACCTAGGTCTACTCACGTATTGAGCACTGTTGAAGTAAATACTGAAAATCGATACACAATATATTATATCTCCTTATAGTATGTGTGGATACATAAAATAATTATATATAGAGAGAGAGATTAACAACTGATATATATATTGATTTACAACTGATTTTAATCAGACAGGACCGCTTATCTATTTTCCCGATACACAACCGACCACGAAGATATGGTTTGCTATATTCCGATAATATAATTATCACTTTTTTGGAACCCTTAATTTATCATTCTAATATCGAACATTGAGTGAGTTTTTTTTCTGCATTTTCTATCATTTGACTGTTTTGATCATTTTTAATTTTATTTACACAGTGATTTCACACTGGACTTTTCTTAACTGTCATCCATTGAATGCATAACACACAAATTTTTAAAATAAATTTACTTTTTAGTTTTTGATTTTTAATTAATGTTCACTACTTGGACTATTGCTTTAGAAATTAAAAAAAAACCTTCTTTAAAAACTTTCTGACTTGGATACATTTTAAAGATTTAACATCAAATCATCCCGTATCTTGATGGGGTATGTTAACATAAAAGTGTGTTTTTTGCCGTTATATTTTATGTTTTATATATTTTCATGAATTTTCAAAGCAAAATATTTTACTCGCAGTGATGTCATTGCGGTAATAGTCGTGTGTGTATATAAAATTTGAAGTCAAAATGTAGAATAAAATAACATACCTATTGTAGGTCAAAGTATAGTCATTCAAGTACTCCAAATATTGCAGCTCAATGGTTAATTATTAAGATCAAACATCGCTATTATAAAACAACACATGAGAGTGTGATTTACAAATGTACTGTAATACAGAGTAATATTGAGCACAATGGTAGTAATGATAACTGTAATGCGAATGAAGATGATACTGATAATAATGATAATATTATCTTAGATATCAATAAACTAAATAACAATAACAGGCTTACTGTTGTGGGTGACCTACCTACCCTTTAATAATAACTAAATGGTAGCAACCGGCTACCATAAATACCGGTTTTTCCGGGAGAACATTGGGTACCACATTTTGGCACTAGCACTGCCAACACTGACTTGTGTATAATTTCTCTGTGCAATACAATTCATTATTATTATCTCTAAACCTGTTGTTCTTTTATTTCATTGTTGGTACCCCTAAACGGGTCCATAACAACTGGCGGCGAGTGATTCGTAAAGGACTTCGTTGGAAACACCTTGGACCTTGCAACCTGTAAGTGATAAACCAGTGTCTACAACAAGGCAAACTTTCGAAAAAAAAATTCTACCCGTTTGAAAAAAAAACCCAAAAAACCTGTGCTTTACAATTTTCGGGAAGATATTGGAAACATCGAATACATTCAATTTTAGGACGGGTCTGCCTTACAAGAAATAACCAGTTTAAACAATTACTGGACGAAAAAAAAAGTAAGACAGATTTTACTATTTGTGTTCTTCGTATTTCAATACGGGATTTTACCTCGTGCAACAAATGAAATTGGAATACCATGTGCTTATAAAACTGAAAGGTTTGAAAAAAAACAAAACAAACTCCATACTACAAAAACCTTTTTTCGTGTCTGATATAGTCAAACGTATTTTGCGAACAGACTTGTCACTGTAAAATCGTATAGTCGGGAAAAAAAAAAAAAAATCTGACAAGTAAAACCAAGTTACTTTCTTGAATAACTAGTCAATTTTTTATATAGCCATTACTTGCTATTTTGCATTTTCAGCCTACACTGAAAGGCAAACGGACTTATTGGAAAAAAAAAAAAAGTTCCAGATGCGAACAAAAATACAAATAATTTGTTAAATTAATTACCCAATAAGCCGGATTAATAAAATCGTTTTTTTTTCTCAAAGACCTTTGAAAGAAGAAAAAAAAAGATTAGCAAGTGCCGGTCGAATTCGAGACCCGAATGACGCAGTGATGAGAAGGGGTTGAGTTTGTTATTAAACAGTAAACATTTGAAAGGAAAAAATAGTGAAGGACTATTTGTGGCTTTAATTTTTTTTCAAGAAAGTATTTCTTTAATCATGGAAGATTTCTCGAAACAGATACTGGAGATGATTAAATTTCAATCAGAACAACAGAAGGCAAACGATGAAAAACATATTGCTCTACAGAAGGCAAACGATGAAAAACATCTTGCTCTACAAAAGGAATTTCAGTCTCAACAGAAGGAATTTCAGTCGCAGCAAATAAGTTTGTTGAAGTATTTTGAGGAAAAGAATTTAGCACAAAAGCGAGAAGATAGAAAATATTTAGACGAACAATTGATTGGGATAAAAAATTTATAATTAGAGCAACAGACTCAATCAGAGAGAAAATTTGAACAGCTGGCACAAGCAATGATAAATGCGACGAATTACGACAGCGACGCGTTCAACCAAAATGCAATATGGTCAGCTATAGAAACCTTCAACTATGTGCCTGAAGAGGACCTAAACTTCGAATCATGGTATCGTCGCTATCAGGATTTTAAGAAAAAGGTTCGTTTAGTTCTTCGTAGACTAGGTATGGCAGAACATACAAAATTTGTCGATTATATTCTGCCAAAGAAAACGGGCGAACTATCTTTCAATCAAACCGTTAAAATATTATTGAACTACATTGCCCAAAACAAGTTTATTCCACAAAAGGTGGAAATGTATGAACCTAACGCGAAAAGAAAGCCAGGATTACTCAACGTTTGCTTCGATCGTCAATAAACATTGTGACGACTTTAAGTTATCATCCTTGACAGCGGACAATTTCAAAGTATTAATATTTGTTCAAGGGCTCGTCTCGCAAAACGATGCAGAGTTAAGAAGACGTGCAATAAGCAAACTTGAAACCGAGCCAAATTTAACATTGCAACAACTGGCCGAAAGCTGTCAACGACATATTTTCGAGAAAAAGGAAGCTAAAGAAATAGAGGAAGCAGCAATTTCTAATATTAAAAATGTTCGCCGTTTTTCAAAAAAATCATACTCTTCGAAGGAAAAATTCAGGAAGGATTTGCCTCAAAGGTCGGATGAAAAATTGCCAAACCACCCTTGTTGGGGTTGCGGGGACCTACATTGGTACCAGAAGTGTCTTTTTAAACGAAAAAATTGTGACAAATGCCATAAAATGGGACATGAAGCCTCACATTGCAGAAGTAACACTAGAAAAAAAAGTTACATAAAAACAACCAGAATTAATGATGGCAACCTAAACATACGAAAGTATGTTACGGTAAAAATGAACAATCAAGATGTTAAACTACAGCTTGATTCAGGGTCTGACCTATCAATTATTAATATTAATACCTGGAAAAAGATCGGCAGACCGACTATGCTACGCACAGATAAAGTGGCCCGATCGGTAACCGGAGAGAAAATAAACTTTGAAGGGGAAGTCATTTCAAAAGTGACACTAAAAAATGAGACATTAAAATTACGCATGTTCGTAATGAAAGATACAGGAAATTTGTTCGGTTCAGATTGGATTCAGCACTTCCAGCTCTGGGATTCGCCGATAAGCGCCTATTGTCAACGAATAGAGAACTTTTCTGCTGAAGCAGAAAAATTGAAGAAGGATTTGAAAGAGTCATTCCCCAAGGTGTTTTCTAATGAATTAGGACACTGTACTAAAATGAAGGCGAGTTTTGAACTAATTGAAAATAAGAATCCCGTTTTTAAGAGAAAACGAAGTGTACCATTTGCCTCTCTTGAAAAAATTAATGCAGAAATAGCCCGGTTGGTGGAGAAAGGTATTTTAACACCAGTTGACTACTCGGAATGGGCGGCCCCAACCGTCTACGTGAAGAAAAAATCTGGAGAGATCAGAGTGTGTGCCGATTTCTCAACCGGTTTGAACGATGCGCTGAAAGATTATCACTATCCTCTGCCGACACCAGAAGAGGTTTTCACAAAATTAAACGGTGGAAAACTGTTCTCAAAAATTGACTTGAGTGAAGCCTATCTGCAAATACCTGTAGAGGAAGATAGCTCTAAGCTTCTCTGTATTTCGACACACAGGGGACTACTAAAGTTCAATCGTCTCCCTTTTGGAATTAAAGTGGCCCCGTCGATTTTTCAGCAGGTAATCGACACGATGTTGAGCGGGCTCGATTTTTCGATCGGCTACCTTGACGATATCTTAATGAAAAGTACGAACGTCGGGGAGCACCGTGAACACGTAAACAAAGTATTCGAAAGGATAAGCGATTTTGGTTTTACACTCAAGGAGTCAAAGTGTGAATTCTTTCTAGAAGAGATCCAATACTTGGGACATGTCATTGATAAGAATGGAAGACGTCCCGACCCAGAAAGATCTATAGCCATCAAGAATATGCCCGAACCGAACAATGTTACCCAACTACAAAGCTTCCTGGGTCTCGCAAACTATTATGAAAAATTCATTCCCAGTATGCACAAATTGCGAGCCCCCTTAAATGAGTTACTTAAGAAAGATAGTAAATGGGAATGGTCCGCCGACTGTCAATCTGCATTCGACAACTTAAAAACGAAGTTAACTTCAGAATTATTTCTTACTCATTTTAATCCAGAGCTAAAAACTATTGTTGCAAGTGACGCCAGCTCCTACGGCATTGGGGCGTGCATCTTGCATAAAATGCCGGATGGCTCGATGAAACCCATCGCGCACGCTTCAAGAACTTTACTTCCTGCAGAGAAAAATTACTCGCAGATTGAAAAAGAAGCGTTGGGTATTGTGTTCGCAATGACTAAATCTCACAGGTATCTACACGGCCGTCATTTTATCCTACAAACAGACCATAAGCCACTTATCACCATCTTTGGATCAAAAAAAGGCTTGCCAACCTACACAGCAAACCGCCTACAGAGATGGGGTATAATTCTGTTAAATTATGACTTTGAGATGGATTTTTTACCGTCAAAAAGACTAGGACACGCAGATGGTTTATCGCGGCTAATCCCAAAGTACACGGAACCACTCGAGGATACAGTTATAGCATCCCTTTGGTCTGAATATGACTATAGTAAAGTACTGTGTAACACAACAAAAGAGCTGCCAGTCACATTTGGCGATATACAAATAGAGGCAAGAGAAGATAATTTTATTATCGAAATTAAAAATAAATTACAAACAGACAATGAGCAAACGGCAGAAGCTTTTTCAGTCTGTTGCGACACATTATTATACCGGGAGCGAGTAGTAATCCCAGCTACACTAAAAAAAAAAAATCCTGAAGGATTTCCATAAGGGGCATCCCGGAGCGACAAGCATGAAGAGCCTAATGAGATCTTATGTGTATTGGAAAAACATGGACAGGGACATAGAGACGAAGGTGAAGGCCTGTGCGGGCTGCGCGTCGGCAGCAAAAGCACCACCTATTCAGTACTGTCCATGGCCAAAGGCAGAGCAACCATGGTCCCGGATTCACATAGATTTTGCGGGGCCATTGGAAGGCTTCTACTATTTAATTATAGTCGACAGCTACTCAAAATGGCCAGAAGTTGTTAGATGTAAAAACCCAACAACGGATGTTACGATATGCGCGTTGCATGAACTGTTTGCCCAATTCGGAGTGGTGGACATTGTTGTATCGGACAACGGTACACAATTTACTTCACGAGAGTTCAAAGAATTTTGTGAAGACTTTCAAATTAAACACATCACCACTCCGACTTACCATCCGAGGTCAAACGGACAGGCAGAAAAATTTGTTGATACCTTGAAGAGAGCGTTGAAAAAATCGACGGGCACGCCGAGAGAAAAGGCACTCCAGCAGTTCCTTCAAGTGTATAGAATTACACCCAACGAGAACACACCGGCCCAAGTACCACCGGCGGAAGTAATGTTTGGAAGAAAAATAAAGTCGGTATTCGACAAACTTTTACCAAAACAGGTGAAACCGACCAATATTACAGAACCAAAGAAGAGTTACGAGGATGGAGAGGTGTTCTTCCAGGAACACCATGGAAACAAAACCGTGTGGGAAGTGGGAAAGGTACAAAAAAGATTGGGGCGGATGGTGTACATTGTAGAGGGTCCTAGAGGCACCTGTAAAAAACACATTAACCAAATGCGTTGTCGTATGTTGGACGACCCAGGGGAAGGCCCATCGGATCAAAGTGAGACCATCATGGAAGATCTATACGACGCATTTGAGCTGCCAACACCAAAAACGCCTCCGGAACAGAGACGTTCATCAAGAAAACGTAAAGTAACCGGGAGTTTCGAGGTGAATCCTAGGAAAAAGATATACCTTGAGATTCCGGGGGAATGAGTTTCGGAAGGGGGTGTTGTGGGTGACCTACCTACCCTTTAATAATAACTAAATGGTAGCAACCGGCTACCATAAATACCGGTTTTTCTGGGAGAACATTGGGTACCACATTTTGGCACTAGCACTTCCAACACTGTGTATAATTTCTCTGTTCAATACAATTCATTATTATTATCTCTAAACCTGTTGTTCTTTTATTTCATTGTTGGTACCCCTAAACGGGTCCACAACACTTACGACAATTAACTCTCATACAAATCAAGCTGTTTACATAGGTTCAATGGCGGGCTTGTTGAAAAATAGAATCTTTAGACATATTTAAATATTTAACGACAGTCACCTTTCCAAATTCACATCTCTGGCTTCTCATATTTGGGATCTAAAGGATACAAATATTGGCTTCAAACTCAAATGGCAATTGATTTTA
Source organism: Sepiola atlantica (assembly GCA_963556195.1). Taxonomy (NCBI): domain Eukaryota; kingdom Metazoa; phylum Mollusca; class Cephalopoda; order Sepiida; family Sepiolidae; genus Sepiola; species Sepiola atlantica. Next base: position 53,700,381 of record OY744532.1, on the reverse strand, counting down.
AAAAAATGAGATCCTATAAAGCTTTGGGCAGATAGAGTGCGCTATGTAGGGATGAAGCCCTTTTAATAATTAAATATAAGAGTCCTTTACTAAATAAAAAGGATGAGATATTATCTAGTTGCATGCATAAAATTTGATACAAATATAATCACTTCAAAGTTCAAAGTTTGGTAACTAAAAACTCTCCCCTTTCCCCTTCTCTTAACGTTAATTTAGGATCTCTAATATACTCTGTAAGGTGAATAACTTTTACTTAATAATGATATGAATTGTGTACGTCTTAGATAGCCGTTCTCCAGAGTTTTGCTGTCCCTATTTATTTCCTGGTCTTTATCTTTACTTATGTTGAGTTTAATAAGTCTTAGAAGTTACACACCTCTATAAAGTATTTAATATGTGGATATATCTATATAGTATGAATTATATACTTAGACTAATGTTTAATAACAACTAATTTAGGAAAATCTATTGATTAGCAATAACTTTATTTTATCAAAATTTAATTAAATTATTTCAGAGAAGTATTGTTCACAAACCTTAACAATTATATCTTTACCTTCACTTTTTTCATCTTGTAAAATTATTTTTGTAAACTTTTAAATACTCACCTATACACTGACATCACCTATCTGAAATATGTCTACGTTTTTTACTGTTGATATATTTTTCCGGAAAATCCATATTCCTTTTTATTTCGGCTAATTGATCGTTTATTTAACTATGATTAAGATTAAACATATAATAAGTTTCTACTTATTATACATTTAAATTTAAATATTTGTCTTAATCTTTATCTTCATTTTTAAATAATATATTTTATTTTCTATAATTAATCATTCTTAAGCATAGATAAGTATGGTATCTTTAACCATTATTTTTTATCCTTTTAGAATTATAGTTGGCCCTATATTTTTTAATTCGATCGTTTTAGCTTAAATAATTAGTGTAACCTATATAAATTAAATTATCAATTATACAAATTGAATTTAATTACCTTTTAGTTTTTTATATTGTGGTATGTATGTGTATATACAGGGTGTCTCAAAAAAATGTACTCACTCGTAGAATGACGAGAAAACTTTTATTTATGAACATAGAGTGAAATGAAATAGCATCGAATACATGAGCCAGATGTAATTGAAGAATCATGTTCGCAAATGTTCAAACTGATGACCATTATTGTTCAAACAAAGCTGATAACGCGCACCAAGGTAAATAAAGGTTTTCTCGTCATTCTAAGAGTGAGTACATTTTTTTGAGACACCCTGTATATATGTATATATACATGCATATATTTTTCTATGGTGTCAGCTATTTTAAGATATGTATATGTATTTTAATTTTCTTTAAAATATATATGTATATATATATATGTGTATGCATATATATGTCTATATATATGTATATATATATTTATATATGTGTACATGTGTATATATGTTTTAATATGTGAATTGAGTTATCTCCCTTTGATTGTTAAATTTAATATTAATAGAAAGGTTACTCTGATTAATTAATCAGAGTAACTTCTCTTTAATAAGAGCTGTTAATTTCGATTTATTTCATTTTAAATTTAAATTTCATCTAAGAAGCTCTTTGGCAGTTAAGTTCTGGCATATCTTGATTGAATGAAGCACTATTTGACATATTTGGGATTGCAATTCCTGGATATACTCCATGAAGCCTTCACTTTGGTTTGACTTTGATCTATTAAATTTAATAATAAATAAAAGGTTCCTTTCGAAATTCCATACGGACTCCCGAGTCTGACATAAAGATTCCCGAGTTCAACAAGATGCACCTGAAGAAGGCCGGAGGTTATATCGGCTGAAACGTTGTGACAATAACATTCAAGATGAGAGCAGTAGTCGGAATGATCGAAATAATACAAATTATCAATCCTCATCTCAAAAATTCCAAAAATGCTTTATTCTAATTTTAACTGACAAATACTGTTTGTGGTCGAACCAATCCACCCCCAACCAATCTCGCAACAACACTCATTTAAGCGAAAGCATTGAAGTATTTCAAGTCCTGCCCACACACGCGCCATGGGACTTAATAATTTCCTAAGCCGCGTCAGCCTTTTCACTCATTGATTTAAAGATTATTTTAAATATTTTCCTCATTCTATCCTTTAGGAAGCGATACTAAAGAGGCCTACTTTCAGTCTCGGGAGACAATGAATGTAAGGGTGTCTTGCACGTGGCGTCTATAGTGAAGCAAGAGTTGTACAAACCCCAACTGCATTTTATCTGTATTGGCTTTGCTTGAGTCTGGTAGCAAGGAGAAATCTAGGACAGCTGAAAACACAACCTGCCGTCATTTTTAGCCATTCAAGGAAGATAATTAACACTTTAAAAAAAACAATTCCAACTTTTTTAAACAAGTTGTTAAAGTAAGAGGTAGTAAATGGACTAACCCAAACCTTAAACATAAACTCTAATGCTTGAAGATAAATGGACTAACCCAAACCTTAAACATAAACTCTAATGCTTGAAGATAAATGGACCAACCCAAACCTTAAACATAAACTCTAATGCTTGAAGATAAATGGACTAACCCAAACCTTAAACATAAACGCTAATGCTTGAAGATAAATGGACTAACCCAAACCTTAAACATAAACTCTAATGCTTGAAGATAAATGGACTAACCCAAACCTTAAACATAAACTCTAATGCTTGAAGATAAATGGACTAACCCAAACCTTAAACATAAACTCTAATGCTTGAAGATAAATGGACCAACCCAAACCTTAAACATAAACTCTAATGCTTGAAGATAAATGGACCAACCCAAACCTTAAACATAAACTCTAATGCTTGAAGATATCCGATAAATGTTTAATGATTGAAAACTGAATTAAATGTCTTTTAAAAACTTAGCATTTATTTTATAATTTTAGTATTTTAAATTACTAAATACAGTTTAATACTGAATTGTATTTTTTTAAATTAAATATATGTAAAATATAATTATTTTAATAAATTGCCTATATACTACTTATATAAAAGAATATAAGCTTATCTGTAAGCCACATACTATAACTATCAAAAATGTAGGACAGATACTATAAAAAAATCAAAAAGGTATGGCATATACTATAATTGAATAAAAGAGTTATGCCATATACTATAACTGAATATAAAAAAGTTAGGCTACATACTATAACTGAATAAAAAAGGTATGACACATACTATAATTGAATCAAAGAGGTAGGTCACATGCTATAACTGAATATAAAAAAAATAGGCCACATACTATAACTGAATATAAAAAAGGTACGATACATACAATAATTGAATCAAAAATGTATGCCACATACTATAACACAATCAAAAATGTTGGCTACATACAATAACAGAATCAAAATTAGGCAACATACTATAATACTATCAATAAGGTAAGCCACATACTATAACACAATTAAAAATGTAGGACACATACTATAAATGATTAAAATAGTAGGCTACGTACTATAAAAGAATAAAAAAGGTGAGCCACATAATATAACATAATCCAAAAATGTAGGCCACTATAACTGAATATAAAATGTAGGCTTTAACTAAATCAAAAGGTTGGCAACATACTAAGAGAATAAAAGGGTAAGCAACGTAATTTAACACTATCCAAAAAGTAGACCAAATACTATAACACAATCAAAAAGCTAGGTAACATACTATAGAAGAGCAAACATGGTAGGCCACATTCAATAACACAATCAAAAAGATAGACAACAAACTATAGAAGAACAAACATGGTAGGCCACATTCAATTACACAATCAAAAAGCTAGGCAACATACTATAGAAGAACAAACATGGTAGGCCACATTCAATAACACAATCAAAAAGATAGACAACAAACTATAGAAGAACAAACATGGTAGGCCACATTCAATAACACAATCAAAAAGCTAGGCAACATACTATAGAAGAACAAACATGGTAGGCCACATTCAATAACACAATCAAAAAGATAGACAACAAACTATAGAAGAACAAACATGGTAGGCCACATTCAATAACACAATCAAAAAGCTAGGCAACATACTATAGAAGAACAAACATGGTAGGCCACATTCAATAACACAATCAAAAAGCTAGGTAACATACTATAGAAGAGCAAACATGGTAGGCCACATTCAATAACACAATCAAAAAGATAGACAACAAACTATAGAAGAACAAACATGGTAGGCCACATTCAATTACACAATCAAAAAGCTAGGCAACATACTATAGAAGAACAAACATGGTAGGCCACATTCAATAACACAATCAAAAAGATAGACAACAAACTATAGAAGAACAAACATGGTAGGCCACATTCAATAACACAATCAAAAAGCTAGGCAACATACTATAGAAGAACAAACATGGTAGGCCACATTCAATAACACAATCAAAAAGATAGACAACAAACTATAGAAGAACAAACATGGTAGGCCACATTCAATAACACAATCAAAAAGCTAGGCAACATACTATAGAAGAACAAACATGGTAGGCCACATTCAATAACACAATCAAAAAGATAGACAACAAACTATAGAAGAACAAACATGGTAGGCCACATTCAATAACACAATCAAAAAGCTAGGCAACATACTATAGAAGAACAAACATGGTAGGCAACATTCAATAACACAATCAAAAAGATAGACAACAAACTATAGAAGAACAAACATGGTAGGCCACATTCAATAACACAATCAAAAAGCTAGGCAACATACTATAGAAGAACAAACATGGTAGGCCACATTCAATAACACAATCAAAAAGATAGACAACATACTATAGAAGAACAAACATGGTAGGCCGCATTCAATAACACAATCAAAAAGATAGGCAACATACTATAGAAGAACAAACATGGTTGGCCACATTCAATAACGCAATCAAAAAGATAGGCAACATACTATAGAAGAACAAACATGGTAGGCCACATTCAATAACACAATCAAAAAGATAGGCAACATACTATAGAAGAACAAACATGGTTGGCCACATTCAATAACACAATCAAAAAGCTAGGCAACATACTATAGAAGAACAAACATGGTAGGCCACATTCAATAACACAATCAAAAAGATATACAACAAACTATAGAAGAACAAACATGGTAGGCCACATTCAATAACACAATCAAAAAGCTAGGCAACATACTATAGAAGAACAAACATGGTAGGCCACATTCAATAACACAATCAAAAAGATAGAAAACAAACTATAGAAGAACAAACATGGTAGGCCACATTCAATAACACAATCAAAAAGCTAGGCAACATACTATAGAAGAACAAACATGGTAGGCCACATTCAATAACACAATCAAAAAGATAGACAACAAACTATAGAAGAACAAACATGGTAGGCCACATTCAATAACACAATCAAAAAGCTAGGCAACATACTATAGAAGAACAAACATGGTAGGCCACATTCAATAACACAATCAAAAAGATAGACAACAAACTATAGAAGAACAAACATGGTAGGCCACATTCAATAACACAATCAAAAAGCTAGACAACATACTATAGAAGAACAAACATGGTAGGCCGCATTCAATAACACAATCAAAAAGATAGGCAACATACTATAGAAGAACAAACATGGTTGGCCACATTCAATAACGCAATCAAAAAGATAGGCAACATACTATAGAAGAACAAACATGGTAGGCCACATTCAATAACACAATCAAAAAGATAGGCAACATACTATAGAAGAACAAACATGGTTGGCCACATTCAATAACACAATCAAAAAGCTAGGCAACATACTATAGAAGAACAAACATGGTAGGCCACATTCAATAACACAATCAAAAAGATATACAACAAACTATAGAAGAACAAACATGGTAGGCCACATTCAATAACACAATCAAAAAGCTAGGCAACATACTATAGAAGAACAAACATGGTAGGCCACATTCAATAACACAATCAAAAAGATAGACAATAAACTATAGAAGAACAAACATGGTAGGCCACATTCAATAACACAATCAAAAAGCTAGGCAACATACTATAGAAGAACAAACATGGTAGGCCACATTCAATAACACAATCAAAAAGATAGACAACAAACTATAGAAGAACAAACATGGTAGGCCACATTCAATAACACAATCAAAAAGCTAGGCAACATACTATAGAAGAACAAACATGGTAGGCCACATTCAATAACACAATCAAAAAGATAGACAACATACTATAGAAGAACAAACATGGTAGGCCGCATTCAATAACACAATCAAAAAGATAGGCAACATACTATAGAAGAACAAACATGGTTGGCCACATTCAATAACGCAATCAAAAAGATAGGCAACATACTATAGAAGAACAAACATGGTAGGCCACATTCAATAACACAATCAAAAAGATAGGCAACATACTATAGAAGAACAAACATGGTTGGCCACATTCAATAACACAATCAAAAAGCTAGGCAACATACTATAGAAGAACAAACATGGTAGGCCACATTCAATAACACAATCAAAAAGATATACAACAAACTATAGAAGAACAAACATGGTAGGCCACATTCAATAACACAATCAAAAAGCTAGGCAACATACTATAGAAGAACAAACATGGTAGGCCACATTCAATAACACAATCAAAAAGATAGAAAACAAACTATAGAAGAACAAACATGGTAGGCCACATTCAATAACACAATCAAAAAGCTAGGCAACATACTATAGAAGAACAAACATGGTAGGCCACATTCAATAACACAATCAAAAAGATAGACAACAAACTATAGAAGAACAAACATGGTAGGCCACATTCAATAACACAATCAAAAAGCTAGGCAACATACTATAGAAGAACAAACATGGTAGGCCACATTCAATAACACAATCAAAAAGATAGACAACAAACTATAGAAGAACAAACATGGTAGGCCACATTCAATAACACAATCAAAAAGCTAGGCAACATACTATAGAAGAACAAACATGGTAGGCCACATTCAATAACACAATCAAAAAGATAGACAACATACTATAGAAGAACAAACATGGTAGGCCGCATTCAATAACACAATCAAAAAGATAGGCAACATACTATAGAAGAACAAACATGGTTGGCCACATTCAATAACGCAATCAAAAAGATAGGCAACATACTATAGAAGAACAAACATGGTAGGCCACATTCAATAACACAATCAAAAAGATAGGCAACATACTATAGAAGAACAAACATGGTTGGCCACATTCAATAACACAATCAAAAAGATAGGAAACATACTATAGAAGAACAAACATGGTAGGCCACATTCAATAACACAATCAAAAAGATAGGCAACATACTATAGAAGAACAAACATGGTTGGCCACATTCAATAACACAATCAAAAAGATAGGAAGCATACTATAGAAGAACAAACATGGTTGGCCACATTCAATAACACAATCAAAAAGATAGGAAACATACTATAGAAGAACAAACATGTTAGGCCACATTCAATAACACAATCAAAAAGATAGGCAACATACTATAGAAGAACAAACATGGTTGGCCACATTCAATAACACAATCAAAAAGATAGGCAACATACTATAGAAGAACAAATATGGTAGGCCACATTCAATAACACAATCTAAAAGCTAGGCAACATACTATAGAAGAACAAACATGGTTGGCCACATTCAATAACACAATCAAAAAGATAGGCAACATACTAGAGAAGAACAAACATGGTAGGCCACATTGAATAACACAATCAAAAAGATAGGCAACATACTATAGAAGAACAAACATGGTTGGCCACATTCAATTACACAATCAAATAGGTGAGACAACATACTAAAACTGAATTAAAAAGGTTGGCTACATGTTATAATAGAATCAAATATGTTAGACAACATACTATAACAGAATCAAAATAGGTAGGCTGCATACTATAACAGGTTCTTAAAATGTAGTCCACATAATAAAACAGAATCAAAAAGGTAGGCTACATACTATAACTAAATGAAAGAGGTAGGCCACAAACTATAACTCAATCAATATAGGTAAGCTACATACTATAACAGAATAAAAAAAAGTAGGCTACATACTATAACTGAATTAAAAATGTGGGCAACATGTTATAACACAATAAAAAAGGTAGGCCACACACTATAACACACAAAAAAGTAAGCCACATACTATAACACAATCAAATAGATAGGCAACCTACTATAACTAAATTAAAAAGATGGGCTACATGCTATAACAGAATCAAAATGTAGGCTACATACTATTACAGAATTAAAAAGATAGGCCACATAATATTACTTAATCAAAAAGGTACTATAACACAATCAAATAGGTAGGCCACATAGTATGACATAATCGAAAAGGAAGGTCACATACTATAATAGAACATAAAAAATAGGCCACATATTATAACACAATCAAAAAGGTAGGCCACATACTTCATCAGAATCATAAACGTAGGTCACATTCTTTAACAGAATCAAAATATAGGCTGCATACTATAACTTGACCAACGAGTAGGCTACATACTATAATAGAATCAAAGAGGTAATCAACATAGATTTACACAATCAAAATGTTAGCTACATACTATAACACAATCAAAAAGGTAAGCTACATACTATAACACAATCAAAATGTAGGCCACATACTATAGAATAATCAAAAAGTTAAGCCACACAGTATATTACAATCAAATAGGTAGGCAACATACCATAACTGAATTAAAAAGGTGAGTTACATTGTATATCAGAATCAAAAAAGTAAGCCACATACTATAACAGAATCAAAAATTGATTGTGCACTATATACAGAGCCATCTGTTGGCCACCCATTAAACAAGTCTGGTGGCAGAGGGGTTATCAAGTTCTTTCTCGTGATTTTGTTGGGATTTAAATGAGGTGCCGGATCATCAGTTGCCGGAAAATAGGTATTGCACAGGTAGGTAGGTTAGTATGGTAGGTAGGTAGGTAGGTATGGTAGGTAGGTAGGTAGGTAGGTAGGTAGGTATGTATAGTAGGTAGGTAGGTAGGTAGGTAGGTATAGTAGGTAGGTAGGTAAGTAGGTAGGTAGGTATGGTAGGTAGGTAGGTAGGTAAGTAGGTAGGTAGGTAGGTAGGTTAGTAGGTAGGTAAGTAGGTAGGTAGATAGCATGTCTCTAAACCACCAAGGATTGCTAGAAACTTAAACAATCATCAAATGTTAGTGAAAAACATCAGCCTCCCATATTTCAAGTAAGATTAAATGTAAACAAAATAAAATATAATCTAAAAATAAAAGGAGACTTAAAAGACAAGCAGATATTTCAAACATCGTTAATGGCGGCTGCTGCTGCTGCTGCTTTAGTTGCCGTTTGTAGTACTACTGCTACATCTACACACATAGCCATCTGTTAGCCACCCAGTAACTAGTCTTGCCCGGATTTAAATGAGGTGCCGGATCATAAGTTGCTAGAAAATCAGTGTTGTGCTTGTATATAGATAGATAGATACCATATATATATATATATATATATATATATATATATATATATATATATATAATCCAGGTAAAACATCCACTGGATAGTAATCCAAAGAATTTCAACCGGGTTTATAAAAAGTGCTCAATATCAAATAGAGCTTTTATATATATGGTTATTTTTTATGTACACATGATTATTTTGTCTGTGTAAATAAAAATAATCATATATATATATATATATATATATATATATATATTTATTTTTTGATATAGAAAAATTAGTACAAGATTAGTACCGTCGGTTTCAAGCTCAGAAGGGCTTAGCCATCCAGCTCTCTTCAGCTTATGTTGTCGCCTGTTTCAGAAATGTGAAGTCACGTGTTACTCTCGTTTAGACACGTTATTTGCTTAGAGTGTTATGTATATTTGTTTAAATCTAGTGTAAGGGAGGTTTAATAAGGTTTGAAAAAAGGGGGAGGTAAAATGTAACAGTTGAGATTTTAAAATGGAAAAGATTTTAAAATATAAAAAAATATATATATTTCTATATGAATCCCGTGAGTCAATGTTTATAAGTAACGTATATTTGGCCGTTACTGTTTTGAGGGTTAATTATGTGTCTTCTAGAGAAAGTAAGGAGAGAAAATGGGTTTAAAGATTATACTTAGGAAAAGATAAAAGGGTTAAGACACACACATTAAATTCAAGTTTAAGGCCTGGATTAAAGGACTTTAAATCAATTCAAAATAGAATTTAAATAAATTTTAAAAAAGAGTTAACCCGAGTCTGGTCCTGGCAGTTTGTTGATCGGTCTAAGGGCAGTAACTCTGCAGGGTTCTTGAATGATTTTGTATTCGGGATTTAACATTATTAACTAAGGTATAGTGAAGGCTTATGGGAGTAATAATATTGGTATACTGATTAAGACTTGTTTAGAGATAAGAGTAAGAATTGGGTCGGCAAGATGTAATCTGTTTAGGAGATATGGGAGATTAATATTTTAACTAAGATATAGTGGGGATTTATGGAAGTAATAATAATGTGAAATGGGGGTGTTACCCTCTAAATAACTGGAAAAATTATTATTGTAAAAGTTATTATTTCATATTTACGTGGTGTAAATTATTGGTCTTGAGTAGTGGTGTGGATATGGGCCGATTGAGGTATTTATTCCTATTTTTTATTTATATTTATGAGGGGTGATAGTTGGGAGGATTTTCCGGAGTAGAAGTCGGTATTTAGTGGGGCAATTATGGGGTTATATATTGGGCAGGGGGAGGGGATAGGCCTTTATGTGTATCGGTAAGTCCAATTTATACCAGTGCTTGTCTCCTTTAAAGATTTCATTTCTGATATTCAAACAGATTGTATTTGGGTAAATGATGGCCCTTAATATATGGTATTTTTCTGCATCACACAGAGGACATCTATTTATGGCTGGAGAAAAGGATGGTCTTCTCTCTATTACTTTCCATTTGATGGTGAAGGATGTCTTTTCATCTTTAGGTTGCCATATCCGGGTCGCAAGTGCCGTATTTGCCTTGTTTTTGTATCTGAAGGTGTTTCTGTGTGCGTATAATCTTTGCTTGAAGATTCCCTGCGTCATGCCTATATATTTCTCTGCTCTGCTGCTAGTCTGGTTTGTGATGGTGGCTTCATATACGAGGGAATCTATTTTGCAATTACCCTCTAGGGGGCAATTGTTTTTGTCCTGGCATGAGCAGCCTGCGTTTACTATTGTTTGTGCTCCGCAGAGATGATTTTTCTTATGGATGGGGTAATAGCAGTCGCCATTAATAGAATTTCTGTTAAAAAGTTTGTGCAGGTTGTGTGTGGGGAGAGTAAGTTGAGGAAAGTTGGCCTAACTTTGTCTTGGTATTGGTGGAATAGGGTGGGGAAAACCAGATCACCGACCTCCTTCTATTGCAGCTCCCCCGTGATTGGTCTCGAGTGGGGATGTATGAGATCTCCTCTCTGAACCCGCTGTGCTGCCTGGTTGAAATTTTGGGACTGGATGAGAGGTTTGAGATTCTTTGGCTAATATTATTGACTAAATTTTTTAAAACAGTGGGAGTGGGTGGCAGGATCCCTTGTGTATGTATTGGAGTGTCTCATTGGGTTTGTGGAAAGGTTTATGTGTGTTATTTGTAAGGTTTAGTGTGGTCTCTAGAAAATCTACTTGATCTAAATTTGTTTTAATGGTGATTTTGAATCGAGTTTTTGAAAGGTGTTTGTTAAATCTTTTCTAAATCTATCTAGTGTGTTCCCATTGTGGTTGCATGACAAGCAAAGTCCGTCATCTCTGTAAAGATCAAAGAAATGGTCTGGGAATTTATTTTGGAGCGTATCCAATATGAGCAAGCCGACTAAGTCGCACGTCTGCACTGTCATAGGACCCCATTGCAACATCAAATGGGTTCTCTGGGTTTTATTTATATATATATATATATATATATATATATATATATATATATATAGAGAGAGAGAGAGAGAGAGAGAGAGAGAGAGGGAGAGATAGATAGATAGATAGATAGATAGATAGATAGATAGATAGATACCATGCCTCTAAACTACCAGGAATTTCTAGAAACTTAAACAAGCATTCAATGTAAGCCAATAAACTACTTGAATTTACTCATGAAGTCATAAGTAGGCTTAAATGTAAGCTAAATAAAATGTAATCTCAAATTAAAAGGAGACTCCCACCAGCAGTTACAGTGTAAACAAACAAATTGATAACGAGCTACACGCAGAGCCATCTGTTTGTCGCCTAGTAATCTAGTCTGGCGGCAACGTAATTATCAAGTTCTCTCTCATGATTTTTACCAGATTAAAATTGGTGCCGTACTATTAGTTGCCGGAAAATTGGTGTTGCATCCGTAGACAAAATAAAGTGAGATCCTTAAGATCTTTAAGAAAAATGTGTTCCCTCTTTTGTATTAATTTGTCAGCTTTGAAAATCTACAAAACTTATTATTTATTGTTTTTTACGGGTAACCATTTTACTTTAAAAAAATATTCTTATTCAATGACTTTGTTATTTTTTTTTCTCAGGCAAAGTACAAAAATGAGCGCCGTAAACATAATCGACCCTCAAGTTTTCATAAAATGCCTCCCTGTCTCCGTGCCCAGTCACAAGGGGATCAAGATTCAGGTCCGAAGTGCGACCGTATACAATGCCTCCATTCCCACTCGGGATGAGGTGCGTCGTGAAAACTTTAAGAGACGGCAAATGCAAATGAGCTGCCAGGGTTTCAAGTCCCCGATTTACTTGCCATATCGAGGTATCGGGGAACCAATTCTTTTGGATGACAAGAGTCTGATTCTGGCGGCTGGTGGGTACAGACCAGAGGTAAGTGTTTTTTTCTGAATTTTCTTTTTTGATTAAATGGCAAGTAACGCCCAGGTGAAGTGGGTTAGGCTTAGTGGGTCCCCCTATATCAATTCGTGCTATAACCATTTAATTCTTTCAACATTGAATGTATTTGAAACACAATACATTGACTGAGGTTTTCGACTGTGCTTGCGTCCATGATTTTCTGTCTTAAACCTGTTGTTTACAATAATTATGCAGTTAACTCAAGAAACCACTCTAAGAGAATGGAGAGTTTATTTGAATGAAACACAAAGAGAAGGAAAGAGAAAGAGAGAGAGAGAGAGAGAGAGAGAGAGAATCTGCAAGAATGAAGGGTTTATTTGAGTCACCCATCACTATTCACATTAAAATTAATTACATCAAGCTGTGACTGTCTCAAATGGCTATCTTTTCAGGTAGAGATAGATAGAGAGAGAGAGAGAGAGAGAGAGATATAGATAGATAGATAAAGAGAGAGAGAGAGAGAGAGAGAGAGAGAGAGAGTCAATGTACAAAGCCCATCGTTTTACCGATTATTGTTTAATTAGACCATATTTCGCATGTCTTTCATTCTTGATCGCTTCTCCAAGACTCATGCGAACACTCTTTCAGAATTCTGTCGCCTTCAAAAATGATGATACAGCCGTTCACTTGCCATCGGCTTCCTGTTCTCACGTTATTACTTCTCCAGTCAGTGTTAATCCCATGGTCTCTTCTGACCTCTCAACAGAACTTTCTACATATTCGCTAATATGTACTAGCTAATAGATCTACTAGTCAACCTACACACTCTAATATTTAACACTATTACTTTGTTGCAGGAGCCGATGTACAGTGATCGGTCTTACAACTTGTTAGGTACATGGTAATGAAAAATGACAAACACAGAAATGAATTATATTAAGCTGTGACTGTCTTAAATCGCCATTTTTCAAAGAGAGAGAGAGAGAGAGAGAGAGAGATAGAGAGACTAAGCCCATCGCTTTACAGATTATCATTTCATTAGACTATATTAATCACGTTTCTGAATTTTTTAGATGAGGATTGATAATTTGTATAATTAGGATTATTCGGACTACTGTTTTCATCTTGAGTGTTATTCTCACAACGTTATGGCCGATGTAACCTCCGACCTTTTTCAGGTGTATCTTGTCCGCAATGACCGGTGGCGTAACGGATAAAGTACTAAGTAAAATTCAGTTCTAGGTGACACTCTTCTGAAGGCTGAAGGTTCAATCCTCAATGCAGGCGATACTAGGAATTGCAAATTATTGGAAACTTCTACTCAGTCATGGCTGACGGAACAAGAGCATGCTACCTCCGTGGATTAAATAAACGGTTCCTTTCGAAATTCCGTGCAAATTGCCGAGTTTGACAGAAAGATTTCCGAGTTCGACAAGATACACCTGAAGGAGGTCGGAGGTTACATCAGCCGAAACGTTGTGAGAATAACACTCAAGATGAGAACAGTAGTCCGAATAATCCAAATTATACAACATATTTATCACGTCTTTCATTCCTGATCGCTTCTCCAAGCGCCCTCCCCCCCCCCCCCCACCCAACTCCGAAATTCATATTGGAATTTTGTCATCTTTCCGTGATAATGTACATACAAACATGAAATGCCTTAGCGTATTTTGAAACAATAGAGGTGTATTTTTTAAGTACTGAAATCCTCTGGATACCTATTCAGTACAAGTACCCAAAAAAATTTATTTAATTTTTTAAATTTCTTTTGTAGGATTTATTCTGTGAAAAATCCTTGCATTTAGTCGATGACAAGCATGGCGGGGAAAGTAAACAAGATAAAACTACAGAAATTAAACCTATGGTAAGTCTTCGTTTATTCATATCTTATGAATCAGATGATTCTATTGTTGGCATTGGTTTCCCCGATATATTTCTTGTTAGAATTCTTTCTAAAAAGAAATCGCTACTTAGGTGAAGGTTGCCAACACCCATAGTTAAAGTGTTTCTGTGCAATGAACTGGATTCTATCTTGGCATACACAAGTCATCAGTCCGTCTCGTTATCCACTAACATTAGTAATCAATATAAGTACAGGATGCGTCAGAAGTAACCGGGAAGTTAAACAAAATCTGCTATCGATTGTACCAACATGCCAAAATTTAAATGTAATGTGAATAAACATTTTTCTGCACAACTCTCCACCTAGAACGCCCCCGTAGGTATGTCCCCTAATTCACAGTGGCCCCTTATGTCTCAGTGGCAATGTGTCTTGTTTGGGGTGAATAAAAGTTTTTTTTAAATAATTTTAAACGTCATTTATTTAGAATCTTGGCTGAAAGACACTTGGTTGGTAGACACTTAGCGACCGTCACCTCCCTTGGTAGGTCTTCAAATCAAATCAAATTTATTGGCAAAAAATAGCAAAACTCTGTATTTTTGTGATCAATAGCTTTTTGTACGACAAGTTACATAATAACATTTTTGTACGACAAGTTACATAATAACATCTGTTTCGTCATCTAATACAAATATTGGCCTGTGTTGTAAAAAAATTGTATTTCTTATCTTCTTCTTTCGTGGGAATCAGATGATTCTAGTGTTGGCATTAGTTTCCCCCAATGTTTTTCCAGTTAGAAATCTTTCTGGAAAGACATCGGGTACTTACGGGAAGGACCACGAGAAGGTTGGCAATATCTCTAAGTGAAAGTGGTACTGTAGAACCGACTGGATTCGAACTTGGAACACCCAGGTCTTCAGTCGATATCCACTTAACCACCGTCACCTCCCGTATTTCTCATCGATTTTAATACTTAATCCTGATCGATATTTTATTTTTGATTAGTCATAAATAGAGGAAGGGGAGAAGCTTTTACCCTCTCATTCAGAAGTCCTAATACTGTCACCCATAACACTGAGACAAATTTAATAACAAATAATGTTTCATGTTCACTAACAATCATCAGTGTGGCTTATATAATTGTACCGCCGGTCGAATGATTGAACTCTGGACCCGAATAACTCCAATCGAACATTCTTAACCATTCGGCCACCATGACAATCATATTTTAAATGTGAGAGAAATAAAGCCTATATTTTGCTTATGAACATAGTAAGTCTCAGAAAGTGTTCGATCTGACATATATATATATATATATATATATATATATATATATATATATATAAGTAAACATTATAAAAGCTCTAATTTATATTGAGCACTTTTTGAAAAAAATGTGTGTTTTAAGTTCATGTTATTAATATATTTGAACTTATTGCCCCCATTCGGCTGGGCTTAATGTGAGATAAGACCGCCGTCAACACTGGCTACAATGCAACGTTTCTCGAAGTAGAACTCTCTCTGACTGCTGCTTATGAAAAATGGCCGCTTACTGACATAAATAAGTTTATTTTGCACGATTTTGTATGACTATTCACGACGGCCTCATCGGTTGAGCGTCAGATTTGGAGTTGTAAGCAAACAGCTCTGGTTCCAGTGTTCGAATCGTGCGACCGGCTTGAATGGCTATTTCTACACTGGTGGTTCCGTAAGGATGAAACGTATACGTATGTAGATAAAAAATAAATATTTATTATAAAAAAAAAAATTATATATATATATATATATATATATATATATATATATATATGATAACGACAGGAACAAAATGTTCCGAGGTAATGGAAAATATTTCACCCGAAAACGTCCAAACAGAAATAATTTTTTTTTTTTTCTCTTTCCTTTTTTTGGTTTTATAACGTGGCAAAGACTTTTTACATGTGTGATCTTATGTATCTGTGTTAACGTGAATACATGTTTATGTGCTCACACATATGTATATGGATGTCAAATGTGGACACCCTTCCAAGTCTTGACTCTGCTTTCCCGTCCTTTACCCTCCCGCCACTTCCTACACTCTCCTAACGCGTGACACAGACAGCCCTTGGCCCCGACGTTCTGTTTTCTCCTTCAAGGCTAAATTAATAAATTGATTCAACTGGCATATCACCTCCCCCTTTCATAATTTAAATGAATCCTAGCTGAACTACGTTTTTGCCTCCTACTCTTTTCCACATTTACTGTATCACCTCTCCTACTTCCTAATGATCTTATACTCAAACTGCTACCACTACCACCATCTACTTGTTTCTCATATTTTGATTTTTGTTGTTTCAATTCGGCCGCAGCTCTAAGTGTGCTGGCAAAGCATTTTTATACTTGTATGATCTTTTCATCAAACAAATCATCCTGAGGAAGTCTTACAATAAAGACGAAACGTTGATGAATACATAAATAATATTTTTTGGTTTTCCTTTTTCATTTTCCATATATATATATATATATATATATATATATATATATATATATATATATATATATATATATATACTATTTTCACGGGGAGAGTAGATTCTTGAATTTTATCAGCTAGAATCTACTTCGATGTTTTGCTCCACTTTTCAAACTTTGAGTAGTGGTAGCAAAACAATAGCACCTTCTTTTGTGCCTCTTATGTTTCTTTTTGTTGTTGCTGCATTTGATGGAGATAGGGGGCCAGGACCTTTTGTCTCAAGGCCTGATGGCTGACCGTGGTTGGCCTCTGTATTGACTGGAACACTATTTCCAGAGGCAGGAAAGTTTACACCATTGCTTACATCTTCTCGCCTGGTGTATGGACGGGTTGATGGGCCCTTTTTATCCTGGGTGCTGGCCTGCCAGTATTTATTTTTGTTTTTATTTATATTTTTTATTATTCATTTCCTCATTGTAAACGGCTTCTAATTCTTTATTCGAAGCTAACCTCTATGAATAGAGAGGGTTCCCCCGTCCGCAATTTGGGAGACGTGCTGGATGGCTTGAGGGGACAGCACACCATTTGCTTCGAATATTTGGTCAGAGTTTACTTCAAGTAAAAAGTATCCTCATGTCAGAGTCTCTGACAAACCCCTGTACAGAGAGACCGAAGACACCCGAGGGTAGTGTCTAGTAGGCATTCAAGTCCTCCCCTTTTCACTAAGAGTGCACAATTAAATGTACAGCAAAACCGAGTTGCATCCTTTACACCGATTTGGAGATCGATATTAACCTAGGAAAGTGGGCGCCAAATCAGAAAGTGAGCACTAGAGGAAGAAATATTAAGAACCAGTGAACTAGATGAATCACAAAAAATACATGTATATATATATATATATATATATATATATATATATATATATATATATATATATATATATAATGAAATGGGTGAGGATCACATTTTTCCAACTGTGAGATTTTTACTTGTGCCATTTTTGTTTCTATTTGGCATCATGTGCATTATTATTTCATCTGTATCTCACTCGAAAAATGAAACATTATTTTTTATCTTGTTTTTTTCTTCTAATTCTTTCTCATTCAATAGACATCCGGTAAAAGGGTTTTGCTCAGATCAAATCGAAAGCTGAACACATTAAACCAAGCCGTTGTTCAAGGAAGGTAAATTTTTTTTCTCGTTGGCAAAAATCATCATCATCATCATCATCATCATCATCATCATCATCATCATCATCATCATCATCATCATCATCATCATCATCATCATCATCATCATCATCGTCGTAGTCGTCGTCGGCGGTGGCGGTGGCGGTGGCGGCGGCGGCATCGTCATCGTTATCGTCATCGTCGTCGTCGTCATCATCATCATCGTCGTCGTCGTCGTCGTCGTCGTCAGCAGTAGCATCATCATCATCATCATCATCATCATCATCATCATCATCATCAGTTTAATGCCTGTATTACATACTGGCATAGGTTGAACGGCTTTTAGAAATTGACTTCCAAAGTAACCTATTTCTAGTCAGGTCTTTATTTATCTCTCTTTCTTTGAAATTGTTCCTTATCACTTACTTCCATCTTTTTCTTGGTCTTCCCCTGTCAACTGGCCCTGTTACCTCAACTCTTCTACATCTACTCATCCAAACACTCTCATCCATTTTTTCAATGTAACTAAACCAACAAAGTTTTTTGTTCTGCAGACATCTCCCTATACTGTTCAGATTTAATCTTCTTCTGACGTCACAGATCTAATCCTAAATGAGGTTTTGGACTGAAAGAAACCAGACACGTCTATGGACAGCTGTGTCGTGTTGATGACACATAGTAGCAGTAGTTGTAG